>CM020034.1:30399061-30999061 GCA_009769605.1 Bucorvus abyssinicus | reverse complement strand
AGAAGCCAGGTGCTATATTGCAAGCCATAATGAAAATAAATAAAAATAAGATCTCTCCCCATCTCTGTTCTCAGGTCTTAATAACATCTCACAGAGCTGGAACTCCTGCAAGAGAACCTGCACGTTCTTGCACCATCTGCTGGTAGAGTCTCCACTGACAGACGTACCCAGAGCAGATGTTAGAATGCCTCTCAAACCTGAAGGGGTGCATCCACATCTGGAGACGTGAGACCACTGTCATAAACAGTCAAGATTCAAGTGAGGGCTTATTTTTCTAAAAAAAAAAAAAAAAGCAAACTACAAGGTCTTCCACAGCCATTTCTGCCAGTAAAAACAAAACTTTAAGTGTTTGTGATATGAAGGTGTGTGGGACTAGGCTGGAGCCTTCTGTCTGCCCCATCTGCTAGTACAGAAAGGGCTGTAAGTGGGTCACGGGAGTCAAAGAAAGTGAATGTCTCCTTGTGCAGACCACAGCCAGTCTGTTGAGCTCACAGCTCCAAAAGGTCGCAACATTAAATGTCCTTGCTTGGCTTTTAAAGAGGGTTGGTGGTTCTATAACAACATTTTTGTCTGTGGGAGTGCTGTGAAACCGAGGGGTCACATTTCACCCCTCAGCCCAGGGGATGGAGCTGCAGGAAATGCTCTTCTCTAGGTGCAGCTCACTGGGAGCATTACAAAGAAATCATCTCTGAGCCACAGTCAAAGCACAGAAACACCCAGCATGGTGGGTCACTGTGGATTAGTCAGAGCATCGCTTGGACCAGAGTGACAGATCCCATATGGCTAAAAATCCAGAAAACCAAAGCTAAGGCAGGGAACAGCTGGGCATCGCTCTGTGACACATGTGTGTGTTCTCTCTCCTACCAAGAGCATCATCACAAGCCCAGGGTCATGAACACAGCCATGCCCACTCCCTGGGTAGCTGTCACGCTCGGCTGCCATCACCAACATGGGTATCCATATATATGTATCTGTAGGGATATACGTCCCGTGTGTGTGGCAGAGCAGCGGCGAGGGTTGCCCTCTGAGTAACCCTCTTGTTTGAGCGGTGCAGGGGTGTGGGGCACTGTGCAGGCAGTTTACTCTGTCTCTCACCCAGCTGCCTTGCAGACGTGTCATGACACTGGTCCTGTACATGCTTCATGCCAGCTAAATCCACGGACTGGGCGAGATATCTCTTGAACCTTCTTTTTAGTGCAGAAACAGATGGTATGTCCTAATGGATAATCAGGGGTCGAAGCCTGGGCTGACTGACAGAAAACAGGAACAGAAAATAGAGCAATGGAAGTAGATTTATGGAAAAACCCTAATTGTACTTTACAAGATATGTTTAACTGACGTAAGAATTTCCCTTCCTTTAGGAAGGGCCATAAGCACGTGAAGGATTTTCCGTCCCTATTTGGGGGTCACTGGATGAGGACAGCCTGGGACAGCACGGGGATGATGTCTTTTGAACGAGCACAAGGTTGGTTCTTGGGTGCTGCCTCTTCTCCTGGACACAGCAGTCATATCTACCCTCCACAGTTTTTCCTGCCTGGGGTGCATAGGGAAGCACAAGCGCTTGGTTTGCCGTGTGAAAGGGGGTGCGCAGTTAGGGAAACCTCTCACATGTTTGTGAGGATTGTGATAATCGTGAAACGATCCATAAAATCTTCCCAAGCTGAGCGACTCTGTTAGGCTGATATCTACATTCCTGTAGCACCCAGACACTTCTTGCAGAAGCATTTTGCCCCATTCCTGCTACTGACCAAAAAGTGGCCGTGGAAGGCCATAGTCATGCCAGCCACGTGCGGCTGGACGGGGCAGGGTTTCTTAGCGTTCGCAGACCATACAAGGCAGCTCCTGTGAGCCCAGCAAAGGGGGAGCAGTTTGCAGAGAGTCTACAGAAATGGATGTTGGCACAAGCACAACATCGTATAGAACAATAGTGATTTTGTATGGTGGTTCCAAAAGAACTCAATCACATCAGCCCCTGGCCCCCTCACTGCAGGCTCTGAACATGCCATCGACTTTGTCTTCCTCCCAGCATGGGGCAGGAGCCTCACCCTGCTCCTGCCTGTTTGCACTGGGGAGCTGCGGGGAGAAACCCCACTGCAGAGCAGGCGAGGGCAGCATCTCCAGGAGGGATTCATCCCATCACCAGCAGGAAACTGCTTCCCCAGGGAGCCCCTTCGGCACCCAGGCTGCCATCCACCCTCTGAGGGATTATGGTCCAGCCCTGCTCTTAATAAACACACATAAGAAGAGCTAAATCAGGTGGTGAAAGACTGTGGGAAACCACATTTTTCTCGTTGTTCTCTTCCTCTCTTACACTGACCTTTGAAAATGAGATCACTTTAAACCTGAACTGGTGGCAGCCCTTGGGCAGGAGCCGACTCGCAGTGTTTTGGGTGGCAGGGCTGACCTCTTCCCGTGGAATTTCACCTAGTAATTTCTGCGGCAGGAAGAAATCCTCTGAGCGAGCTCTCTGGCTTCAGAAGTAAATTTAAGTGCCTGTGGCTTGACAAATAAACATTCTGAAAGCGCTTAATGACTCACAACCTTGCCTAAGAATAGCTGAACTTTGCAAGACCAAAATACATAGCGAAGAACACGGCCTCTGACACTGCCCGAGCATGGAGCTGAAGGACGCGGTGCGAGGAGAGGGAGAGGCTGTGGCTGCCCCGTGGCTGCATTCCTGCCGTCCCCTCCCAGCTCCTGGCAAGCCGCATCTCGGAGGCTTCTTCCACCCTCGTGTGCAAATAGCCACCTCGGAGCTCTCCTCCACAAACTCACCTAATCGGGTTTTATAAACAATTTATCGTGTTTCGTTTGTACGAAAGGCGAGGCACTCCTCGGTTATCCCGGCTGTTTGAAAGCGCTGTTATTCTCATGGATTAAAGAGGGGTCACAGGAGTGTGATGCATATACAGGTTACACTTCTGAGCTTTTAACATTTCACAGAAGAGATTCTTTGTCTTCAACTTACCGAGCAAGTAAAACCTCAGTGACTGAAAAGGGGAACTGATTTTGATTCCCTTTGCTCAGAAGTGGGGTTTTTTGGTAGCGGTTGCTTGCTCTTGTGAGGCACGCTTGCAAAATGTGTGCTGTGAGCTGCCACCGCTTTACTTCTTACCCCCCCACGCACACTTTTTAGCACTTTAATCTAACCCCAGGGAAAACAGAACAAAACACAAGTTCAGCTGAATGTCTGTGACCACAAGAGCTTCCGGTAGGTGCCTAAAGTTTCTGTTGCAAAAACCTTGTCGTTGTCATGAAGGCTCAAGGATCTTCATGGCTTTGGGGATTATCCTGAGGGACGGGTAATGGTTTAGCTGCACTGTCCCAGGGGCAGCAGGAGAGGTGCTGAGCCTCGAAGGCCATCAAAGTAGCTTTGCTGTTCAGGAGTGGGAGAAGAAAATAATGTAGGAGTCATCTCCCACCCCCACCAGCCAGCAATGCCAGAAAAAAAAATCTTTCTGGTATCATGGTTCCTCTCTTTTGGGCCCTGCCAAGATAACCTGAGCAGCAGGGGCAGGGGTTGTCCTCACAGCGTGAAGCCTGAGGGCTCCCCTAAGACAGTTCTCCCTTGACTCTTTGATCCACTGTTAAAATTCATAGAATCACATAATCACAGAACCATCTGGTGTGAAGAGACCTTTAAGATCATCAAGTCCAACCATTCCCCCAGCACTGCCAGGGTCCCTAAACCACGTCCCTCAGCACCACATCCACACGTCTGTTAAACACTGCCAGAGATGGGGACTCCACCACCTCCCTGGGCAGCCTGTTCCAATGCTTAATGACGCTCTCTGTAAAGAAGTTCTTCCTGATACCTAACCTAGATCTCCCCTGGTGCATCTTAAGGCCGTTTTGTCTCGTCCTGTCACTTGTTATAAGGGAGAAGAGACCGACCCCCACCTCACTCCAACCTCCTGTCAGGCAGTTGTGGAGAGCCAGAAGGTCTCCCCTGAGCCTCCTTTGCTCCAGGCTCAACCCCCCCAGGTCCCTCAGCCGCTCCTCAGCACACTTGCTCTCCAGACTCTGCACCAGCCTTGTTGCCCTGCTCTGAACAGGCTCCAGCCCCTCAACATCCTTCTGGGAGTGAGGGGCCAAAACTGAACACGGGAAATATCTTCCTCTGGTTCAGCACCTGAGCCCCTCAAGTGGGAGTGAGGGCAGGCTGAGCGGGGCACCGACCTCATCTGTGCGGAGCTCAGTTGCTCCCCAGCTGGGCACCGGGAGGTTTTATCCTTCCCTGTTTTTCTGGGGCCAGGTTTTACCTGTGCCAGGCTGCGGTCTCACCGCCTGGGCACTGCGAGGAGGGCTCCGCTCTCGCCCGCCAGGCAGGCAGCGGCCAGACTCCAACCCTCAGATCCCCTCTGACAGTATGGGACCCCCCTGGGTCAACCCCAGGTGTGACCCCACACCACACTGTGCCTCTGGGTGCTGGCTGCAGACCCGCACGCTCCCACGGGCTGTACCCCCTCGCCCTGGCCACCCACAGACCCATCCGAACTGGGATCTGGCAACTGCGCTGCTCCACTCACAGCCCCGCCACGTTTTTCATCCTGGAGATGGAAACCCCAGAGGTGCAAACTGCAGCGCTGGTGGGACCACCGGAGCCTGAAAACTAATTTACAGCATTTCCCACCCAGATTTGAAAGGCGTCTCGGCTGCTCTTGAAGGAGGGGGGAATCACAGTGGGCCTCATTCGTCCTGGGTGGATGCTGCGTTTGTAGCCCAGGCTGGGCTGGAGCCGCTGCTCTCCCACATTCCGGGACAGCCAGGAGCAAGGCTGGCGGGTTGCCACTATGACAAGCAAAATCGAAGTTTCACCTGAAGCTGAAGGTGTTATTGCAGGTCACTGAACTACCGATTTCTGCCTAGAAAAATACATCCACTTGCTGCGAGTGGGTGGGTGACGGGCGCGTAAATCACACGGGGTGAGAGACACGGGAAGGCTCCAACCCTAAAGCTCAGCCTGCACTTTCTTTATGTTTTCCACGCGATGACGGGAAGGGACGAGGGACCGGCGTTAAGTGGAGCGCGTTGAGCGGCCGAGCTGGAGAACAGCTGGTGCAAATACTGGACAAGTTGTGCACCACGGCCCGTCCCCGCAGATCTCCCCTTCCGCCGCTCTTGATGTGCATCTGTGCAAACAGGATGAGCTGGAAAAGTACAAATAAAGCAGTAAAAAGGACCCAGCACAATACCGCAGTCCGAAGGAAAGAAAAACACCAAAAACCCACTTTTTTTTTTTTTTTTTTTTTTTAAAGAAGTGGCTTTCTGTCCTCCCTCAGCAGCCGCTCCTTTTGGCTCCCGCTGTCCCGCCCGCAGCCCATCCCCGCTGCCCCCGGCCCCGCTCCCGGCCCGCCCCCGGCCCCGCCCGCGGCAGGCAGCGGGGCCGCCGGCACCGCCGCGCTGCGCCCGCCGCGCTCCGCCGCTCCAGGTACGGCCGCGCCGGGGCGGCGGGGAGAACCGGGACCGCCCTGGGGGAGCCCCGGAGGGGGCCGGCCCGCGGTGGGGGCAGCGGACCCCGGCAGCCCCGGGGAGGGCGTCCGAGGGACCGCCGCCTCCCCCCCCCCCAACCCCCCCCGCCCCGGGGATTGCTCCGGAGAGACGCTCCGGTGAGTGCTCGGGGGATGCTCCGGGGGTAGTTGAGGGGAGGCTTCGGTGGATGCTCAGAAGTGCTTGGGGTTTCGCCGGGGGTGCGCTGGGGGATGCTCTGCGAGTGCCTCTGAGGGTGCTCCAGGGTCGTGCTGGAGGATGCTCAGGGGGGATGCTCTAAGTGCTCGGGAATGGTCCGGAGGGTGCTCTGAGGGTGCTCAGGGGTGCCTGGTGACAGCAACAGCCCTGACCCACCCGGGACAGGAGCGTTTCCAGCGCACCCCGGGGTGCGGACGGAGGCACAGAGCGTGGCTGGGCAGTGGGGAGAGGGCACGAAGGCTCCGAGCACCAGCGGGACACCCAGATGTTACCCTGGGAAAGGGCCCCCAGGCCCCGGGCAATGCAGCGGAAGTCACCAGGATCCCAGAGTTGCATTGAGCCTCAAAGCCCAACCACAAAACCCTCCCCGGCGTGAAGATGTGGTTCAGGCAAGCCCCAGCCCAGCCTCCACGGCCGAGCGCGGTCGCCAGCGCCTGCCTCCAGCCTTTCCCTGTTTCCTCGCCGTCTTTGCAGCCATCCGGACACAGAAACTCTCGGCACCGTAACTCAGTCCGGTCTCTAGCGAGGTTTGTGCTCTGGTTCCCTGAGCCGCGTGTCCCTCAGGTCTGGTCTGGCTGCAGAGCGGGGCCAGGCTGAGCTCCAGATTTCGGCATCCTCGGAGGGGCCAAGAGAGGGGCCGCTCCAGCAGCGGGTTTGGCAGCGAGCGGAGGGCCGGGCAGTGCCTCTCCCTCGCAGGCAGCATCGCCTTTCCTCGGCTGCTGCCAGGCCATTTCTGAGCAGCCCAACTCTGCCGGGACCAGGCGTGCCCCGCGCAAGCACTTCCATCAGCTCCCGGCGTCGGCTTGTGATTTCTCGCAGGCCTAAAGCAAAGACTTGCCACGCTCTGACTGTGCTCCGGGAGAAATCAGAGTGAGTGTGAACAGGAAGCTGCCGCGCCGGGGCAGACCATCGCCTGCGATCTGTGTAGGAGAGGCCGGGCTGTCCTCGAGAAGATCAGTGATGGCAGAAGGTGGGTTGGATAATCTCAACTGCGAGTCCAAGTAAGTTCAGGACGGAGGCAGTCGTGGTCTGGATGCTCCCGGTGCGATGTTCGCTCTGTAGAGATGGAAACGGGACTGTGCAGGGTTATTTGGTTTTCCTCACAGCTATGGGGTGTGACACCACCGGGAAGGGTTTCCTTTGTCCAGAGGCTTAGCCAGAAATTAAATATTTTAGTTACCTGGCTCAAATGAAGGCAGTGAGTACCTGAAAACATGGCACATGCAGGGTGAGGATAGCGACCGCAGCGATGGGCAGAGAGGAGCGCTGTAAAAACATCAGCATTTGCCTTCAGACCCATTTTGTAGTCTTCCTGGTGTTTTGTTTTTGATTTGGGATGGACTAAATAGAAAAAGCTGATCTCTTAAATGATTCCTGAAACGGTAAGCGAGGGCAGGGAGCCCATAACCTTGGGTGTGTGACTGATTATTTGTTGCTTCGACTGTGATATTTCAAAAATAAACGTATCTGCTGAAGTGACAGCCAGCCTGATGAACAGTGACCTGGCCAGGGAATCTGTGGTTGAGGAGGGGTTAGTTAATGGATTCGTCACAATAATCCTGGCAGATCAGATGGGGGAGCCTGTTGCTGCTGTGGGGGCTGTCAGGCTCCTGCTGCAGCTTCCAAACCATTTGTGAAACCAGGGCCACATTCGGCTCCTTTCTGCAAAGTCCAGTTACGGAGGAGGTTTTGTCTCCCAGGCACAGAAATCATCTCCCTTGTGTGACGTTGGGGCCGTCCCGTTCCCGCAGGAGCCATCTGGTTCAATGTCACAAAGTCTCCCTTCGTCCTCAGCTAACCAAAATAACCCCCCGTATTGATTTGCCACCGAGCAGGAGTGCGATGTTGCTTCCCGTCAAACAGCCTCTGCGTCCCGTGGGTGCGTTGCGGGAGGGAGAGGTTTGGTCTCAAAACATCCTTCGCGCCAGGAGCAGTTTTGAGATTCTGCGAGGTGGCCGGTGTTCGGTGAACACAAGCTCATTCACGAGCTTGTTGCCATTTCAGGTCCCTCCCCTTGCGGTTTTACAGCTGCCAAATATTTTGAAAGACGCGTTTTTATCACTGAGCTTTATACATCAAATCTTGGGTCTTTTCAAGGAAGCTTTGGGTGCGGCACCAAGGGTGAACATGACCCCATTTCTTAGAGAAAAAGAGTAATCACAGAATCACAGAATGGGTTGGGTTGGAAGGGACCTTAAAGATCATCTCATTCCACCCCCCCTGCCATGGGCAGGGACACCTTCCACTAGAGCAGGTTGCTCCAAGCCCCGTCCAACCTGCCCTTCAACACTGCCAGGGATGGGGCAGCCACAACCTCTCTGGGCAACCTGGGCCAGGGTCTCACCACCCTTGTAGTGAAGAATTTCTTCCTCATATCTAACGTAAATCTGCCCTCTTTCAGTTTAAGGCCATCACCCCGTGTCCTGTCACTCCATGCCCTTGTACATACGGAACGTTATTGTATTTTCCATTTGGTGCCCTGTATGATGGAGGTTATGTGACTCAGGCTTGCTCAAGAGCAGCAGATTTTGGTCAATAAAGCCCTGACCCCAGCTCAGGGGCACGAAGGAGCCTGTGGCTCAGGTCAGAAATCGCCGACCATGCGCACGCTGCCGGTGCTGGGGAGGGGGGGAGCAATGGGGAGGAACTGGCTGCACAGCTCCTTCTTCATCCCTATTTATTTTAGACCTCGGTGGAATTCACGTTTCCGGCGCTGTGCCTCGGGAAGCCTCGGGTCCTGCCCATCCCAGGGTTTAAACAGCACATGAAAGAGTGGTTATTGTCATTATTATGATAGTCTGCTGCCAAAGCGGACAATTCGCTGGAGGGAAGAACATGAAATACAGTGAAAAACCCACCCACGCGCCAAGGCTCCCATCTTCCAAGTGCAATTATTTTAAATTCATCATTGCAGACAGTTCCTCAGTCCATCAGGGCTGAATGTGAGTGTTGGTGCATGTGAGAAGGCTTGAAAATACACCAGCAATGTGCAGCCTTGAGCTTGGTCGAAAAACTGGAGGAAAGCCCCCGTTCCCTAAACCTTCCCCGTAACACGAGTGATCTGTTGGGAAACGCGGCTGCAGGGCTCCTGGCTCCCAGCATCCATGTGGAAACCACCAGCAGAGGAGGAAGGTGTCACGTCCATTCCCTCCATGGTCCCAATAAACATGGAGAGCGATTTCAGGTGGCCTGAAAAATACCTATTGCTATTTGAAAGGGTTCTAAACCTGCCATGAGTGGGATCAACCCAAGTCTTGTTGGGTCAGGCCAGAAACCAGCATGAAATGGCCCTGTGTCTCCATGGGGGACTGCAGTGGTTGCCCAGGGAAGAGGAGAAAAACAGACATGCAGAGAACAGGGCTTTCCTAAAACCCCCCGAGAGTCTCGCTTTCAGCAGGGGAGGACCTGTGCTGGTGACAGGAGCTTTACCAGGGTCAGACAGGACAGGCACCAGATCACCAGTCAGCTTTTGCAACCACAAATGCGCTTTTTTGGCAATTTCTTAGGCTGGTGGGTTTAGGAAGCCCTGTTTGTGTGTGGGGGTGCGTTTCTCCAGTTCCACAAACTCTGGTGTTTCATCTCTCAGTAAGCACCAAGGGTGTTGGACACAGCACAACCCCCTTCCTTCCCACGCTGCCCTGTCCATCTCTTGTCTTGTCAAAGCAACCAAGCAAGAGCAGAGTGGAAAAGCCTCTCCCAACAGGCAGGAGCACCTTGGTTTGATGGTTCCTCTCCACACCCAGCTTCCGAAAACGCCCAAAGGATCCTGTTTTTCCTTAGGAAACAGAGATGTCTCCAGCCCAGCTTGGGCCAAAGCTCTGGCTCTTGAGTGGGATGAGCACAGGAGCCCCAAGGATGCACCAAGCCCTGACCAAGTCAAGGACAACCCCATTGTCATAAAGTTGCTCCCAGCTTCTTTGACCACCTGGAAGTTATTCAGTGATATGGCAGCAAAGCTTGAGCTGTCCCAAGGTCAAGGAGATGGAAGACAGTGGCTTGGAAGAGACCAAAAGCCAAAGGAGGGCTTCATCGGTTTGCCCCCAAAAACTTGTGGGATTGAGGCAAAAAGAGTAAACATTGGAAATGAGGCACTTCAGGTTTTTGTTGGCTGTCTGACTGCAGAGTGCTTTTGGTCCGTGGCTTCACGTGGTTTTTCTGTTGCCCAGCTCTGGGAGAGGAGACTTTAGGGAAAGTGCCACAGTTTTCAAGGCATGGGATAAAATCATGAGACTCGCCCAAAGCTTTTATAAGACCGTGGCTGGAATGAGCTGAAGGTCAGTTGGAAAAGAGGTTATCAGAGGAGGGGATGAATATGATCGTTCTCCCCTCCTGGTGAGCCATAAAAGAGAGCGAGAGTTTGGCTATCCGATACCTCCAGGTCTCATCCTGACCCGTCCCTAATGGAGATGCTGGCAGGAAGCTCACGGCATTTATTAAACAGCAATAAGCAGCTTTAATAAAATCAGCATCCGCACAACTTTATTAGTGCCATTTGAAAAGGTGCCTGAAACGGCTGTTTAAGTACCGCCGGCCGCCGAGGGTTGCGCACTTACGCTGAAAGCAACCGTCTTCTTTATTAAGTGGCTCTGGGTTAATTATTTGGATTTCTCGAGAGCCCAAACAGCAGTGGGACTCCGCACGCCTCCAGGCTGTTTCCCATGCGAGCAGTGCTCCCGTTGCCCAGCCGAGCCCCCATCTCCAGCCCCATCCAGCCCCCTCCACCTCTTCATGTACATAGGTTTTTGGAGAGGGTGATGGTGCAGCAGTGGGAGGCCAGCCCGAGCCTTTCCATCAGTGCAACCATGAGCTGATGTGTTGTCGAGGGAGCTCGTCCCTCTCAAGCACTCACAAACCGCTTCCAGCTGCCAGCTCTTGTCTTGAGGAGCCATGGGCAGGCAGCAGCCGTGCGAGCTTCAGCCTTGGTTTTGCAGTAAAACGCTGGCCCAAGCACCGCAGGGTGGGTAACCAGTGCCATAAGCCACGTGCCGAAGCCATCTGCTGGCCCTGGGACGGTGGGTCAGTTTTAAGCTGGCATCTGGACTGGGGGGCATTTCGCTTTCAGAGGGGTTTAAGGATATATGTCCCTTTTCTCATCATTCCTTTTAACCTGCCGCCTCCACCACCTCCACTCTTCCCATATGATGACTGGTTTTGCATTCCCACGTCCCGTCCTGCTCCACTTCAGCACGTGCCTTCAGGTACCAGCAGCGCAGAGGGAAGCCTGCCCAGTTGAGTGTGGCTGCAGGGTGCACGCCGAGCTGGGACAGACCCAGCTTGCCAGCTCGGCTTTCTGGATGCTGATGGGTTTATTGCAGGGGGTTTCCTGGGACTCAGGCATCATCTATCTCCCCGCTTTAATTTTGGGTCTGCTCAGCTCTCTTCTGCCCCTGGGACAGACAGCCCAGCCCAGCCCAGCGCGTGCCCACAGCCGTTCCAGTCCAGCTGCTGTTTCTGAGGGATGCCATGTGGCCTGGGGACACTGGCAGCAGCGACGAATGCACCCAGGAAGGTGGCTGGTGGGCTCCGAGGTTGCAGATCTCTTACAGTGGAAACCCTGTTTGCTGTCTTTGGCAAAACCTCATGACAACTTGCAATGCAAACCAGGAATGTAAACTGCTTTAATTTACGTATTTATCTATTTAATCTCACAAAGTTTCCAAACTTTTTTTTCTGCTTCTGGAAGGAAACTCCTTGCCGTGCCTGTGCCAGGGCACCACTGCACCACAGAGATCCCACCCGTGTGGATGTCCCCAGCAGACTGGAAACGGGTTATTTTTCTTCCTTTGCAGTGAAAACAGAATTGAAAAATCCGTACAACAAATATTCCCTGAGAGGCTATATTTATTCCTGGTATGTCCACTTGAAATAATAGCTGAGCTGGTTGTTGTGCAATCGAGCAGACCGCCCGGATGGAGCAGGTTTGGGTGTAACCCTTCGGGTACCGAGGGCGAGCTCTCTCCATGGGTCCGTGTGGGTCTGTGCGTCGGAGGGGAGCGGGGGGCAGCGGGCGAAGCCCAAACCTTCCATCCCACGGCGATTCTGCCTGGGGAGAGGAGGGGAGGCAGCAGCTTGGCCCGTTGGCCAAGCATCCAAGGCGGCAGCGGTGGCTGTGGTGGGGACGGGCAGGGACCGGCGGGATGGTTTTTGAGCCGTTTTGTGGCCGTCTGTTTCCTATCATCTGTGGGAACAGCCAGAAAAGTAAAATCCCCCCTGACAGCTGGTGTGTAACGTAAAGCAGCAGCAGTTTTAGGCCATGACCTCAGTCCTCACGCCTGTGGGACAATCTCGGGCTGTGCCCAGGTGAAACCCTTCCCCAGTTCCCACCCTGCGCCCGCCCCGTTGGGTGAGGGATCAGAAGCCAGTCAGAGCTCCATGGAGCACCAGCCCATAATTAATTAAGTGGCGTGTTTTGCCTCCATCCTTTCATAGTTCCTAATTAAAAGCATATTTAAGGGGGCGCAGACTTGAAGACCAGCAGGGATTACATCTGGGAAAACCGTAGGTCTTGTGTGTGTAATCGCAATAAGGAAACGCTCCGAATAAAAGCTTCCTGCTGGGTCTCCAGTGGGAATACAAAACGATTCTTTCAGGCTTACTTTAAAATCAGTGCTGTAGAGAAATACGTGTATTTTTCCGTCGTGCCACTTTGAATAGTAAGCACAAGCGACAAACCCCTACGAACGTGCTCAGGAAGGACACGCGAGCGTAACTAAACCAGAAGAATGCTGCTGCGGATAATTGGAGTGAGCATTAAATAAGGCAACTAAGTTCGTTTTGAACCCCAAGCACAGTAATCGCTTGTGAAAGCAGGAAGCTGTCCACATGGAGCCGTGGCCCTGTGTGGTGTGGGATGCTGGAGCCGCGTGGGAAAGGCAGCGTTTGATGGGGAAGGCGGCGTTTAACCGAGGGGGTTATTTTTCATTCCTCGGGTAAGAAGTTAACCCATCCCTGCCTTGCAGAGCCTTAACAAGGACAAACCGCCGCTCTTTCTCTGCACATCCAGGCTTATTTAGCTTCCTGGCAAGGCAAAACTTTTCTGCTTTTCTTCAAACTTGACCTGTTAAAGTTACGTTTCGTAGCAGCATGAGCGCGGGGAGCTTGCAGGCGAGCCAGCAGCCCTGGTCTGCAGGCAGAGAGCAAGGAAATGTGTTTTATCCTGCTGACTAGAGGTTTTTGGTTGTGCTGCTTGTTAGGTGATGGGAAAGGTGCTGGTGCCACTCTGGGATGCGAGTCTCTGGTGGAAGTGTCCCCGGGTGCCAGTGGGATGCTGCTGCCTCTCAGGGTTTTGTTTCCCAGCCCCAGAAGAGGTTCATAGCCCGGCTGAGGGGCAGTGTCTGAACCCCTCTGCCTTTGCAAGCGCAAAGTTGTTGCAAGTTCAGTGCAGAGGCTGAGGGATTTTTTTTCCCTGTTGTCAGCCTGGGGGTGCAGCAATGTGGGATGCCCAACAGGACCCCCAGCACAGGGGCTTGGGGTGGGTGCTCTGCCCATCACCGAGCTGCACAGAGTCATGCTGTGGCTGCTCTGCGAGCTGGCCCCTGTCTCCGGTTTGAAGTTTGCATCAATAACCCGGCTGCAAAAGGCTGGAGCATTTCATTTGGAGCATCCCACTAGCACCCAGAGGAGCCTGGGGGCCCGTCCCTTCTCTCACGGAGGGTCGGGATCCGCTGCCTGTGCCGCGGTCATGCACGGCTGCGTTCCCACCGTCGCCGCGTCCTGCTCAGCATCTCCTGGGGACGGCGGATGGATGGGCGCCACATGAGGGGCCGGAGCTGCGGGGAGAAGGGTAAAGGGCTGAGGGGCTGTTTGTGCTCCACACACGGGAACGGGGGCTTCGTCAGGATTAATTACGAACGTTGAGACCTTCTGCGGCTTCTACTAAAGACGCCGCCTTTTAATCGCGGCAGCCGCTCGCGTCTCCTCGGGCGAGGCGCTCAGCAGAATAACTAATGCGTTCAGCCTGGGAGGGTGCAGCATGCGGAGGGCGAGCTCCGGCTGCAGCCTGCAGCACCAGGTACCATAAGAACCGTATCGTTAATAATTGACTGTCTTTTCAATAATCTTTCCCGATAAGGGAGGCGGCCCGCTGACAGCCCAAGCAGCGCTTAGCGATTGGTGTTTTATGGGAAAGATAACCGTGCTGTGAAAAGTAACTCATTTTATACAGCAGGCTTGAGCTGTCCTCGGAAAGGTCGTATGAGATCGATGGGCTGCTTTATTAGAAAATTAATCCCTCTTTTGTGCTTCTCGCTTTAAACTTGTATTTGCTTTCTGGGCAAGGTCACTGCTCAGCTGACCAACTTTTTAGCAACTGGAAAAGGCATGTTTGCTGCTCCGAACCCTTCGCTGCCAGCTCTTGGCACGGGAAAAGATGCTTTTGAGGGAGGCAAGCGCTTCTGCTCCCCGGTGGGCTTGTAGGTGGGAGCGTGGGAAGGTAACACGACAAGGTGCTTTTCTAACCATAGTTTTTCCTTTCACCACGAAGTGCTAAAGCCTTTGCTGCAGTGCAGGAGAACACGACAGGCAGAGCTCAAAAAAATGTGTTATAGCTAATGAGACTGTGCTAACGTGCTGCTCAGCAGGGATGGGTTATCTTCTTATTTATAGGCACAGGGTTAAATGTTTCCCGTTTAAAATGACTAGCAAGATGCTCTGGGAGAATGAAATTCATACATATTTGTCTTTGTGGTTGAGTTAATTTGTTCTTTAAATCTTCTGGGGTGTAACGGTGCCCTCCTTTCTGCTGGCTGGGGTGGCTGAGGGAGCGGGTGGGCGCTTACGTTGCCTGACAAGTGGGACAGAGCAGAAGAGGGGTTAAATGTGACTGTAAAGAGTCTCAGTGTTTGAGACAGGGCTGCTTAACAAGGCAGAACGTTGTCCCTGCAAAAGGGCTGCCCCAGGGAATAAACCCGCTTCCCTCTGGGCTGTTGCCTTCTCACGTGTTTGGCTTCTTGATTTCCATTTCTGTATATATTTCATTCCTGCCTTGAGAAAACCAGCGTAATTCAAATCTGGATTATCCTCCCCACAGCCTTTCTGTGTAGTAAAGGTGAAAATCAGCCATGCTGCGCACGTGGCGACGTCGCCCGCCTGGAGAGGACAATAAGTGTTCTTCAGTTTTATTCAATAGCGGAAAAACTCAGCAAATATAGAACCCAACAGAGGGTCAGCACGGCAGGTATTAACAGGATGGAGACCCACCTGAAAGTACTGCCCTGCCCCGCCCTGAATTGTGGGCTGGACCCTGGTGAATGACTTCATTTTTTAATCTCATGTCTATTAGTGACAGGCATCAGAGAGCAGCTGTGGGGTCTGAGGAGCCGTGGATTTTGGCTCAAAGCCATCTGCTCCAGGCCTGAGCTGCCCTGGGGGGGAATGGGAGAACATCAGCAAGCTGGTAGGGTACATTCAGCATCCTTTTATGAGGCGATTTTGAAGTAGATTGGTCAAAAGAGAAAAATCTTAGTGTCAATTTGGGCTGCAGAGTTGGCACCCAGCCAGCTCATGAATGAACTGATTAGAGGTAATTATCTAGATATTAAAAAGCATCCTATTCACTGGCTTTTCCTTCCTTTCTAAATAAATCGCCTAGAAGAGTGAAGTGTAGCTGGTCAGACTGTAGCTGGGATCCATGAGTGCTCCATAATTGACTGTAATCGGAAAATAAAATAAGAACAAATTTGAGAAAGAGGTTAGCATTTGTTTTGGCACGTGCTGTTGCCAGGAGGAGATAGACATTTCCCTTTGCAGAAGAAGTTCAGTTAATTGGAGAGCACATCAGGAGGCCGCTGGTCAAGATGTTTCAGAAGCTCGCATGGCATTGGGCGGGCATCAACATTGTCATCCGGCCACACGAACATCAAGAAGGTACCAACCCTGGAGGCACTTTTGAGAGTTTTGATGTTCTCCTTCGGTTGGGACCCTCCAAACTTTCTATCAGGCCTATACATTGACAATAAACTTGTCTACCTGAATGACAGAACTACCTGTTTCTTTAGAAGGTTTTGATCTTTCAACATACCCATCCTACAATAACGATACAGCAGGACTTGGCTTTGTTTTCCTGGTCTTTGTTGTGGTTAAAACACGTCACGTCGGTGCTTCTAGAAGAGAGCAAGAGCAGCACCGCTATGCCCTGTATATCCTTATGGGTACTGCACTGCCAGTTATCTTGCTGTTGCCACAAGAAGAAAGATGAGTTGCACAATGCAAAAATAATTGCATGAGAAAAACAGAATTTAGAAGCTGCAGAGTGGAGAAGACCCACAAGACAGAGCTTCTCTTGAGACTATGAATGAGCCAGAGGTCTCCAGAGATGGTTGTGTTGGTGGCTGCTGCAGAAGAGAAAACAGAAAGGTGAAGTGCTGGATAAGCGTGGTGCCAGGTGATGAGAGGGGTAAAGGTTGGCTGGTGCCTGTTCATAGGGAGCTCTGGAAGTGTGGTCAAGCGCTAATTCCCTTACTGGGAGCAAAATACTACAAGCAGAAAACGAGTTCAGACTGATGGTTTGATCTATGAGATGAATGTGATCTGGATTCTGGAATAAATAGTCCTGACTATGTGTCCCCAGCCGCCTGGGGCTGGGCTTTGTGCTTCTTGGTCCTACCCCTGAAAATCTGGCATAGCTCAGGGATGCGCTGGAGAAGCATGGATGGACTTCTACACTGGTGTGGGACCATTTCTGGCCAGGAACCAAAGTAGATACTTGAAGAAAAATTCTAAAAAAACCAACCTGCTCTCCAAGAAGCCCCCACTTTTATTCCCTGTAGCAGGAATTAAAAATCAGACCTCCTCACTCTGACCAATGTTGTCCTTGTGCAAGTCAGGAAGCCTCC
This sequence comes from Bucorvus abyssinicus, assembly GCA_009769605.1. Taxonomy (NCBI): domain Eukaryota; kingdom Metazoa; phylum Chordata; class Aves; order Bucerotiformes; family Bucorvidae; genus Bucorvus; species Bucorvus abyssinicus. The sequence goes on along the minus strand of CM020034.1, from coordinate 30,982,541 downwards.
TACAGTGATGTCCAACTGCCTCAACCTCCTTCGGCATCGCCTTCCTCCTCCCTGTGTCTTTCTAAAGGGCATGGAGGAGAGAAGCTTCACCCAAGGACCTTTCTTGGTTGTTCCCAGCCTTAATCTCATCTTGTGCTCCCCGAGGGTCTCACCTGTGTCTGCATGATGGGAAAGAGCTAGAGGGCAATACAGACCAGGCTGGATGTGAAGTTCATGCTGTAGGCTGTGGTAGATCTCCACCTGAAGATCTTCCTTGATATGAAAGCAATCTGTGGTTTAGGGCAATTTGGTGAAGGTTCTTTGTAACAGCATGGCCGTGCTCTGAAATAATGGCTTCCATTTGGACAAGATTCAACAGAAATTTTGCATCTTTGGTTGTTACAGATTTAAAACCAAAAAAGGTGACAAACCAGCCATTTCTGTGTATCGTTTCTGTCCCTGGCTGTTTTCAGAGGTGTTATGTTATGTTGGATATATCCAGCTCACAGGAGCCAATGAAGACTCCCTCTGCCATCTATCTCAAGCCAACAGAAGAGATCCTAAATGTCTCTTTCCTGGTTTGCAGTCAAAACCCTCTGTCATGCAGGGGATGTTTTATAAGAACCGGTTACTTGGGATGTGTCTCTGAAGCACAAGTTGTTGCCACTGGAAGAGGAGCTATTGATCTGAGCAGCTTGAAAGTGCTTAGCAGAGACATTCGGGCTGCAGAATACGGGAAAGAAGAGGGAGATGGCCTGGGAAGAGGTGTAAGGCTTTAAGGAGAGATTCAGTTCAAAGGATTGAGGGGGTTTTTTTTTAATTAAAAGTATCTCTTTCTTTTTTTCAAGGGTGAAGCAACTCATCTGCCCCAGCTTGTCCAAGGATGTTTAACTGACAGTCTGATTGAACCACACCATGGAGAAGACAGATGGTATGGAGACTATGGGATGCTTGTTTGCTCATTTGTATCTTGAAAAAAAAAAAAACCCAAGCAACCCCTGAAGTAATTTCCTTACCAGAAATACTGTTTTCTATAGATAGGCGGTGAGGCCAGGAGACGAGGAGTGCATCGTTCATGCATTATGCAGAGTCCCTAAACCGCAGCAAGAGCATGGTCACAGCTCTCCTTTCAGCACGTATTTGTCCTCCTGTCCTCTGCGGTGCGCAGGCAGGACAGATCTCCTCTGCTCCCACCGTCCAGGCTTTGCTCTTGTGATGTATTACCCTGCGTGGCGTTTTCCCTCTAGCATTCCTCTGTCTTTCACATGCCGCTTCCCATCAGAACGGCGGCTGCGTCACGGTGATGCTCTGTGACGAGCAGCACCAAAAGCCGTGACAAATTCTCCCGGTCCCCGCGCAGCTGCTGCACCAGGATGGAGACAAAAGGGAGCAGCCGTGAAACCTGGTTTCTCCTGGTCGAGCTGCTCCTCCTCATCCTCCTAGAGCACAGCTTGTTTGCTCAGAGGTGCAAGGCAGCCCAAACCACTGCGATTTCAGGGACTTGCTGCGTAATGAAAACCGAGCGATGATGCAGGGCTTTAACTATTTAGACCCTCGAGGCTGAAATTTGGGGGCTGTGCATTTTTGCAGCCTGGATCCGACTGTATGAAGTTGCTTTAAACCAGGAGCCTTGGGCCACGCTGCTGCGGTGGCTGGGTGGGCAATCAAGCTGTCACGCATTTCATGGCGATTTTCCTCAATTAAAAGCTGTGCAGCCGGTCGGTCACCTTTGGAGACACGTGTTTCGCATGGATGCTGCCTGGGTCCGGCCTCTGCCCGCTGCTGTGTTCATCGTTTGCAAGGGATAATTTGTGACCCACTGTTTGCAGATGGAACGACGCAGTGATTGTCCTGCACGGCGCTACTTATGCCACTGAAAAGTTAAAACCAAAGCAAAAGCCTTGCAAAATGTAATTGTCACAGATTGGTTCCACCTCCTCTTTGTGAGCTGGATTCATTGTAGGCAGCTTTTTATACTTACACAGACACGTAGCTCTGCCTGCAAAACCTGCTGTTTGCTTAATTGCTAATTAGACCCATGATTTCAGCAAATTTTCAGCTTCCTCAGTGCAACAATTACCGGATTCACCTGATTCTGGACAACCGGATCAGACCTTTGCATGTGTTGCTGTGTCTCTGCACAGCTTCACCACGAGCCTCTGCAATGACCAACTGCAGTCCCTCACCTGCCTGAAACGGAGATCAAAAAGGCAGTAACATTTTCCCCCTGCTCTAAACATACTTTTTTGCTGTTTTTGTTTTTTATTGTTTTCAAAATCGAATAATCTCTTTTTTTGGGGGGGTTGTTTCAGCAGATGGCCAGCCACCCAAACCCGATGGGGAGAGGGAGCAGCCCCGCAGCCTCCCCTACTCCGTGGAGACGCCGTACGGCTTTCACTTGGACCTGGACTTCCTGAAGTACGTGGATGACATTGAGAAAGGGAACACCATCAGAAGGATCCACATCCACCGGAAAGCCAAGCAGCCAAAATTCAGCACCCTGCCCCGAAACTTCAGCCTGCCCGAGAATGGCTCCCGTGGATGCGTGTCTGCGCCCAGCAAGAGCTGGACGGCAACTTGCTCTTTCCCCCAACGAAAGTCATCGCTAGGGGTGGAGGAGACACCCCGTCCCCTCCTACCCAGTGAGGCACCCCTTCCCGTGGCTGATGACCTGAGTTACCGGAGAAAAGCCCTTTTGGCAGAGACGCGGTGGCAGGCGGAGCTGGGGCGGCCACAGCTGCTGCGAGCCTCCAGCATGCCCGCCGCGCTGCCACCCGGCCAGCCCCCACTAGGGGATGGGAAGGTGTCTTCGCCCCTCCGGCTACCTCCCCAGCACGGTCACGACCAGAATGGCTCTGAAAGCACGTTTCGCCCCACGCTGCGTTCACCTGGCTCTGATGGCATCGTGTTAAATCTCCCCCAGATGAGCTTGGAGCAAGATGTCTCTGTGGGGCAGAAGGAGCATCCCGGTGGAGGCAGCCCAGGGCTGGGGCAGATGCAGCCCCCATGGCAGAGTCAGCATCCCGCAGCACTGCAGCTGCAGGTGGTGATGGAGAGCGGAGGTGAGGAAGGTGATGCTGCTGATGCCAGTGACCGCTCTGCCTTGGCCGGGGGTGAACCAGCCTCGCTGGCTGCCCTCCAGCTCGCAGAGAACGCGAACCCTGAGGAAAGGGAGGTAAGCATGAGTGAAGTCTCTCCGAACGTGGTGAAGAACGCTGAGGAGGGGAGTGTCCGGGCTGGTGAGGGCTGTGGTCCTCAGCCTTGTGATGCTGGAGAGTCCGTTGGGGTTGCTGCGCTGAAGCAGCAGATTGCTGCACTGGAGGAGCAACTGAGCAAGAAGAAGGAAGAGCTTGAGCAGATCAGGGCAGTGCTGGAGCAGCAGGATCATGAGATCAAGGAGAAGGAGAAAAGCATCAAGTTACTGGCCAGCTCCAAAGCTCAGCTGGAAGAGAAGCTGGGTCAGGAAAACATGGCCCAGGTGCCATCCAGGCGGAGCAGTGGGGCTTTGCAGTGCTACGATGCTGCGGTGAATACCGACCTCTCACAGGTGATCAGGGCCAAGCAAGGCCATGATAAAGGCATCAACGTAAACCTCCCAATCTGCACCAAATCCATAGGATGCAGCGTCGGGAGAGCAGACAACGCGAATGCGCAGGTGATGGAGCTGGGCGCTCAGAGAGATCAGGGACTGGCAGATGATCACACCAGTGTCAGTGGAGAGGGACCTGGACATTTCGGTGAAGCCAGCATTGAGGCTGGACTTCATGCACCGTGCTTCACCCAGCTGAAGATTGATGAACACCTTGGCGATGACAATCAAAATCACAGAAATAACTACGATACCCAGAGTCTCGCCGCTCATGCAGTGACTGCAGAAAGCTATCGAGGACCAAGAAATGGCTCAAACGCAGGCGAAAACAAGGCAGGCTCTGGAGAAGATAAACCTCGAGATGGGCTGGAAGAGGAAGGTCTCACTGACCACGAGGATCTCCCTGCTGTTGACCCCATCAGCCAATACGTAAAAAAAATCCAGGAGCTTTTGCAGGAGCAGTGGCTGTGTTTGGAGCACGGCTACCCTGAGTTAGCAAGCGCTATCAAACAGCCGGCCTCCAAGCTCAGCTCCATTCAGAACCAATTAGTGAATTCCCTAAACTCGCTGCTGTCTGCCTACTCTACTCAAGGGCCCGTGGATAAAGAGAATTCCAACACACACTATCAACAGTTGGGTAAATAATACTGACATAGGTTTCAACGTGTCCGGGCCAAGTCTCCTCCCATGTATTCAAGTGTTGAGCAGGGGCCATGCGGTGGTATAATTAGTGTCAGTCTCATACCTAAACAGGTATGAGAAAGGCAAATCTCTGCACATCATAAGCTATGTGATCTTAAATAATAATAATAAAAAGCAAACAAAGCTTTGTAGGAGCTGATAAAGCTGTGGCTCAGTCAGATGGAGGGTCAGATTTCAGAGTGGCTGTACTTGTGGCTATTCCATCAACCAACCATTTTTCTTGATTGGATTGGCCATCTCAATTTGCAAGAATATGGGACTGGTGCTCACCTGGGCTAGATCAGCACGGAGTTCACCAGAACCAAACCAAATTCAAGCTAACTGAGCAACTAGGCTGGGAAAAGACCTGTCCCCACACTGCACAGCTGTTCATCTCGAATTTTAGCGTGTATGAAGATGAGAATCCAAAACCGAAGGCTGCCTGTTCACAGTTGGAGGGCCTTGCAAATAGATAAGCGACTTATTACTTATAAGCAATATGTCCAATGGAAATACTCATCCATGTAGTAGTATAGGAGATTTATGTAGGAAATTTCCAATCCATTACTATTGAAAAAAAATAGAAAAAAAATCATTATTATGGAAGTAAAACCTACTTATGTTCATAGGACACAAATATAATTCCCAGTCACTTCCTTTATAATCCCAGTCACTTGGAGGTGGTTGAGACCCCTATTTTAAAGGTGTCAGGGCAAGTTCAGGTTGTGGCCAGGTGCATCCGTAGTTTTGCAAGACATAGAAAGAATCTCCTAAGGTGAAATAAGATACTCCCAGATACGATTGTAATTTGTTGCTAGAGGTTGGGAATAATCATTGATAATTATGGCACATCTGCTTAAATAATCTATTATTTTGTATTTTGCTAGAAATCTCTCCAACCACAAGTCTAAAATCTATCATGAAAAAGAAAGGTTATGGTTTCCATGCTGGAGGCAATGGGACCAAAAAGAATCTCCAGTTTGTTGGGGTAAATGGTGGGTAAGCATCCGTTCAGAAGATAAAACTGCCTTTTAACATGTGATGTCCTCTGTATCGCTGAAGAAGTCATTCTTTTTTTCCCCCTCTTTTCCTCTCCAAACCTCTTGATTAAAAGGCCATTTGAAATGGAGCCTCTTTTCTCCCTTCTTTAATCCAGCACTGATAACCTGTAAGTAACCCTGCAGACAAGGTGGTGGTGTTTTCAGAGCAGTGAGGGACACCCTGGGGGCTGACACTTTCTGCACTTGCGTTTGGGGCTTCATCCAAAACCCAGCTGGGTCCATGGGAAGATTCCCACTAACTTTGGAGGGTTTTGGAGGATGTTGGCATTGCCTGAGTGGGCACGCTGCCACTAACCTGCCTCCACGCTCCCAGGGCAGCCAACTAAAGTTGGTTCAGGGACTGAGAAAAGACTGTTTCAGTAAATAAGGAATTACCTCGGGGTGAAGAAGACACCTGTTTTAGGTTGTGCTCCAACACCCGGTTCCCTGTATATCCAATATCGAACGCTCTTTGGCCTTTAGCTAGATCCACGTGTGTGTAGATGCATCTCAGAGAGCAGCACTGGCACGTCTTCTACTGAGGAATACATGTGCCGGCTTGAGAAGGGCGGGACACGTTGCACGGGCCCTTTGCTGTGCAGACAGCTATGTGTGCAAGTTTGGATGCTGGTTTCTGCTGACATGTGCTTCTCTGACTTCCGAGCTCAACGGCTGCTGCTGTTGGGTTCATCAGGTATTACTCCCTCTAGTTGTGTAGAGCCTCTACCAACAGCTGCTGAAATGGGTACAACTTGTAGCGAGTAGAGAAATCTTGAGTAGTTTGAGAAAAGTTTTGAGATCCCTCAGAGTGAAATATTCTGTCTCATGGAAGATGTTATGAATCATTTTGGACAACCAGAAGAGGTCTTTTTAGCAGGGCTGCTCCTGTGGTGGACTCGGGTCCATGCTGGAGCTGCAAATACCGTTTTTGTCTAGCAGTCCTCAAGCTTGCTGACATGCTGCCTGTCCCACCTTGCCATGGGGTCCCTGTTCCTCACAGCTCCCCGTCAGCGTGCCAGCAGCTCCCAGCAGGGAGGCAGCGCACAGCTCTGGCCATGCTGGAGCTTGTGTGATGGACGTCCCCCTTCAAACCAACCGAGTAACCTTGCCTGCTGCTCATTAACTGCTTCTATCACCCTCCTGCTGGCTGAAGAAGCCAGAAAAAAGACTAACCCCAAGTTTGGCTGTGGCTCTAACCTTTTAACTTGCATATCACTCTGGGCTTCATCCAAGGCCCGTTGGAGTCAGTGGGTGCCTTCAATGAGCCTTGGTCAGGCCCTGCGGTTGCGGATGGGCAAGGAGTGAATAACATGTGGTGTCCTCAAATAGCTACGAAACGACTTCAAGCGAAGACACAAGCTGTGAAGACAGCCCGTCAGACGGTGATGTGGAGAGCGAGACGGAGAGGAGAGCTGATGATTTGGAGCCCACGCAGGTGGAAGCTGGAGGTGAAAGCAAGGGGGCTTCATTGGAGACCTCCTCGCAGGAGAGAGGTGAGGACGATGACCTGAAGGAGCCACCAGCAGAAGCAGCGCCTTGCACTCAGTACGTGTCTGACAGGTAACCAGAAAACCAGACAGCGGCCGCACTGTCCATCACATTTCCACAGCCACAGGACACACGGCGCTGCCTTCGGTCACTCCTACAGGGCTGGGGTCGGGGCTTCGTCTGCTCGGTGGAGAGGCAGGGCTGACCTCTGTAGACATGGGAAAAGGCTTTAAAGAGCTAAATATTTTTTGAGTTACTACCAAATCTAATGGGGGTTGATTCAAGCCCTGCGCTTGACTGTGGAAAAGAGGGAGTGAGTCATATTTGGTGAGAATTAGCTCATTTCTCCCCTCTCCTCTAAAGTTTCTCAGGAAAGGTCTTTGCAGATTCAGGAATAAGATTTTTTTTTTTTTTCCCCACTTTAAGGATTCTTGTAACAGATGAAGTTTGACCATACAGATCTGGGACTCTGCACTTAAACACTTACTTAAGTGCTTAAATTTATAGACACAAGTTGGCCCGTTGACTTGACACTTCAGCGCTTAAATAAGTGTTGAACGGATTCTGACCGAAACCGTGTGTTCTTCTTCCTGCTTCAATACCTCCTGCGAGTTCTGTCCCATGATGGATTTACAAAAGTATTTTCCCTTTAGATGCAAACCCTCTGAAGATTTCCTTGCCGCCTGCCAGCTACTCAGCAAGCACCTCTCAGAAATCAGGACCACAAGCGACAAGCATCTGGTACAGAGGTTTTTTTCAATCCTGCTTCAGACGCGGTTCCCGCTCTTTGTTCGGTTTAATGGATAAGATTATCCTGATGGCACATGGCAGGCTGTGCCCTCCCATGCCATGGACAGCTTTGAGAGGAAAGGGGGACGAGATGGCCTCTGAGTCAGTTTTTGAATAGCCTAAAAGAAAGGAAAAGGGGGGGGGGAAAAAGAAGATGAAGGCTTTCTCTGCTTATTCACTCAAGTTACCACAGGAAATTCCTTTCCCCCTTAAGTTATAGCAGTAACCCCAAACCCACAAGCTAAATACCAGCTGGGTGATGCCAGAGCGCAGGATGAAGTGACATGGGGCGAGGAGCTGGGGCAGCGGCCGGTTTGCGGGGTGGCTACCCGAGAAGTAACGGTGAGACCTTGGTGTTTTCAGCGGCACGTCCTGAGCACCGTCTGCCAGGAGTGGTTCCAGGTGTCGAGCCACAAGTCTTCCAGCCCAGAGGTGGTCGCAGCGTATCTCGAGGCGCTGGAGGCCATCCAGCCCCAGCTCCTGGTGATGGTGGTGAACCTGGCCGACAGGAACGGCAACACGGCTCTTCACTACAGCGTTTCCCACTCCAACTTCCTGATTGCAAAGCTCCTGCTAGACACAGGTAGGACCGGCCACTCTGCTCAGCCATGGCTTTGGTTGGGTGTGGGTGTGGAAGGTTCTCTATGTCACTCTTGCCAATGGGGCACAGTCCCACTGGGGATGACCACAGTGAGCAGAGCCAAGTAATGGGAGTCCATCAGCAGGCCCAGACGTGGCAAACAGTGAGTGGGGTCCAGGGTCCTCCCAGGGAGTTCAGTCAGGAGCAAAGGGAGATGGGACAGAAGTGGAGCTGGGGACCATCTGTGGCTTACATGCGAGGGAGCCATCCAGTAGACAAACATGGGGCCAAGGTCCACCCATGAGGCATGGTTGGTCTGAAGACCAGCATCCTCCGCCATAGCTTGGCCCTGGGCCCATGGGTGTGGGTCCCAACTGAGGCTCCCCAGGGTCATTAAGGCTCATTTAGTGCCATCAGGGCCCTGACACATCTTGAGGGCTTTGCAGTCTGACTTTGGGGCTGGCTCAGGGTCCCTGTGGCCAAGGGGTGTCTCTCATGGCCCCAGTCCAGGTGGGATAGGGTGGCCCCCCCAGGTTCTTGTAGCAGCAAATGCCACATTATGGTTTGGAGCTGGAGGATCAGACCGCCGAGAGCATAACAACCCCCCTCCTCCAGCACTGCAGAAAAACTCCATGTCAAACTATTGACCTTTCAGCTCGCGTTGCAAAGAAAAATCTCAGCCGAGCTTGTACGGCGGGGGGGAAATGCACACGCGCTCCGACAGAATAAAGGCACTTTGGCCTTTTCTCATGGGCCGGACAATCTGTTAAATGTTTGGGAAATGGCAGATTATCATACACATCTATAACCCGATTGTTGCCACAGATGCGGGGGGAGCCGCTGCGGTTTGTCCCTCCTGCCGCTGGGTTCCCGAGGCAGCCGGGTCCCCAGGGCAAGGCTGGCCCCGAGCCCTCACCCGTTAGACACGGCTTGTTCCTCGTGGGGGAGTTGGAAATAGGCTCTTGGAGGTGAAAAGTGAGTGAAACGGGCCAGGTCGGCTTTACACCACCCGTTGGTTGCTCCTTTGCTGCCGGAGTGGAAGTGAACAGCCCACAGCTCCAAACTGGCGAGTGCCCAAGGCATTAATTATCCCCGACCCTTTTTTTTGTTGTTTTGTTACGGTCTTCAAAGTTAATTGAGTTGACCGCAGCAGTTGTAATTAACTGTAGCACTGCGTAGCACCACGGGCCCTTTAGTGCTGTGCTCACAAGACACTAAATATTTAACACAGATAAATCTCCGTCTTAGAATCACAGAGTTGTTTTGGTTGGAGAAGCCCTTTCAGCTCCTTGAGTCCCCCTGTTCCCCCGGCACTGCCAGGTCACCACTAACCCCTGTCCCCCAGCACCACATCTAGACATCCTTTAAACCCCTCCAGGGATGAGGACTCCACCGCTTGTATAATTACAGAAACTCCTGCTTCTGGGAATATAAGATGCCACAAATTTTTTAACTCTCTCTTTGCTTCCCGTTCCCTCCGGTCAATTCCTGGTGGGGCTGTCTTCTTCCCCCGCACGGCGCATCGCCCGCCAGGCGTGTGCCGCCTGGACCTGCAGAACCGCGCTGGCTACACGGCGGTGATGCTCACCCCGCTGGCGGCCGCTGAGACAGGCGAGGACATGGAGGTGGTGATGAAGCTGCTGAAGGAGGGGGACGTCAACCTGCGAGCCGCCCAGGTGCGTTCCTGTAGTTCTGAAAAAAACCTGAGCGTGGCCCCGTGTGGGATCACGCCACGGGCAAAGGCATCTGCAAAGTGCCTCCTGCTGAGCTTGTAGCCTCCTTTTATGGCCATCCCTGTGCAGTGCCGATTCAGGCTGGGGCATCATCCTGTCCCCATGGAGATCTCGGGTTGAAGGGGAGATGTAATTTGGGTTCCTTGCACTGCATGCACAGCACCAGGCTGAGGCTCAGCGGTAGGCACCGCGTTGGAGTTGCTGTTTCCCCAAAAGTTACAAAAGCCACCTCAGCTAAATTACAGCGTGGCCACCCACCAGCTCCCTGTGAGGGGACACGAGAGCTGGACAAGGTCAAGGAGCAAAAGGAAGGCTGAAAATTTTGCAAAACAATTTTTCTGAGCTAAAAAAGTGGAAGTGATACCAGGGAGGAGCAGTGCAGGGTGGACCCTGGGGTACAGGATCCCCAGGTTTGCTGGAGAGCAGGCGTTTCATCAGAGTCACACGTTGTGGTCTCAGAGATGATGGTCCCCTCATCCAGCTCTTCTTCCAAACAGCTGTAAAAGTTAGTCTAGACCCAAGTTAAACTGCCCAGAAGGCTGCATGGCCATGGAGCAAGTGAGCAGTTACCTCCTGCAATACCTGCCGAGGAGCCCCAGTGTTATTTACTAATAATACTCAATATGCAACATTAATAATAGGAATCGTTATGATATATTATATATAACAGTCTGAGCGAGCCAGGCTGTGGGAGGTGGGTGGGGACGGGGTGTTCAGCGTTTCCCTGTGCGGTTGCAGGGAGGCCAGACCGCCCTGATGCTGGGGGTCAGCCACGAGCGGGACGACATGGTGCGAGCCCTCCTGTCCTGCCAGGCCGACGTCAACCTGCAGGACGAGGAGGGGACGACGGCCCTGATGGTGGCCTGCAGGCAGGGCAACGCTGACATCGTCAAGCTCCTCTTGGCCCAGCCCGGCTGCCAGGTCGCGCTGACGGACAAGGTGAGGCTCTGGCGCTGTGCTTGGCCCCGTACACAACCTCATGCGCACCAGGCAGGGAAAGCTCACATGGGGTCATGCTTTAGCAGCAGCAATCTCTGAGTGGTGGTTTTTAAGTGAAGAAGTACAATTTTGGTATACCTTCTCATCAGGGGAGAGTTTTTAGGAGAGTACCTCTGGGTTTAGTGCTTGTTGTGCAGCAGATGGGTGGTCGTGGAAGGATCCTGCATCCCAGCTCAGCCCGGGCAGAAGCCCCAGGGGAGAAGAGCCCAACCCGGTGTAAACCTAAAAAAAAAAAAGATGAAATCATCGACATGTGGAATCAGCAGAGCTTCAGCTCCAAGAAATTAGCAGCAATTAACTCTCCCCTGAGAACAGATGCCTCTCTGGGGATGGAGCTAGGCTGGCAGCAGCAGCAGGGCTGGCTGGTGGAAATCTCCCTGCGTGGGCTTGTGACAACGGGCCACGTGTCTGCGTTTATAGTTATGCAACTATTTTCAAATTAAACTACAATTTTGCCTAAGACATGTGGGATGGCACTAGGACCAAGGCAAGGCTCAGCTGGGCTGTGTTTAGTACAGTTGAGGTTAAGTCCCAAAACACCCTGGGGAGGTTTGCAGGACAGTGGCTTGTTTTAAACGAGAAAGGCACTGCAGGGAAGGGGGTTTGGGGGTAAATAAGTGAGTGCAAAGCTTTCCTGGCCATCCGCTCGCTGGAAAGCGGAGGAGAATTCATCAGCGGGCAGGTTGTGAACAGCTTCCCTTCGCGGTGGTGGGGCCAAGGGGAGGCGGTTGAGGATGGAGCTGGTGGCTGGGGTGGCCGGGACGAGATGAAGGGATTCAGGTGGTAACGTCTTCACCTCCTCCCTCCCCGCAGGGCGGTAACTCGGCTCTGTCGCTGGCCCAGCGCGCTGCCCACGGAGACATCGCCGCACTCCTGCGAGCCCACGCCGAGCAGAGCACGTCCTTCTCTGCGTGACCGAGTCGGGAGAAGAAACCAGGACGGGGAGTGGGAAACAAACGGCTCTGTGTAACAGCCCCGCTGCTCACCTTGGCGGCTGGGGCCGATACTGCGGGCTCCCACATGTGCAGGGGCATGAACCCTGTCAGTTATCTGCATGTGTTTCCTAAGTCTCATGCTCATCAAGCCCACTTACACCGCCCTAATCTATGCACGTTGCCACAAATGACTCCAAACTCTCCTATACGCTGCTCCCAGTATAGATTTGGCAGGTGAGCGACTGGAACGCAGGAGAAAAGCACATTAGAAAAGCAGTACTTAGTCTTTTGTAACCTTAGGTTATGGTTGTCCTTTTAATCGACTACTTAACTGTAGCTCATTTAACTTGTAAGTTTGTGTCCTAATATTTATTATTAGCTCTTCTGTACGTAGTGGCAGGCAGTGATTATTCAGTATATGTAACAACAAACACAAGCTGGATGGACTCTGTCAAGTATAAAATCCTCTTTGTGTTTGCTTATGCGGGTCTGATGTAAGAATTAAAAGTTAATGCTCTAGGAAAATATTTGAGTGTAGCAGACCCAAACACACAGACACTGTTTTGCCTGTATTTGGAATTACCATATGGCTCTTGTGTTTTCTAATTAAGTTGGAGCTAACGGGGAAGCGCAGCCCATTGACATGCACCCTGCATCCACACACGCGATGCTCAGGCACAGCAGGGCCAATCAGCTTATCCCGAGCACGACATGAGAAGATCACAACAGATTCCCATCTCGGGATGCCTTAATGTTGTCCAAGAGTTCTGTGGAGCGGCTTTGCTGACAGACGCCTTTTGGGCAAGCGTCTGCGCTCCGCTTTCCCTCGTGCTCAACGTCCAGAAGCCCAAACTACTCCCGTGTAAAGCCGTGCCGTGATTTAGCTGCTGGAGTTGGCCTCCCCCACCACGGGGCACCCAGGGAGTCGGTCCAGTGTCACCTCAAGTCATACGCAGGGCAGGGTTTTTTTCTTAAATCCCTCCACTGCTGACAGAGGGCTCAGGTTCCACTTTTCCAGCATCTTTACACCATCATTAAGTCACTACGTACTGGGAAATGCCGATGCGTGAGGCTGTGCTGCATCAGCGGATGCTCTCCTTAGGCTTTGGTGGACCTGGGTGCCATCACCAGCCGAGCTGGTGCGTAGGACACCACCGTATAACCGCTCTATTTGCCATCACTAGAAGCAAATCTCCCTAGTTAGCTAATTACTTATTGTGTAACAAAGCAGAAGTTAACCCAGGACTGCCTGGGTGGCTTGTAAGTCAGTTCTCACCGTGGTGGAGTCTCTCTTGAGCTGCCTTTTCCCCTTCCCTCATATTGCAAAGCCGCTGCCGGCAGCCCCTGTCCTCACGCCGGTAACACTTACTGCCTCGCAGGGAGGGGAGGACAGCCCCTGTCTTCTGTTTTCCACGGAAATCTGCCAGCTGCTCCGGTTTCTTCCCTTTCGTCATGCTTTCAGTCAGAAACATTCATCATCTCCAATGTCTGTCTGCCTTTTTTTTTAACTCAAAATGCAGTTATCTCCCTTATGTATAAATAAACACGAGTGAAACCTTGCCCTGCATGTGCTCCTGTGCCTGTTCCCGTTGCTGCAGGGCTCTCCTGGTGCGAGGCAGACAGACGGACAGACAGACCCTGAACAGCAGCAGGGTGGGGAAGGACAGTGCTCAGCCCGTGGTGACTGCACATACCTGCATGTCATTAAATCTGTCATTTTTAAGTTGTTTCCCAAGATTATTGACACACCCCCCCCGCCAGAGGTGCTGGGACCCAGCTCACTGCGCAGACATGGCAGGGTGGGGTTTTTTTACAGGAAATGCCCCAATTTGCATTATTGGGTGCTGAGCACCCAAGACCCAAAGCCAGCGTGACCACCCGTGACATCACCACCACAGAATCACAGAATCGTTTGGGTTGGAAGAGCCCTTTCAGCTCCTCGAGTCCCCCCGTACCCCCAGCACTGCCAGGTCCCCACTGACCCCTGTCCCTCAGCACCACCTCCACACGCCTGGGAAACCCCTCCAGGGATGGGGACTCCACCACTGCCCTGGACAGCCTGCGACAGCCCTGGACAACCCCAGTGGGGAAGAAATGGTTCCTCAGGGACAACCTCAACTTCCCCTGGAACAACTGGAGGCCGGTTCCTCTCATCCTGTCACTTGTTACCTGGGAATTGTGGAGAGTCAGAAGGTCTCCCCTGAGCCTCCTTTGCTCCAGGCTCAACCCCCCCAGGTCCCTCAGCCGCTCCTCAGCGCACTTGTGCTCCAGACCCTGCCCCAGCTCCGTTGCCCTTCTCTGGACACGCTCCAGCCCCTCAATGTCCTTCTGGGAGCGAGGGGCCAAATTTTCAGTGAGTTTTTTCCTGACAGCTCTGGAACAGCTCTCGCAGACAGGAATTTCACTCTGACTTGCTGCTTCCCAGAGGGAGGTGAACTTTCTGGCTTCAACATAATGTATGTGGGAGACTTTCTGCTAAGGATCAGGGTGGCTTTGGGAAGCGCCTGCCTTCTCCTGCCTGTGGGATCCCTCGGGATATCGAGCTCACCATAGTGCAGTTTGGGGAGAGGGCACATTATTTTGGGGCCGTGCTGCAGTGAGGAAGCACAGACTTTGCTGCCTTCCCCCTGCCTCCCTCCACATCCCCCTTTCCCTCGCGTTCCCATCCCTCCAGCCCAGGCTGGTTAACTCCATCCCCAGAATGTTTATTTTCATTCCTTTGCCTCATATTTCCTCTTTTCCCCTCAAACCGCCTCCCGAGGGAGGAGCAGCTCTCACGGGGTGACCCCCCGGAGCAGCTTCTCCGCTCATGTGGACCCTGAGGGACTGCAGATGGTTTGATGCTGCCCTCCGCATCTCCCAGTGCCCAGCACTCAGCATCCCAGTGCCCTGTCAAAGTACCGGATTGCACAAAACTCTTACAAAATCGTCCGTGGGATCTCAGTGCCATGAGGAGCCCAAGAGCCAGCCTTAATCTGTATATTTTGATATCACAGCAGAGATCAATATAGGCAAGCAAAAATACATCCCCAGTGCGAGCGCTGTACAATACAAATGGAGACAATTAAGTCACAGCAGGGAAAGAAATTAATTCAGTGAGCTTTACGGGCTCACCATCTAGGAGCTGATTAGCTATGAAGGGAAAGAATGACGAGAAACTCCAGTGAACATGGTTTTTCCACTCTCCTTATGGCCATTTCCAGTGTATCCCGTTCTTTTGCTGCAAGGAGGGGAGCAGGAACTCCAGCAGTCTCATCTGAAGCATGGGGAACCACATCGCTCTGCATAGCCCTCAGCATCCATACTGGGACTGAAAACAGGATGGCTTCCAGTGATTCTCTGGTTTTCCCCTCTAATTTACTGATAACCTTCAGAGAAAGTCCTCTGCCACGAAGACATTGTCCCCCAGTCCACACGCACATGAACCTGCCGGGATTGCCTGAGCACGATGCTGGACACCAAGTGCACTGGTGGCAGAACGGGGATGGGAGGGAGGGTGGCAGTGCCGACGGGGAGATCCCGCTCCACCCAGTGTCCATCCTGGGGAGGAGGGGACCCTGGGTGCCTGGAAGCATTCGAGGCCATTCAACCTGCTCCAGCTGAAGATGTCCCTGCTCACTGCAGGGGGTTGGACTGGATAAACTTTAAAGGTCCTTTCCAACCCAAACCATTCCACAATTCTATGCCCCATGCCTGGAGATCTAACCCGTGTCCAGCAGGCTCCAGCTCCATGGCAAATGCTGGTTTTGAAGCAAACCACACAGCATGTGACTGTGCAGGGGCTGGTCTGGGGACTAACCCCCAGGGGAGCAGAGCCCCTGGCCCCCACCCAGGGCTGCCACCTCCACCGCTTTGCCCCAGCTCTCCTCTGTGCCCCCGCTGACCTCGCTGGTGCTGGACCCTCCCGCCCCAGCCGGCCGCCCTCTGCGCATGGTTTGGTGTTGATACCCATGCCAGATACAACACACAAACAGCCGGCGGCTTCCCCGCTCCTTGCCCAAAATCAGATGATCCCAAATTGTTCCTCCCGCCGCTTGTGAGCTGCCAAGGCACAGGGGTCCCTGGGGGCACCAGGGCTGGAAGGCAACATCCAGACATTTGCAGGGGGAACAGATGGAGATGTGGCCACGCCGTGCCCCACCGGAGCAGGACAGCCACCGCGGCCGCCCCCGCATCGTCCTGACATCAGCTGTAAGATATGTGAGGAATGAAAACGCTGGGCTGTGGTGCAGCCCCTGCGATCCGGAGGGCCCGGACAAAAGGCTGCCTTGTGCCCAGCGCCTGCGTCCGGGGCGTGCTCAGAACAGCCCGGGTCCCATGTGAGGGGCAGCGGGCCTCTGGCTGGGAAGAGGAGCGGCAGAGCGGGCTCCATCCCTGCTGCAGGGAGGCAGATGGTTCCTCGGCAGCGACTTGAGACCGTAGAGTACAGAAAAGGGGATGAAATAATTGCGGTAATTTGCTAACGATGTCCGGGTTACTTCAGATGTTGCAGTGCAAACTCATTTCTTGTTCCGTGCATCTCCAGTATCCTCAGTCCACGGTGGCGGGAGGACCCTGCTCCCTCCGGCAGGGCAGGAGCAGGGCCAGCAGCCCCGGGGGCACACGGGCATGGGGACAACAGGCCTCTGAAATGGGACCATGGTGCCGTTCAAAGCATGAGGAGAGAGCAGAGCGCCCCGAGCCTGATGTGCCCCCAGAGCCCCACGCAACTGGTGTCCACAGCCTCCGCGGTTAATGAAATCAGCGGGCTGTTCCCAGGCACTGGGGACGTGCCTTGGCTCAGCTCCTCGGACATCTGCAGGCAGCTTCTGCCCGTTGCCTCCCCACGTGGGGTGACAACTGGGTGCTGCGACCAGCCTCTTGAAACTTAACGGCAAAACGGATGACCGGCAGCTTTCTCGGGCCGGAGTTGAAGCACAGGGTACGAAACACAATAGATTCTGCTTTCTTTTTCCTCCCCCAGTCTTGCCCATGTGGGTGACAGAGAAAAGCAGCACCTCTCGGTGTAGCACCCCGTCAGCCTCTCAGACGGTGTCAGCTCGGTGGCTATCAGCAGAATTTAATACTCTTAGAGGAGACGAACATCTTGGCCGCAAAGGCAGATTTGTTTGCTGCAGGGAATGAGCTGCCCCAGGGCAGCACGTGGGGCACATCAACAGCACCCCAGCTTTGGGGTGCCCCCCCGGCACCCCGACCTGGCCCTGCGAAGGGGCTGCTTGGCCCTGCCTTTGCCAGGGATGGAGGGCAGTTATCAGTGGGGTGAGACGGGCTGTCGTTTCATTTCCTGGAAATCTCTCGCCGTGGTACCCAGGTGTCTGCCCCGTTTTGCAGCACCCACCTATTTGCAGGGAAAAAGGCAGCTTAGAGGTTTGGGAGTTTGTCTTTCCCAGTTTGGGCTGAAAGGACAGAGCATCCCTTGGGGCTGCCCTTCCAGCAGGGCCACCAGGCCCAGGCTGAAGGCAGCAGAAAGACAATATTTTGTCAATTGCTCCATCTAGTGCCATTTCAGCAGAAAAAGCGGTGGGAGCGCAACACCCAGAGTTGGTGCAGCTGCGGCGGGGGCTGCGTGGCTTTCCATGGCTGGGGGCTGCAGGGGTTTGTGAGGATGCACCAGGTCCCCCCTGGTCCAGCACTGGTGACATCTGCCTACCTCGTACACTTCGAGGTGGGATGAAAAGAAGGGTAACAAAGGAACAAAGTGATTTCTTAATAGTTGAAAACGCTCACAGAGCATCATATGATGTTTCCAAGGGCAGATGTTGCCATGCGAGGGTTTATAGTTCCATTTTGAGAAAGATGAGAGAAATATGATAAATGAAGGAAAGGCTCTTGGCCTGGGGTCTGCAAGGGGATTTCAAAACTCTGGCAGGGTAGGGATGAGAACCGGCTGCTGACACGCCACCGACACCCAGGCGTCACCCAAAGACCAGGGACCACGTACCCCCATGGCCTGGTTTGAGCTAGAACAGAACCAATTCTCCGTTCAGTGATTTTACCTTTCAGCATATTTTTGCAGACAGTGTCTTCTCCTAGAAGTGACAATGCTCGATGTTTACAGTTGCTGCCAGGGACTGGGATGCAGAAAGGCTCTGGCTTCTACTTGCTCCTGTGGAGACCAAGGTCACTGCTAAATCCTGTGTACCACGGTGGGGTGCTGTAAGTAAAAGGGTCGTAAGGAAGTAAAAAGGTGGCACTTGCAAGAAGGAGACAGAACATGTGACCCAAACCTGACAAACGAGGTGTTCCATTCCATATGTGTCATATTTGGTATAAAGCTGAGGGATCACAAAGGTCAAGCCCTCTTCTTCCACGGCCGACATCCGAGGAGGACTCTGTCCGTTCGGCCTTCGATCCCAACCTGTGAGTTGCTGAATCCAGCTCCTGAATGCCATTCCCATCTGCTGCTGGGGCCAGCCGGGACTCTGGGGACTTCAATAGTGGTTGTGTATATAGTTGTATATATGTCATTATTTTCTTATTAATATTAATCTTTGCTTTTTGTCGATATTGTTTCATTAAAGTTGTTTTATTTATTTTTTTTTTCCTAACCCGTAAGCCTCTCTCCCTTATTCCCTTTCCCATCACCTTTTGGGAAGGGTGAGGTGTTAACAGAGAGCATCCATCACTTGTCTAGTGGCCAGCTCCGCCTCAACCCATGACACCCCAGCACGTGTGATCTGCGAGATGAAAATCTGGCGCAGAGGGGGTTAAACAACACATGGCCAGCAACAGCTTGGGCAACCATCCTACCCCACTCTCCGATTTAAAAATCAGTAATATTGTAAAATGTTGGCCCACATAATGATAATTTGTCCAGTTTTTTTGGCTGCCCCCAATGCAGCAAGTTAAAGGGGTTTTGGTGAGCGTTGGGAGTTGCGCTCCGATTCTGGCTTCTCTGGCAGCAGCAGCGAAGCTCCCACCTAAGAAACAAACCTGTCTCGGACAGGCATGATCCCACAGGCTCTCCTCACCGGCTAAAGCTGCTTTCCAGGGAGCAGCAGCACACACCGGGCCAGTATATCCTCAGGAATAAATCCTGCAGAGAAACCAGGCACCACCAGCAAGGGGGTCACCTGCAACAGGGGCTTCTTCAAGCCCAAATGCAGCTTGGAGCAAAAAACATCCCTGTGAGAAGCAATTTCCGGCATGACTGTGCTGCAAAACTCCATCTCCAGTGCACCAATCCACTCCGTCTCATGAGGTGAGCACTAAGGAAGGCCTTCGGTGGGCAGCATCGCTGCTGGGGGATACAGAAGATCACAAAACCATTTGGGTTGGAAGAGCCCTTCCAGCTCCTCGAGTCCCCCCATTCCCCCAGCACTGCCAGGTCCCCACTGACCCCTGTCCCTCAGCACCACCTCCACACGGCTGGGAAACCCCTCCAGGGATGGGGACTCCACCACTGCCCTGGGCAGCCTGTGACAGCCCTGGACAGCCCCAACGGGACAGAAATGGTTCCTCAGGGACAACCTCAATCTCCCCTGGAACAACTGGAGGCCGGTTCCTCTTGTCCTGTCGCCTGTTCCTGGGGAGAAGAGACCGACCTCCACCTCACTCCAACCTCCTGTCAGGGAGTTGTGAAGAGCCAGAAGGTCTCCCCTGAGCCTCCTTTGCTCCAGGCTCAACCCCTCCAGGTCCCTCAGCCGCTCCTCAATGCACTTGTGCTCCAGACCCTGCCCCAGCTTCGTTGCCCTTCTCTGGACACGCTCCAGCCCCTCAAAACATAAGCTCCCCAAACTCTGCAATGGATCAAGCAAGGATGCACTGGGCTGTTGCACAGGGTTGAGACCTGTGGGCTGTGATGGGAGGACAGGGGGTACTGCAGGGGCCCAGCTCAGCCCCAGGGGAATCGGAAATAAAATCGGCTTCAACCCCACCAGCCTCACAAAAGCAGCAGAGACCTCGGGGCCCACGTGGACAAGGCTGAAGGCAAAATCAAGGTGCTTCTTGTTCCTCTTCCATTTGGGATGCTGCAGAACACGGATCTCTCAGCTTTGTTGCTGTCCTAAAAAGTCCAGCTATCACAGGGCTGAGGATGTTAGAGAACAAAACATCCATTGCTGCTAAGAGGAAAACAATGACCATGACAGTGTTTAACCAGAATGTAAATACAGCTAAATTATGGATGTAAAATGTGAAACCGTGGAGAAAGATGATAATGGAATTATATATCAATGCCCAGCACAACTGTAAAAACTGATGTTTTCTACATGTGTAACGTTCAATGAATTCATTCCAGTTCTTTCAGGCGAAGGTACATTAACTGCTCCATCGCGGCATAATCATGTTACCTCATGGGCTCTGCATGTGTCATACTTCCAGGGTGGTGATCGCCATTTGATTAATTACGGGGAGTTTAGATGCATTACGGCGCTGGCTTATGCAGCAGCGCCATGTGACAGTCCCTTCACCTCTCCAGACTGCTGGACCTGCTGTCTGCCCCGGCCCACCCAGCACCTTCTCAGGCTGCACCCAGCAGGTGCTTCTGAGGCTCAGTGCTTGGCAGCGGGCATCATGCTTGGACAGACTTGGTTCCCTGACAAGCTCACGTGGTAGGGAGGACGAAAAACCCACAGCATCTCAATCCCAGCCTTTGGAAGAAGTCCAAACACAGGCGTAACTGGCCCTTTTCTGTGCAGAGTTAGCCAAGAAATGCAAACAGTCCTAAGATAGCTCCTGGTGATGTCAGGGATGTCCTTGATGGTGTCACTGCAAACTGTGGGATATCCCCTGTCTCTCCGGGTGATGGAGGGACGGTGAGCAGCACGTGGCCCTTCTAAAAAGAAAAGGCTCTGACAGCCGAGTCCTCCAACCAAGGCAGGAGAACCCTTCCCACCAGTACATGCGAGTTGAAATGGTGGTGAGCAGCACCTCTGGAGGGTTGTGAGATGCCTGTGGTATAGATGCTTCTCCTGTAAGCATCCTTCGCGTTGGTTTTGATTCCTCATGGCATGATAACGATAACTCGGCACCTTTGTCTTCACCCTCCTGGTTTTTCTGACCATGCGCCTGATCCTCGGTCTCTTAACCAAGCCGTTTCTGTTGGTGTTCCTCTGATCCAGGCTAGAGCCACCCCAACGGGCAGCTGCAGCTTTCTGATGGAGAACAGACGTGCATGGGATGGCTCCCTACGACTGCCTCGCTCAGGAGCCACCCTGCTCCCTGGACCACAGCCGGCTCCACCACAGCCTTCCATCACTCCGACAGCCACCGCCGCTCCCGCTTCCCCAGAGGGGCAATCACGAGCCCTGCTTGGAACAGCACACAGAGACATCTCATGCAACAGATTTTACCAGTGACTTAAATTAAAAATCAATAAATAGCTCCACAACTACTTATGTAACTGAGCTTTATTTAGAATCTCTGAAGTCATAAAATGTCTCATTTTACTGATATACATAAACATACAATCAGGAGGTTTAATTGCTTTTTCCCTCGCACAGAAATGAAGTTTTAAACAAACCAGAACACCTCAACCCAGACAAGCGTAATGCAAATTTAATTATCTGACTTGGTCCTGTACATGGAGCACACGCTTCTCCGCATGGTCACTGGTTTATCAATTAGTTGCAGTATCATTTTTGGCAGTAATATATTCAACACACAAAGTGCAAATTACAAGAAGCAGAAAATGTTCTCTCTCATTCTGAGCAATGAGAAGTGCAAAATATCTCAGCCCATAATTCTGTTCTTTATGTATACGAACAGTATGTGCATAATCGGCTAATAAACAGCCGGGTAAAACTTCATAGATTCAACGTGGCAACATTAAAGTAGGAATGCAGCGGTTCTAAAACCATCATCAGAGGAATCGTTTCAGTTTGTTCACAAGTTCCATCCACTGTTTCTGAGGGTACCTCTTCACCTGCCCACACACCGCGGATCCTTCTGCAGCCAAAGGCAGCTGGGTCAAAATTCTCCTATTTGCTACATCTGGACATATTTGTGTCTACGCTCGAGGTTCCACTAACGCTTCGCTTGGCAACTCAAATAGTGCAGCGAGAATCCACTGGAAAAGGTGGAGTCTCTGCCAGGCACTATCATCGGGATACCCACAGGCTCAATGCACTTCGTGATTACCTAAAGAAAACTTCTCAGCGACATAAGGAAACCGTTAGAGTTGCAGTGTGCTTGTTTGGGTGCCGTTCATCTCACTTCAGTGACATGGGGGAATACCCGCTCTAGCTAAAACATACTGGGCAACAGTATCTGTAACACAAACCCTGCGCTACTCCGTTAGGATACTACAGATTTACTCCGTTATTATGCTACACATTTTGAACCTCCTTTCCATTTCGTTCCAGAGATTTTTCACAGAAAATGAGCAGCCAATTTTGAACCCTGCCTCCCTTTCATTTCTCCCAGCTACATCATCATTATGAATTATAGCTTATAAATGATACCAAATAGTCCAAATCAGACTGGGCTGCTTCCTCTAAAACCCTACTGTTCCCCTGGACAGGAAGATTAAACCACAACGACTGGCATTGCTGTTAATGTGCCTGCCAAATTCATTTGTTAAATCACTAAGGCTGTGGTCGCATAATCACTGTGGGAATGGCTGCGACACGTAATGAGGTTCCTGACTCTGGGCTGAATGTTCCTGCATCCCACCTCCACCATGCAGAGCGGGACAGGCCTTGGGAAGGCTCCTCGTGGGCTTCAGCATGCTCCTACCTGGCTTAGCTTAAAAAAAAAAAAAAAAAAGTAGTTGGGGGATTTGGCTGAGCTGTCCAACTCGTGGGAGGGGCTGAGGAACCCCCTCCTGCATGCACTGCCCTAGGGAGGACAGGCACAGTCAGCCCCAGGAGGGCATCATCTTAAATTGCCGAGGCGATCACCTCACACTGCCTGGTGTTATTTGGCATTAACCAAAACTGAGCTCCAGCAGCCCCAGGAGAGAAGCATCCTTCGTGATCCGTGAAAGCCTCTTCCTGCACTACCCGATCCTGGGGAGAGCCTCAGAAATAGGAAATGGTTTGCTGGTTTGGATTAACTTCATCTAGGCTTAAAGACAACGTGCAGAGGAGACTGCTCACCGTCATGACTGGAATTACAGCATCGCGTTGTCGAAGCAAACTTTTTGTCTTCATTAAAGCTTCAGGATGAACAATTATGCTGCAGCTTGGCACGACAACAACTGCCTTTGTACGCAACATGCCTGGCATATAGCAGCACATTTCTTCTTCTTTAAAAATATAATTAGAATAGAACGAGATCGGTTGTTGTTGTTCATGCTGCCTAAGTATCTGAAAAGGCTCAAACATTTTAAAAGCCTAAAAAAATAAATTTCCCTCTCCCCTCGTTTATTTTTCATGCTAAAGGCTGTAAATTGACACATCACAGTAATTACCTCTGACTAACTTCCCTAGACCTACCCAAAGAGATAAACACGAGAAGTTCACATTTGACTATCAGACTTACTGTGCCGAGCACAAATAATTTCCCAGAGGAGAATTTGATATTTCATCATTTGGAACAGTGGTAATTTAATTACATTGCTAATGTTTTCTGGCATACTTGAAAGGACAATTAGCATAAGTAAATCATGAGTGAGATGACAAGTCACTCGGCATTTATTTCTGCTCATCAGATGAGATCGGTTGATGATCTAAATTCTCTTTTGTGTGTGAACTGATTCCAGGTTCAGCAATTGTAACGAGGGTTCAGACTAGTGGGGATAAACCGAGGTACAAATAAAGTAAAACGGATACTGTTCTTTGAAGTTTCTTAATTAAACTTGTCCGGAGAAACCTCAAAAGCCACCAGACGTAGGGGAAGGCGGGGAGAAAGGCTGATAAATGGGGCAGGCTAAATGGAGCTCGAGATGCACGCTACCCTTTCTGGCAACAGGGTGAACGCTGATTCATTTTTGCCAGGGTTTGCTTTACATCCTGCTCAGGGCTGAGCAGTATTATTACAGCTCTACTGATGTTCTAAAATAATTGTATTTATCTCCGCAAGCGCAATGACATTCATGATAACACCGTTAATGTTACAGTTCCTTTCTGGCGCTTCAGGATAGCTACAGCTTGCTCGTGAGTAACACCTTCCAAAGCTTCCCCGTTCACCGCTAAAATCTGATCACCGCGCTTCAGTCTGCCATCGTCCGCAGCTGCTCCCTGCAAACGGCAAAGCGATTTGTTAGCGGCTGGTAGCACGGAGCCCACCCGTCTCTCGTAATGCTGATGGATGAAATGACGAGGGATGCAGCACTGGAAAGCCCACCGTAACTGAGTGAGGGAACAGGGGAAATGACAGGGTTGACATCTCCCTGGCTGCTTGAACCATTGCCCATCACTCACCCTGCTTACCCAACTCTGCCAGGTCTGGTGATACGCCCCTGGGAAGAGGAGGATGGGCTCATCCTTGAAAAAACTGCAGTGTAAAGACTGGTTCTGGCTTTCAGGATCATGGAGAGGCTTGTTAAAGCATCATTTAATTGTGCTCTGCGCCCAGTGCTGAGAAACCGGTTAAAATGTGGGAAGGGAGAAGGACACAGAGTCCCTGCAGGAGAACAGCCTGGGCACTGCCCCAAGCCCTGGATGGAGCTGGGCTCCATTGAAGGTCCTGAGAAGCTCCCACAGAGCTTTGGAAATGGCTGTTCTCCTCCAGAGGCCTCAGCGAAGCTCTTCTATCTAAATCCTGAGCCCTGCCCTGCCCAGAGGTCAGCTCATGGTGTCCATGGCCCCACCAGTGACTGCAATGTATTCTAGCTTCAATTTTAGAGTTTCTGAGCTGTGCTCACATCTAGAAACTTGTAAATCAGAGCATCAAAGACACAATATCTTCCCATGTTAATAACTGAAAATTGTAAAAAGAACAGATAGCTGTGGTTTGAGTCCCAGAATCGCAGAAGCAGAGGAGACATGACTTCTACTCCACCTTCAGATGAAGTTTTCTTCATTATGTCAGCTACCCTGCCAGAAGTGCTGACATGAGTGACAGCAAGTAGGCACAGGACAAGCACCTGTGTGTGACTTTGTCATTACTTTATGGAAAGTATCCCTAATTCCCACTGTTTTCCTTTCCTCTCCCCCTTTTCCAGAACTCCCTTCACGTGGCCACACCTGACATATCTTGCTGGCCCATGGTAAATTAGGGGATGCGTGGGAAAAGGGGCACATTTCCCTCCACACCAGTGGCCATTCTGGTGCTGTCTGCATCGAGGCTAGGCTGGCGTGTACTACGTTTCTTCCTCAGCCTCGGTGGCTGTACCTGGACCCCCGAGTCCTCCCCAGAGGCTCAGGGCTGGGGTCAGAGATGGGCTGAGACAGCTGTGCTGCGAGCGGCTCCAGCACATGGGAGTGGAGTACTCGTGGAGAGGCATAAGAGTGAAGCTGGAAGCAAGGGAGAAGGAGCCAAAAAGTGTGATGTTTTTGTCTTTTCTCATTGAGGTGACTATCTGACCCCAGGAGCTTTCTGCTGGTTTTCCAGCTGAAGCTCAAACACAGAGATACAGCATCTCTGCAACAGCCTCCTCTCCTGTACAGTGGGAAAAGTGATGCCTCTTAGAAGGCTCTTTGAGATTTACAGGTATAAAACTGCCTTATAAATATTTTAATGTATAAAAACAAGTTTCCCATGTACATAAAGCAATTTTGCTGAGATAAAGTATCTTGTTTCAGCCATCGGCAAGATGAAATATAAACTGAGAAGCCAGCTGTGACTTCTGGGTCCACTCACATCAATGCACTTAGTACATTTTACTTTCTGCTACATAATACATTATCCAAGCCAAACCTTAGGTTTATTTTTAAAGATAATACAGAAGAAGGGAGAGAACAAACAAAACAAAAAGATACCTTGGCAAATATAGTCTTGACATAAATGGGCAGGTCTCCATGGGGACTTCCATACCCCCCTACAATACTAAATCCCAGTCCATCAGAGCCTTTCTCCAAAGTAATAATCTTAGGCTGAGGTGCTCTGAAAACACAATAAATATCACTTAGAATAGCAATGTCTGTCTCTGGGGACTTTATGCAGAGAGAAATTTATCTATCAAGAAGCTTTTCATACAGTCACAAACCATGACTCTTGCCCTCGCACCGACACACACTCCTGCACAGCCCGGAGTTCAAATGCTGTTCCCTGTTCAGCTCCTCACTTGGAAAATACTTATTTTTAATCAGAGCTCAACAAGAGCACTTCTCTCTGATGCAGAAGCGAGACTCCCCTCATCTGCAGTCGCTGCACGACATAAAGGAGACTTTGCTTTCTTACCAGCCAGGCTGTCATCTAAGTAGCATCTTCAACGATTTCCTTACAGCATAATTTGGTTTTATGGCTTTGGAGAAATGAGTCTATGGGTGCAGCCAGGAACATGTGTGTTTATAGTCTCAGCTTTGCCCAGGCTTTTTGGGCTGTTTCCTGAGAACCTGTATGTGACCTTCATCCCTGTGCCTCGTAACCTGACTCCAGACCGCCCCTCACTTGGTGCATTGCTTAGGGCCTGAACTGCTCTTCAGGGGCTTTTACTGTCTACATAAAGCAGAGGAAGGTTTGTGGTGGAATTTAGACCGCTCACAGCCATATATCCATCTCAAATTTGAAAAAGTCATGTCTACATATTTAGAAGGAATTATTGTGGACAAAAGCTGCTTGGCATCTTCCACCTATATAAAGGTGCAGCCTACAATGACCAGTATCTAACCATTTCTTTAGGGCAGAACAAATGCATGTGCTTACCTAATTCTGCTTCGTATTTTCACCTTCAAATTTCCTTACTATTTTAATATGAAAAAAGACTACAAATCCTTTTGTGAAGCAAGCAATCCTCCTTTGAGAGTAGCAATAAAACAGCATCTCACATTGTAAGACCAGAGAATGGAGCATAAATAGCTTAACTTTTATACTCAAAACCCCCTGAGGTAGAGCAGCAACTTGCATCTCAGCTTCTTGAAATAAATATAATGAATCAAAGAATGAAAATGAAGAACATAATGAAGCTAATGAACCAAAATGAAGATCAAATGAATTTCAAAATGATAACTGGGACGCCATAAGCTGCCCTAAAAAGCCCACGATGGAGAATGATGCATGGCCACGGGAGGACTACATCTCTAACTTTCATCACCACACAGAAATGCTCTAAGTAGAAAATTTTTTAACCAGAATTTTTCAAATTGTAAAGCTAAAAAGATTCAAAAGACAAAGAAAGTTCTGCGACATGTTTTGAAACATTTGTCTCTGATACCAGGCTTGTTTAACACCTCTTGCCTTATTCTGCTCATGACAAATTATTTCAGAGTGCTACGATCGTAACTCCTTTCAGGTAAAGGAGCCAACAGACAAGGGGAGAACTATCATGTCAGCAAAACACGTTAGAAAAGAGATACATTTTATTGAAAAGTGTCCAGAACTAGTGCTTGGAAACACATTTCATGCTTATTTACTCAAGCAATTTCTGTCACCAGGTGAAGATGGACACGAGTCCATAATCAGCTTGGAGGAGGTCAGTTTTCATGTTGAAGGTGATGGAAGATTAGAGAGAAAAGCAGTTGGAGAGACCTCCTTCACCACCTTAGGCTTCTCCCTTGCATGGCACATACAGACCCACCTCAGCTATGCAGACTAAGTACAAACTTACTCGGGATCTTCAGAAGGATGCTCAGAAGAAGAGTTAAGGTTACATCCTGCTGACATGCTCTCCAGCTGGGTAGCAATGGCGCTGATGTTGGTGTCAGCCACAACCTAAACAGAAGGACACAATGAAATACTATGTGTGTTCACTTAATACCAAAGACATCTTGGCTAATTATGTAGAAAAGCGGCGATACATTAAAAAAATTAATTGTTGATTTTTTTTTTTCCCCAAGCAAATTTCAAATACAAGAACTATTCTCTTAAATGTCCTTCTAATTCAACACTTTCAAATAACGGAGTTAAAAGCAGCCACCTTCCTGGGGGTTAAATGAGAACTTTGCTCTGAAGCTTTCTCTTGCCTTTACACAGCCATCACGCAGGTGCTGAACAGAGGGGAACAGTCTGGATAATCCAGAGAAAAAGGTTATTTTGTCAAGGCAATAGGTATGTCTCAGAGCCAACACACGGTGTCCAGGATTGGGCTTGAAAGGAAAGGTCTCCCACAGAGAGCACCTTTAACGAAATACAGAGGTCCAGGGCAGAGGCTCTGAAATACCTCAGGATGGTTGGTTTGCTGAGCAGGGAATCGTAGAATCACAGAATCGTTTTGGTTGGAAGAGACCTTTAAGATCATGAAGTCCCTCCGTTCCCCCAGCACTGCCAGGTCCCCACTGACCCCTGTCCCTCAGCACCACCTCCACACGGCTGGGAAACCCCTCCAGGGATGGGGACTCCACCACTGCCCTGGGCAGCCTGCGACAGCCTGGACAACCCCAACGGGACAGAAATGGTTCCTCAGGGACAACCTCAACCTCCCCTGGTGCAACTGGAGGCCGGTTCCTCTTGTCCTGTTGCTTGTTCCTGGGAAGAAGAGACGGACCCCCACCTCACTCCAACCTCCTGTCAGGGAGCTGTGGAGAGCCAGAAGGTCTCCCCTGAGCCTCCTTTGCTCCAGGCTCAACCCCGCCAGGTCCCTCAGCTGCTCCTCAGCGCACTTGTGCTCCAGACCCTGCCTCAGCTTCGTTGCCCTTCTCTGGACACGCTCCAGCCCCTCAATGTCCTTCTTGTAGGAAGATTCTGCTTGACGTTTACTGTACAGCGCAGGAGAGCGGCTCAGAGACAGTGAGAAATACCCAGTAAGTGTATTTTCAACACTTCCTCTAGCTATCCATGGCCTTATTTTATCAAAATTCACAGGTACTTTTTCCACTCCTTGCTGTGAACACGGCTTAAGGGAAACACACCTTTGCGAACTAAAAAATCCATTATATAAATCCCCCGTTTTAAATGAATGCTCACAATTCTTCCACAACAGTACTTCCCCTCTTTCTAATCACTTGGAGCCAAGAGGGTGGTAGCGTTTTCTAGGAAGGAAGATTAGTTCTCATGCAAATTTTGCATCCCAGGACTCAGGTTCTCAGATGCCCTAAATGAAGGGGTCCGGCAGACAAGATAGCGGCACCTGGCTCAGCCAGCAAAGACACCGTTAAGTTTTCCTTCCCGTTGCCGTAGCGGAAAGAGTGCCAGCCAGTATTTGTCGTATTTTGTTGTTAAATAAAATGAGGGCAAAATAAATCTATATTCAAAAATCTTCAGTTGGCAGGAAGAACGTATCAGAGTTCAACAACCCTGTAAAAAAGCTTCGCCTTATCTCATTAGTACACCTGCAGAAAAGAAATTAAATTAAACCAAAGCATCAAAACAGCCGAAAGGGATGATTGTTCCCCTGAGACCCTAATCTCCCATTTGCAAACAGCATTTGCAAACTCCTTTACCATCCTTCCCAGGACGTACTGATAATAAGCCTTTCCACACCACTGAACGCAATTATCTGACCTTTCAAAGCAGTTGCCATGAAGTGGTCTAACCTGATAACAAATAGAATTACTTAATGACACATCAGTCATGATTATCACAGCGATAGGATTATGCCATTTAGATTGTTTTAATAAAACGAAGCAATCCGGTGATTGAGAAGTACCTGCAGGTGAGGTAACGGTATCACCAGGGCTTCCACACCGCTCCCTGCCGGTGTGAAAACACAACACCCCACCTTCACGTAACAGCCTTTTAACAGCAGACAAGAGACTCTATTCTAACAGAATGACCTGTATTAAGCACCTTTAAAGCTAGACAGCAAAAATGCGGAAGTAAAACTGTCGGCTGACAAATCCAAAGAAATTTCTAGACCCTTTTGTTTAGGCGAGCGGCCAGCTGACAACGTGCTCCATCAGGAATAGTTTTAAATACACAATGAGGTGGAATACGCTTTCAAGACTGGCAATTTTGGGTTATGCAGCAAACTTCCATTTTCT
This sequence comes from Bucorvus abyssinicus, assembly GCA_009769605.1. NCBI lineage: Eukaryota > Metazoa > Chordata > Aves > Bucerotiformes > Bucorvidae > Bucorvus > Bucorvus abyssinicus. The sequence continues at coordinate 30,952,825 of CM020034.1, read as the reverse complement.
GTTCAGGGAATACTGTGGAATCGAAAAGTGAAATTACTCAACATTAGTAACAATACGATAACTATAAATGAACAGAAAATCCTTAGCTGGTGAATAACTGTATATTTCCTTTGACTTCAATGGAACTGCACAGACATACCATCTGCTCTGGAACTGGCTCATCGCTTACCAGGTCAGCCAGTTCACTGACAGGCAATACAAAGAATAAGCAAGTCGAAAACTCAGTTTATTTTCATTTCATTTCTCTTTTCCCCCTATTTTTTATAGTCGCATTTGTGTTGCGATGCAAGCAAGAAGCCTGCAAAAATGTGGTCCAATCCAGCATGCCATGATGATGAAGAAAATCAGAGTAGATTTGAGTGGTACATCTTAAGCTTGTTTTCCAATCGTTACAATAATTCTGCAAATGAGTAGTATTTTGAGTTCTCTCTGGCAAGTGTTTTTCCCATTCCTTTGTGTAAACATAAGAATAAACTGAAGATGAATACACTGGCAAGCAGCAATCAGACCCAAAAAGACAGAACATTTCTTCCTTTTAGCGAGCGTAGGAACGCGGCAGTGATAACAGTGTTTTCTCTCTCGACTGTTATTATTTCGTACCTGCAGAATGCAATTCCTGGCAGCACTGTCTTAATGATGACGCTATCGTTTTTACTACTTGCCACTAGCTTTTTTTTCCTTCTCCTCAACAACAAGGAAACGAACACTGTGGGCAGTTGGGCTGCAGTCTAGTTACGTGCATGCACACATCCACACACACATGTAATTTCTTGTTCCTAGTTAACTTCAAATTAAAAAAAAAACTTGGAAGCTTGTTGATTTATCATGTATAGCAACAAGTTATTTTGTTCTCTTTGTTACGCTTTTATATAATCATGCTCACAGCCTGTATGAATGGCAATAAGGAATTTTTGAATGAAAATTATTTCGTGCTTTCATTCTGGGTAATTCCCATCAGCAAGCACCCTGCAATTCTGTGATGCCTGGTGCCAGTGATGCTTAAGGTTTTTTTTCTTCCTGAATGCCATTTATCTACCCTCATGCAGCTGCATGTTCAATTTATCACCATACCTGCAGGATAATGCTCCCATAAGCATTCTTTAGTAGATTAACCGCATCTGCATGAGACAGCCCATCCAAAGGTTGCCCATTAATACTGACAATCCGATCTCCAACCTAAAAGTACAACAGTAATGGAAAATTACTAGCATTAGGGAAAATTAAAATTAAGAATGCTTAAAATTCCTCATGAACTTGGCACTGCACAGTCATGCTTCTCTTTTGCAGGATCCCTTTTGTGAGGATTCTGCATCGCCAGTGATCATTTACCATTCTTCAGAGCAAGTACAATACGGATTTTTTAAAAATAACAATGCAATCAGAGAAACAAAGGTGGGTTGTATTTTACTATCTCCATTTGCCAGCAGAGAGGGTGAGGTTTTCACTGCTGCCCTCCCATCCAGAAAGGATTCATCTGTGTCTGTATGTGCAGACGAGTTCATGTTCTTACAGACTACATCTGCACACGCTGACTGCAGTATAGGGAAGCAGCCACTTCTGATATTAATCTAATTAACCTAGATGACTACTTCTTCCTATACATAAAAAGGATCTTGACCCCAGCACTTAGTGCTATTGTGTAATTCTATTAGACACATGGCATGAGTGTGGCAGCATGTTCTAATGAATCTCATGGGCCAAAGCAATCCTATGGATCTGCATAATAAGTTCTTTTCAACACTAATGATTCCTTGAAACTCTCTCCAAAACTGAAAGTGTTCACCATGGTCCTTACTGGAAACCCACATAACTCGTGGGTCTGATGTAAGTGCCTTATTTTGCCATTTCTTTATAAGGGCCTTAAGACCAACTAACTTGCAATCTGGTTTCTACCTGGTCTGAGCTCTAAATGACGCCCAGTCTGCAGTCCCCCAAGGGCCCGTGGTTCCCAGAGAGCCTGTTACTGCCCACCCTGGCTCTATATATATACATTCAAAGACCTCTGCAAATGCATTTATGTTCTTTCTCTTAATGTCCCCTTTCCAGTGTGGGCAACAATTGCCATTATTCCAAGATGTAATAGATTTAAAAGGGAAGAGAAGGGCAGACTTGGTTTTGGTTTGGTTTTATATAAAAAGAGGCAATGTCTATGAGACGTTATCAAAGTGATGTTACATACAGAAGCGCTTGAGGACACATGGCAAAATATTGCGAGGACCCCTCTACTCACCCTGAGTCTTTGGGTACGTGCGGCCACACCACTGGCTTGAATCATAGCAATGAAGATGGGAATATCTCCTAATGGACTTCCCTTCCCTCCTGCTATACTGATACCAAGTGCATCATTTGGTCCCTAAAACAAAGCAAACCAAAACAACATCTGCAATTGGAGCAACTCGTAGAGGTCAATGTTCAGGGTATAGCAATAACCAACTCCTTTGATTTACGGAATGGGGAGAAAATAGATAGGTTTGACAGACACGCGCATCCTCACAGATTCAAGCCCTGACAGACACAGGCAGACATCCAACAAGCTACTGCAAACATAAATAATGCCATTTTACTTCTGAGAAATGCTACAAAAATTAACAACTCCAGTTAAAGGTGTCAGCTTTGAATTGCTTTTTGAATTGATAGAAAATAACTCACTGACCCTTGTTATCTCCACAGTCCTTGGGCCAGTATCTGCTCCTACTAATAAAGAAACAAACAATTAGCTTCTGTAATTAAGAGATAATATAATTAAGAGATAACACTGTCAGGTGACAATGGTCCCTGGCTGCCTAGTCAGAGTTATCACCAAGCAGAAGCGGAGCCTGCCTGTGCCAAACCAGGCAGCGCTGTTCACGTGAGGGGACGGGATTCCTGTTTCACACAGAGATGAATGTGGATGTCATCGCTCCGGCTGACGGATGCCACCGTGACACCCGCTGCAGCGCAGCCGCTGCTCACCGCAATCTACTGAACAGCAGCACTCTGCCAGCCTGAAGAAAAACCCTACTCTGCATTTCACTCAATTAAAGATTGGCTCATTATCCGTAAATCACGGTGTCCTGACCACAAAGGGTAGGGCACACAGCTGGTCGGAGACTGGAGAGGTTCCGTTGATTTCCTCCTCTGAGTTGTGCTGTATTAGTAAATAATAGACAGCCAAGAAGTCTGGCATATATGTATCCACAGGATATTTAAAAGTATGCAAAAAAATAAAGAAAAAAAAGGGACATTTCAAAGGAATCACTCAAACTGGGACTAAACAGCCTAACAAGCTCCTGGTGTAGCACCATGGGCTCTGCTATACCAACCCCTAATTCTATAAGCTTTAATTAAACTATTTTAAGAACCTTCTAGAAGGCAGGCAGAATTGGTCTCATTCAAAAGTTAATGATTCTTAATAATACATATCAGTATTTCTCACTGCCACACACGTGTGTTTGCGCAGATACCTGCTCTGAGCACCCACGGTGGGATTGCTGAGGTGCTGCGAGGTCCGCGGCAGTGGGAAGCCCAGCCTCGGGGTCGCTAAATCAGGGTGTGCAGCCGTACGCTCTCAGTGCTGCACAAGGCAGGCTACCCGAAGAGCCCCGCACCTCCTCCAGCACATGCAAACTGGCAGAAGAAACGTCTTCTACTTCTGCCCACGTCACACGTGAGCAAAGGTTACCGACTTCTGAGGCAGGTCAGAGCTCTCCAATGCGCAGGCTCTCCACAAGCTACCACAGGCTGTAGATTTAGCACTTGCTAAATCTGCAAATTGCAAACTGGGCATTGTGACTTTCTCGTTACAAAACACCCCTTTATACACGCAAGAGCAACAAAGATATAAATGAAGTGGTGGCAGCTTTATTCCCTAAGAAAACTGTTTCTAATGTGAGAACCTTGCCCGTGCTAAGCCTCCGACAAGGGCGTCGGGGAATAGCAGGAATTCTGCACTTAAAACAGAGGAGCCATTACTCTGCTAGTAGACATAAAAATAATGTCATCTGCTGGAAAGTGTTCGGGTCTTAAAACATCAGTGGCACGTCTTCTGGGAGGTTGAGTAGGAAAACCAGAATCCAGTATTCAGCTTTGCTTTTAAACCAGTACAAATAGACAGCACGTAACAGGCAGCTTTCTGAAGCCGCCCAGATTATACCTGAGTTTCTCTGAGACACATCTGCTGAAGATCGTTTTGTGCTGACAAAGTTCTGTAAGGTGGAGAGGACTGGAGCAAGCGCAGGGTGGAAGTGGCTATGGACACTCTGTTGGCTGGCCTGAAATTAAAAATAAATCCAATCCTGTGACTCAAACCCAAACGTTAACATTAAACCCGTTCTTGCAACATACGGGTGCAGCTGTGCTCTGTGCCAACCACACTGGAAATACCACATTGGCTACGCAAGTGCAAACCTCTCCAACTTCATTTCCAGAGAGGGAACCTACCAAAATCTGTCCCCAGGCTGTGGGCACACTCATAGGGCTGCGTAACTGCTCTTCACTCCCTTATGTGCTCACCTAATGCCAGGTCTGCTCTAGAGGGCATGAAGAAGTAGGATTAACCCACTCCTTCACTTATTCCCAGTGTGTCTCGGACCCTGAGGAGAACGGGAGATGATGGTTGCTGCTAAAGCTTGTGAGCATCTTTCCGACAATGCACCCTGCAGGCACCTCACCCCAGGATGAGGCACCCAGCAGGACACCTAACAGCTCGTCTTCCACAAGGTGGGATAATGCTGACACCCACCTTTTTCCACAGCAGTGATCTACAGCCTTTGGTATTTTAGCTGAACATACTGTCTGATTACAAGGTCCTGTAGTTGACCCTGCTCCTTTCATTTGACCAAGAACCTCCTCTTATTTCCAGGAGGACACGCCAGGAGACAAAAGGGAGAGCTTCTGAAGATGGCTGCTCGTGCATGTTACCAGTCCTGGGCCATCCACTTCCAGCTCTCCTTTTCCCTATCTCCATATCTGGCGTTATCTTCAGACTCTGCTCCTCGAGGAAACGTAATTATCAATTTAGGAAGTGTGTCTGAACGACAGGTTTCACCACGGGCCAGACCTTTTCAAGTGAGCTGCCTTATACAAAACCAAGATCTGGTCTATACTTCTCCGTCCACAGCCGAGCTTTCTCCCTCTAAACGCATTAGGCGGTGAATCAAAAGCTCTGGCAGCATTTATCTCAACTGACCAGCGTGCAGCTGTCAGTGACGAACAACAGGCAGAGCACAATTTCCACCTCGAGTTGCCAGTGCATGGGTCAGTTAACATAATTTGCAATGCGTGTGAAAGAAATCACTGTCCTGCACCACAAGGCTTCTATTTCTGCTGTAAAAGGTATGCAACGGACCAAGAAAAAAGGCACGTGAGGACAAAGTTTCTGGATGCTCTTGGCCAGCGGCTTCTAAACCATCGCTCGCAGTTGTGCAAATTGTTCAGGCTGATTTTCTGCATTATCTGCCAATATTTTTATAACTCTTGGAATGGTCTTGCTGAGAAACATTTATTCAGTTTTCAGAATCACCAAGTCACTCAGGAGCAGCCAGATGAAGGCTCTCAAATGACTCTGCATTAAGAACAACAATTAAGATTTCTTGTACTAAAAGAAATACAGAAATTACCAAGTACCTGAGGAGTACCTGAAGAGAGGGGGATGACGTTTGAGCTCATTTTCTACCTAGAATCATGTTAGATACCACGACGTTTTGCTTCCTTTTCAGCTGTGAGTTTTACACAGTAAAACTGGGGGGATGATTTTTAACCATCGCTTGATTTCTCAGCTCTGGCTGAGGCTAGCTAGTGGTACAACGGTCAAAAAGCTGTAATGCTCAAGACTGCTGTACTGCTGTCTTAACTTAATGCCGTCAGTATATTTTTCCTCTGTTATTTCATTTCTCCTTGCCTGCTGCAGCAGTGCAGACATTTCTCCAAAGATATTTAGTCATTATTTTTGAAGCTGGGCTTAGCCCAGCTGTTCCCACATGGCTACGGGCACTTTAGCCCTTCCTCACACCTCACCCACCTAGACAGCGGGCTGGATCACTGCTGGCCTTTAGCAAGTCAAGAAATCACACCACATGACTGATTTTGGCACCCTTTTCGGGTTCTTCATGCACGACATCAAGTACAAGCCTCCCCTCTTCCTGACCTCCTTAAAAGCATTCCTGCTTTAACTTACAGCCCCCCGAAGCCCCCTACGGCTCCTCCTCTCTGTTTCCAAGGCCAAGCCTTTCTTTTAGCGTTCGTGGTGGCTGGGCTGGATCCCAGCAGTGTGCAGCCTCTCCTGCCTGCTCACACATTGGTGCGAGAGGGAGATGTGCGGGCAATGTCCCCCGGGTCCCTGACAGCCTTCCCTGGGCAGAGAGGGGGCAAAATTCTCCATAGCAATAGCACTGCTGTGAACCAGAGCTTGTCTCGCTCAGTGACACTGGCAACTTAAACATCACGGCAAAGCAGTCAGCCTTTGGAAGGAAAATGCATTAGAAAAAAGTTTTCTAAGTCATCTGGCCTTGTTCTTCTTCCTTGCAGAATTCAATGCTAAAGGTACCAGTGCCTGAGCTGATTGGGGGGCGTGGGGAGAGGGGGAAAGCCCTGCACTGATTGAAAAATGAATTGTTGTCCTTGCTTCAGGTGAAAAGCAAGTGAAGCAGGAAATTGCTCCATGTTTTCTTTGAGAGGAAAGCAGCTCTCATGTGGTTCTGCCACAAGATAGGCAAAGATACAGTTCAGTTTCATTAACTCACTTGGATTGACAAAACAGCTGCAGAAAATACATGCGGCATTTTTTGTAGGTCTAAAAAAAAATTTCTGGGCATCATCAAATGAGAAAGATATTACATATTTTTGGTTTGTCTCAGGAAGACACTCCTTAAACAAAAACCCCACATTAACTAGCTCTTCTACTTCATCAGCATTTCAACATGACACTTACTTCGCTGATCAGCACAGAAAATTATTGCCGTAAAATATTTTGTTCCACATCTTTGGCAGTTAGTGCCTACAGAAGGCTGAGCCTCATGTGCACGCCCACGCCCTGCCCTTCACAGCTCCACTTTATACGTATGAATTTGTCACTAACCTGATTGTTTTGGGATGTTTTCCGTGATGATAGCCATGACCCAGCCCGCAACCTTCCAAGCTCAAGATGCACTAGGCCTTGGGCACACTTGAGAAAAAAAAAAAACAAACCCACAACGTACAGCATTTAAGTAGACATATTTCACACTCTCCTGGAGAGAATTATGTTTATATTCAGCACCACAACTCCGTGAAGAAAACCACATGGAAAGCGCAAAACATTAACATTTGTATTTAGACAATACAAAAAGTGCCTGTCCCTGGATTTAGGTTTATCCTGGAGGTTTATCCTGCTTGCTGAGCGAAATCAGTATGAATCTTCCTACTGGCCCATTACTCAGGAAAAACAAACAAAAAGCCCCCAACTCTTTGACAGACATTTGCCACGATACTCATGAAAAACACTGCAGAGGAAAAATGCTGCAGAAAAGGGTGAATTTAACCCACATGCATTCACATCACCGACTTGCAATTCTTAAATAGGTGAACTTCTGGCCAGGGACCAACCCCGAATGGAAAAAGCAAGGAAATAATTAGCCTTCCCCTTCAAGAATGAAAGAAATCATATGCAGAAACACTGGTGGGGAAGGCAGGGCAAAACCCCCTTGTCTCCAGCTGCAGTTTGGAATAGAAATGGGTCTGCAGCACCGCTCCTACCCATCCTTTCAGCCTTGGTTCGGGCTGTCGGGCCCAGCAGCCGTACGGAGGAGCTAACATCAGGCCACCCCCTGCCCTCTCCTCCAACTCAAGCAGCCACATGCTTTTTATAATGGAAAAAAGCAAAGTCTCCCAGACCGTATAAATTCAGAGTATAAAATCACTCCTGTAAGATGGAAAGCTGTGCAGAAACGGATTTAAGCTGCCATTTTATAGCTGCAGGTTAGTGCAGCAAAGCCAAAGGCATTTTAGTTCAGTTCTGATTTGTACGCCTCTCAGGTTTCCAAGTATTTTTCTAAGGTATGAACTACACAGTTGTATATTCAAATAAATGCCTGAATAGACCTACATGTGTCTTTGTTTTCCCACTTCATTTCATCCCACTTTTAAATATACATGGGTTTAAATATACAAGTGGTTTTAAATGAACCTCCCAAAGTTATTTCAGATGAAATTCCTGTCTCGGTAATCAGTTTGAGCTGCCCTGTGTATGTGCAAATAGCACTTCAGGATAATTACTTTGCTCAGTGTCAGTAACTGCAATTCAGTATCTTACAATGTATTATGTACTCACCTTAAGTATAGTGGCAACAGTCTCTTGTGAGGCATTTCTCATATCCTCTCCATTTACAGACAAAATCTGATCTCCTTGAATTAATCTTCCATCTAGGTCTGCAGCTCCTCCTTTAACAATGTCAGAGATAAACACTCCACTTCCATTTCTAACAATGCAAGAAGCATATGGCTAATTACACAATCCAATATTCTTTGGGAGACCAATTTAGATTACTTGCATTTAAGAGACGTTAAAAGAAACCTGTGAGCAGAGGAAGCACTAGTTTACACCCCATTCAACTGTTTGAGTGCAAAAAAACCTACGAGTTTTAAAACCAAGGCATGTTTTGCTATATTTAATGCTGCCTTTCCCCTTGAACCGTTAGTTCTGTGTGATCCATAAAGATTCATGAAAAATACCACTTGTATGAATAAAAAGCCAAGGGTTGGTCTAAGATGGAGTTAAACTATCTCCTGATGTGCCCGATATGAATTATGCAGCCTCAGAGGGTTTTTTCTGTATTCCCCCTCAAGGTTCAGCTCGGTTTCTTTTCCAGAAGCCTGGAGGCCCCCAGCAGAAGAGCAGGGAAAAGTCTGCAGGAAAGACTTTTATAGTTTGCACATGAGCTATGCAGCAGAGAATCCAGCTTTGCAGCGTCCACCTGCGAGGCTTGCCCGAGCAGCAGGCCATGCAGAGCAGGGGAATGGGTTTATTCATCAGCTCCAGCCTGCTCGCCGGGGAGTTCCCTCCCCGAGGCCACAGACCCCTCTGGGCTGGCCCCAGCTCCCAGGGCTCGCTATGGCGTGAGCTGGTGCCAAGATTTAGCATTTCGCATCCTTTACCCTGAAGGACACAACACTTCACGTCCTGAATTATAGCTGGGTACCATTTAAACCTCTAAGGTGGAAATCCCCCCAGGCGAAGCGCTTAGCAATAGTACAGGAAGTTTTGCACAGAAGCAAACGTGGTAAGGCTGGAGACTGTGATTACCATCTGTAGGGTAATTTACATAAGCTAAATTAATTACCCAACCCACAATCTGCTCACAACACCTGGGTTAAACATCGCCACTCTTGTAAAAAACTGCTGCGGAAACTTGACTGACCATACGTAGTCAGGATAATGACATGATGATTTCTAATTGAGAAAATAAATTTTTTTGGGCAATACAGAAGAGCAACCATATGACGCACCAACGCCGAACGGGTGCTCGCTGTAAATCTCTTCTAGCTGTGAAAGATTAAATCTATCAGTGCCCTGGTTCGAATGATCTAATAGCAATGGTTTAGAAATACATCAGGAAAAAGTCAGGTTTTATTAAGCAGCTGTTACCTACCACCGTGTCTCCGATTCTACTCTGCACTCACAGAACTGCTGTCTGTAGTGTGGTGCAGTCACTGATATCCTTCAGGATTTGGGTTGAACTCAGCCTCTTATCTTCCACTGACATTGGTCCCTTTGAACCCGAGCAGGAGCTAGATCTAACCCACAAACCCATTTCCAAAGGCATATCCTGGTGTTTGGAAATAGGAAGGTTCCTCTCCCCCTTTCCAGATCAGAAAAGCCATCGTTAGGGCTTCCAAGCCCCGAGACACAGCTCCACCGAGCCAGCAGAACAGTGAGCTCCCGGTTCTCCAGGCGCCCACTTGGCCACACTCGTCATTGTTCTGAGAGGGGAGCCAGGACCACAGTCCATAACATCCTTGAAGATGTTTAGACACAAAATGTTCAGCTGTTCATATGGCAAAAAGCAAAATATTTCTCACTTGAAGTGCAGTCTGATCAGAGAGACGCTCTTACCGTTTTCCAGCTATGCTGAGCCCTAGTCCTCGGCCCGTTTTCTTTTGTATGTCTACATAGAAAATCTCCAAGTTTTCTTCATCTTTGTAATGTGCTTCATCTCTGTAAACCACCAACTGCACCTTCTGGGGCGTCTGTCTCAGCGCAGTGATAGCTTCCTCGTGGCTGGCATTTCGCAGATCGATCCCGTTCACCTGAAATAATCAGTGTTTTCTTTCCAAATGACATGTATAAACGATCTTTTCAGCACACCCTACCCCTGTGTGACAGGACAGATTTGTCAAATTGACACTCCTTGGCACTCTAATTTAGTGCTCCCGTTTCCAGAGGGCTGGGCTCCTGGATCTCCTCCTGAGTGAGAGTTCAGTGCTTTGTGCCTCGGCCTGGACTGAATCACAATAATCAAAACATTTTGGCTCCTGAGTTTTGTGGGTGTTTTTCCCTTCTTTTTAAATGCTGGAACCTCAAACAGTGCTGCTTTGTTACAACTGGACAAAGTGGGACGTGCTCCTTTGAGCTTCCTATCTCTCTTCCTGCTCAGATTCCTTCTCCCCCGGCTTCGCAACGAGCCGAAGAGAGAAGGAATCGGAAAATTAGCAAAAGGCAATGGTGAAACCCTGGCAGGGCAGATTAAATGGTTATGTTGTTTTGTTCCAATAGATGGCACACCAGACCGCTCCTAGAGTACTCGATTACATTTCTCTTAGGACAGCCTGAAAATGTTTTAGCATTTTAGTAAGATCAGATAGAATAAGAAGTTCTGATTGACCGCTCAAGTATTAAAAAAAGCTATTGCAACTTGATATTTAATCTCTTAATTTTGACAAGCCTCATCCACAGATGCCCTTGAAGGTGTTTGCCAACCTTCTGTTGACAAAACCATCTTTTATTTCTTAATACCAAAAATATCAGTGCTTAAATATTTCTGAAGTCCCTTTAGGAAGTAGCATGAACTGTAAGAGAACCACAATACAATGTTAATCCATTTAAATAACACAATAAGTTTTAAGGCAATGAAAATATTTCTCGGTATTTCTAGATATGCAAAGTTATAATCACACTTGATTTTACATTAAGATAATTAAGCCTAATCTATAGTAATTATATTCTTTTGTACTAATTCTGCACACATTTATTTATATGCTGCATCAGTAGTCTTTTCTCTACACGGGCATCTACGTGCACTTTATCATACTAATCTGAAACTAATTCAGTCATCTTTTTGATTCATTAGTACAGCTTTTAAAAGCTGAAATAATAACAATATTATGGCACACGAACATTAGCACTTTCCTGTTTGGCCAGAGAAGAATTAATTAACCTTCCCCATTTTTATCCCCTAATTATTGTGCTCTGTTAATACACAATTATTTATAAAATGAAAACAACATTCAGCCTTAACTCTAAAAAAAATATTTTCAGTGCAAGAGCTGCAAAGACAACTCCCCAAGCACCCCTCGCTATTTTTCTAACCCTACACACCAAAGCCTTAATGGCCATGCTGGGAATTTGTCCTGATCTGACAGCGAGAGGCTGCAAACAGCTGCGCTGAACCCCTGCCTGACGCAAGTTTCATTTGCAGACCAACACTTCTTTCTTAACCCTTTCCCTCCTCCACTTCCAGGCTTGTCTGTGGGAAAACAGCTACATTCATTCACAGCAATAGCTCTGGATGTTCCCCGGTTTTATGACCCAAAGCAGTCGGTGGTCACCCGGCAGTGCTGCACATGGGCACTGTGAGCTGCTCGGCAGGGATGCTCGGCCGCCCTCGCCGTCTCGCCCCGCGTGCGCCCAGCTCAGCACTTTGTTTCCAGCAGCAGAGAGATGCTGGAGCGGCGGCCTCCGAATGAAAGATTAACCAGATGAATAATACCGAGCTATTGGATGTGACAGCGGAACTATGTAATTCGAGAACTGCCTTGCTCAATTAAATTTAATATATTCTCAATTTGTACCTTCAGTTTGTATGAATACATAAGGAAATACAAATTTGTCAGGACGTTCGTAGTGACAGAAAAGAAGCCTCAAGTGCAGATCCTACGCAACGATCTGTCATTCCCCTACGAGAAACCTGTGCTGGGTTGAACACAAGCATGCAGGACTAAGGTATGAGCAAGTACATACATGGAGAGACTCATTTACCTCCAGAATTTGATCACCGGCCCAGAGCCTGCCATCTCGGGCTGCTGCCCCTTCTTCATAAACTTCATGGATCACTATGGCGTCCTGCGGGAAGAAGGGGGTGGCGTGAATCCTCCCTCCCAACACCCCGCAAACCAGCAGCCACAACCCACCCGACACAGCCCACTACTCTGCAGTGAAAAGTCGGGATAACCAAGACTGTAACACAGATATTTATATATTCTTTTAATATTTTGGGATATGAAAATTACTGCTGTAATCTAGTCAAAGGTAACAAGGATTTTGTTCACCACTTCAGGGTAGTCTTGTCTAGAGCCTCTTAGGCTTCCATCGCTTCTATACATTGGCACAGCAGTAGGTGAACTCAGTGTGAACCGCCGTATTAATATCATCTACTTTTTATGATATTATTTAAAACCAGATTTTTTGGAGCTATGAATATTTTTAGGGACTTGGCATAGATCGCAGCTTTAAGCAAGAACTGAATGCCTTGTGGTAAATAGCGCTGGTTAAATCTGCAAGAAATGAAATCCAGAAGAAAAGAACAATGGCAAATGTTAGTTTATTACTGAGGTTGGAAAATGTAGGCAGTGGCAGATGTAGCTTCAGGGAAGGTTTCAGTGATTTAATCTTATTGCCAGCAATAGATGTCCCCAAAGAAAAAGCATTACAAAGAACATACTGTTCTCTTGCTGGTGCTTTCCCTTTGCATTGTTCTGGTTTGTTTAGTTTTGGGTTGGTTTTTTGTTTGTTTGGTTTTTTTTCCTGAAACAAATAGGTGAACATCCTGCTACAGCACTTCAGCTGCTGTCCTGACAGCTAGCAGGATGGGACGCTTCACTGTGCAGAGGGTGCTCCTCTCTCCAACGTCACCAGCAAACACCCAGCCTCGGAGCAGAACTGCCTTCCCTACGGACTCTGAAATGGCTCTGGAGACACATGGGGGGATTTTCAATGAGATACGTAGCTATCAGGTAACCCGTTCTCAGACAAATATCTCCTCCAAAACCGCTATGGTTGTGAAGTTCCCTCACTGGTTCGACGTACAACTCAAAGGGGAGACTTTCCGCAGTGCTTGCAACAAAAGGCGGCGAGGTTAGCAGCGTGCGAGCCCCGCTGTGCACCGCCTTCCTGGAGCAGGAGCAGGAAATCGCTGCTGGGGTAGAACAAAGTACCTTGGTGTTTTGAAAACACTGTTAGATGCTACATCTCTCATCACCAAGTTAACTCCCCCCGCCGCGCTGCCTTGCAATCCTTTCCCAGCACACATGGTGCATGTTGAACAGAAAGAAAACTCACATGCCCTTAAGCTAACACTCTGATCAAGACAACATTGAGAGCATTACTCTTTTTCATTCCCACTACACCTTATTTAATGGTGTGGACTTGTATCTACAGCCGCTCCGCTGCTGCTGGAGCACAGTGCCACTGTCACAAGCTTCCTCTTTGATACATACACACCAGTCACTAAAAAACCCTGAAGGATTTAATCACAAATGGATTACAGCTGATACAAGAGTCCCAGATGGGGGGAAGAAAGATTTCAATGTACATAAATGAAGGCAAAATACCATGAGCTGTGTACCAAAGTAATTAAGAAAATCAAAAGAATGGTTTGATTAAAAAAAAAATCTATGTATACACCCCACTGGCAACTGCAGGGTTTTCTTGCAATAACTGGAGCAGCTATTACCAGTGGAACTGAGTAGCACGCGCACATCCATCTCAGCAGCGCCACCAAAACCCTCTGCTACATGTCTTAGATCTTACCTCAGTTGTAGGGCTTTGGTTGTTGTGGTTTTTTGGTTGTTTGGTTTTGGGGTTGAGTTTTTTCGGGTTACCTTTGTTTTTAAAATGATCATGTAACTCTTAAGACAACACAAGAGACTTTTGCCTGAGGGAAAGCCAGGAGGGTGACAGCGATGTATATTTTTTCACCTGAGGCTGATCACTGGTAGCTTTGAGGAAAAGCTCGGTCTGTGATTTAGAACTTCCATTTGCACACTTCAATTTTAGTTTTTTAAAACACTTCACAAAGGGAGACATTTAGAAGTGGCCAATGAGGTAACACAAAATATCAGCCAGCCTCTTAAGATGGCATCGTTCAACTAAAACACACTGGGGCAGTGGATGAGCATGAAGTTTGGAAGAAAAATGGCAACGGGACCATGTAACAGCAGATGGGGCGTGTACACGAGATGGTCAAACCAAACACTTTCAGACTGTATTTAATCTGCTATTTCCTAACCTCTGAGCAAGGAGCTTTCAATCACATTTCTTTAAGTTTGTTTTTCATCTGCAGTTGCTTTAAAAATGGTCAAAACCTGGAGTTACCAGCTTTTCCCAGTAGTGCATTATTAAATGTTGAACTGCACATACCTAAAGCTCAGATTCAGGAACCACCGAATGTTATCAGTTTGAACAATCTGCATCATCTATTTGAAAAGGCAACAATTCAGTATTACACCGCGGTTCCTGCATGTGTTAAAAGCCAGACCTAGAACTAAAAATAACATGGCACGAAAAGGTACATTCCTGTTTGGTCTGTGCCTACCCCAAAGGAGGAAACATCTCGCTGACCTGCCAAAGCACAGCTTTTCTTAACTAGTGGTTTTTTTAAGGTAGTGTGGTTGAATCAGGCTTATCAAATCGATTAAAACCAGAATGAAGCAACATGTCCACAATGTCAAGGTTTGTAAATAGTCCATAAGCATAAATATGAGTCTTACCTTCCTTAGCTTATAAACTACACTAAACAGACAGCTTTCCTCTGAGACTTCTGGGATCAGCTCAAAGAACATTTAACCCAGAAGTTATTTTTTTCCCTTGGATCTAGTGGGATCTGGGGAAGACTTAATCATCCATGACAAATCACCAAAACCAAACTACTGACGTTATTGAACATTTTTAATTAGATCAGTATTTTAAAGAAGTTTACGCAGTGATGAGTTGTAACATCACACCCCAACCACCCAAACAAACCCTAAACTTCAATGCCTGCATTGACACGCCCTGGGTCTAAGATGTAACACCCTTCCCAATGCCTCAGAAAAAAAAATTAGGATCTATCATGACTAGAACAATACAAAGCATTTACTGAAAGGATAGGTTTTGGCTACCGAACGTCTGCAGCTTCTGCTCACTAGCTTCAAATCCAGTTGTGTGCTTGATATCTCTAGAAGTCCTGTCCTAAATAGTTCAAAATCAATCAATAGAGAGAGAGGAGGGAAAGTGGCATCAATGTGCAACTAGAGGTTGTGAATTCATGGTGGATCTGGACAGATTTTCACTCCCATCCGTGCCCATCTCCTTTCACTACCAGTTTCACACGGATTATGGCACTCCAAGACACAGCTTGGCAGAGGCGCAAAAACTGTTCGTGCAGAATGGGGAAATAAAAACACTCTTCTATCAAGAACACGGTTGTTTAAAGAAAGATATCCAGCTGCTGAAAGCACATACTTCATAAGGTTTACAAATCCCTTCAACAAACTGGAGCTTTAATCTTTGTATATTTTGACAAACAATAGGCTGGGACCATTATACAAATGGGAAATTAATGCAAAGTCGAACATTTCTGGTATGGGCCGGAAGGATGCAGAATACAAGCCAGGGCATATAAACAGCGTTTCCCTATGCTAAACAAAGTCCACACTTGCAGGTGTAAACTTAGACTACCCGACTGTGAAAACACTGACAGATGAAGTAGAAGGGAATTTGTCTGCTGCTGCTGAGGTTGCCATCCTGGGCTGAATAATGCTTATATTGAAGGCTGTTAAGGGCCTGCAGTCCAAAGAAATGAAGCTGATATTATCTATACTGGCTCAAAAAAAAAAAAAAAAAAAAAAAAAAATCACCTGCAAGCTAGAATAGTTCCCAAACATGGCAAGAGCATGGCTGGTTTGTATAGGACATGCACTAAGTCTGTTAACAAGCGGTAACACTTCCCAAACCTGCCACAGAGTATATTAGTCGGTGTTTTGTAAGGTCCAGATTTGAGCTGGGGGACAGCTACACCTCTCGCTTTACCAGCAGAATATTACCACAATTGCACGGTCTTCTTGAGCAAAGGGAAGGCACATGAGTACAAGTCTACAACTTGTAGGATGTGCACAGTGTGACCTACGTTGCATCGCCTTCTGAGGCGGAGAATAGCCCTGAGCTCTCGGGGAGTTGGATCTTAACGCCTCTCACCAAGCTGTGGATAGTTTTTGTGCTTGATTTACAACAACTCAGAGACCTGGTAGGGAAAGAATATCACAGTCACCATCAGCAGAGAGCACAAATAGAAATGCTGACGTTAAGCATTAAATTCAGGAAGAGTGACGGTTTAATCTTTGTATCTTAAATGTCAAGAACTGGTATGGCAGAGACCGCAGGCAATGACCACATTGCGTCGCCTTGACCGAGCCTTTGGGAGAAAGGTGGTAGTCAGCTTCCTATTCAGGAAAATCACTGACCAAGCGAACCTTAAAAGCCTGCAGGACCATAAACAGTGGTGAGAAAGTCTCACAAGCTGTCTGGCTTTAGGCTTGGACTGCTCACACATTTTTCTGCGAGTTTATAGCTTCTGAGCCAGTCTCTCCAGAGTTTTGTTTCTTTGTGTGCAGCTGTTCTTCAGAAGGACAAGCAGCAGCTTTCAGTGCAGGTGCCCTTTGCCACTGAAAATCATCCCCCAGACTGTTACTTGCAAATGCTGTGAGTAGAGGGCGAGGGAGTAAAAGGATACCAGACATGAAGGAGGCTCAAACATTAAGCACCAGGGACATGTTGAGGAGGTTCTATGATGTGATAAAAGGTGGATCAGTATGCAAGAGGGGAGATTTCAGAAGAATGGGAGCAGAGAAATCTCCATGTACCCAGTGCTGGCTGGATTTGACAAGGAAAAAGGCCTGAATTTTGGTAAAGAGGCTTCTTGCACAGTACTGAATAGTCCTTAACTACTGCAGATCATTCACAACAAGATATTTCTTTGAGTGAATATTAACTTTTCTTTGAGTTTACCTTTGCTGTGCTATTTCAGACTGCAAGATCCAGTCATTATTTTGACAGGACCAAAAGTGCTTCACAGGAGTAAGGTGAACCACTCACTACACATCGAGGACTGTGACAATCATCAGCACCCAATGACAGCGGGTAAGATCCTCAGTTAGAAAGGACTTGTCTGAAAATCCCAGACCATATTTTCCAAGATGCACATTTTAAGGTTATAGTAATTAGACAAAAAAAATTCCCCAAACAGACCCGAAAGTAGAAGCCAGACCCATAGCTCTGCTCTCTAACTACAAGGCTGTCTCTACCACCAGAGCATCACCAGCCACTTGGTGCATGCATTAGGAGGGGAGCATTATATGGGAAAACAGACACTTGTGAGCACACCCAGACCACAGTGCTGAAAGTCCAGGTCAAAACAGGCACAGCAGATTTTTGGGAACCTGCGTGCCTGGGCAGTGCTAAAGCAGCCCGGGCAAACTGTTGGAATTACATGATGTTTTGTGCCTGTATCTCAGTTTGGCCTGTGGTGAGGTGCACAAATCTTACCACTAACCATAATTATGTATTTGGTGTGAGAAATGGAGCTTTCTGCATGGATTAGAGTACTTTCCCGAGGAAGCAAAAAAGTAAGCTACCTATAAAACAACATTTAGGAAAAGATGTCTTCTGATTTAGTTGACAAGTTGTGTTTTCCTAAGCTAATATTACACATTTCCAACAAATTTCCTACATAGCTACAAATGTTATACTACATTAGCATTTATTAAAGATAATAAAGCTACCAGGAGTTTTGCTGACTGCAGGATTACAGATTTATCTCTTTCCCAGGGCAAGTACAATATCATTAGTCATTTCCTTTTCAACTTTTGCAATATTTTGTCCAGAGCAGTAAAATTGTCATTTCATTTTTACAGGCTGGTTCACTGATAAAGTAGAAATCAACTAGTTGCACAGCATGTTTTGCTGCAAGCCCTGTGTAAGAATGTCTCAGTAGTTAAAATAAATCCAGCTGCTGGTTACTTGTAGGTAGAGGAAATTACAACGGTTGTGTTATGATCTGTGATCTTCCATTTGCAGATCTAAATGGAATCTAAAAGATAACGGCTCAGCAACAAAAGCTGAAGGTCAGCTCTAAGCAAATCACTTGACTTCTTAAAGGGGTTTATCTAATGCATCGCGCTGCATGTACCTCCTAACACTCCAATATTTTGCAATATTTTAGCATTCACAAACCATTCACAGGCACCCAAAATCCTGAGCCAAACACTACTGGAATAAACCAGGCTGTAGAACGTAAAAGCATATTACTGTGTTAATGTAAGAATGCTTTACATCGCATGATACTGAAAAACTGCTCCACTCAAGGTCAAAACAAAAGGTCTGTTTCCCATTTAAGAACAAGCCCTTGCAAGAGATGGTGCTCGCTTGCCAACTTTCATAAAAAAGATTAATCCACAACATCAATATGAATATAATTTTTCATACTAAAATATAGATTTATTTTAAGGAAGTGGATAATATTTGTGTTACATTTTATAGGCCCCTATAGTTACATCTGGTCCTTATTTATTTAAATTTTATTCAGCTTGCATAATATTTTTGCTTACAGTTATATTCTCGAAGATCAGAAAAGCTAAAACCTGAAAATTCAATGGCACTATTCATTAACATTCCTTCGCTCTGCAGTCATAGACATTTGCAAGCTCTCCTTTGATTCTGAAATAATAAAACTAAGGTAATAAGATGTTTAGTGTAAAAATATATGACTTAAGTCAGAATGATAGAAAGAGCTATGTTTCTATGAATCACATGCCAAAGCAAACTAAAGGTTTTGAAAAAGTATACATGCTCGTTTTGGAGGGAATAATAAAACGTAGAACTACGTATTAAAATGTTAACTCTCTCACTCTCATTATTTTATGAAATAAAAAAATATGAACATTTTCAGTGTACAGTGCATAAGGTTATAAAGAATGCATGAGGTCCTGGATGCGTAGGACACAGGAAGCCAGCAGCCAGTGGTTTCGCCCAGCAGCAAGCAAGATGCTCCTGAAGTCCATTCTGACATGTCCTACTGCTTTTGTATACTGTTAGCTTAAATTTTATGGTTGATTTACACTCCTGGAAGACACCAACCTCTTCAAGCAAGGCACTGCTACGGCAGCTAGCCGTACAGTCAGCTAAATCCCTGCCAAAGATCCATCACATCCATGATTTGCAAAACTTACTACTCTAATTCCCATTTGTGATAACTCATGTACAAAGCAGTTTGGTTTTGTCATGCTGTTGTAAGCCATCGTCTTTCTGGAATTATGATGAATCCACCAACTTCATTTTCACATTATCTAACTGAGAGTCAAAGCAATTCCTTGTAATTTCAAGCTAACTGCATTTACCACTTTGTCATTAAACTGCCTTCTCTTTTATAAATGTGGGTGATGGTTAAGAAGCGATTGTGTTTTTTTTCTCTTCCAACCGCAAACGTTTCCTCTACGATACCCAAGCCACAATTAAAAACTAGGGCTTCTATTACCATTTTTCACTCTATTGTGCCATTCATTGTGCAACAGACTTAACAGCAACAGTATCTATAGCCGATACACTGCTGAAACCCTCCTGAGGCCAGTACCTTGCTTTTCATGTGTAGTTACAAGGTAAGAATATTCCACTAAATAGTTTCAGCCGTAGGTGCACTTGATGACTGTCTACAAAGTCGCTCAGACCTCAGCTGTCTATAACTGATGAAATTGTTTTTGCCTGAATCTAAATACAACTGAGGTGGGAGGGAGGGCAGAAAGCTCAACCAAGAGAGAACCTCCTTGTTTGGCAACACAGGAGTCACATCAGTCCTCAAAATCACAGAATCCTCTGGTTGGAAGAGACCTTTAAGGTCATCGAGTCCAACCGTTCACTCTGCACTGCCAGGGTCCCTAAACCATGTCCCTCAGCACCGCATCCACACGTCTGTTAAACACTGCCAGGGATGGGGGCTCCACCACCTCCCTGGGCAGCCTGTTCCAGTGCTTCACAACCCTCTCTGTAAAGAAATTTTTCTTGATATCTATCCTAGATCTCCCCTGGCGCAACTTAAGGCCATTTCTTCTCATCCTGTCACTTGTTGTATGGGAGAAGAGGTCCACACTGCTGACTGCAGCATGGCATGAAACAGAGATATCAGCTTTTGCTTCGGTATTAGTAACAGCCTGCTCTTGGCAGCGAGAACACCCTCGCAGGGTAATTAGCCCTCACAGCTCCAGAGGCAAACACTGGGTCTTGAACAGCTGCAATTTAAAGTCACAGTTTTCTTGATTATTCCCTTGCCCTTCCTTAACAGATGGGGTTTATGCAAGGTATGACTCACCTGGACTGACAGAATGAATCTAAATATTCTTCTGTCAAACTGCATCCCCACCATCACGACGCACCCCCTGCTCCACCACAAGCCAGAAGGCCTTCTGGACTCACCGAGGTGATGAGAAAAGCTTTGCCCTCTTCAGCTCCAGCGTTACCAGCATTCACACCAACTAGTGTTAGCTGAGCACAGGCATATTCTGTTACTTTTTGGAGCACTGCTAACGTGTTGCAGTTCCCTGGCTTTGTGGATCACTTTATTTTACAGATGGAGTACCTTAAAGTTTGTTAATCGCCTTAAAATGCTTTTTATTAAAGTCAGATGAAAGCAACAGCAAAAAAAAAAAAAATCTAAATTCTAAGTAGACAACCTACTATAAAAATTCTGCATGAGAGGTTTGTTGTTGTTTTTGATAAAAAAAGACACAGGATAAAGTACGCGTCTTTCCCTCCTTTCTATGTAAGGGTCAGATAATGACCACCTCCTGGCTACTCCACCTCCCAAGAGCCCTTAGGTTACTGCTCCTGCAATCTATTTTTCTTCTGTATTATAGATGCCTCTTCCATACTTCACTGTGATTTCAAGCCCCAGCTGAGTCTGTGCACTCTCCTCCCCTCCCAGGGTTTTCTAACCCTGCCTGGAGGGAACGTCCCTGCACCAGCCTCCACTGCCCTTGGAAGCGCTGAATCCCCTCCGGCATGTCTGAGCATCTTAATCACCCAGGCAGCAAATACAGAGTCAATAACTACGAGTAATCAGCTCAACCATTACTAAATTATTCGGCTGGAAGCAAACCAGTGCTCTCACCTACTAAGAAAATGTTTGTATCTTAGAGCGATGCTTTTTCCACATATTGTCAAGAAAAAAATCCCCTGTAAAGTGACAATCCTGTTTTGTAGAAAATGGCTCATTGCAAGTTGTTAACTGGACAAGACATTGCAGCATTCCCCCACTCTGGGTGATAATGGGGTTCAGGTGATGTAACCCCACGTGCCATCTGGAGGAGTACCAGGACACCTTCTGTTAAACAATTCCTTGACGCCCTGTTCTGGGACGACTTAAGAAGAAAACCTCATAGAAACTTTCAGGCAAAGCAGTTTCAGAGGAAAAACCCAATTACTTGCAACTAAATTATTTGCCTTGAAACAACTTATGCAGAATGCAATAAATCAAAAGCTGAATAACTGAGGAACAATTCCTAAATTTATGGTGAACAACTGGACTAGCCAGTGGTGCCAGTCTCGTATCCTGCAGGGCCAGTTATTCTCCCCAGAGCCGCATGGTCCCAGCCTGTGCAGCCTTGGGCCAGCTGGCCATGCCAACGCTGGCTTGCTGCCGTGAACGCCCAAGCCTGAAAGCTGAACTCCATGTCTAACTAAGACTCACAGCTTATCCTGGCTCAGAGCGGGCAGCCCAAGCACCAGCGTCCTGCCCAGCGCGCTGGGGTTTGCAGCGCCGGCGGCTCTCGGAGCTGCACCACAGGCGTTGCCCAAACAGGTCTGCAGCATTCATGAATACCCGGCGTCCTGTGGTTCAGGTGCCCCAGGAGCACCAGCAGCTGCCGAGTGACAATGACACCCCTGTCAGGTTTATGGCTGCTATTAGTGGTGGAGCTGACAAGCATTTATATACAATTCAGCAACCAGGGGGACGAGCGGGCAGGACGGTGTCCTGGGGAGCAGAGTTCAAGCCTCAAACCTCATTTTGGGATGTTTCTAAAAACACTTTATTTTTTTTTTTCAAATTCCCACTCTGAGGTTACTTTTACAAGTTTGATTGGACTAAAACCAGAAAAAAAAAAGCTTCTCACAAATGGCAGGCCCTGTACTTCAGCCAGCTCCACTCTGCGGTTTAATTGCTTTAAAGCAGAGGCCATGTGTTGTGTTCTCTCAGGGGTACATGGGAAGGTGAAATGAAAGAGAGTGAAGAAAAAAACAAAAATAAAAATCAACCCTTCGAATAAAATGCAATAGGACTGCTTATGGGCCATAGCAGTCTGAAGATCAACAACATGAAGACAGCTCTCAAGGACAATCCCTCCATGGCCGTGCCTTTTCTACAAGCAGGTCTCTCCAGCTGATGCTCTCCTGCGCCCCATAGCACACAGCCACAGTCCCTGCTTGTAATACATGCAACTTGAAAGGTTTTGCAAGTTTAGTGGGATGGTCATCTGCTCAACAAAAATAATTTCACAGGGGTTAAGACATCACCATCCGACCTCCTGAACTTATTAACCTCCCTGCTCACAGGCTGTATTTTTCATCTTTATTTGGTGACTTCGGATGAGATTCTTAAGGCTATGCCTTAGAAGTTGCACTCGACACTTCATTTGGAAGCAGTGCGTCCCTTTAGAGGGCTGCCTGATTTATTAGTCCAAAAGCTGGGGCCGTACATTAAGTGTTTAAGAAAGATCCAACATATTCCCATCACGTGTGAGCTGCTGTTGCACAGCAGTGTTGACCACCAGCGCTCAGTTAAGCATTTTGAGATCAAGCGCACCTTAATGCCACGTAGATGAGGCCCTTATACTCCTGCCATAGCCATGGCAGAGCGTTTTGGACAGACTCTGCTCCTGCAGATTCACCATGCCTTTTCCCTTCCCTGATGGAGCACACTTCCATGGTCCCACCAGAGCATCTCACCTCTATCGTCTGTGTGCGCCATCCGAACTACAAGAGTACAGAAGGCAGCATCCTGACTTTGATCTGACAACTCCCATTTCAAACATAGCTAAAAAACCAAACCCAGGCTGCTGAAGTCATTTACAGCTTCATTCTAATTGCTCTGCGCTGCAGAAAACAACGGGTCTTGGATAGACAATTTCTGCCACATGAGACCTTCAGAACTGATGAACTTCTCTGGCACAGAAGTATAACAAACACATACATAAGCAGTGAAGCTGTAAGTCAATTTATTTTGCCTTTTCTAAAATACAGAGGATAGGAATATCTTTTCCAAACAGGAAAAGAAACCTGGACTCATTTTGGTAAGTCCTGTAATGTGAGGATCAGGGATGTGGAAAATCAGACCTCCCTCCCTTTGGGAATTTCAGTAACTGCAATCAAGTGTGTAGATTTTCAAAATAAATTCCTAGGGGGACATTTTAATGAATAAACTAATGAAAATATAATACTTAACCAAAACCATTTACTCAATTTAAAGAATAAAATCCTTTGCATTTTTCTCATCTGCTCTGTAAAGCAGATATTTATCATTTTCATTTATTTATATTAAAATCTCATGACAGACACATCCCAGATTGTGTCTGACAGACTGCCATGTCCTATTTCCAAATTCCAGTTAAATGAAAGAGCAGCGATATGACTAACGCTGAACTTCTTATTTGAATTTATTCAACACTAAGGAGCTTGACAAAAAGGGGGCTGGGTACAAAACAGCACGTGGCTGGAGAGTGAGAACCACAGAGGCTGATTTACACCTTCAACACAACTCAGATTTATCTCCGTGTGAAACAGAGCAATTCATCCCAACCCTGCCTAATTGGAGACTTGGATAAAAGGGACCAAAAGCTGAATCTTTTCCAGCTTCAGCTTTAATACTGTAAAAGATACAGCCTACACTTTGCAAAACAAAACTTACTTTTTCCTTTCAACTTCCTTGGTTTTTTTTTTTTCCTTCTTTTTACTTGGTCTGGGAAAGGATTACTGCACCGCAACTGCCTGTAGCTGCTGACACTCACAGCACTTCATTGCTTAATGATGCACCACCATGGTATTTTCCGGAACAACTCCATGTAACAGAGCAGCTCTATTGCTTTAAGTGTCTCTGCAGCAGGGAATTGAGGAAAACCCGGTAAAGACACCTCTGCAGCAGACTTGTTTACTGAAAGAACTGAATTTGGCACTTAAAAAAACCAATCTGACATTCTGTTTTACTGTAACATAGCAGCTCTTAAATGGAAAGTGGAGTGGAAACAGCAACAGCAGAGGAGGGTTTAGCATACTTAACCTGCTGAGTTTACACTTGAACTGATACATTTTAATTTAGCTAAAGGTAATTTTTTTAAAAAACAGCCTAGCCAAGAGCAAGATTAAGCAAAACGACATGGAAAACAATGAAAGATTACCTTTGGTTTACCTCTGTTCATCAAGGGCTTTTGCTGGCAGAGAGATAAATCACAGATTGTTTAAACAGCTACTAAGCATTTATGGTCTCAAGACGGAGGTGTCAACCTTGCTGAAGTAGCTCTGCCTCTGTGATGTTAATTTGTAGTCCAACCATTCTGGTAACTTACCTGTTTGAAACTCTTAATTCTCAATGGTTAAAAAAAATCGTATGTATTTGTAAACTGACCATAGCAGAACGCACTACTGAAACACAAACCTTTCAATTTAAACAGGAACAATTGGTCTGAAACAAGGCAAAATCGTCAATTTGTTATTGGAGATTGTAGTGGCTGATTTCTCCTCCCTGTACTGAACAATTCATTAGAGCAATTACAGTTCAATGGCTTCATTAGTTCCCATGTTTTCTTTGTCTCCTATTCTTTAGCAAGAGACAGTAAATATGAGTTCCACAGAAACTCACCAGTGGAGTGTCTTTCCCCCCAACGATGCTGAGACCTAGGCCTGACCGACCCTTAGATATTTCTATAGTCATCTCCTGCCCCGGAACTATAGGACACGTTGCTGGATCCACAGGCAATGGAGGTGGAAGGATGCCTAAGAACATGAGAAAATAAAGAAATAAGTCACGCTCCTCAATAAGAACATTAAAACAATCAAAGGAATCGTAACGAACAACTAATTAAGCTCTCATATTTTGCTCTTCACCTTTACCAATCTAAATCAAAAGTACTTTGTGTCACTTCTGAAATCAGAATTACTCTAGAATTCTGGGAGTAAATGCTCAGAGTAAATGCCCAAGGGGACATCTAATTCAGTCATAACCTATACAGTTCAGATCTCGATGGCAAGGTGTATTCCATCCAGGACAGGTGAGGCTCTGTCCCAGCTCCGCGGAATGGACAGAATGTTCCCTTCTGTTTTTATTTTAATTCAAAGGAGAAACGATGCCTTTGCACTTAAAAGTCAAGAAAAACAAAGACATGTTCATGCTCTCAAAAATTATAAAATGAGAGAAAAATACAAACACTTTATAAAAATAACTTAAAATAAGTAATTTTATGTTCAAAGAAAAACATCTCAAAAGTTATCTGGAAAAAAAAAAAAGATCCATCCCAGGTTAGAGCACTAAATATACACTGTACTGGTAGAAAAAATAAATGGTTCCTACTACGGCTGGTGACTTCTGCCTCTGGAGAAAGATAAGCAGGTGCTGGCACCAGGGGTATGTCCTGTAAGTTGACTGGTGCTTTTGTTGAAGATTTGGATTGTTTGATCTGGTTGAGAACCTAAAAACAAAGTAGAAGCAAAAAAGAGCAGTTTTCAGTCACAGAAAGGCATGTTATGTCAACATTATCATTAGTTGTTGCTATTGTACCTTACCAAATCCACTAAGGCAATAGATGGGAAACAAGCATCAAGCAGATGAACTGAACGTGTTCTCTTCAGAAATAAACGGAAAATCAGGATGACTGGGTGACTTCCAGAAACGCTCACGAAGGAAGTGGGACACGACTTCAGCTTTCTCAGTTGTGCCTCTCATACCAAATAATGTGGGTGTGTTGTTTGGGTTTTTTTATTTTTAAACAGCAAAGAACATCCTTGCCATTAGCCTGTGTGACTATTTCCGCATGCTTAAAGAGAAGTAAGTTTCCACCAAGGAAATGATTTTAATGTCTCCCCAATTAATCTCTTCCCCCCATAAATCAATCTCCAACTAGATCAAGCCTCCAGAACCCCCTTTACTGCTTGACATACACACACGTACATTTTCCGGGAGCTGCTCCTCTGTTTCCTGCTGATCTGCCACCACTGGTTTGTCAGCTTTACATTTCACATCCTAAAAAGTCAAAAAAGAGCAAGTGTCCTGTATTGAAAATGTCTCATGAGCCTAAATAAAATATCCTCCAAACCTCAGAATGATGATTCTAAGCAAACACGGTGGTATTTCACCGTACAGGTGGACCTGCAGCACAACACAAAGCTGAAACCCAGAACCCGAAAGAGGAAAAACTAGAAGGTATACAGGGATTATTAAAAACACACCCCACAGTTGTGAAGGCATACAACGGAAGGAAGCGATTTTCTGGGAGGAGATGATCACGCATGCTCTATGCTGTTCCTGAGCAACACGAAGCTCTAAAGAAGATGAAAGTGCGTCCTCTGGGGTGGCAGCAACTGCAATTCCCACGCTGTGTGGAAACGTGCAGGTATCTGTGTGCCCCTAGCACACAGGTAGCTGTACAGATCCTTGGGTGCCTCCAGCAGGAAGGGGTTTAAAGTCATCTGTTCTCTCCTTCCCCCCTCCCTTTTTCGGTAGGTCTCAGCAGCACTAGGCATGCTGCCAGCACTTGAAGTAACTGCTTAAAATGCATCATCCAGCCTCATTATAAACATCTCAAACAATTGCACTTCAATCATGGGCTCCACTTGTGTCCTAATTTCTTTCCATAGCCCTGAAATACAGCTAAAAAATATTTTCTCTCTCCTCCTTCTACCACTGTTTCCAGATGGTTACAGTGTCCCCCCTTTGTTAGCTCTCAGCCAAACTTGGGCCACTGGGATCGCTGCATTAGTTATCTTACTCCATGCTGAAATCCCGATCAACAGCCTAGTTTTCAGAAAAGCCGAGTACCAACTTCAAAAGACATGAGATATTCTGCACCTCAAAAGAATTTCTAATTAAGATGACAACTCATACATTAAAACCACCCCCCAAAACATACCCATCAAATTTTAGGTAACCGAGCCTGAAAAATGCTGGCCTTGTTTCCTGGGGCTTTATGATGTTAAATCATGCCAAGCCCCACAGGATTTTTCTCCCCTCCCTGCCATTTTTTTCCCCCTGCATTTTTCTCCAAGCTTGCTGTAACTCTTATCCAAATATATAATAAGAAAAAAGATAAAGCAGTGATCTCACTGTATTATCAGAGGTGTCAGGGGAGAAGTGGGAAGACTGCTTTGTCATTTTATGAGGGATTGTTTTAACAGGCAATGAAAAATTATTCCATACTTCCCTTTTTCATTCCAACATGCCACTAAAATCTGAAACTTCATTTTGCACATCAAGTAAGCACAAAGCATCACCTTTAAATCTCTCTAATCTTCTCCATTTCACTCAGACTATGCTAGAGGTACCTGAACAAAATAAAAGGATTTCCAGCACCTCAAGCACTGAATGCACACACTTGGCATTTGTCATAAGTCTGCGACCCACAGAACCACAGAATCATTTAGATCGGAAGAGCCCTTCCAGCTCCTCAAGTCCCCCCGTTCCCCCAGCACTGCCAGGTCCCCACTGACCCCTGTCCCTCAGCACCACCTCCACACGGCTGGGAAACCCCTCCAGGGATGGGGACTCCACCACTGCCCTGGGCAGCCTGCGACAGGACTGGACAACGCCAAGGGGGAAGACTTTGTTCCTCAGGGCCAACCTCAACCTTCCCTGGCACAGCTTGACTCCATTTCCTCTTGTCCTATCACTTGTTCCTGGGGAGAAGAGACCGACCTCTGTATCATTCCAACCTCCTGTCAGGCAGTTGTAGAGAGACCTGACTGGTTTAATCTAATTCACTTCCCTCAAATCCATCCAAAAGCATTTTTACGAAGCCCCTCCTCTTTGCCAGCGTATCAAGGACACATTTTCTGTTTGTGGTAAAGACAATTATTGTGCCAAGTTTAAATCTCTTCCCACATACCAAACATTAATTCTCTCACCCACAAGCCCCTGAATTACGTACACGCCCTGCCAGGACATTAATGATACAAGGTGCCTCACAGCTCACACAGACACTGCTCAAGCCATTTTCACCTTGGTAAAGTTAAAAGTTTTGAGAACATCTCAAAGCCCCACATATCAATCATTTTCCAACAACACCTTATGAAAAGCAAGATAGCTACAGTCCTCAGAAACCCACGAGCTTCTATCTGGCCACCTCAAACTTCAGCCAATAAGCACACAGACTTTGCCTAACACTTCCATTGGCTCCAGTTCAGAAATAAAGTTGTTTTCTTTCCCCCCTCTTATCATCCGAGTCCACAGTGATGTCCATTATATAACTTTATACTTTTTAAAGAGATGAAGTGACAACAGAAAGTGTCTTGGGAGAGACTGACAAATTTATCAGCAACAAATGAACAGAGCGATGTGAATTTTTTCATTTTTTTTTTTATTTCAGCTGTCACTTGGTGAGACATCCTGCCCACACTTTGAGCTGTACATACTTGTGGCAGATCTC
Organism: Bucorvus abyssinicus; assembly: GCA_009769605.1. Taxonomy (NCBI): domain Eukaryota; kingdom Metazoa; phylum Chordata; class Aves; order Bucerotiformes; family Bucorvidae; genus Bucorvus; species Bucorvus abyssinicus. The sequence goes on along the minus strand of CM020034.1, from coordinate 30,923,947 downwards.
GGCTGATAAGCACATACTTTTTATTTACTCAGTGAACTTGAACTTACTTGTTAACTTTTACATTCCTGATTTCTCCTGAGATATGACTAAGAAATTCAGCAACAATGGTGAAATAGCGTTAGGGTCTAGTAGCAACCATCATCTTATGAAAAACAAGGCACTGTTTTCTTTTGCCTCAACAGTCACTAAAAGACTGCAAGAGAAGTCTCTTTTCCTCAAAATAATGAGCTGTCTGGTGCTGCACTGCATTGTCAAAGTCTTCATGCCAATACGACTGGAAACCCATTTCCTTCTGTGCAGAAGGGACTGATCACAACCATCAGTGTTTAGAAAAATAAGACACACACAGAACTATTGGCCATGTAGCTTTAAAATCCTGATTGAAAGAAAACTCTGAAATTATGAATCTGGCTTTTGCCACATTTTTTCACCCATTTATGCCTCTAAACCAAGGGGTGGCCCAACTGAAGGCATTATGGAATGAGCAGTTGGATCTATAAGCATCTGAACACTTTTCTAAACCCACCTCCTCGTCCTTAACTTTTCATTATCTATTTATCTGATGGAAAAATCAGTGAGTCACCTTTAAGCAAAAAATGCATTGAATGAAGGCAGCAGCCAGAAGAGTGACACCCTCACTGCCTCCTGGTCTTGCCAGTGACCTGGGACACCTTGCCCTGTCCACAGTGGGGATAATAATACTGGCCTGCTGGATAAAGCATTTTGAATTCCAAAGATAAAAAGTAAATTATAGCAGCCAGCTGCTGTTACGTGAACAATTTAAGTGGAAACATGGGATAACGTGGTATGAACAGTGGGAAAGAAAAACTAAGTACTATACTGATGTTCTCCTGACCCAGATGCTCTCAACAAATCCATGCCTTTGTCTTCTCTTACCTGTCTGCCATTGCTCTGTTCTGGACAACTCTTACTACCAAGGCTTAACCTTTTATCTTATTTTTACCTTTCAGCGTAAAACACTGAAACTTCTGCTCTTTGGCTCCACAGTTCCCTTCTTTCTTGCTTCAAGTTTGAGAAGAAGCTGCCAATATATTCTTAGTTCCTGGCTGTTCCAGCAGCATGGTCCTTCCAGACTTACCTTGGGTTGCTGCAAATTTTTTTTTTCCCCATTAAATTCAGCTTCCTCTAATACCTTTCAGAAAGCTGCACAGCACAATATCCTACACCAAGAGTTCATTTTTGTACAATAGGCTTTATATATTTTTTTATCCACTTCAGTCTTCGAGCCATTTTTCATAATACCTTGTAATCCCTCAAAAGTTTCTTGCCGAATTGAGCAAGAACAACAATAAAACCAGGTGAATTACACCCATAAATAGATACAATAAAACTCCAATTCATTTATATTCCAGCACATCAAAGGAGGGTTCTGCACAAGGCCACCAAATACAAGTAATCCAACTTTTTTTGTAATCCATTGGGAACACAAACCAATCTATTTTACATGGGTGGTTAATTCTGATGCCTGAACAGCACATAACACTTCCTAACTCTTGGGAGTTCATAGGCTCGTTAATTAAATACTTACTAGCTATAGAATTTTATGTATAATTCAATTTGTATTTGTAAAATGCAGGATGCTCTTTGCAAAGCACATGATGGAGCAGGAAGAAGACATCTGAGAAAAAAAAAATCCAGAAATGTCGGGTTTCCTTAGCTGAGGACAGCACATACAAACTGTGCCTGGAGAGCAAGTCTCAGTCAACGCGCTCCTTGAAAAAGGAGTGGGCAGTTGGACAAAACCACTCTCTCACCAAATTTTAGGTCTCTAGGTTAGTCACTTCTCAGCATGTTTAGTAATTTTGCATTTTAAACTTCTAACATAGAGCCTGAAAAAAGACATGCGAGCTGCCACCCTGAAGGACTTTCAGGTTTCTGATAATGCACAATCCTGACGTACTAAACAACAAAAAACTCCATCTGTATCAATGAGAAGTCCAGTATTTATTACAGTGCACACTGACAGGACCACATTAAACCAGAAATTATGGGCTTGATGTAGAAATTATGGAGAGTAACTCTATAGCCGTGTTACTCAGAAGGCAAGACTAGATTATGATAATAGACATTTTGGCCTTAGAATTTATGAAGCTATGAATATAAATAAGAATATGATTTACAGACCACGCTTTTTTCTGAAGTTTGGCATACATGGATGGCAAGAGTGGAAACTCAATCCCCTTGCTGAGAAAGAACTCAAGAGAGGACGAAAATGCTACCTAAAATCTCCTGTCTCAATATTTTAACAAATTATACTGACTGCTCTAGTTCATGAAAACAGACCATGTGTGTAAAGGGAAGAGCTGGAGGCTGCTCTCACATGCACTGGATGTTTTTTGACAAAAGTGTGCTGTAACACTCCAACACAAGGCAGAGAGAAAACAAATCCAGCCAATGAGCCTCCATTTTCTGAGATGTAATCATTGTCACTTTAAGTCACTTACAGCTTTGTTGGGTTCCTCATCAGCCAAGCTTTTCATGACAACTTCCAAACTCGGGTCTTCTTCACCGCTTGCAGGTTCAGTTCCACCATGGTCCTGGTAGTAAGGGTTGATAACAGATTTTAAGCAGAGCTATGATCCCCCATAATAGCCAAAGAAAAAAAATTAGACAATTTTACCTTTTCTTTTGTTTTTCTAAACAAGTAGCAGCATGAAAAAGTATAAAGATCCACAATTAAAGCATCCTAATGTCAGGAGACAAATAAGTGATAAAAGTTTTGAAAGAGAGTCCTTGGTCTCCACTTGGCTGGCCCAAAGTACCACGAAGTAGTCCAAGACTAGCACTTAGATGCAAGATCTGGGTCAACTTTCAAGGCCAGACTAATTCCTATCAACTGTGAAAACTGTTGAGTTTGTAATTAAGAGGCCTTCTCCAGACTTCTATCAGGAAGGAGGGCCTCATGAATGCTCAGCACATTAAAGGAAGCCCAGTTTCCTTCATACAATCTGAACAGGTCAGTAGCAGCAGTGTAAGCAGGGTGCTCCACCCTGGAGGAATCAGTAAAGCTGAAGCTCTTCTGGTTAGAGCACATGGGCACCAAGCTCAGCAGGCTTAAGCCAGCACTGAAGCACAATCCTCAATCTGAAGTGCAAATGTAGCCTCAGGATTTAGACTAGCTATAAGGAAGAAATTTTTTACAACGAGGGTGGTGAGACACTGGCCGTGGTTGCCCAGGGAAGTGGCAGAAGCCCCATCCCTGGCCCCATTGCAGGTCAGGTTGCCCCTTGGGGCTCTGAGCCCCCTGCTCTGGTTGCAGATGTCCCTGCTCCCTGCAGGGGGTTGGACTGGGGGAGCTGGGAAGGTCCCTTCCCACCCAAACCAGTCTGTGGTTCTGTGATTCAGGTAATTCTGCACGTTACTGTGAGAACACTGCAAACAACTTTCAATGACAGCTACTGGAGAACCAGCAAATGACAGGAACAGCTGACCAAGAAAAGCAACTTAAATGTCCATATAACAGCAGGATCTTCTGGTTACATTTATTTTTTATATTAAAAAAAGATACTAGCTAGAAGTAAAAACCTGCCTATACTTATGAAACAGACACAACCTAAATAGTAAAAGGTTGCCATTAATGCATGAAAGTCAACCCACAAGCATCTACCTCTAAAGACAAACATTGCTGAGCACTTTGGTTTCCACATGCTGGTGGAGTCTAATGACCCTCATTTGACCACAGCACAGAATGTGCCTGAACAAAGCTTGGTTGTTCATCCCAAAGACACAAATATTAAACAAAGCTGGGAATAAACACAGATATTAAGGAGTCAACACATACAAAATGAACTTGGGCTCTGTAAGTTGTAATGTGCGATCTGCCAGCTGCACCTGGGACGCGCTGGCGAGAACGAAAGCCAAAGCACTGTCCAAAACCGCCTCAGATCCATACAGAAACTAAGCAGCTCTTGCACTGTACGACTCCATGGCTGTATGGAAGGAGCCACCCGTGGTAATATATTCTGGAAAGCAATAGCAAGTGTGCAAACAAGAGATTCATCCAGCGTTACCCAGCGTGGACCGGTGCTGTGGGAGCACAGCAATGCTTATTGAAATACCGGGAGTTCAGCGCACATGAATTTATCAATTCAAGGCAAACCCCAATTGAATTACAAAACATCTTTTGCTTTATTAGCTCAAATACAAATAGAATTAAAAAGCAACAGCATGGCTAACCGTGTACTTTATCTAGAAAATTCAGTTACACCATATTGAGATGTCAAAATGACAACAATGTGGTGACGCTGCAGGGATTTGTGGTGTATGAGAGAAATCAGTCTACAGTGGGGCTGAGATAGCAACTAGAATGAAGACAAACATCGCTAACCTTACCACACGAAGGAAGTTTCTGCGTAAGAAGGCTGGGCTACCACACGGTGTACTAGAGCTCACTGCTTAAACAGCCCTCGTCTGCTCCTCCAGGGGGAAAATGGGGAGGAATGAGAGAGTCCGATGCTGGGATATAGGACAAACTGGTGGACCAAGGCTCTCAGGCTGAGATTGTCTTAAGGGGCTCTTGCAATGCAAACCATGTTCACAGTGACCCCTTTTACTACAGCTAGTTCCTGGTCATCCCTACTTTGTTTTTAGAGGTACTGATGGGAGGGTATTCTGGAGCAAAAACTAGAAGGTGGGAGCTTTCCCCTAAAAAAAGCTCAGTTCTCTTCTGCAGGAGGATATTCGTGTTCCAGGCAAAAGATCCTCACCACGACTACTCTAAGCAGCTGCAAAAGGAGCAGGATAGGAGATGGCAGGGGTTTTATTTGGAGACTTTTCTTCCTCCTGTGCAGCAATAACCTGTCATTAATGCCATGCCAGCCCTTTCAGCCATGATGAGATCAATAAAAACAAGACAGGAGAAAATATGCCTATTAGGTCAAGTTCCTACCCAATGCATTTTATGATTCATGGTTTAATTAGACAAGGTGCTTGAATTTATAACGAACTGCTAATTATGATTTATCTACCTGATTTAGCAATCCCTAATTAAAAAAAACTACCCACAACCTTTACCTCAACAGAAGAGTGGGAGCTGGAAGGTAACGGGAAAGGAGTGACAGCCATCTGATTGACTGCATCTTCACTTCTGTAAAACAAACAAATAACAACATAGTACGTGCTGAACCGTAACAGCCAAAGTTTTCTTTCAAGTTGCTTTTGCCCATTAAGAAAATACTCTTACTAGCAAAAAAAGTAAGTGTTTCTTACCAGAAGGTAGAGCTTAGAGAAACACTTCATTTGTGCTTTTGGTCTTTGCTAGCAAACAGATCATATCCCTTCTTGGGAGCACAGTCACATTTTCTGTGGAAATCTAATTCTGTGTGGATTATCAGAGGATGCGGTTGGTCCCTGCACACCAACAGACGTGCGAATCCTTCATTAGCCTCTTCTAATAGGGTCTGCATTTGTAAACTGCTTGTTTGTAGTCTAACTTTCACACTACCGACACACAATACCTGTTTTACTAAGGTATATTGCTTTTTCTTGTTTGTTCATATTTGCTGTGGTCTATTCTAAAAGATTCTATGTAAAACGTGGCAGAATTTTTATAAAATGCAGGGAGAAGAAAACAGATGAACATTGATTGTCCCTACATATAAAGTGCTTTATTTTTCAAAGATGCTTATTACATATGGCATCTTTTCCTCTCCTCTTTAAAATGCATTCCGAAGTTGACATCTGATTACTCTGTACCTTTCAAAAGCCTTTTTTTTTTTATTATTAAATACTGTTCTGCCTTGCTAATGTTTTTCCTCAACTGCCATTTAAAATTATTTGGCTTGTGCAATTAGCTCTGCTTTTTTTTTTTTTGGCCTCTGTAAAACTGAACCAAGTAAAACACGACTTCAGTGATATTGTTTAAGGCAAATCTAAGGCATATAAAAAAAAGACTCAAACTTTGCTTCAAAAACTGTACTGATGCACCTCTTCATTTTGGGGTGAACAATCCTCACTGAACACAGAAGCCAGGAATATGATGCAAACCCCATTTTGTTAAAGATTCGGGACTATCACAGAGCCTCTGCCTGCCAAAACATAACAGAGGAGGAATTGGCGGCACTGCTGCTCTGCAGACACAGACCTTGAGATGAGAGGACCTGGCTCCTCATGCAGTGGGGCTTCTCGGTTTGATTTCTGGTCCTATCTATTACCTTCCTGGTTACAGTAATGCAAGTAGAATTTTTTCCTCTTTAATACCTGGAGTAAAATGCTAGACTAGTACGTGTGTAAAAAGATTTTATGGAAGTGCCTGAAAGCAAAAAAGTCTCATTTTATGCCTCACGAGTTAACCACACGAAGCTAGCATGTTCTGCTCCTGGAAATACAACACTGTAAATCCAGAGCCCTCAGCAGAGCAGCGTATGAGAAATTCAGTCACAGGCATTGCAAATGATAAATCCTGCAGGCACAGGCTGGTGAATTCATTTACTTATCTTCAACCAAACAGCCAGACAATTCAAAGGAATCAGTTCTGTGCTGCTTGGTTTAGTGCTTGCTCCCAGCCTCTCCTCTTGGCCCTGCTCAAAGCCTTGCAGGAGTCACAACCCATACTAAGATCAGAACCAGAGTGGCCCGTGATGCAGAAATGTGTGTACACGGGGCCAGGTCAGAAATCTGAGGAACGCACAGAATCAAGCACACGAGTTTCATAAGCATTTCACAATTTCCAAGTGCATTTTACCCCGTAAGGCATATTAGGCAAGGGCATTTTTCTTCCTCTTATCTTCATGAGACATCGATCTAATTACGTTGCTTTTCTAACCTGTAAGAATAAATCGGCAAGGTAAGGGGTCTAAGAGACCTTGTGATTTTTACTCGACTGTAGAGGGGTTTCTGACTGTAGTTTATAAGAAGCACAAACGACATGAAAACTAAGACCACTTCTCTATCTTATAGCGCACGCTGCAGAATTTGCAAGTAGGAGCAAACTTGAAGATAACAAGGTTTGTATAAACCTTTGTGAGAAATATTCTAAAAATTAATAGACAGAAGCTTCATGATCTACATGACAAAGTGGGGTGTAATTAATTACACAAACTAGTTTCTACTTCATATAAACACACAAAATGGGTTTTTTCCCCAATCATGGGTAAACATCTTTACGCAGTTTTAAACTGATGGCCTTTTTTTTTCCAGGCAATAAAAAAAACCACTTACAGTAATTCCCTGAAAAAAAAAAAAACCCACAAAAAATAAAAAAGCCCAAGGTTACGAAGTGTCACAACTTGTAATCTCCCCCTGCTAGGACTCGTACATATTTAAATACTTTAATACTGCTTCAAAGGAGAATGCTTCAAAGCAGAATCAAAGTGGGAACGTATTTTAAAGTGACAGATCTAATAATAAATTGCTCTTTCTGCTCTCCACTTCCCTAAGTGTCCTCAACTAAAACATGAATTTATTTATGACTAAAAGGAGCAATCATTTTCTTTTGATGCAGGAGCAGACAGCTTAGAAGTCTGAACATCATATTCAAATTACAGTGACTGCAAATGAACATTCAGTGTATTTGCCAATAGTTGCTACATAACCACCGCTGAGAAAGCTGTTCTCAGTTACCAGTGCTCAGTATTGCTGAGGTTAAGATGTCTAAACCCTTCACAGTCAAGACACAGCTTCATACTCTCAGGGTCAAAGCAACATACAATGCAATTTATAGAGCAAGGAGGCTCTGTTATCTGCAGAAACGATAAACATTCACCACTCCTGCTCCAGCTCTTACACTGGTTTGTGGAAGATGCTGGTATGGCAGCCCACCGCCCTGCTGAGCTCGTGCACCAATAGAGCGGGTTGTATTTCCTCAGTTACATATAAACTGAATAGGGAAGGAAATAATCACTCGTCCCACAAATGCTTTTATTGCTTCTAACCTCTCAGGATGAGTTTCTGAGTGAAAATGGGCATTAGATCTGCTTGGAGGTTAGAGTACCTATTGCTTGTACCAACATCACCAACTATGGCTCGAATCTGAAAAAGCGAGACGCTTTCCTCACTGCAAAGGTCACAGGAAGCAAGATCAAAGCAGTATGTGAGTGGCAAAGGCTCTTTAAACTTCAGAAAAGCTCATACCCTTTCAGATTTATTTGATTAGATTGTCATACTTTACTACATTTCACTTCCTTTCTAATCTAAATAGGACCCCTGGACATTCCCCATCCTGTCTCACTGACTGAAGAACTTCTGATGTTTTGCTCCATCAAAGAACCGCACCTCTGGTGAAGGGGGAGATGTGCAGCTTAAGCAAAGACAAATACAGTTATTACTGACTAATAATTAACTACCATAAACACTTGGTACAAAAGAAGCCTGAAGAGAGCAATATGCAAATATAAATCTAAAGGGATTACTCATTCCTCTCTGCAGAAAATCAGCCTGAAGGGAAGTTAAAGTTGTGTGCTGTCAGGCTTCAGCTCGGCTGCCCGACAATGCTGTGCTGCACTTATCAGCGAGCTGTCTCTGGCACGTTGGAGAAATGTCACACACGGCTGGAATGGTCTATGAAGCATTCAGAAAGTTATCTTTCCAGAGATGATAACCAGAAATCAAAGCCTCAGCCAGTATTCAGGGCTTTTTCTTAATTTGCTCATCAACCTCAGACTTGCTGTTCTTGATTCTGGTTCCCTGCCTTCCTTTGAGGACATTTTCTGGTTTCCATTTTACTTTCTCTGAAGTCTCTCAGGTTTGTGATGGTATAAGCTCACTGTCATGAAAAGAAAATCCTTGTTGAATGTGCTGAACATTACCTGTTTAAAGCAGAGCATCTTGTCTGAGATAGTGTCCAAACTTCTTCTATGATCAGTGCAAAATCAAGACAAATCCCAACCCAGATCCACTCAGAAGGGCAACTCAACCCAGCCCCTCAATGACCTGATTTAGTACAGGATGAACTGAATTGCTCTTTGGAGGTTCCTGACAACTGTTCACTGATCCCAGAAGTCCAGATGACCTCTAGATGTCTAAACTAAGGGAGGCAGACCTCCTGCCAAACCATCTGCAGCTACACAGTTCATCAACACCAAAAGACTATTTGACAAAAGCTTTGTAAGGGGTTGTGGATGCTTTTTGCGAACACAAAATATATCAAGAACCAGGAGAAAAACCCAATAGCTTGTATGCGGTTGCATGACATCTTAGTTGGAACAGATCTGCAGACCAAGTGGATGAATGACGTTTGCCCAGTAACCCTTAGGGCTCCCACTGGTTGTGACACCAAGGCATAAAGTCCTGCAAATTATTGAAAACTTATTTTGTCCTCATCCTGCTTGTTAAAAAAAAAAAAGGCAAAATCAGGTCAGGATCTTGTATTTTCTCATCGTTGTTTTGCCTCTAGAAGTTCCTTTGGAGAAGAGGAACTGCAGGGAAGCTGCACACTGACAAGGCACGCTGGAGTTTTCCTTCAGCTGGGTCAAGACAAGACCTATGTCTTGTGCATCTGGAAAAATCCCTCCTACTAACAGCAAGAACAGTCTTGTTCTCCATTTCCCTTCCATCCACTCCGAACTATGTGAGAGCCAAATGCATACAGATATTTCAAATGAGCAACTAATGTTCACATAAACTTCAGCTTAGGTCATCAAAGGTTTGAAAGAGCCCAATTTACTTAACTTCCTCAACCATGCATTTGTTCCCACATGTCTATGACAGTAAGGAGGAAACAGCTCTGAAGAAAACAGGAAAAGTTCAAACTTGCACGCACAGTGTCTGGCAAGAGCTTATTTTTTAAAGCTTTCCCACATGAAAGAACCTAAACAATCAAAGCAAGTAAAAACAGAGTTTATACTATTAAAATATGACCAATTATGTAAGTTAGAACAAATTTAAAGCAAAAATAATTTCTAAAGCATGACAGTATTTGAGACTCTGGCATATAACATAAAACATTACTTATAGAGGCTCTAAAAGAAAAGACTCAGTGACAAAGTCACAGCAATGGAGAGCGTTAAACAGCACCGAGAAGCGGCCGACCCGGCCGCTGCCCTCGCTCTACCAGTCCTCAGAGCATAAGGATCTCTCTCCTTAAAATGTCACCATAAATAAAAAGAGATTAGACTTCACAATTACACCTAGAAATGGAGGGAGGGGTTAGGTGACAGAGATTTGTGGGCTTCATCAAGAGGCAACAACCCCGTCACCAGAACGCAATGATAACGGAACGAACAACTGCAGTGTGGGAGGATGACTCTGGACAGCTAACAGATGGTATTTAAATCAGCAAAAGCCTATAGTACTTTACTCTTCAAGCATTTCTCATGTTTCATCACAGCACAAGACAATTTTCTTTTAAGGAATAAAGGTATAACAAAGAATGAAACACAGAACTGAACACAATGGGGTGATGGTTTGAAATCGGTGGCATTCGCTTTGATTTGAGCATTGAAACTATATTTGATCTGCTTATTATTCCAGCACTGAAGCACCAAAACAGATTAAAGGCAGTTAATTGAGCATGGAAGAAGCATTGAATTTGCTGAATCATAAAATTCTCACCGTAAAAGAGCGTTCTGATATCAACTGGATTTCCTACTACAGATGTAAAATCTAATTACATTGTTTTATTACGCATCCTAAAAGGATGGACGTATAATGCATGAAGAAAAACCACAGTGGATATAAAATCCATTGTATTCTGGCAACTGGGGCACAGAGGCTCCTACAAGAAGCAAGCCCCTTTCTCAGATTACTACCTGGCTAATTCCTGTTGTTGGAGACTCAGACCAAGAATTTCAAAAGGCAACTAAGACCTTTACCTGCCCCATCGCCACCAACTTCCACCTGCACTTCCGCAGCAAGACTCCTTTATACGGCTTGGAAAGCCACAGTCTGATTATTATTTATTTCTGATATTCAGAAATCAAAAAGACAACCCTTATTTGCCATTTGGAACTTAATGTAGCAGCTCTAAAGCTTTGAGGTTGGCTAAAACGTGACTGGACACTAATCACAGGAAGCCCTCGGAGCGAGCCATTTCATCTCAGGAAAACCTCGCCGTGCTTGGGCAGTTGGTTTGTTTGTTTGATAAATGGGGTGAGCAACTTAAATGCCTTCAAATTTGGTACTGTAGAAGCGTACAGAGCACAAGCTGCACTGAATCTCAAAAAAAAAAAAAGAGAAGTGACACTATAACTGCAAATCTTTTAGACGCTATTACAAGCTCATGTAATTAATGAGGCCACTGGGAAACGGTGCTGTGCTAAGACCTATATTTTGGAATCTGGCCAAAATCAACTGTTTTAAACAATCATCATCAACTTAATTGAGGAAAAGATGCTCATAAACCAGAGCGAGAAGCCTTCAAATATAAGGGGATGTCTGTGATTCTCACAACACATACAGCACTGTCTCAACAGCATAAATTTCAGGAAAGGGTGAGAATGCAATTGTAACACTACCTGGGTATAAAAAAAGTGTGAATGGGTTTTTATAGCGCAGCCCGTACATTAGGATTTTAGTAAAAAGTCAGAAAGGCTGAGGGCACTTTCTAGGCTTTATGTTTTCCTAGAAAAATTAAATTTGGGTGCAACAAAATCCAAGTTATTTAATGATCATTATTACAGTGCTCACAGAAAGGCTTTTCTGGGCCCCGAGAATTTCTGGGCTTCTTTTGTAACTGATTGACGAGTTTATGGAAACATCCCCCTGCCCTGCACATGAACCAAAACACCAGAAATAGGGAAACCTTGATGCTGTTTCCTGCTTCAAGTGAAAGGCAGTATGATTATTGCTGAGCATCCTTCATCTGAGGAAAACAAGGCCTCAGGATATCAAAGAGGGCACTTTTCAGTAACAGTCTGAGAGTCCCAGCAGCTTGGCTTTTACGTGCTAGGTCAGTTCAGTCAGGCATGTGGGGACAACTTGGCTGGAGAATGACATGTTTCTGGAAAACTATGACCTCCTCAGGCCTTTCACTGGTGAGATTAGAATATGAGTGTCTTCATGCACATGAAGACCAAACCCATGTCTCTCCTAACTCCTGCACTACGTGGTATTTTGCTACGGCGAGCTGTGGTTCTCCTCTTACCGTGTGCTCCAGCATGTCTTTTGGCTACGTTACGCTATGTGCCTTCTACCTTTAAAAAGTTGCACGGGTAGCAGCGCTCAGGAGGAGGGAAGCAGAGTTTCTGTTGCAACCATCCCCTCCTCATTTCCAAAGCCTAAAAATGTAACGGTATCCTGCTCTTTCCACATCATTAGAGCCCAGAGGAACGTATCTGAAATCAGCCAGGCAGCAAACCTACCAGGAGAGCTGAGTCTGCTACACTCAGCGCTTTGTTCTCAGCTGGAAAAGCTATTGCTCAGGCACATAGGAGAGATGGATGGAGATTCAAGATGCCTTTTGCAGCTCTTATTTACTACAGCTGGCACCGCAATGCATTAACTAGTGGCATTTCTACACCCCCGTTTTATATTATAGTTTTAAAGCAAGTTGATAAAGCAAGGAAAAAGCTACCAAACTGCACCATGGACAAGACTGCTGGGGCCAGCTCAGTCTTTTGGTTTGTGTTTTCATCACACCCTCTGGTTTTGTGGTCTATGGTGTGGGAACAGGAAGCACCAACAGGCTCATGGTATATAGTTTGCATGAGAAAAGAAAATTATTCTTGTTTCTCCTTAAGCGAGACAGTCTAATATGGCTTTGCTAAAATTTTGAAACATCCTCTTACTATAAGAAGTTGACCATACAGCAAAAAACAGGAAACATTAGTTTTCTCCCTGTGTTAGAGCCAGTGCTCTCGTTACTAACGACATTCTCTCAGTGGGAGAATTTCTCTTCATTGCTGTTCGAATGGCTGCTTGGGTCAGGCAAACAGACCCATCAGTTGTCAGTGTACTCCGATGCAAGGCCAAGAGCAGGGACAAGCTGCGTGCTCTTGGGAAGTGTGAAGATGTAAGTTTACAACCTCAGATGTAAGTTTACAACCTCAGCAGCAGCATTTAAAAATAAACAAGAAACAGAAACAAGAATTATCCAATGGTATTTCCATTTGATTATGATCATTCAGACAACTTTTTGTCTTGAAATCCACTTCCACGCAATCTGAAGAAGGGAATTATGACTAAGAACTTACATTGCCTTTATGTCTTAAACATGATCCAAAATATGCCCCGAAGATTTCCAGCCCATGGACACGTGGGGATAACACGCAGCCTTCACTGCAGCTCTGGGAGTGAAATGCTCAGCAGGGCAGGCTGCAAGAAGCCCACGCTCTTCGAGCTCCCTGACAGCACTAAACCCAGCCTTGGGCTTTGCTTTCCTAAGTTGTGGTTCTGCCTCTGAAGTTTCCAACTAGACACCTTTTCCACATGCAATTAAGTAATGGTGAGTGAGTTGTTGTACATGACGTTTAATTTTCAATAGCTGGGGAAAGTAACACGGGAGCTGCAGGCAAGGTCATTAATCTCCTTTGGATCCTCTGTGCTGCCAAGTATAGCAACTCATTCTTCACTGCGCTAATGCTGCTCTTCCATCATTTCTGTGTACGCTGTACCAGACAGAGCCATGCGAGCAAATGTACACATTTATATGCATTCACCCACAGATTATTACATTGTTCGCAGGTAAGCTACGAATGCGCGAAGAATACAACACAATATCAAGTATGATGGATATGTTGGTGGGAAGACCATTATAAAATGGCATGGGGATAAGTGCTTGACGAAAGTCACAGCTGGAATAGATGCATTTATGGAATTCCAATATATTAAAGCATATGTGAGGTCTGGGAAAGAGGCAGCTTCTTCCCAGACCTCCTGCCAAGGGTTGTAAGAATAACACTTCCTGAACTACAGGGTGAATGCATGGAGATGTCCTTACTTCACATACAAAGAGGAAAAATTTTCATGCTTGGAATAGAAGATAAGATACCCACATGTATTTCTTATGCAGATGAAAGGTTGTTTTAGCATATTCCTTCCTACAGAAGCCATGCCAGCGCTCCTTGTCGAAGTCGGGTTCCCCTTAGCTCACTCTTTAAATCCTCTTTTAATGCCCATACAAAGCAATCCTTCACACAGCCACCCAGCCCATGCTCCACGTTCTCCATCCACACTTTCCCACTCCTCTCACAGCAGGTCCCCTCTCCAGCCCCAAGCCTCTGCATCATTTTCACTCCCTTTAGCAGTCTTCATGCTGGCAAAATCAATATAAAACTCTTGAGTAACTTGTGAGAGTAGGTCAGGGTGCTCTCAAGCCCAAGAGGGGCAGCTCAGGTCTTCAGCAGACACCCCTAAAATAGGCATTTAACATTCCTAATAATGAAAGAAAGAAAACCTAATGTAATTTCACTCCCTTCCTCAGGCTAAATATGTAAATGTGTAATGTAATAGGCTAAAGTCCAAACTAATGTTTTGATGAGAACTGTTCTTACCGTATGAAAACCAGCTTGACCTTTGACGGGGCAGTCTTAATGATCGCAGAAGCATTCTGATGACTTCTTCCATACAGTATCTGATTGTTTATCTGTTAAAAGAAAATGAAGATTTTCATGTAAGTGGAGAAGAATGTCTTGTTTTAATCTGTACCACCAACACTTCCACATTTATTGTGCGATAGTGAGACGAGACGAGGAGACAGGGGCTGCTCTGCTGGCTGTCGCTCCTTCTCTCAGTCAGCTGCCAGAGGAGATGGGGAGTAGGCTGCAACTCAGCAGCAACACTTTATAACCACTTCTCATCAGCTTTCTTATCATTCCTTCTGAAAGGATAAATCCTAACATGATTTTAAGAACATTCTCCTCATGCCGATTCCATGATGGACCACCAAATTGCAGCCTTAGAATAGATTTTAAAATATTACGTTTTCAACATCTTAGACTCCAATTTATCCAAGAAAAAATACTGTATTAACAGCAAAACATTCCATGTTGTATTTTAGAGCAATATAAAACAGGAACCAACGCAGAGCTAATTTAGTCTTATCAGTAAGCCACAAAGGAGAGAAATCTTTTACTCTTTCAGAGATCCATAGAAAGGATTTTAAGTATCGTTCCCAGATTTTTGGAAAACAACTTGCTCTGAAAAGAAACACACAGATACGACAACAGCTCAGATTTTGAGACAGACAGTCCTCTGTCTTACCTACAGGCAACCGGCAGTTCAGGAATACTTGCTGTTAAGATGGTGCTGACTCCTCAGTTCTGCTGAAGGAAGCAGAACTGATGGCCATGGAGACAAAGGACAATTTAAGGACATGCCTCATCACTTTTGCCACGATAGATCAAAGCACAACACCAGGCACCAAGCACTACTTTGGATACTTTTGCTGCGTTGAAGCAATTGCTGCAGTTTTCAGAGGGAAATAGCTTGGCTTTCATAGTATGTGCTTCAGAACTTTCTGTAGGAACTAGAGCTCTATTTCCAGTTTCAGGAAAATAAGACACGGTCTAGTGCCACACTCAGAGAGTGGGACTTCAACAAGGACAGCAGCATCTCTGAGATGAATATAGTATTTACTTCCAAGCCAAGCAAAAGCATACCCAGTATCAAACCACAAAAAATAACCCGCAGTGTAGAAATCGAATATTTAAAGCATTTAATTCACTTCACAGACAGGGCTTGTGTTAACACCATGCTCCAACTCAGCCTGCCCACGATGCCCTGAATTTCCCGGGCTTCAACCTCTCTTCATTAAATGCCTCCTGCCTCAGAGGTATCCTAAGAGGATGCTCGCCTTTCAGCTCGGCATTGCACAAACTACAATCATGAAGATCATATGCAGAACATAAGTTAGGTATGAATACCACAATAAATTTAAAGAAAGTAAAAGCTGAGCTAAGAAGAAAAATTAGCTCTATCCCAGCTGAAATCAGGACATGGGAAAAAAACCCACTATGTCAAGATTAACAAAACCCTTGAGCAGTTTCTTGGTTGTGCCCTGATGATTTTCAGATTTACAACTAAGCTCCCTTACGGCAGGGAGCAGGACTACCAGAGCTCTCTTCCTTCCACTTCAACAGTTAGACTGAAATAAGCACCAAGATAACAACGATCTGTGGAAGAACAATCATTTACCTACACCTGAATACCTGTCAACATAAACACAGAAACTAATTCAAAGCTACATTTAACATCTTGCATTTTGACCAAAAAAGGCAGCAAAACTTTAAAGATGAAGAAAAAGGTTTCAAAATTAATAGTATTTGGAGTCATGATGTCAGTTCAGGTCCACAGTTCAGCTCGTCCCGTGACTTGCTGTCTAAGCACTGGAGGCTTCTAAGCACGCAGAATACTCTGCTATTTAACTCGGTCAAAATGCTCACTCCAAGCATCTTGATTGGATTAAAGCACCTCTCTGGAGCTGGAGTGTTTGTGCACCCTTCCAAAGTAAGCAGCCAGCTTCGTTTCAATACTGTAATTTTTTCCTCCCACTCTTAATTTACAACACACTATTTCCATTCACATGCGATATATTGATGCTGTTTAAAACAATAATGATAACGGAGCCCGGGAACAACTTACTAGTGATATAGAAGGACTTCTTGTTACTGAAAATATCTGTATGGGATTTTGGTTTCATCAGTTAAACAAGGACAATGGAAGGACAAGAATAAAACCCCTAACGCTTGATTATTCATTCAGATTGAAGTGTAAACCGTTTACCTACCAAGCTGCTTACTGTACAAAGAGAGAGCCCAGAAAGGTCGATGAATCTGAGCTGGCATGGGACGATCAGCACTGAGGAAAGAGCATCATGCCAACATCCGTAAGGGCTTAATACGGAGCTGCCTACAACTGCCGTGGTTGCAAAGGTAGCAACATCCGAGGCCACGCTTTGGTAACCAAAGAGAAATTTAAAAATCTGGTGGCAAAAATGAAGGCTGAGTTGCATGATCCCGATGACCTTAAAGGTCTCTTCCAATCAAATGTTTCTGTGATTCTGGCTTCAAGCTGGACTTGAAAGTTCTGGTGAGTTTGTTGACTAAATTTCTCTAAGTTCAAAAATAAATTATTCCCTGGGAATACTGTACGCTTTACAAATTGTTTGGCTTTAGTTAAATTACCCTCAATTTTTCTAAACAGCAGACTTCTTGGATTAAAATTTATAGTCTTTGGCTAAATTAATCCTATTCACTAGATCTATCAAATAGTCCAAAATTTAATTACCTGCGAGCTGGGTCTGTAAGTTATAATTATTTAATTACACCAAAATGAAAGGATAATCGAAGTAATATATCTCCCCAAGGTTTTGGACTGTCCCACATAGTTATTACAGCCAGTATTAATTTTTCTTGTCGTCTTCTTTTAAAAAAAAAGTCACTTTCTTTTGCAAAGTAAATTAATGTTCTGTTAACTTCAGATACCACAGTGATGAGCAAAGCACAAAAGCCTACTTAAATAAAACAGAGAACATCTAGGACTTCATCGGCAACACCATTTTAAATCTTTCAAATTAAATAAAAGCACCATGTCAGATGAACCACATAGTACTGTGGGAGTCAAAACCGGTACATCTGTGCTTTACTTTCTTCATTAGAGATTAGAAAAGAAAAACAATGCTTTGACTAAGCAAAAGAAATAAACTGATTAAAATCAACCTCAAGTCTTCTTGGAATGTCTCTTTATAGACCTTCTTGGAAAGACAGCCGGGAACAGAGAAAGATGGAAACAGGCTACAGGTATGAGGTCAGGTCAGCACACTTAAGTTCAGTCTTTAATATAACCCTGCACTGCTTTATGGCAGATTTTATCACATATCCCAAACGTACTGTTGCCTTCACCTACAAAAGTTTTGGTTTACAGTTTCATACATGAAAGCAGCAGAAAGTACAAACTCACTGAAATCTGAACTCTGAAATTAAGGAAAAAAAAATGTAAAGGACTGTTTGCTTCTCAGACTTTAATTTGCAGAAGAGAAACATTAGCTACAGATTTCTTTTTTTTTTAAAAAAAAGAGCATTGTTTTTACTATATGGCAGTAATGGAAATCCATAAAATTAGTATCATCTGATTTTTATGAAAATGAAGTTAAATGATACCCCAAAGCTAGTAAAAGAACTGGCGTAGCTTTCTATAGTAATTATTTCTTTGTACCAATGCTTTAGGTTCCTTCTAACCACAGGAATTGCAGCATTTTGAGATACAACCCCATTCTATGAAACAATGGGAAAAGTTTCAAAAACTTTTTCATCAATCAAATTATATAGACTGAAACCCCGTAAAATACACCAAACCCCCAATAATGAAGCATGGGGGAAAACACTGGAAAGAAAAATTAATTAATTAGAATGTGAATTCTTCTTTCCTCACCAAATTCCTTGCCTGGCACATGTTCAAACATGTGCATCAACAGACTATAAACTCCACAAAGACAGAAAATCCCTGCCCTGTGCTGGAGTGGAGCTTTGCCGTAGGCTCGGCAGGCAGCTGAGCCTGCGGTTCCCCACCTAGAGAGTGAGGAAAGAGAGACAGGATGACGGCAAACCGCAGATTGCCTGTGCCCTCCTGCACAACCAGCTTTCCCATTGCGGCTTTAAAAATCACCACCTGACACTAACCTTAGTTAACTTAACCAACCCTTAACTAACCTGCATACAAAGTACATGAAAAAAGTATTTGCATCCTCCTATGAAAATACCAAAAGGACACCATCCTTCAATGTTAACTTCAGGAAGGGGTCACCAGTGGTGTTCCCCAGGGCTCAGCGTTGGGGCCTGTTCTCTTTAACATCTTTATCAATGATCTGGATGAGAGGATCAAGGGCACCCCTCAGTCAGTTTGCAGATGACACCAAGTTAGGTGGGAGTGTTGATCTGCTTGAAGGTCATGAGGCTCTACAAAGAGATCTGGACAAGCTGGATCGATGGGCCGAGCCCAAACGTATGAGGTTCAACAAGACCAAGCACCAGGTCCTGCACTTAGGTCACAATGACCCCCTGCAATGCTCCAGGCTGGGGGAGGAGTGGCTGAAAACTGCCTGGGGAAAAGGACCTGGGGGTGTTGGTGACAGCAGCTGAAGAGAAGCCAGCAGTGTGCCCACGTGGCCAAGAAGGCCAACGGCATCCTGACCTGTATCAGGAATAGTGTGGCCAGCAGGAGCAGGGTGTCCAGATGGCTTTTGAATATCTGCAATATGATTTCATGCTACTTCCCTGCCAGTGATGCAGAGGGTAGAGCGAGGTGGTGGTCAGTCTATTCTCCCAAGGAACAAGTGACAGGATGAGAGGAACCGGCCTCAAGTTGCACCAGGGGAGGTTGAGGTTGTCCCTGAGGAACCATTTCTTCTCCGTTGGGGTTGTCCAGGGCTGTCGCAGGCTGCCCAGGGCAGTGGTGGAGTCCCCATCCCTGGAGAGGTTTCCCAGCTGTGTGGAGGTGGTGCTGAGGGACAGGGGTCAGTGGGGACCTGGCAGTGCTGGGGGAATGGAGAGACTCAAGGAGCTTAAAGGTCTTTTCCAACCACAATTATTCTGTAAATAAATCTGAGAACAGAAGCTATGGCTATTTTGTTAATCAAAAACTGAGCAGTTTTCTTCCACCTCCTGCCCCATTTGCAGCAGATAAGCAGGGACCGGACGATGGCAGAAAATCCCATCATCAGTAATTCAGCATAACAGGGCTCTGAACAGCTTAGTTTATTAATAGAACACTGTTGACTCTTATGGCGAGATGATAATAATAATAATAACAGGGTGGATTATTCAGTGTGAATAAAACCTACCAGGAGGACAGTCCCATGCAGAGCTCATGAGCAGCAGGGCTTAACAGCCCACGTACAGCACCACGTGAACCTGCTGCGGGCCATGCTGGGCACAATCAGCCACAGGACTAAGCCCAAACTAATAAGATATGAAGCAGTGCAGACACCTGCACTAAACCAGCAAGAGTGCAGGGCAGGAGCACCACAGATGGTTTCTTTGCTTGGAAAAAGAACGGAAAAGGAAAACTTGTGTCATGTAAAAAATACATACTTCTGCATAGGAACCAAATTCTCACCCAAGTAATTTTCTGATCCATATGAAAGTAGGATGAGAGGATCTTCTGCCTCAAAAAGCTGTTTGTTTTCTCCAGCAACATACCCATCCAAAACACATCACAGAAGATGCATGAAAAAAGATAATGATTACGTACAATTTTTTTAGTGTGACCTGGATGTCACCCAATGTATAGGCTGGATTGACTTTGAAAATGAGAGAGGATCATGCCCAAAACCACTACTGTTATTTGCAGAAGCTAAAAGTGAGATGGTATTTCATTAACTCAGTGACAAAAGCTTTTACGGATAAGGAGCTAAGGCAGTCTGGCAGCATCCCACCGCTCTCAATTGAATCCAATCAAACTCCAGTTCAAAAGAAAAATGAAGAGGTAATATCTATCTACCTATCTCTATCTCCGTCCCATTAACCTACAGTTATTAGTACTGGGGACAATGACCTCAAATGCTTATGAATGAAGTGGTTGCAAAGTCCCACGGCCTTTTTTCTATGGAATAATGAAATATTTGACCAGTGGGCAACGGCCAGCAGCTCAGTCTGCAGGTAGAGCAATTTAATACCTACATGCAGTAAGGCACTACCCAAAGGAGGTGAAATTAAGTTGCTTCATCAGTAAAGAATGTCCATCCAGGTCTCTGAATGAGGGAAGGATCCCATGTGAGAGATAAAATGCTTCTGCAACTAAGAACCATATTCACATTCTTTAATTTTATCTCTTTAAAAAAGAGATAGAAACCCAAACTGGATTCTGTCATTTTCTCACTTCTGAGCACTTGAGTTTGCCGTCAATGCTATTTTAACATGTTTTGTTGTAAAAGACACTGCAAGTAAAGCCAGTTGACCACCTGACCTCTGCATCGCTGGCATGGAAGTAGCACGAAGTCACATTGGAGATACTCAAAAGCCATATGGACACAGTCCTGGGCAAACGGCTTGAGGTGACTCTGCTTGAGCAAGGGCGGTTGGGCAATATGACCTCTGGAGGTGCCTTCCAGGCCCAACCATCCAGTGATATTCCTACCTCGGTGACCCGTATACTTTTTGGGTATGAGGATTCCTAATGGTTACTGAAATCATTATCAAACCTAATGGTTATTGAAAAAAACCTGCCCGTGTAAAAGCCCATTAGTTCAATTTCAACATTATTCACGTAACACCGAAATGCTTTTAAAAGCCAAAAAAGCAGAACGGGGAATAATTGACCACTGGTGTGAACGTGAGAGGGCTGTACATGACTAATGCACAACCCGTTCCTTTGTAATACAGGATGTTTTGACACTGGATACATACTCACTGGGGACCAGCATGAGCTCACCACATCCTTTCACATAAGTAATCGCACACTAGTGACACACTTTTAATTGGATTGCAAAGGTAAACAAGAGAGGTAGTTACTGAAGTCTCTTTGAACTTCAGTTTATTTGAAGTTTGGCATTTTTGAGCTGGTGAACATCACTTTCCTTCCACTGAAGATAAAAAAAAAAAAATCATTTTATCTCCAACTTGACAGGAAGAGGAATTAGGGCAACACCACCACTTTGGAAAACGCTACTTATAACACGGATCATGCATGCAAATCCCAAGCCGTGAGATATATGTGATTAATCACAGAAGGAGCATCTTTCAAGTACCGCTGGCAATACTTAACATTAGATCAAACAAACACTGCAAGGAATAACTCATGAGACACAAGAAAACTTCAGCAGATCCTTCTTCATGGGAAAGCATTGATACAAATGGCTCTACCTTTCCTCTACCAGGAACTACCTGGTCTATGACATGCACAACAGCAAACAGTACCATGAGTCCTTTCAGCTGGTATACACCCAAAATTTGACAATTTTAATTTTTTTACCATTAGAATTCGGTGCCAGGGACAGAAAGAACATAATTTTGAAGGAGAAAGTAATTTTCCTACCCTACTGCAGTATGGTATAGACCTTCATAGCATTTCTCACACTTAAAAAGAGAATAATAAACTTCAGATGGTGTTATTATTACAGTAAAACAAGTCAGTCTTGTACTATGTGTATTGAAAACCCATAATTACAGAACTGTTAGACAGTGACAAATGCTGAGACAATTCTGTGTGCTCCCAAGGTATCCCCAGGCAGTCAAATTGCTCTTTCTCAAGTCAAGAAACGTGAGAAAATAGCTGGTTCTCTGGTGGCACAGTGAGTTGCTGAAAGATCAAAAAATTACCTCCCACGGAGAGCAGAAGGTCAGCATATACCCGCTCTTGAGTGCAAGTTGCTCTCTAAAGGAAAAATCCCCAGGGACGGCTGATTTTTTTTTTAAAACCACTGAAGCAATCACGATGTGGGGAACCACTGCAGGTACTGCAGCAAAGTGTCAATTTGCAACAGTCAAAAATCAGATGAAGGGCAGGAAATCCGTGTTTTCAGTCTGAAGGTGAAGCAAGGAGACAGGAGAAAAAGTGAAGATAAAACACTCTACGCACTAACGAGCTCTCTTGCCACGTGGGTGAAGTTGTGCCAGACATGACTAAAGAAAATAAGTATTTTAAGTTACAAGGGATCAAAACAAAAATTTATCAAAACAGAAACAGCAAGAAATTTATTTTCAGGATGGGGAATATCCCTGTCATCTGTAAAAACACATATGGTAACTTTGAGGGGGTTTTGTTTTTTTTTTTTCCTAATGTAAGGTGTGAATTCCCTTCTAAAACCACATACGCACCACAAGGATAGATTTACTGTTCCCTTCCTGCCTTTCAACAGTCCCTCCCTAAGCAGAGCTTGTGAACATGCTGAGAGCACAGACTTCACTGACAAGACATTAGTTTTCACAGGCCAATGATTTTTGTTTCACTGAAAACACATTTACCTGCCAAAGGCCAAGTTCTCAGTTGGCATAAATCAGTGCAGCTCCTTGCCTCGGCCACCTAATTCCATGTGCAGGCTTTATTTAAGGTTCAAAAGAGACCTTCACATATGCCTCTCCCTCTCTCCATACAAACCCTGCTTGGTAATTAAAGGAAACACTTACCTCCAGAAGTTCATCGCCAATATGCATCCTTCCATCTCGTCCTGCAGGTCCATCTGGATTGATACCAACTACAAAGATGCTCATACGAGAGCGGTCCTTGTTGCCAGCAAGACTCAGCCCGAGCCCATTTTTGTCTTTCTCAAGCTCAATAATGTGCAGCTCTCCTGGCAGATCTGCATATCTTTGCCTGATTTTTTCTAGAAAGATCAAGAAACATAAAACGAGTTATAATATAAAATAATGTACATGCAGAAGTTCAACAACACACACGAACGTGCTAGAAATTGGTGGCTTCTCAGCATTTACCCTTTGTTAACACAGGTCTTTCCAGCACAGACTCTCAAATGCCATTTGCTGTGCCTGTATCACACCCGCAGCAAAATGCGGCATCAGCTGCACGTTAAAAGTGTGCTATTTTTAATTATTTGTACAACCGGCTGGTTCTAAGCCAACAATTACTTGAAAGGAGTGTAAACAAGGGAATTCCAGAGGCACCTCAATCTTACCTTACAACAACTATCAATTTCAGGAAACTCTCATAAAGTTGGAGCTGGTTAATTAACCACTGCGGGAAACCGAAACGCTTACGTTGCAAACGCTGCAGACTCACATCTCGAGGTAGAATCTTTTGCTTCTTTCTGGTGACTCAGGAATATGCTTACCATGCTCTGCTTAACATTATGTGCTACCAGGCAGATGATTACTCGAAGCAGATGTCAGTGACAATGTATATGAATGATTACGTTTCTAAACGCAGCCTCACTTGATATTAGAGGTAGTTATTCGTCTTTCATCTATATCAACCATTTCTGCGACAGAGCGCAATATACTTAGAGAATTATTTGGAGCACATTGCGTGGCTGTGGATGCTGACAGTTTAATCTGAATGTTTTTTCACCGCTGGCATACAAACATCTATGTTGCTTGTGAGGGTCAATTGCAGCAAGGGTGATTTTTTTTCCTGCCTCATTGTCCTTTGCGGATTTTAAAGCCAGCTTCATAACACCACCTGCATCCAGTGCTTTGGCTGGGCCACACATTAAAAAAAACAAGTCAAAGTATTTTGCTGCAGTTGGGTGTCACCTTTAGTACAGAGCCCAAGGTGAAAGAAACTGCTGCATTATGCATTAAGAGGAGAAATAAGAGATATTGTATGTTCAGCTATACCCCTGAGTCAGCAGCAGCAGCTAGATCAATATTAGCTACTACCATTCTACTGGGGAAGGATGTTTTAAGAGTATGATTTAACCACTGTAGTGAACGTTCCCATGACAACAAGGAAGAGGGGAAAGAGCTGGAGAAGGCAAGAGAGAGGCAACAAAAAGTGAATGGAAACTGCTGAGAAGGAAGACAATGAAGTAGAGTTGGTCCTTGCACAGCCCCTGTGGGGGCTGCCAGGGTGATTTAGCCATACTTGGGTCCGCCTTGGCGGCTCTCCTCTCCGAGGGTCCTTCTTCAGCAATTCTACCAGCTGCAGCAGCCCCTTGTGCTTCAGCAGAGACCACTGGGACAGGGTGAGCAGTCTCCTGTCTCCGACCCCAGAGGCACCCAAGAGCATTTCCTACACTCGGAGCAACACGGGCAAGAACCAGCTCTCCTTTGCTGTATTTACAGGCTGGCATTTTCCTGCTGCACTCAAAATCCCCTGTGGCTTGGAGCCTGAGCATAAAATCCTGGGGGCGTATATCAAGATTGAGATGTTATCCCTGTAAAGCCCTACAGAGGTCTGCACAAAATCAGAGTATCATAAAAAATTAGAAACTTCATTTGTTACTATCAGTTACGTGCCAAAATTTCATATAACTGCATTAAACGGCAATCCGTGCTGCGCAGTTCTTTAATACATTTCTGAACTAATGGGGTCAAAATGTAATTAGAGGTGTGATTTGCTACTTGAATTTGGAAAGGGGGTTTTTTTTCTGCTTAGAATGCAGGACACCACCTGCTGAAAAACAGCAAGTGAGAAAGGGGCTCAAAAATGGTGCTTCTGGAAGTACAGCAGGTACAAGCACCTACGCAGCCACACGTGTTTTATTCACACAGCCGAGGTTTAACGTTCTTTTCCCATATGAAGTCCAGACCTGAAGAGTACCAAGACATTTTCTGCCCACCAGAATTAGACAAACATCTCATTACAGCGCAGCGAGTACCTGCAGCGTATCCCAGCTGTAAGAATATTAAGAACAGGACGGAGCAGGAAAGGGATTTCTCGGTGATTGCAGTTCTGCGGCTAAAGCACAGAGTCAGTGCTCTGGAGGGACGCTGTTTGCTCATCATGGCTCTGCCACAGTTCCTTCCTTGTTTTACATGGACAATGCATCTCCCTTTGATTTGCTAGGAGCAAAGCACACAGCTAGAGCGTGTTTTTAGCAGCTTGTAGTTGGATGCACAGAGACGAGGTGAAGGAGCAAGAACACACATGCAGATGAAGCTGCACGTCTTTGGAGACCACTTCAAAACTCATTTCAGTAAAACTCCTCGCAAGTCCCCAACACAAGCCTGATGCAGGAGCAGCTTTGTGACACTGCACATGGACACACCACTCCAGCCTCTGTCTGCACACGAGTGCCTTCAGAGACCACCAGCATCAGTAAGTCTGTGAACTCGGCAGTGTTTCCTCCTGCAGGAGCAGCCCCAAAGGAGTTTTCTCTCATGGGAAGAAACGTTAGCCATTCAGAAATAGGCGTATATTCCCGTTCCATGCTGGGCTGGAACTAAAAGCAAGTTTTAGTCCTCAAACAATTAGTAGTTAGGGCCATTGCCTGGGATGAGACAGAGCTCCACTACAGTTTCTGGTCTGTCTGCATTGGGCCAGAACTGGAAATCTGGTGAGCTGATGCCCAGCTCAGCACTCCGGCTGCACCAGTAATACCTCACTGCAGGAACAAATCTTTGGGCAATGAAAAATTTATCTGGGCAAAAACCAGAGACCAACTCCAGGGGTCATCAATGATTTTTTAATTTTTTTTAAAGGTTTTTCCCTGCTGCATGTTTTTGTTTGAAAAAGTCCATACTTTCAATAGAAGGAAACCGCTGTGCGGACTAAGTCCTTCATTAAATTATCACATTCATTTACAAAGCAACTATTTGAGATGGCTGGAGTGGTAAAATAGTGGGAGACTACAGAGGAAACAATGAAGGTGCCACGTGCCAAGTGCCGCTGCCGGTCCAGCAAGACAGCACTGTTATTGAATGCTGCTGGAGAAGACGCAAGCGTGTGTGTACATGTTTGTGCACGCAGGGACAAGCAGAGGCACCCCTGCTTTTACAATCAAGCCTCCCGTAGCAGGGCATGCTGTCTCCTCCCGGAACAACAGAAGGTTCTGGCTCTCACAAGCTCCACTTCCTGCAATTAAGCACTTCCAAGGGCTGTCCTCAGCAGCCAGCCTTGCAGTGTAAATGATAACGCGCGGTTCCCGACGGTTACTCATCCAATCTGCATAGAAATATCCTTTGGGCATCCAGCTGATGTCCTATAATGCTGGAATTGTATTCTCAGTTTGCCTCTTAATAAGAATCTCATAAGATTATTTTAAACAAGTATTTACTGCTTAAACAAACGTGCATCCAAGGCATCTTCTTTTTAATGTCTTTTTCAGCTGTTTTTTCTCCCCTCCAGCTGGTA
The DNA here is from genome assembly GCA_009769605.1 of Bucorvus abyssinicus. Classification (NCBI taxonomy): domain Eukaryota; kingdom Metazoa; phylum Chordata; class Aves; order Bucerotiformes; family Bucorvidae; genus Bucorvus; species Bucorvus abyssinicus. The sequence continues at coordinate 30,897,367 of CM020034.1, read as the reverse complement.
TCACTTTTCGGTTCTCTGCCTAGCGTTGGGGAGCCAGTTAGCATCTGCTTTTGCAAAGAATTCCATTATCTGCCTTCATTACCAGACACTTTACACAAGGCAATTGTAATTCTGTTGTTGCTGCAATACACGCGGGACACAGCGATTCTTGTTTTGGCACTACACGGAGTTGTTTCCACATTCGGTGACAATATGCATCCCAACTTCTGCAACCATATCTCACCGATGATATTGAACTAGCCAAGGTTGCATTTTTAAAAGAAAAAAATACCGTACAGATGTAATGTGAACTAAAAGCACAAGTACCTGCTTTAGTGATCACTCCTGCAATAATATCTCCCAGTTATATTAGCAGACAATTATATTTCAAAGAGAAAACCCTGCAAATGGAAGACAAGTGCTTTCAAACAATATACTGTTATGCTGGTGCATATGTTTCCCTGCTTTAGCCTCTATTCCTATTATATTAAACCGGGAGATAAAAGAAATAAATGGGGACAATATGGTCAGGATATTGGAGTTTGCATGATCCAGTATTGCAAGAAATACACAATTTATCTGCACGGCAAAACCAGATACCGCTTCTCAGGAAGGCAAAAGACTTTAAATTACAAAGATATATAAAGCACTTGCAAAGGGCTGAGAAGCCCGTTCCCCAAACCTGCTGAAATCTCCAGTTGAATGAGCTGCAAGGGAAGAGGTGTTTCTTTTGAAAATGGTGTCTCTGCGTGATGCAAATTAGAGTCCTTCTAGAAAGGTAAAAAGAGGAAAAGAAAAAGCTCTGGATGACTCAGCTGGGTGATTGGTTTTAGTACCAAATGCTCAATATTATAACCATTAAGACAAAATACAGAGAAAAGAAAGGGGGAAAAACACCACAAAAAGAAACGAGAGATGATAGTCGAAGGTGATACTGAGGATTTTACACCCCTCTTGCATTACCTCGGATAACTCGGATACTGGCAACAGATAGGGGCTTTTGGAGACTTTACACTGGTCTCATTCATCAGACCGTGTTCATGTTAACCGTTTTAGCTACCATTTTGATCACATGGCACATAACATGGTGACAGTCGTAGCCTTTTTGGAGATTACTCTGCTCGGCCAGCAGCGCTGCAGCATCACAACCACCGTGCTTCATTTAGTAACGACAGATATCAGAATGCAGCCAGCATCCACACACAGAGCCAACCTTGCATATCAAACAACTCATTCTCTTCTTGATTTCACTATAAACACTAAGAAAAAATAATGTTGGAAGTCCCTTGAAAGCTAACCCTAGAGCGGTGAGGGCAGCACATCTAATTTACTGATTACAATTTACAAGAACCTAAATAACCATATTGAAGGGACCATAATTGAACAAATGGGGTTTCGCATTCTCCCACTACTAATAATATAATGAGCTTATTGTTTTAATCTTCCCACTAGCCCCTTATTCAGCTCCAAGGAGGCAGAGTTCTTCAAACCTCATCTCAAAAGTGATGCACTTGTCTGTTTTTGTTAAGCTTTAAACTGAAAAATAGAGAGAAGTTCTGTAATGCTTTCTTAAATTCCATAAAACGATTCCAATTCTTCTCTCAGTGATGAGCATGCATGAGAAAAATATTGTATTCAAAACCAGCAAATCTAAATGGAAGAGCCAGAGATCATCTTATGATCAGTCCCTCTCCCTCAAGTGGTGAGAGATGAGGACAGAGTCTGTTGGGGCTCACATCTTTGTAAATGCTGTCGTCTCTAAATCTTCGGGCAGGAAGCATCCCTGCAGCGGGATGGGGCAGCTACAGGTTCCCCATCTGATCCAGAAACTCAGCATCCCCTGCAAGCTCTCCACACCACCCCTTCGGCAACACTTTGCGTCATGTACACCACGTGAAAGTCATTTACCAAAACTCGAGTGATGATTTTCAGAGAAAAATAAAACCCCAAGCGCAAGTCTGTCATACAAGGAAACAATACAGAAGAGCTCCGGGACTGTGGCTCTCTCCTTCCTCCACAAAATACCGTGAGGCAAACTATTATAACAGTACTTCTAAGTACATGAGGAGAGAGCACACACAAGGTGCCACGCAGGCAAAGCCTCCTCCAGATGAACAGCTGAAGTGTGGCCTTTCATGCTCTCACAAATACAGCTCCCCCAAGCTCAAGTGAAAAACCAGCATGCATTAAACTCTCCTGAGACAATATTCTTACCCTAACTTGAAGAATGCCTCTTTTCTTCTTTTTTGTGTGAAGGATTTGGGCTGTTATATGGGATTTCCACGTTTCTTCTTTTCCAGCGGCTCCCTTCAGCTCAGGCTCCCATTCCTTCTTCCTCCTCTTATGCCATGCAAGCACTTGCAGCAGCTTCTCAGCTCACACAAGAAAACCTTCCTTCTCCTCCAATGCTTTCCTTAAATCTCACTCGTCCCTCACTTCACTCTTTCTACAGCAGATGGTAAAAATTTCTGCTAGTGGTTTTTAACTAATCCAGGAAGAAGGGCATGATGAGTCTCCACAATCGATTTCAAGTACCATTTCATTTTGTTTCTGTGAGCAGGTGACATTTAGAAACAGTTATCATTAATTTTTTCTTCCTATAATCAAGGAATTGTCACACCCAAAGACAAGAGCAGAGAAAAGCGACATTTAGCCCTGGCTGAAAACCAGTGAGGCTGCAGACCATAATGTCAGGGAGCACCTCCAATGCTTGCACCATCTCACATCGACATTTGGAACAAATGGAGTTCTTGCCAATAAATTTTCCTTATTTCAGGCCCAAACCTTCACATTTAAGTTGTCCGAGGAAGAGATATTGTATGTTTTTCTTTTTTAATTAGATGAGAAAGATGAATCTATTCACACCAATGTTTATCTGAAATCTTTAACACTTTTAACAGGAATTTTAGTGAAAGTGTGGTAAGCAGAGCATCCTGATGCTAATAATTGCTGATTATAAGGGAATCTTCCCTCCCCTGCACACGATACTCATTTGCCTTTCAAATGACGCATTAACCCTCATCAGAGCACTTGGGTTTCCTCAGCAGTGACCTCCTCTGGGTGCTGTGACCTCGCAATCAGTCACTCGGGTGACTCCGGGGCTCAGAGTGCCTCCCCACCAGCTGACGATCATGCAGTCTTACAGGCTTTGGAGGAAAGGACTGGCAAAAGCTGCCCACGTGTTTCTTGCCTGCTGCCCTGGAACTGATGAACTGGTTGCTTCCTCTAGACAGGAGACATGCTGAATGGGCGAGCTGTTGGAGCATCGTACTGCCACTACTTGATTAAATAGAGTCAAATAGCAACAGAGACATTTTTCTTTTGATAAAATCCTTTATAAGGATACAAAGAGTTAAGTGAAAAAATATATCACCTCGTGGTTGATGTTTGTGCGCACAAAAGGTCCAATTGAAGACATTTTGAACAAATTACATCCTTAAAATGTGGGGCAGAGTCAAAAGGCAGCTGATGTAGATCCCATTTTTAAGCCATTGCAAAGATAACTGAGAAAAATCCCACAAAAACACTCTACTGCATAATATTGCAGTATATTATATTGTACCATGCAGCTTAACTCATCTAAGGCCAAAACACTGCAGCCTTCAGAGCTTCCCGGCCCCCTCAGTGGTAATGGCACCAAGCAGCCCAGAGATAAGGCTGTTATCACAAACGCCAGGCTCATGGACACCGAACCTTCTGAGAGGAAAGCAGTCTTGCCCCTGCTCTGCGGAGGCTTGCCTAACATAGATCTCCAGGAAGCCAGGATATGGTAACAGTACAAGAATGTTAGAAAATATTGATTTCCATCTGCATAGTCTCAAGGAAATTTGAAAGAGCTCGAAACACACATTCCTTGCCGTTCTGGCCTGCTGCGTGGTGGCCATCACCTGGCCCTGACACGCCAACCAAGAGTCAGTGATCTGTAAGGACGCACAATGCACACACACAAACCCATTTTACAATGCAATCTTGGAAAAAAAAAAAACCTCACAACTGGGATAGAAATGTCTTTTCTAAGCTGTACTTCCTGGTAGGAGCAAGTTGTCTGACCGCTTTGCTCTGCCTAGGATCTATAATCGGTTCCCTACAGTTGTATTTGAAAGTGGCTCATTCATTTGATGGAGGAACAAGAGTGAGACCAAACAAAGAATATTGGGGAACTCTAATCCACTGCTTTTCCCCTTGGTCTCAACATGAACAAATGAACACTGTGAACATTTAAATTCTTCCTCCCTTGACAGTAATACAGCATAACTTGATCTGACAGTGTTTCATCTTTAAATAACGATGTTCCCACAAAACGACTGGCACAGTCATTATCTTGGAATCTTTCTGCACTGAGTCTAATTAAAGAGAGCGGCATCAGACTATCGTCAGAAACTGAAGTATGGTACCTAACAAAGGCTGTTATGGGCTTGAGCGCCAACTTCCCAGTGATAAGAACTAGTGAGGACACCTCTCAGAAGCCAAGGTGATGAGACATTTCTCACATAGCAACTCGTTCCTAATTTAAGAACCTGCGGTGAAAGCCTGAACCTCCTCCATCTAGAAGGGGACGGGATGAGAAAATGAGGAGGCTTTTGGACTTAACAATAAAGACTTTTTGACCAGTAAACTTAACTTGTACCGATGAGCCCAAAGGTCTAAAGTAAACTCTTAAAGGAAGGTCGCCAGGGGAATTGCCACCATTTGTGAAACGTGGACAAAAAAACCATAAAGCCTAAAAAACCCCAAAACAGTTGCATTAACAAGCCATAAATATAAAAAAGACTAAGAACCTGGCTGAGAAAGAGCAGGTGAAGAGGACAAAATGATACTGCACAGCTTGGATAAAGATGGTGGAGAGGAGATGGCAGGAAGAATGTCCCAACCTAACGTGATCGCTTGCTTTGCCACAGCGGCACAGCCCTGTAACACAACAAAGCCACGTAAAATCAGTGTGGCTTGACCAGGGCTAAACTAAATTTTGGATCAGAAAACCCCACCACAGTAGTTCAAGTTCATTTGTACAGCAATTTTAAAATATGCTGTGACAGCAATTAGAAAAGATTAAAGTTGGATGAGCCACGTGGGACTGTAAAGCCCAGGAAAATACCCACAGAGCTATCTATGGTGGAAAATAAAGTGTGAGTCTTAAAAGCAGGAGGAACCAGGGAAGATGGATCATGATCACCTACCTTAGTTGTGATTTAATTCAACAGTGACCTTAACAATAAACTTTAATGCCCTCTAATGTTTTTAGTTTTTAGTTATTTTACTAAAAAATGTAACCTGTTAGTCACTACAAAAATACATTTATCTGTGACAAAAGATTGTATTTATATTGTATGTTCCCTCTTTAGGCCAACTATGGGGATAAAATGCTGCACATGTATTTAAGGAAATGCAACTGTTGAATCGCTGAAGATTTATCTCACATGTCAGATATATATTTCCTAACAATATATACCGTTTGTATTTGGACAGAAATTAGAATGCAATTAAAATACAAGCAACAGCTTTGTGATAAAAATATTGCAGGTAAACATGCCAATTGTGATTAATATAAGAAAAACGTTTTTATTGAAATGTTTTAATTTAAAGCTGGAATGTTAAACAAAAGCATTGTTATTCTCACAGCAGATAATGGAGGTTCTATGGTGATCAAAACCATTTTTAAACGGTCTAATTTCCACTTCACCAATGGTTTCCTTTTGTCTGTCTCTGGGCCTTCACGAACACCTAGTTAACGATAAATACTGTGCAGTGACCTCGGAGGAGGTTCTGCCATCACACCACGGCCACAAACACTTCCATAATTTTCCAACTGACATCTCTCAACTTCACACTCCTAGTTCTTATTCACAGACCAGAAAAGAAAAATATCCTTTTTCAGCTCCTAATAAGTTGTTCAACTTTGATAAGCTATTTTCGTTCCCTCTGAATTAGTTGAATAAGCTGTAGAGAGAATAGGTCTTTGTTTCAGGCAGCTGAAGAAAAAGTCAAAAGTTGGCTTTTTACTACAGTCAGTTCTGGATCCAGATTTCTCTCAATCCTCTGGGTGCACACACACTTTTCCTGAATAGTTTTTTCACTTAAATTCTGTTAATAGGTTAGAGAAAGCTCAGATCTTTATGGAGATTGCCACTGAAAACTTGCGATGCATGTTAAAAGCAGAAAATGTTTGATTTAAATTAAGTGTGAATCCAATTTAAATAAAAAAGCAGTTTAATCTTAAAAAAAATGCATATCCAGCTTTAGAGGAGGTAAGGTGATAGAGTGTACTCCTCTTAAGAAGAGACCTGACCAGCCCGACAACACTGTTCATTAGAGTTTATAGCTCATACCTGGTTAGTCTCTCCTCAAACTGATTACAAACACGAACTATCTGATGGCTTTTAGGATCCCCCGTGCTTTTGCACAGGACACTGAAACCATGCTCGCTCATTCCCCAGTTCCGCTCAGAGGTCTGTCAGCTATGTGAAGACCATTCCTGCACTGCGTTTGGTGCGTTACCTATCCACCTCAACACGGCACGCTTCTGTACGTGAAGGCAAGAAACAAAATACTAGATAAGAACAGGGCCAGCCCAGCCCATGCCTCCTACAGAGCCAAGACATTTCAAGAGTTGGTTCTAGGTCTTGGGTTTTTGTAGCTATCAAATTGCACTTGAGTCATTTTCGACCTTTTTACAACATCAAGCAATGCTTAGAGGCTTTAAGTACAAACTTGAGTTTCCCAATGTCACGGCTCGCCTTTGATTGCTGAGGTAAAATGAAAATGAAAAATGATTGCGACACCTGACAATGCTGCAGACTACCAAATTCTGTGCCTTAGAACAAAACACATACCTGTAATTTCACTTTAAAGCCTCTTCTATTAATAAGACCCAATAATAATTATTCTACTCTATCTTCCCATATCCTCAGATGTGATGTGTATATCCGATTTATGATGTCTAATGTATTAATCATAGTACGACCTGTCAAATAGGTACACAAGCTAACGGTACAGCCACCACTGGGCAACTGCTGGCTTCAAGCCCAAAAGAGACCCGCAATTCAGAAGATTCCCACATCTCCAAATGAGGTTTCTGATACAACCATGGGAGGGCCAAGTTGGTAAGAGAGTACTACTGGCAACCTCTGGTAACATGAACTCACAGGATCCCTTTCCCAAGCCAGTCACCGAGCTACAAGACTCAGCCAAGAGCAAGCGCTGGACCGTTGCTGCATTCCTGTCTTTAACACGGCCCCCACGTTCCCCTCCTGTTTCAGGAGAAGCAAACTGCAGCTCCCCTTTAAGTGCTTTGGCTTCTCATCAGCCTGGGCCAGCTGGCAGTGCAGAGCAGTATTTGCGCAGGCTACGCCTTCTCATTGCTCACTTCATGATCATTTCATTGCTGAGGAGGTGCTCAAGCTGTATCCTGAAGTGATGACCTTTTCCAGCCTTATGGAGGAGAGGAGAAAAGAAAGGGACTCACAGCACTCTAATTTCAGATCATGGGTTTAGCCCATGAGAAGTCCCATGCGAATCGGAGCTGAAGGAGAATGTCCTCCCTCCCTCCTCGGTTCAAGCCATCTCTTGTGCTCCTCAGACTCCTCTGTGAGCCTGTGCACATCAGCAATCCGCCAGAAAACCATTCCTCTTTGATGGTGGAGCAGGTTTCTGCTGAGTGAGTGAGTTGGACAGGCTGAAGAAGGGAAGAAGAACCAGCACCCAAGTACCATAAACAACTGGGGAAGGTGGGAGCAGAGACAGGCAAAGCTCACAGTTAGATGGTCTCATATTGCGGAGCTTCAGGCTGAGAAATAGCACAACATTAGAGGAGGATGACAAAGAAAATGCTGCTCATGTTGTTGAACAACTAAAACGCAAACTTCCAGGCAGAAAACACACCGTTTGATTAATGCTATTATTCCGAAGGAGAAAGGCACCAACCAAACGAAGAACTCACTCAAATGTCCCTTGTTAAAGCGAGAAAGCAAGGGCTTATTATTTGGGGTAATTTTAAATTGTCCTATGTGATATAAACTGAAAATATGTATGCTGTGCTAACAAGAACACAGACTCTCTTACCACCGAAAGAATCACTCAGCTACTCTGGCATTTACAGCCAACTGCCTTCTTCCTTTTCCATCAAGGTGAGGTGGGGAGGATCTGGACAGATGCATGGACAACAATTGCTCCCCCCACAAAAACCCCCATTTTAATATCACTGTGAAATCATAAACAAGTTGTATCCTCTCCCTAAACAAGCCATACATCTTATTTAATCAGCTGTGTTGAGAGTCTGTTCAAGAAGTTAATCAGGTTTATGCTGCACTTATGACATCATAAAACTTGACAGATTTGATTAAATAAGACAATATTTTTGTATCAGAAATTGTATTCTGATTGTTTTTAATCTCTCTGAAGGACAGAGTCTGGCAGATCCGTTTTCTCTTCCACAAAGAGTAAAATAAAAGGATTAGGGTCAGCCACTTTTGCTTATACCACGTTTCAAATAAGAGGTGATAAGCAACGCATTTATTTCTCTGCAGAAGAAAAATAAAATCACAAACAAGTGGGCAGAGTATTTTAAAAGATTTTTTTAGTACCAAAATATGTTATTAGGTAACAAATAGCGTCTCTTTAATGTATTTAATGAAATAAAGATATTAATGCATTAAGCTTTGGGCATTTTTTAAATGAACACAATTATAATCAGGAAATTGATGATGTATGAGAACAGAGACAGGCAGTATGTCAAGCCATCTCTCTTTTCCTTCTGGCAAAAGAAATCCATCTCCAAGGATTTCTCCAAGAGGAAGAGCTAAACGGATAAATTGCACTATATTAAACAGACTTACTTTTTCCACTCTGGCTGGAGGAGGAAATCAACTTAAGAGAAAGGTAAAAAACAAATGCTTGAGGGGAAAACTAAGAGTGGGGTATGGTAGTTTTCTCTGTAGTTCTTTCGGTTTGGTATCTCACTAATTTTTTTGTGTCTTGTGGAATTTAGCCTTCAAAAAGGAATGATTCAGATCCACGACTTGCTCCTCAGGAATAAACACTGTCTTTTCGGTAAGGTGGAACTCCATGGATCCTGCTTTTTATTTTATTTTATTTATAAATTTAAATGGCCATCCTACCCCTGGAAGCCGTGGCACGGTGCTCCAGAAGGCTCAAGATGCTTTATGTATCTTACGACAGATGGCTAACCAAGACATCCAACAGACGGTAACCAAGCCAGAAGAGACGGCAGGTCTTCTGAACTGCAGTTCAGGGGTAATGCTCCAGTGTTTATTAATTAGAGTTTAATCGTAATGTAAATTAAGTTTAATTCTAATATGGTAAATCATTTTATTCTGTTTTCGTATAGAAACAAAGCTTATCATTATACCTTTTGCAACCCAAGCTCCTGCCCCAAACCCTTTGAACCTGCTGGCCAATTTGAAGCAAATCTGATGGTGGACTGGGGGTCTCAAAGGTACTGTAAAAGGTTCATGAAAATAGGCAGCCGTGCAGAGGAGAGAAACCTGATAAATACCCTGACTGGGGGAAAGGCTTTGGTGTGAGATCACACTTTATTAAAGCGTCAATGAATTCACATGAGAGAAAGCCCTTAGAAATGCTCCAACCACAGGAAAAGCTTAAATCGGAGCTCACACCTTCCTTGACACCCAAGTCAGTCAAATGGGAGACACAAATCTGTAGAAATGCAACTTCATTAGCTGCAGTTCTCACAGCAGTACTTGTTAAACTCTTCACAACTCTGCACTCAAGTTCTGGCTGGAGGCAGCACTGAGAGCACCCAACCAGCACCTCTGTCCTCTCCTCGAAACGTCTCTTTCACTTCTTGGAGCAGAGCACAGAAACCAGCCAAAAAGGCAAAGGAGAAGGTCTGCCAACACATGGCTACCAGGGGACAGGGAGGAGGGGCTGGAGCAGATGTACCAACTGGCTGCTATACAGACCCGGCCAGGGACGCCGAAAGGGCGAGCCCATTGGTTTGCTTCGATGCCAAGAGCCGTCCGCTCGTGCTGCCAGCAGCTGCCGCGGGTGCTGCTCGCTCTGCCCTTCCGAGCCGGCGCTCTCCCTGACACGTGTCACTATGCAAGTCCTCCCCATTCACCATGCCACAATATGCCTCCTGCACACACAAAAGAATGGCCACATCACTCTGTCCCCAAAAGGCTTCGCTCCTTCGCTCCCCATTCTTCACAAAATCCCTTTCAACCTCTTTCTTGGCCCTCGCTCATCAGCTGCCCGTGCTCATCCTTGCGTACAGCTCTACTTACTCCCTCGTCCATCACATCCCAGTCTCACCTCATTTTTTACCCTTCCCCTTCTGCCAGCCCTTCGGTGACACACCTCACTACATACTACGCTGTCAAGCTGTTCACTTCATGGTTTTCTTCCCTTGAAAAAACAGTATCTTTTTTTAAAATCATATCTTCTATACTTCTAACAACTTAACCTGAAATGAGTTCTTGCTGTAAAATTACCGCATTGTCTATTTAAATCTATTAGTGATACACAACAAAATGATACTGTATTAATCTTCAAATAACCTGTCATATCCCTGAGAAAATAACAGGTTATGAAATGGAGGAAAGTACAGCCAAACCTTATGGCGCTTAAAACAGATTTTTTTTGCCAAACACTTGACAGAAAGACAGTCTCTGGTTCAGAACAGTTTGCATTAAGGTTTACAGTTCAGTGCAGAAAACTGTCCAGATTTGAAGGTCCAAGTCACAGGTGAGCCTGGCACAGGGAGCCGGAGGGTCCAGCACCAAGGGAATCTGATCCCTCCTCCTTCCCTGGGCATCCAGCCGATGTGCTGCGCCTGAGCGGCCCCAATGACCGTGTTACAGAGCAGCCATGGCTCTACCAGACCAGCCATGGCTCTACCAGACCAGCCAGTTTCAGGGCCATTGCACACTGCTGTAGTATAGGATACACTTTGCTCTTGGATTAAGGTACAGCAAATGCTGCTGCTTGCTGTTTGCTCCCAGAGCACCTGGAGGGATGGAGACTTAGTAGCTAATATCTTTGAGAACGATTTAGATGGTGTAATCCCTCTCTGCTCTCACGAGCACAGCGTAGAGAGTCATAACTTCACTCCACATGCACGTGCACACACAAACAAATGCCTTGTGCCTTCATACTCTGTGCCATTTGCATCCAAATTCCTCCCAATTTAGGTGAGTGGCTCAACTTAACGTGGTTACTTAAACAGCACGCGACAAGTATGAGAACTTGTGTTCAATACCTTGGGACCATGACACCATGGAAATGATGACTTCCCACCTCACTTTATAGACCTGGTTCAACATTTCAAGTTTAACTTTTACCTGTGAAGAAATGCTACTTAAGCTTATGCTCCTGAAATTGCAGCTAGAACACACAAGTATTTATAAATACGTGACAGCTAATGAACTTGGTTTTCAGTTAAGGGATACAAAAACCCTCTGAAACTACCTAAAGCATTTAAGAAAAACCCAACTCAAAAAAACTCACAAAAAGGTATGGTGGAGTCAAGGTTTACCGCTCCCAGCTTTAGACAGCGTATGTAGTTCACCCGTAGCTCTGTCACCTCAGCAGGAATTCCCAAATTTAGCTCGCTGTTGGGACAGCAGTGGCTCCTGGCTCTGTGCATAAAGACCTGTCTGTGTAAAGACATGCAGAAGAGTAGGGTCCTTCTCCGCACTTAGGCCTTGTCCCTCCCCCAGCCCAAGACCTCAAACAGTCCCCTTACCTGTGCTGTTCTCCTGTTGCATGTTCTAACTCACAACCCCCATTACTCCACTTTGCTCCACTTTCTCCCTTACCTTCTCCAAGTGACCCCAAAATACGACGCCGAGTTCAACCCTGCTCCTGGATCTTGAATTCCAGCTGTGGATCCTGGCAGCAGCTGCTTCCCACAGCCCAAGCGGTGGGCAGGGCAAGGAAAGAGCTGGGAGCTCACAGCACTGAGACACCACTGGTTAGTGGTCCCCGACCTGCCATCGCCTATTGGAAACACTTTCTCATTCACCCAGGTAATCTGGATTAATGGGTGTCTTGATGGAGGGGCTCACCCCTCGCCCCTGGGGAGCACACGGAGCGTCCATGCAGCCACACAGCTCTCTGCAGAGGGGTGCCAGCACAGCCCAGGGTCCTCAGCTTTGGGGGGCTCTGCTCTCCAGACCTCCACTCTACCTCTGCCCAGCACACGCACACCCACACACATGCACTTTTTACGTTCACGGCAGCAGGAATTGGCTGTTTCCTCGACAATTCCCAAAAGCTCAATGTTTTAGTATTTCCTCTAATAACTTTTTTGGAAAGCAGAGACGGAGAAGCACGAGCCATGACCTCTAAGCACCAATGAAGCAAATGGACATGCCCATCATTACACTAATAATAAAAGGCTCATTTTTACTTCTGGGTAGGGAAAGAACTACCTGCCCTTTAGCCAGTTGGCATGTCGTCTCTCCCAATTTCAATATGGCAAAAGCCTTTTGTATTTGCTGATAAAATAGAGATGTTCATCTCACGCAGATAGCAGCCTTTTATACACACACACATATACATACGCATATGTGTATATAGATCTCCTTCCTAATGTCATTAGCTTGCAAATAGTTTTCAATACTCGTGTGGCGACTACATGGCATAAACCAAATTTTTAATCGTCTGTCACAGCATACTCTAGCTAACATACCTACAGGACAAATATTCAGGATTGCTCTTTAAATGCCAGCTATCCTGATAAAGAGCAATTACATTCCTACTCAAAGCAGAAGGCAAATTGATCACTAGCCCCTAAGCCACAACACTGAGTAGAGGAGAATCAAGTCTTACGATTGAGGAGCAAATGATAACTTCAACTTTCTCAAACAGTTAAGGAAGTTATTCCGGAGCGCTGCCTCAATTACTGTAACACTGTGGAAAACGAGGGAACATCTGTAAAGAATACAATTATTGCCATTTAACATTTTTACTTTCCCTTCTGTTAGAGGCTTACTTCCACTGCGTATTTGGAGCAGCTACTCCTTAAACCGAGCAGACCATTTTGGAACAGAGCTATATGCAAATAATCCATATTCTAACTAAAAGCAATCCTGTGCTAGTCTGGACACAATGCACAGTAGAGTTTCTCTTTAATTTTTTTTTTTTTTTTGTGCAGTGAAGCAACATCATTTACGATGGTAATGACGGGAGATAGCTGCCTATCTAAAAATCAGATATCCAAGAATATAAACACATAACCACCTTTTAAGGGCTGGGGTTTGTCTTTCATTTCTTTATTTAAATAGTTACATCTTTTTTACATATTTTTAGTTGCAAGTCATTGCAGTGATATTAAGTGCTCTTCAATGAGAGCAATATAAAAATCTACTTGTATGATCCTCTCCTAGCAAGTTTGTACCTGCGTATGCAGATTTATGCTGCAGACGTTATCTTCTAGCTCTAAGTTACACGAAATTACTTCTCTGTAGCACCTGAGCAAGATCAAAGATCCCAAGCCACACAAGGCACCTGCACCATGCCTTAGACAACCTTAAAACATCAAACCAGGCTATTTCATGCCTGGCATTTTAATGCTATCCTCTGGATACCTAGCTTGTGTTGGAAGAAAAGATCATACCTAAGAACAAATGCAATCTAAGGCAATATTTAAAGATTAGATTATCCTTCACTGCAAATAGCTCATTTGTTTACTATCACATTGCTTTATTCTTGTTTTGCCTTCTCATACCATGAAAATGCTGAATATTCAGTTTAGATTCCCCAGCAGCTTTTTATTTTAGTCTAAAAACATTTACCTAACACATTCTTAACAAGCAAAGTGAAGAAAATTCAGCCATCTGTCTCTACATTACAATAACAGTTATGGAAGAGTAGATTATTCTATACAGCAAGAAATTTAATGCTAGGAATTCTTATACTTTCAGCACTGCGTGCTCACGTCAGTTCTGTATATAAGAATGTGGAGCACCAATGTACAGAGAAGCAATGATGTATAAGCAAACAGAAGACAAAATATTTTAAAGATATTAAAAGCATTCAATATTCCGATCATGCTGTATGTCCATGCTTCAAACTGAGGAGAAAAAAAAAAAAAGGATCTGTGCTATTGTTTCCTTATCTCCAGCACTTCACTAGTTCTAAATTATCACTAAAAATGCTTAAAATGACTTGCTGGAAACAAACACAATATAGAGAGAGAGCCGAATCCTTACCTGGGAAACCCCCTTGTACCATTGCTGTACCAGCATGTACTTCAAGATATCTGCATTCCTGACAAACATTCAGTGCTGTAAGCAGCTCAAATCCTCATCAGACACAGACTCAGTGCTTGGCTTTCTTCTGACGACCTTGGGCCTATTTTTCTGAGATTTTTCTCTCCTTAAGGGCAAACCGTCTGTCTGTTTCTATTATGAGATGCCATCAATTACATTAATTTCAAGCTCCCCACAAGCTAACGGTTACATCTGCCAGCAGATGAAAGCTGCCTGTGAAAGTACGCCGGGAGCAGCAGATCTCTGGTTTCCCACATCTGACCCACTGATGCTCCACGGCTGCTGTTTGTGCGCTGCCTTACTCTGCTAGCATTCGAATGACATCTCTATCCCCAAACACGAGTCACCTCAAACGGTTGTTTATATCGCTGGTAGCTGCAGGTACTATCGCGCTTAATGACCCACTGCATGGCAAAGTAGCAGTTAATAGCCGTTATTTATCTAAGCAGCCTTGCCATGTAAGTTAGAGGGGTTAAAAATCAATTTCTCTTAGTCAAAGGGCTTCATTAAATATCTTATTTTCCAGTGCTGCAGTTTCCCAACACTGAAGTGTGTTCATGGCATAGGGTTTGGTTGTTTGGGGTTTTTTTGATGTCAGAAAACAAAACCGATCTGTCATTATAAGCATAAGAAGGATTCAAACTTCATCACAACTTGTATTCTGCTGCAACCCCAGACAAGCTACATTAGTTTTACTGCAATGAGTGCTGAGTTGAATCATTGAAAAGACTCAAAATCCTTCATTTAGTAATTAAAAAAAGCAAAGATAAAATCTCTCTCTAAATTTATAAACATACTTAGTTATTTTGGGAAGTCCTTCCTAATTCTCTATTCCAAATGCTACATTGAAAACAACTCAAAACACGCAGTTATTTTGCTAATCCCATTAATTTGTTCATTTTTAAAATTCATTGTCCTTTCTTTAGAATATGTATCACAGCACACACAAAGCCATCTGTTCAGTGCATTATGTACAAGCACACAGTAAAAAACCCGAGAAATCCCAGCTGCAATTTTACTACTAATTCATCAAAAATGTAATTTCCTTCTGCAATACTTCATCAGATGATGAGAACTGTGCATGTGATTCACAGACAGAGTAGAAAAAAACCCCCAGCCCAGAAACAAAACCCCAAACTAACCCACAACCTCAAACTGCAACGACACCAACATCATAATCTATCCTCACGTGGCACAACAGCTTGCGAGTCTGCCCAGCGTGTGCAGCCCTTCTGGATCTGATATTAGGGCTGGTTACAAAACTTACATATTTTAGCTAATTATGGGCCAGAACAAGAATGGGAAAAGAAGATTAACAGCACAGTCATATTAAAGGGAGATTAACACAGAGCTGAAAAATGAGAGTCACTGCTCTGTTCGTCTAATCCTGGCTCTTGCGTGATCTTTGGAAATCCACTGTACTAAATACACTTGTCACTATGTTTAAGAAAATTAAATATTGCAATGACTATTTTTTTCAATATTTCATTTTCACAAAGCTTGAAGCACGTTTCCAAGCTACATCTTACTCTTGGAACATCATCTCTACTTGCTGTTGGTTGCAGTGACATCTATTGGAGAGGCAGCGTTTGGCTACACAAGCTGCCTCACCTGAAGACCCCCTGGTTTTGGGTGTGTGTCCCTCCTCAAAAAATTTAAATGAAATTAAGAATTGCTTTTCCTTTCTTTTAGCACAGCTTTGCATAAAACAGACTCTGAACAGTCAGATCCTCAAGGATTATACTGATTTATCAGTGGGTTTGGTTTTATTTAGTCATTCATAATTCTGGCATTTTTCCAAAGCACCGATGATTGTCTTCCCACAGCAGTACATAGACTCTCCTTGAGGTCATATTTGTGCAGATCCCATATACCTGACCATATCTCACCTGAACTCCACTCCTTTTTTCCTCTGTTGTTTTTAATGAAAACCAACATCCTCTCACATGAGTCCGGGTATTGGTGACACTACGGAAGCTGCTAAATACCTTCGGTGTGATGAGGCCACTCTGCTCGTGTGCCCAGGAGCGTTCTAACCCCAACTCTTCCCAGACAACAGGCAGTGTGGGTTTGTCCGAGCGCACGCAGACCCTCCCCTCTTGCACCCTGTGCAGCCACAGATTTATCGCAATGGGAAATGCGGAGTCGAAATTCTAGGGAAGTTTCAAAACCTCTTGCTTTGGTAGAGAAACCATCATTCTTCAAAAAGCATTTTAGGAAGACAAATCATTATGCTTTCTTACAGCTTCATTGATTTCTACATTATCTAGAGACAAAATAAAAGGAAGGGGGCATCATTTTCCCCTTATTAGATACAGTTAAATATCTCTGCAGACAGGAAGTCTGAGTACAGCAGTATCCAGTCCATTATCTTAGCCACCTTTCACAATTCTTTCATTATTATCTATTTTTATTATTTTAAACTTATTTAAAACCAACCAGATCAATCTCAGTCAACTACCTACGCAGAAGATTTTACTCAAAAATATAGTATCAATTGAAATTATGGGTTCCAAGTTCTTTCAACAGTTGTCATTTGAGTTTGCTAAGGTTTTTAAGGTCTTTCCCATTTAACTTAACGATTGCTCCAACTCAATCACAAAAGCGTATCTGAATCATACAGTTACAAATGCCCCAAGGAAAACCTTACAAACCATTCCATTACAAACCACCCTGCCCATCCATTTCCTCTGCTACTTTTTACTACTAACCCCTCGTATTGCCGCACCAGGGTGCACGTTAGTCTATTAGCAGATTCTTAGTGCACACCTACAGCCGTCCGCCACCTGAGGCAAACACACCAATGCCTATTGATGTGGCCTGTAGCACAGCTGCTTGCAAGTACAAATAGCTCCTTTGTATGCTCTCCCCTCCTTTTGCTTGTTTTGATTAAAAAAAAAAAAAAAAATCCTTTTCAAAACCTGATGTTTTTAAGGTTTGGGAAGCCTAAAAAAACCTTCATGGAAAGTGACCTCCTCCAGAACAACCTTTGCCACGGACAAGTGTTTCCAGTGTGGGGAGGAAAAACCCCAAATCATGTTGTAACATTTTCAGGTCTGTAAGATGAAGCATTTTGAAGGCTCCTTTTGCAGCAGGAATCGCATGCAGCAAGTTTTACAAAACTGTTTTAAAGCGTGAACTGAAAGCCTTAAGGCAGCAAAGTCAAAGCAAAGAGTAAACAAAAACCACATCACACAGGGTTAGAGCTGAATAGTGATAAAGATTTGACAGTCTCACTAGAAGAAGAAATAAACCAAGAGGAAACACTATTTTCAACTTGCCTTCAGAGTCTAGCAAAAAACTATCTACGAGCTTGGAAAATAACACTGGAAGTAATGGTGGCTCAAAAGAGACTGGAATAATAATGAGAAGCAGGTCTGAAACTAAGGACCTTGGGTGCAAGAAGACACGTTTGGGAAAAAAAAAACCACCCACCTGGAACTTCTTCAAACTTCTTAAACTACAGAAACACAGAGGACTTCTGGAGTTTCTCTAAACCAAGAGCTACCTAGTAGTTCTATTCCCAACAAGGACTCATCCTATTTGGATCAAAAACAACCTTTGAAAAGAAAGGGGAGAACATCTACATGGACGGACTGTTTGTTCCAACAACTCAGTAAGGAAAGCTACAGTTTACATGGTGGAAAAGCAGAAATAAGAGGGAGCATTGCCAAAAGGCAAGTGGATTTAGATTCCACAGGGGGAAACTAAATCAATACCAAAAGGTTATTCAGCCACTTTAAGGGGACAACTGACAAAACATAGGTATGGATGGGACAGAAAGGAAAGAAAAATCTTCTAAGTATTGCAGGAAGACTAACAATGATTTGCTTTCATTTTCAGTATGGGAAATGATGAAGGACATGGAGACAAAAGATGAGAGCAGAGGTCGAAAGAAGTGACAAGCAAGGAGAAAAAATGTTAAGTGGAGCAAGGAAAGTGTTTCTGGAGTATGAAAGAAATTGATAACCAGGTTCGTGACGCTGCAGCTGTATTAATAAGAATGCTAAAAAATAAACCAAAATCTCTCCGGAGCACAACCAGAGGACAGACTGAACAGCTTCCCACCTCAAAATGCCTGCTAAAGCCTTCCATGCTACTGGCAGAGTGTGAGAACTACAGGAAGTAAATAAGGAGAGGCTATGGAGTGAATTTACCTGAGCTGACACCACTTCTTCCTTTTAAGATACCTTATGTTCTAAATAAGGAAGAGAATAAATCTAGTTCACCTGTTCAATGAAGCTCAGAAAATTATTAGGTAAGGTTACAAAACCAGCAGGATTAGCGGGTGAGGAATAGACCAACATGAACATGCAAAGGGACAGTGTTAAAAAGGCAAGGACTGGCCTTCCTGGGAAAGGTGCTCAAGAATCAGGACAGAAGTTATAAACATCAAGTAGTTCACAAAACCCATACTGCGCGGGAATTTACAGAGAACACTTTGTTTTCCAAGTAATCACAGAAAAGAGACCCTGTAAAAGCCCATTCCACAGCTGCCAAGCTGCTTAATATCATCAAGTGCAGTTAGATTATGTCTATCACACTTTTTACTTCAAGGGTTGCAGTAGAAACTTAGTTTAAGCTTCCTTGGCCTGTTTTTTATTTTAAAGAAACAGAATGAGGTGGGGAAGAACAAAATGGAAAATGCTTATCTTGGTTTTCTGAGATTCATGGGAAAGATGGTTATTGCAAAACAACTTCACTCAGTGAAAAGGGGAGAGAGAAGCAGATTCATCTGAATGGATCTGCTTGCTGCTGCCGGACTTGGTAGGATTGATGAATTTAATACCAGAAGCAGCTTTACCTTTTCAGCTATTAAACTCAGCTGGCAATATCATTAGGTAGAACAGCTAAAAAATGACCAAGCCCATCAATAAGAAATGATTTCTGTGCAAAGTCTTAACTTATGTCTAGCTAGCACTCGAATTGAGGCATATCCTAATTAGATAACTCAGTTGTCAGGCCACTTATCAAATATATCCTTTAACGGGGAATTATAACTTTAATAACAAGCTGACATCAGTTTGCTACAATTGGATGTTTGCAGGATTGGTTTGAAAGCTCGAGATATATTGAATCCAACATCCAGAGAGTCTGCAGTCAAATGCTCCTCGCACTACCACTCCCCACAAAAATACTGAACAACCTTTGAGGTAACTATGTGGCATATGTCAAATGGATGAGATGACAAACTCAGTCAGGGAGAGTTCTGGAAAAATCTTGGTTGGTTCAAGAACTCGCAGCTTTCCGTCAAAGCATCAGAGGCAGAACCGAACACTCTGCTTCTGTGCCCCCATTACTGTTTCCATGAGAACAACCTTCCAAAATCCTTTTCATCTCCACCAAAGCAGTCCTAAAAGTGATGAACCAACCAAACTCATTAATTATCTTGGCTTCAATGGCACAGCACTGCCAAGGAAATCAGCAAGAGCAGCTGCAAGAGCTTTCCCACCAGCAGGCCCCAAGTTAGGAGCTTTCACTCTGAATGGGAGCCATGGTTGCTTGAAGGTCAAAAGCTACAAAGGCATCTCTTGGCTTTGGCTTACCCCTAACTAGGGCAAACAAAAACCTCTCCAAGACAAAAGATTACGAGAAAAATCACTGTAGGAAAAAAACCCAACCCAAACCCGAACAAAAACCCCACATATATCCTGATTTGGTACAAGAAAGTATAAAGAGAAAAAAAAGTAACTAATTTTAGAAAATAATTTAGGACTTCTAACTTTAAATGCAATTTTAAATGTTTTATTGGAATTTAAGCTATGGATAATAATATTCCATTTATCCAAAGTTGTAGTTAAGGAAGAAGCACACTGGAATCTCAGTCCTGCTGCCAGAAGCCCTCAAGTTGCTCTGCATCCTACTCTTTAGTCCCTACTCTTCCACAGAGTGTGTATTGTCACCAGTCAGTGCAAAACCCAGAACTGAACAATTGCAGAACCTTTCCCATAAAAGGTGCTGCAAAAAAAGGGGATCCTTTTTTCAGTAAAGTACTGAAACAATAAACCAGCAGATTTTTTTCTTTCTAAAGGAGAATATTTTGTTTCAACAGTGCTGCCGCAATCAGCTGCAGGTTTCTCTGGACCAGGACTACATACCAGTGGCTCTCAACCTACGCCTGCTCAACCACCGCTGCAAAGCACAACCTCTGCTTGTCACTGCTGACATCACTGCCAAAGCAAGTCCTCTAGACACTGCTTAGACATTTTTAGACCAAAGATAAACAAAGCCCTTCTTACATCTCTTCAGAAGGGCTGAGCTATAGGAGCCTGGCTGGGAAAAGAAGAGACTGCCTAAGTTACGGATCAGTAGCCCTTGGTAAGAACAAGGTTGAGGATTAGACGCTATTGCCCCACTGAGCACTACTTCCCATAATACAAGCATTAAATGGCAGATACATTTATCACAATCTGATTGTGCTCTATGAATGTAACCTGACATAACAATTGTGGCACTACTCACTCTCTGCACAAGCATCCTCATCCTCCTCTTCATCCACGTTAGCTTCCCCTGCATGCTGTCTTTCAAGTGCTCTATAAGGAGGTGGCAATTTCATCGGAGGTGGAGCCCCATATTTTCTCTAATGGATTCAAAGACAAATAGTTACATGTTTTGTAACCTGCAGGCACTAGAAAAAAAAAATCCTATTGTCTACTGCACTGTCCATGTACATACACAGCACTTACTGACAATGCCAAATTCTGCAGCAAAGGCTCATTACGTGAGAAATCAGAACAAAAAGTGACACTGAACATCAAAAAAGGAAAATATAGTTGTGCATGCACATTTACTTGTTAACAAAATACTTGTGTATCATCATAAACATGAAAGTGCGACGGTTAATAAAGAGTTAAAAATAAACATTAAATTATACCCAATTTCTCATTAGAAACAAAATTGTCTGGTACTGATAAGAGTCAAACTTTTAAATAAGAACACAGTCTTAGTGCATCTACAAATACTTAAACATAACAGTTCGTCTATATTTTGGCTTAAATTTTAAAAAGATTTTGAATTATAACTGACAATAAAATGGTATTACCTCACATAAATACAAGCAGCTCCTATAATGATGCATATAGCGGCGCATAGCAGGCAGAAAGAACAGGCTCAGAATCTAATGAAGGTGCTTGTTGGTCCGAGCAACTGTTTTTATAGCTCCAAGTAACTGGATTGTGCTTTAGTTTGCTACTTGGATTTCACTAAATTACATTCAACTGTATCCTGTGCAACCTCACTACTAATAGCAGGATGCACTTTAGAAAGGGAACACCGAGTACGAAATGCCATTAGAGTAACCAGAGTGCCCATAATTAATTTCTTCTATAGCTGGGAAACACGACTCAACACCCAAACATCAAACTCAGAATAAAATTTCTCACTGGCCACAATGAAAGCTGCACCTGCATGTGGATTTCTAAAATCTTGAGCCTAGATTTGTATAGAATAGTCTAACGAGCAAACTGCAATGCAAGAGATGTGAAAAATGTTGTTAGATAAGATACACATCACCGCATCCATTTAAAACACAGTACAGGAGAGTGCTGCATTGAAGACAGCATAATAATAAATGAAACGAATTCAATCCAAAGGCAGTAAGAGTGCGTAAGAGCCCTTGGAAACATGACAGATGTTTCCCCGAAGTACACAACACACCAAATAAGCCTTCCACTTCTTGCCTGACTCCAACACAGGTAGAAATGTGCAAAATCCAGAAAACTCAGGAAGCGTGAGAGGACTCACGTTCTACATTATCGGGCAGGTAAAGACGGAAAACCTGCAGCCCCGCTTTCAGGCAGCTATGACAAATCACTAGTATCTAGTAATAACTCATAGTCTAGATGTTGACCCTTTGGCTTTTTAAGACCTGAAACATTTGTCAGAAAGGCTGTGTGATATTACACAGGGCACCTAAGCTTATCCAGCAGTTTGCCATGGCGCAGAAGGACAAGCTTCTCTTGTCCCTCCCGACCTGCTGAAAATCCAGATGAGTGACTTGTGCCGGATAGTCCATCACTCCATGGTTTTGTGTTAACAGCTCTTTCCAGCACAGAGGCAGAAGCACAGCTCACACAGCCAACCAGCAAAAGAACGTCAGTGTCTGGTTTGTCCCCAGGAAGCTCAATTGTTTCAAGTGGGTTTATATAAATCACGTCAAGTGATCGTTTTTAAACCAACTGATCAATAGAGGAGGATAAACACCAACAAATTGGAGAAAACCTTCAGTATCGAAAAGATAATTCATCACGCAGAAAAAGGCAGATTTTCCAGCTGGATGTGGCTGCTTTCAAACCAAACTCTTTTGAGACACTTTGAAGACTGCACTAGAAATATCACGGATTCCCCATAGGGCTGTGGACTAGTCATCCACTAATAGCACCTCTTTCCAAGGCAGAGATGCCCCTACTGCAGCACAGCACGACTGCTTTGTGAATCAGGGTTCAAAGCGAAAAGGGAGCGACATACTTATACACTGAAGCTCTTCTATATTCCACCCACCAGTTTACAGCACCAATAGATGAAAAAGGTTTGAAAAAGATTTGGCTTCCTCTTTAACCTCCGGACGCTACAGAATGCAACGCACTGGAGTGCTAGAGATTAAAGGCAGCACATTGCAGGAGGATGAGTGCTTTTGAGATGAGAAATGTAGATAACAAAACCAAGACAAGGGGATTGTAACTGCTTCGTTATGAGTATTATCCACTGCAATGAGAGCCTGACTTCAACACCTTCCTTGATTTTTTTTGAATAACTGAGCCTCATAGCTTCTGTGTCTGACAGGATCTGAACGGCGTCTCACAAAAACTTTTGGAGGCAAGAGGCCTCCTCAGTTCTCCACCACACACCGGACTACTGAGGGGGATCAAATGAATCATTCGTCATATTTGTAGTTGGCATGTTCAACTGCCCTGGGCAAAAGTTACCATCTGTAACTCTGTCTCTGCTCCTCCAGTTCTGACACCCTCAGAGTACCAGACCTACACTCATCAGTCAGCACAGCTCCCACAGGAAACCACCTAGGCCTTTAGAGCAACCTGGCTGCGAATCAGAAACTGATTCTTTCCCTTATTGCAGTTATTAAAACAAATCCACTGGTTTACACCAAACAGATTTTCTCTCTTTTAAATCTGCTGTGAAGTTGCTTGAAAGTTACTGTGCAATAATTGCTTTACAATTAGCTGACCTGCTACAGATCACTCGGTGATTCCCTCGTTTTACACAGCAATGGGAAACGTAGGAGACTTCGTGGATTTAATTTTCCTAGAAAATGATTTTACTGAATTTCAGCCAGCCTCACGTTAAGAGTATAATTTGTGTACATTACTATTTTTCTGTTTCTACTGAACAAAGAGAATCAATTCACCTCCACATGAGGCAAAAGCAGGAACTCCCAGGAAGATGCCAGGGAAGAGCTGCAATAAGTACAGGGTTGCAGCACCCAGGGGAGACCCACAGAACATTTGTCAGAAACCTGCTTTCTGTTTGGCAGAAATTTGGCAAAAATGACTCGAATCGAAGATACTTCAACAAAACACTTCAAATTTCATTTCAGACTTCGGAGGGGAGGCTTATCATAGAGTTATAATGCATGATATGTCACCACTTGATTGAGGAAAACGTGGGTATAGCATTGAATGGAACAAATACCTTTTCACTCTTATCTTCTTTGTCTGTGTCCTGATCTTTGCTGACTTTGATACCCTTAGGCTGTACAGGAGAAACCACCTGGGAAACAATGCATATATTACAGACATTAGAAAGAGCATATAGCCATGAAACAAACATCCACAAGTTAGGACATGACACCAATAAATGCCCCATGCAGAAGGGCATTGCAGTGCACTCTTTAAATGACATTTCTTTCACTGAATTTACAAACATTCTCTACTTTTATTAGTGCTCACTCTTTGATATCTAGTCTCATCTCCTCATTCAATAAAACATCACTCTGAAGTCAACAATATTGATGTATATCCTTGATACAGAGCTCAGTATGGACTCCTGGAGCGTCAGTTCTTAGTTACTCAGACAGGGGCTGGTGTCCATGCACACAGACACCTTATAAAACACGTAATATTCCACCTTACTGTTCTTTATTCTTTCAAGGACAAACTTGTAGATTGTTTTGATTATAGCTGGCCACAGGCACACAGATTTTGAAAGACTACCTGGAGCACTGGAAAAATACTCGACAGCGTTGTGCTGGACATGTCTACATTTGTCAAAAAGGTCCCTGCCAAGATTCCCAATTAACTTACCAGATTATACCACAAGTACATAGAATTCTTGGGGGGTTTTTGTGTCTACTTCAAGGCAGGCAGAATTGTTTGCCTTTTCTTACTAAGGCATTAAAGGGCTTCTTGCCTTGGCCTTGAAGATGAGGAGACACCTAAAATCTTTTGAAAATTATAACAACTTCATGTCCCTTTGGTGACATATTTTACACAGAGCTGCTAGTGTGAATCTGACTAATTTTAATGACACTTTTGTTCATTTGGATAACAGAGTATATATAGATTACAAAATACGAACAGATTACAATACATAGAGCCAGACTCAATTACACAGGTGGGAGAACTGAATTAATACCTAGTCAACAGATTTACATCTACTCAAGATTTCAAGTCAGGCCAGACAAGAAATCAATCAATCAATCATGTGGTCTATAAGCAGAAACTCTGACAAAGGATGGACACAAAAATTGATGGAACTTGCTGAAAGGAATTTAGTCAAGTTTAAAATAAGATGCATATCGTACGTCTATTAAGTTTTGGAATGAAAATAGGAATAAACTTACTTTTGGTATGTTAGACAAAGCCTGAACTACAAACACGACAGGATTTCCAGCATTCTTGATAGCTTCTACTGCTTCTTCATGTGTGGCGTCTTGTAGGTCTATCCCAGAAACCTACCAAACAGTGTTTATTTTTATTAGGTAGCTTGTCTTTGGCATGGAGTCATTATGAGAGATCACAGACATTTGCAGGAGATTAGTGTATCTGAGGAATGTATGAAAAGTAGTCAAGAGAAATTATCTGTAAAGTTTCCAAGATGATTTAAGGACCAGTATACTACTTAATATTCTTAATTAAAAGATGGCCATATGTTTCCCAAAGCAAATCTTCTAGATAAAAACATAAAGAGTAAGACTGTCAGAGAGTGCTAGAAACAACACTAGGCATAATACAACTCTCAGACTTTACCTGTCTGTGAACTAAACCTGTCTTGAAACAATTTTTCACACACAATCCTAAAGCACATACAAGAACAGCACTATCAGCTTGGGAACCTAGACTCAGAAGTATTCATTTGGAGAAAAATGAGTGAAAAACTCAACACATAGCCAGAGGTGAGAGCCAGGAATGGCCAGAATCAGGGATTTACCCCAAATAGGAGTTAATCAGACTGTTAAGTACTCCAAATTCACACACACAAAACAACAGCCCAAATTTCAGTATGAAGAGTCTACGTTCTTCTATATATTATCCTTATAAAGGTATGCTATGCATTATTACTCATTTATATGGGAAGAGGTCACTCATTTTTTTCATTCCCCATCAGATACCAGGACCTATCTTTTCTTAAATATAGAGGAGAATGTTAAAAGAGCTCCAGGCCTTAAAAAAAGAAAAGATGACACCAGGGGTTTCTTTCGGTTTTCAAATCACAGTGTTGTCAATACTTCACGAAGTCGTGGCAGTATTTTGTCCCTCTCTCCTCCCAAAGCTTTTGAGTCAATCTTTATTTCTTAGAATGAAAAGGTAGGTTTATCTGCATTTACCTCGAGTATTTTATCTCCAGTTTTTAAAGCCCTTGTTCTTCCCGCTGGGCTGTCTTCCAAAACTTGTTTGATAAAGATCCCTTTAAGTTCTTCTCCATTCTTCAGGCGCTTTATGACAGTTTGTCCACCAACAATGCTGATTCCAAGAGACATGTGAGGGTCTCTAAAGATCTCAACACTGAAAAAACACGTGGTAGTTTAACAGCTTGAAACAGTTTTTTCAAACTATAAATGCAAAGCCTTAGATAAATGTAAGCTTCTGGTCTTTCAGGAAGATTTAACAGAGTAAAGGGATGTAGTCAGAAGTCTAAGAATGCTCTCAACAGAGTTGGCTTTTTACCCAAGCAGACCTCATCCCACAAAAAGAACAAAATCCTCCTGCCTTCCCATTCCCACTGGGCATAGGCTTTTATTTCAGAGAAAGTCAGGGTAAAACAGGCAGGTCTTCAAGCAAAGGCTCATCCTTGTTCAGTTAGAGCAAGTTGTCTGGAGACGGCACACACTGCAAGAGGCACGCTGGACAAATAGTGAAACAATGTGTTTCATACAACTTTCTGAACACCGACTTCCGTCTATCAAATGCATATTAATCAACTCAAGCAGAAATTTTCTGATAATATTTTACTCAGGACCATAAAACCAATTAACCTAAAAATGTTAACAATACAGCAAGGATGTGGCTAAAACGGCTTGGCGATTTGGAATTCTGCCATAAAGTTCAGCAGAGAACCCATGGAAAAGGAGACAGTAGCACTATGTGCATTGTTCACACCTAATAGTTATTAAATGAGCAAGAACCTGTAGGTCATCCACAATGTAAACCCACCAAGCTTTCCCAAGTCAGCTGTATAAATAGAAGGCATAATTCTGTTGAACATCTGTTAAAAATTCACTGTATCTAAGAAAGCCCAAAGTACACAAGTACCTTAAAGTTATTGGCAGAGGAGGGGAGAAAAAAACCCCACAAGACCTAAGTGGTCTCACAGAAGAGACATACGGTAAATGGGAAGAAATAATGTAATCATATGAACATACGTCCGTGGTGGTCCCCAGTGGCTGAAGTTTGGAGTTTCTTCTCCTTCTCCTTCTTCTCGCTCAGGTAATTCACTAATTGGGGGCAGAGGGAAGGGAGGAATGAAAAACAAAAAGGCATCACCCGTGCCAGGTCGCAATTCCTTACATATTTAGGATCTGGCAGTGAGACAGCAACGCCTTCTCACACTGTCCAGTTTAACCAAATGTGCAGAGTCAACAGACCAGACAGAATTTTTAGGTTTAAATGTACTTAAGGAATGCTCCAGAAATAAACACAATGGGCAGACCACACTTACAAGCTACTCTGTGATATACTGATCTGCACTGCATTTACTCATTCAAAATGACTATTCAAGAAATTAACATTTACTTTCTGATAAAGTGGGTGTGAGTCTTACAGAGGGACATAAACATGATAAAACCAGCCTAGCTGACCAGAAAGCAGACCATGATCCAACTGGGAGAACATACCCTGCGTGTTCCATTAAACACTCCAGAACAGGGTGTTCATTAAACTTTTATATGTATATGTGACTCACGTATTCATAGAACAGGAATGGAAGAATGTACTGGGCACTGGTGAGGCCAAACCTTGAATACTGTGTCCAGTTTTGGGCCCCTCAGTACAAGAAGGACATCGAGAGGCTGGAGTGTGTCCAGCTAAGGGTCACAAAGCTGGTGAAACATCTAGAGAACAAGTCCTGTGAGGAGCAGCTGAGGGAACTGGGGTTTAGTCTGAAGAAAAGGAGGCTCAGGGGAGACCTCCTCACTCTCGACAACTCCCTGACAGGAGGCTGGAGTGAGGTGGGGGGCGGTCTCTTCTCCCAAGGAACAAGCGACAGGATGAGAGGAAATGGCCTCAAGTTGCACCAGGGGAGGTTGAGGTTGGATATCAGGAAAAGTTTCTTTACAGAGAGGGTTGTCAAGCCCTGGCCCAGGCTGCCCAGGGCAGTGGTGGAGCCCTCATCCCTGGAGAGGTTTTAACAGATGTGTCTCTGTGATGCTGAGGGACATGGTTTAGGGACCCTGGCAGTGCTGGGGGAACGGTTGGACTCGATGAGCTTAAAGGTCTCTTCCAACCAAAATGACTCTGTGATTCTCTGATTCTGTCAAGGCTACGTCCCTCTCCTCCAGGCCACAGCCATACTCCCGTCACTGTGGAGCAAGTGAAGTAGGAGGCAGAGCCATTTGCACTTTTCCGACCCAGTACTCAGGGAAGGAAATGTGGGAAGTAAAGATACCATAAGGTTATAAGGCAAAATTCAGCTCTTTGGGCAGAAGTCACAGAATGGCCACCTATGTATGACTTACTGCTTCACGCAGCTTCGGATTATTAGTCAGGTGAGTAAAGCAAGAAGACAATTAAGCTCATTAATTGAAAATCTTCCCAGACCTGGAATCTTTCTCCGTACCTGCACAGTGCTGATCTAGGCTGAGCTAAGGTGGTTACTTTTCCAAATTCTGGGTTCTTGAAAAAATCATAACCCTCCCCCTTTAGTTCTTCCTTTTCAATAATATCCAGATCAATGGCAAGCTCAGGTCCTTTAGAGTCAATCCGAAGCTCTGTTCCTGAAGAAGAAAAGGTGTAGTTGTGACCTTTTGCTTCCTTTGTCTCTGTATCTACCAGTTACCACCCTTAGAAATAAACTCCTTAGCTCACCGTGTTCCAAATGTAGATGTTGTGTGATGGTCAAGAGGTTTAGAGATATAGAACATTTACTTTTTAAGGAAATTTAAGCCATGCTAAACACTTTTTTTTTATAGAACCTTGCTTCTGATGTACATGCAGTCAAGTAATGACAGGAAACGCCTCAAATCTTTGTGGAACTGAGACATGCTTAGGTACGACTTCCATGACAGATGCTCCTCACAAAAGCACATGATTAGAAATAGTGAACTCCCTTTATGCAGGGAGAGCGATACACAGCCCTGCTCCAGCACGGAACCCCATCATGCTCGGGAAGACTCATGTCATTTTGGTGACATAAGGATTAAGATTTAATTGAACCAGCAGAGCTCCTTGCAAGAGTTGTCTGCCACGGTAGCTTACACGGTCTCTGCTGTACAAGATGCAGGTGACAAAGGAACAACCCAACCTCCTTCCTCTCAACCAGTGAGTGCTCTCTCAGGCAGGTTGATAAATTTATTTCCCTGATGATCTACCAAATTCCAATCATCCATCAACAAGGAGGAACTTTGCTCCTGAGCCCAGATTACAAACCAAGATACTGGGGAATTACCTACCATAGAGTTCACTTACAAATTTTGGTTCTGGTAAAGTTACCTCCAGAGCCTGTCATGGTTTGTTGTTTTGTTGTTTGGTTTTTTTGGTTTTTTTTTTTAAAGTGCAAAAATCTTAAAATCAGAAATTGAAAGTGATCAAGACAAATTCCTGACAGAAATTACAGGCATGAACTGTCCCTGCTGGGGACATTAGCTACACAGAAGAAAGTGATTCTCCACAGGCACAAAGCTGCAGCCACTTTCAGTATCACTAGTGACAACTGTGGCAAACGTTTAGAGGAGGAAGCAAGATCATGAAGCTGAAACCGATTTAAAGCCGCACTCTCTTGAGCCTGCAGAAGTCTTCATTTGAATATTTTACCATTTGAAACAATTTGTGTTTTGGTATAAAATTTAAATTTGTAAATATGATATTATAAGATAAAGAAAAAACTTTTTACAAACCTAAATCCATCGTGTTTTTTGCTCCTGACTGGGTAGTTTCAGTATCAAATAAGTCTTTTTGGTAGCCATGGTGTGCTGTGGTTCCAGAGAACAGTGAACTTGTACTAGCATTTTCTTCACACTTCACAGAGGAGGAAAAAAAGTAATTAAAGTTAGAAAGCAAGGGTACCAGCTTATACAGGGGTATTTGACATGAACATTGATTTTAACAGCAATCATTCGCATTTTCTCAACCACATTCATATTTATTCAGATAACTATGAATGACGAACTGATCATTTATGCACTATATTAAGAAGAGGAATGAAAGTGTTATGCACAACTGCAATATAAAGCAGACAAGTTCTTTACTCTTGTTCATTTGCTGGTTTTAAGTAACAAATGTATGAATTGAATATTGTGCACTCTGGTATAAAACTGTCAGCAGAAGCAGCATTTCAGCCTGTTTATGTGCCTAGTGCATAAGGGGACGAGCCAAACAGAACCTGACGTCCTCTGTGGCTGTGATATTAAATCCTTTCCCACTTCATTTTTTTGATATAGAAGAACACATCTCTGAAACGGGTGCAGGGAAGGCTGATACTTTCACTTTTTTGTTTGGCAAGTGAATGAACAAAGACCCAGAATAAACCAAAATAATTCTTGGAATATTTGAGGAGGGCATATAAGTAAGAGGTTTGCAGTTAACCTGAAACTGTCTCCTTCTACTCCTTCATCCACTGTTATGCCTGTTACAATTGCTTCTGCCATATCATTTTTTGCTCAACTGCACTAAATTCTGGCTCAAGGAACTGATTGGGATTAAAAATAATGAGGAAAAGAGGGAGCTTCTTTCACTGATATTGCTGCTGAAGCCCCTGGACTGTTAAAACCACAAAGTGACATTCTGCTGAATGACATTCTGTCATGAAGTGACATGCACCATATTAGTACAGATTGTAAAAAAGAACTGAGCCCACAAATGGGCTCAGTTGGGCTCAGTCTGACATAGGAAAGAAGGCGCAAGTACAGGATACCTGTAAATACACCAACCACAGCACACATCTCATTTGAGTGATTAAATATTCAGCCACTAAGTAACCAAAAGAACCTTCCAGAATGCACAAAAGGATAGGCTGGTGTCCGTTAGAGATTTCATCTAGTAATTACACAGTAGGCAGACTCCTCACAGAGTTTAGGTCTGGAATTTGCCTTGAGGCAGGTACAGCACTGAGACCAACAGAGCATTCCTTACCTCCTGATCTTTATCACACGGATGTTCCAGGGACTGTTTTGGACTCAAGTTAACACTGGATCTTAAGTTCTGTATTTCAGTAGTCGCAAGTTGCTTGGCCCATCGTTCTGTATCAAGGTTCCTCTCTGAAGTTATCTTTTGTCCACATGTTGCATTATATTTCAGGAAGTCTGAATCTTCTTCATACTCAGCATCCACCAACATTTCCCGTTCTTCATCCAGTTCTTCTGTTCTGGCTTTTAGAAATTCATGCATCTCCCAGGACTCCTTCTCATACTCACTGTCATTTCGAGAAAGCTGAAATGACCTTCCCAAGCTCAAGCTTGGTTCATCAACAAGCTCTTCTTTAAAAGGTGTTTCATCTCTGAAACCCTGCATAAAATATTACAGGAATATGGATTCTATGTTGTGTTTCTTGCTAACTCTTCTAAAACTATGTTTTATGTTGGGCCCGTATGAAAAGTACATCCTGATTTTTAAAGAGAAGATCTTCTACCTTTTGCATTTTCTAAAAGAAAATACACTCTCTGACTTATGATTTTAACACCAAAAGTAGACATTCCAATTTTTTTTTTCAATATAAAGAAATGTAAGTTGTGCAGCTTCAATATTGCCGCAGCCATTCAGAACAACCAATCTGCACTGAAGTTAGGGAATGAGAATTAAGGAACACTAAAAAACCTACAGGAAAAAGGACACATAAATCCAGCTAAAGTATCTCTGTGCTCCAGACTTACCTGCTATCGCTTTATGAATGCATATGCATTTCTTATGATACCATCAGCTAAATAAAAAACAGCCTAAGAGTTCTGCAACAGTACCAGGAATAAAAAAAGAAAAAACAAAACCAAAAAAGCCACACTCCCTCAGGTATTTCATACAAGATTTTAACCTGGGGAAGGGGGGAAATGGATGACCCACGTCCTAAAAAATAAAAAAGGATATAATTGAGTATTCATTATCTAATACCTTTACTGTTTGAAAGAGAAGAGTGCTCAACTTTCTGTGGAATTTAAACCAGAGCAACAAACGAAAAAAACTAATGACAAAACCAAAGGTATTAAAACCCTCTCTGAAAGATCTTGCTCAAGTTCTCATCCCAGTTCTTCTTCTGGCATTTGTCACAGGCCTCTCCTATTTCCAACGCTCCGTGCTTCTCCCAAACCAAATGGGGTACTCATGGAGTGAGTCCGAGCAGGCGTCTCTGAAATTTTACGCCTTGCACCGCTACCAGAAAGCTTGCCACACACAGAAAGCTTTTCCTCTCTTTTCTCCAGGCCACCAAGAATGTGGGTCCAAAACAGTCTTTGAGGCACTGAAACCCCAAACAGTGAAACCAATCTACAGATTGAGGGGTCCTCAATCAAAATGTTTTTCTTTCTGCTTCCTGCCCCGTCCCAGCCTCCCCAAGGTACTTCACCATTTCTGACCCTTAGTGTCAGAATCCTGTTTCATTAGGTTGTACAACTGCCAAAATGTTTATATAGTTCAACTGAGAGGTAGGAGAGAAAACAAGAGACAGGCAATAACACAAGGAAACAAAGCCATAATGCTAGCTGGCAGGAAAGTAGAACATTAGCCATCTAGAAATTAGCACATTTTTCATAAGCATTAAATGCTCCTTTAATCTGTCTGACCTGGGGACCTCAATCTCAAAAAATACCCAGCCTAAAGAGACTCTAATTCTCTTCATCTTTACATCATTTCACTTCACTTCTGTAAGAGGCACCAACTCCATCGCTGTATAAAACAGTTGCCGTAGCTCAGAGCCACGCAGTGATTTGTATTCCCATCTCCTGATACTGCACTGAGGTATGTATCATCCCTGACTGCTGCACTGCAGCAGCAGATGCTACCAGCGGAACACGGACTACTGCAAACATGACAGTCAGTCCTGTTGTAGCATATAAAACCTTCAAGTTCCCTTTTTTTTTATCCAAGTCAGCTGTGTCAGCACTGTGCTAGTGTGTAAGAGTGGAAGCCATCATGACACACTGCTCTTGGCTCTGATCTGAGCAGGTAAGATAAGAAATGGATGGAAATTTTATACTACTGCCCTAAGCTGCTATCAATGCTGTCAGACATAAAGTGAAGCAAAATACAAGCAAATAGCTCTGTGTCTGTTCTGTACAAATTGCTTATTCCAGTTTCTACATTCACCAGGACTTTAAGATAAAAAACTTTATTTAAAAATACTTAATAATGTTAGTTTTATTTATAAAGCAAAGAAGCAATCTGAGCTGAGAGAGGACTAATTGCTCTACCAGAAACCCTTCCTATGCACCCGGAAGACAACATACTCCATTTTACACCATGAAAATCAGGAACTATCATGTCCAAGCTAATTTCTACATAGTATACCTATATCTACCCCATAATATTGCTCCTTTTGGTGGTTCTAATATACCACTTCAGCATCAAAGATAGGCTTGTATCAAGAGACAGGTAAAGAAAATCTAGCATTTATTTTTATTACTGTGTTGCAGTTCTGGATGATCCTTTATGTATTGTCTTTTCTGGTCTAAAAATAATGCAGCTACCAATGTGATTTAATAAAGATGTTGCAAAGCACTTGAGAGCAGATGAAAATTCAAAAATATCCACATCTCTCTCACGCTACACAGGTCAGTGTTCCAATATTATTGCCTGTTACCCTGGTATCTAAGCTGCTCACTATCTTTAGTGCCTGATCCTCCCACAATAAATGGAATTATTTCTCTGGAAATAAGAGAAAAAAAAAGAGGGAGTTGAGGAAGAAAGTAAAGAAATCACTCAAGACCACATAGGAAGCCTGTGAAGAAGAACAGATTTCAAGCTTGCCTTAACACAAGACTTTTTTTGTTTTGCTTCACTATCATAGAGTGTTCTGCTTCCACATGTTACTTTCTTCACAAAGCTATAACTTTTGTGTATAAACTTAAGCTGAACTAAAAGAGTAACCAAATACCTGTGGTGCTTCAAGTATTATTGAGAAATTATTATTATCTACTGGTTCTGGAGATCCAGGGCTGGGTTTAATGTTGCTGGAATCCATACTGTGCATGTTCTCCTCCTCTTTGCTTCCTCCCTAAGAAAAGTCATCAAAGTGATGAGTCAAGAAAACAAACAAAAAAATCCCCGCATTTTTCAACAAACTAAAAGGGAGAACCAGCCATTAGAAAAAAGATGGGAAAAAGTTACAGAATAATAAAAAAAGGAAGTCATAAATGGAGAAGATGAAGACAACAGCTTTTATTCAAGACATCAGTATAGATACAGTAAAAAATAAAGATGTGTAGGAAAGAAAGACAAATACAAGGATCTGAACAATGAAACATCACCTTTTAGAAAATAAAAGAATATATTTAAGAGCCTTCCTACACTCCTATTTCACCACTCCTCTACCACTTTGAATTACAAGCACTTTCTATGAGATGGTGCTTTACTTGAATTAATTTTGCCTGGGTGCCCTTGATGAACAATCCTGCAGCGTTCTCGAGTAAACTACTGTCTGTTCCAAAGCCCTCAGCCTAGAAAAAGGAAATTCTACTTGAATTTACAGTCTTGACTTCAAACAGACTAAGTCTCTTTGATGTCAGTGGAGCTCAAGCAAGCACCTTGCAGTGTCTTGGGGTGAAATGGACTTCAGCACGTATTTAACTGATTTGCTCGAGCCATGTTACACCTCTGCATAGGGCCAGGACGCATAGGTTCAGCCAGACACGTCTTCTGCTTCCATGTGGATGTTCTTTTGGGAGGAACTTGAGCATGCTGGTTTTCCAATCAGACCCTTTGGACACTGGGCTGCCCGCTCGCCAGCTGGCCAGAATTTCTGGACATGCCGAGGTGTATGCATAGCAACTTAGTTGCTTTCCACATAACTTCTACCCTGAATTTCCCCCCTACCCCAAATACAACAAGCCAGTCATAGAATCAAATAGAAAAAAGTTAAAATGAGTCCTTACCACCAAAGGCTTGCAGATCCCAAGAGAAACCGTACCAGGGGGCACAGATTTCAACACATCCACTGCCTCTGCTAAAGTGACGCTGTCCAAATATGTCTCATTTACAAACACCAAGCGGTCACCCGGTAAAAGCTGGCCCCTACGTTCGGCTACTCCGCCTGCCACCAAAGAGCTGATCACAATGGCTGTTCTTGTTGGATCTAAGGGATCCTGGGAAAAAAAAAATACAATAAAATAATAGAAAAAAAAAGTCAAAGCCCTCAGAAAGACAGTGTTTATTCTGAGTATGTAAAGAGCACTTAGGCACATTCATCATCTAATGCTACAGAACAGAAGCTTGCGGAGATGTTCTAAAGGACTATCTAACTAACGCTGCCAGGGCTTACAGTCCACAAAAATAAAGGTTTGCAGGAGGAAAATATTCTGTCACTTGCCTAATCCATTATGAAATTTCTCAGATCTGAAAGCCGACTGGTGCCCTGCCTGTCCTCTGCCTACATACACCAACATGGCCAGGCCAACCTGCAGAGAGAAAAACAACACTGGCACTCTTCCACAAGCCTCCATCCAGCCTGCGTCGTGCTAATGTAACATAGAATAACCATTCTGCGTGCTGCTCAAGAGCCTCAGAGCAGCAAAATTGATGCTAAAAGAAATCACTGCAGGATTAGCAATTTAATTTAAAATATTATTAAATTAAATTTAAAAATCAAAATCAAAACATTCAAGAAATAGCAGTATCTATTTGCTATAGTACTGCAGTGTTCCTGCTTTGGCAGATCTGCATGATGACATAAATGACATTTTCTCCACCCATGAAGCTTCCTTAACAGAGAACACAAGGGACAGCCACAGAAGAGTAACTAAGATCATTACTGAAGAAAAGGAGCACTGTAGTGGTGTATACAGAGGAATGTGAAGTAGAAATTATTATACACATTGGAGAGGCTGTAAACTGGTGCAAAGATATTCACTTTAATTTTTTTTCAAGTATTAGCCTTTGCGTTGTGTCAGGTACCATTTCTATCATGATTCAGCCATATGAAAATTCATCCTCAATCCAATGAAATGCTCACAAGTTATATAGTGGCAGAAAGAAACACAAGACAAATGTATGGCTCATTTTTTTTTTTCCTTGTTTGTTTTTTTCTAAGATGAGAATTAGCCTTTCTCCCCCTTGCTAGGGGCTCATAAAGTTCAGAAATGCTCCTCGTGTGCACTGGGTTTCAAATGCATACTCATGTACTATTTCTCCCTCAGGACTTGCGTCTTATTCAGGGCACGGGAGGGATAAAAAAAAAGGAGGGGGGGCAAAATTCAAATCACAAAGACCACCATGAATTCAGCACCTCAGTGTTAATTTGAAAACAGGAATGCTTTTTTAACTCTTTAGTTTTATATGACTACACAGTGCTTTCCCAGGGAATATGTTTTTTTAAGGTATGTGCAAACAAATGAGGCAAGGAATGTAATATCTGTAAATGGCTGAAATTAGAGAACTGAAATTCGAGTTCAGCAGGAAGAGCCGTGCTGAAGCTAAATTCCAGTAAATACACATTACTGATAATTCTCTCCTGTTCCACTGCTTAATCCTGCCATTTTATAATCTTCCCAAGCACCGGGCATCCGCATCATACAGCAGAGGCTTCCTTGTGAGTATCATGTCTTGATAATGACGCCCAGCAACCTCCCCGTGCTGCGCGATGGTGCTCTGCCTCCTGAACCCGTGCCAGTGTGCTGGGGCTGTCCGACTGTTTGTGCTCAAACCTGCCTCACACAATGCCGAGGGGAAAGGATTGCATGTGTTTCAAATAAAAAGCCATCCACGTTCGGCAAATGCTGTGGAAATTCTTAGAAACAAAACAAGCCCAAACGCGGGAAGTCCAGGAGAAGCAGCCAAAGGATTCCAAGATGTAAAAAAAGGATTTTTGCTTTAAGAGTGTTGAATTTTGAAAATGTAAAGTTACTGCTGCCCTTTGTGTAGAGAGTCAGCTTTGCCTGCCCTTGCCGACAGAACCACGCGCCCAACCATCCTGATGACGGCTGACCACAGAACAAACACCCCGACTCACACAGACTTTTGAGATGGTTTTCATTTTTGGGTTTGCTCCAATGCAAAACAAAAATAACCTTTTGGGCTTCTTTGCAAAACCAGGACCGTGTGGAGACAGCCATTTCCAAGCAAGTAAGGCACTGGTCACAGCAGAAGGGCTTTGCTCATAGAATGAAACCAGCAAGTTTTCCTCTCGTGGGCAAATCTTGACATGGCAAGCAAGGTTTATGCTGGTTCCCTAAATGGCCGAACGCTCTCTCAGCAAAACGACACCTTTGCTGACACAACAGCTTTTATAATGTAACTTCTGCTGGCTTAGCTATATTGATAAAAAATGAACAAACCAAACCTGGCACTCGTCTGTACTGATGCAGATAAACGGACAAAAACATGCGAGTGAATGACCGGCCCAGTAATTACAGCTGAGAATGTGGGAGAACCAGGTTCAAACCTCTGCTCTGTCTGATCCAAAGCTGCTCTTTTCTGGGTTCCGGATCAGAACCACTTAAGTAGGACATGGGAATCTCACCATTAGATTCTTCTGTGCAGATATTTAAGGTCAGTGGCCTAACATCTCTGATGAGAAATGGCCCTGTTGCCACTGAAATAAAACCATTACGGCTTCAATAAATCATCACATTTTGCTAAGTAGATAATGTTGTTGAAAAAGTGTTTCAACCAGCTTTAATCCTCATGCTAACAGTGACAACAGAGTTCCTGCAAACACACGCCATTCCTGGGCAGTAAAGTTTTGAGACTAGCACGGTTCTCTTCGCTGCTTCGCCACATGCACAGCGAAAGCCAGGTGCTGGAACTGCTTCACGAAGAGCAGCAGCAGAAATCTTCTTATAAAAGGGGCCCATATTAAACGCCGTTGATCAGGCAAATACAAAACAGGGGTTATAATTACACTGCTGTTTTCAAGCAGAGGGAGCTATTGTACAGGAAGAGAAGAGCAGCATAAACTACACAGTGACAGAGCTGAGCCAGCAACACCAGCAGTGCTGTAAATCCCCCAGTGTTTGTTACCAGTGACCGTGAATCACAACGCGATTGCCATGAGGAATGCAACAAAAGCCGCACGTGAAGATGCAGACCTACTGGATTTCAAGGTGTAATCATTCATACATACCCTCTATCGTTGAACACGAGGGTGATTGTAACGGTGGATTGCATCATCCTTTTTTTTTTACGCTAAGAAAAGCAACAATTTTTTTTGACACCAAATGCAACCTAAAGAACACCACCTCTAAAAATCAAGGCAGCAAGCTGAATTCACATTCCCATCTTGTAAACAGTGAGTATAACTGGACTGCGTGGGTTGTTGCCTTGTTTTCATAAGAAAGCAGTGCTAGCAGCAGGCAAAAAAACAGATTCTTACCTTCTATGCTACCTGCAAAAGGCAGCTTCACTCCCACTGTGCCTTGATGAACTTCGGGGCCACCTCCATGTTAACAGCCCAGCCAGAGCCATTCGAGGTTACTGAACAGCACCGACTGCTACTGCACGCCTACCCCACAGCTCTCGATTCATTTTACTTGGCTCACATCAAGCCAGATAATAGTGATTTTTAATCAGGACCAAATTTCAGTCTCGTCTCTACAGTGAAAGGCTCATTTACTTGGATGGAGTTTACAGGCTGGGAATAAACTCCTTTCACAAACCCAGAGTGAAGATGTGGCTATAACGGTACTCGGCTGGAATACAGAAGTGGCCCAACTTCAATAGTTCAAGGAATTATTGCGTGACTTTGCATTACAGCAGAGGGAGTGCATACAGGACAGCCCCATGCAATCTGGTCATCTTAAAAGGAACTGGCATGAACTGGGTTTGGTACATTTAAAGAGGAACTTTTAACTTCAGGTTACTGAAGGATTCCTTTACACAAATGATTCCTTTATGAACAATGAGGAAAGGAATCGGACTGCAAAGTAAGGCTATTGGGAGACGAACCCCCTCAACTCACAAGCACTGACCCAAATTCTTTTTTAAAATAGAATTACAAATAAGAGAGTTTGCCGCTTGTATAAACAACGAAAGGTAACCACTGCCATGCCCCAGCAGCAGCCCAGGATGCTGGCCTCCAGGTAACCCTTTGAGGAACTAGTATGTTGTAGCTGTTGTCTTTTCCTTTGTGCTCGAGCCAGCCATAGAATATATGAACTTGTTTAAAATAGTCACAATTTATTCATACTTAGCACACCATATATTTAACTACATTAAACCATAGGTTTTCCCTTCTCCCCCTACTGCTCCTCATCAAAAATCCAACAAATGTTTCCTGGAGTCCAGGTGTCAAATTTTTCTTCTTATTTTCAGAGCCTCATTTGTTCTGGATTCGTTTAGCAGTGCAGAGTCAAGCAGGGGCCACTGCAGTTGCTGCCTCTGGGATCCCTGGATTCAGAGCAGTACAAAGTCTCTTAAAAACCTGAGCTCTGCTAAAATGTTAAGAGTCCCAGGAGCACCAAGTTAACAGGGTTTCACAGGCAATGCTGCTGGAGGGCGTAACGTTATTGTGGCTTCAAGTGAGGGATTCAAACTTGCCATGGGCACCAAAGAGTCATGCTTGGCTATCAGGAGTCCCTAGGAAGCAAACCTGGAAACATAACCACTACAGCTTCTCTCTATCCATCGCACTGGAAAATTACAAATGGTTACAACCGACTGACTCTTTCCCCGTCCTCACCAAACTGGGAGGTTTCTGCAGCAGCCAAGAGAGGGCACTCCAGGCCAGCCCAGCTCCCGCACTGCCGGAGGCGTTTCATGCTCTGACAAGTCCATCCTGGTCTGTCCAGCCCTCGCTGTGTGCAGAGGATGAGGAGCAGCTTCACTGTAGCTATAACTCCATTGGACATAAGCAGCTACCACGTTTTCTGGGGTTTTGTTTGTGTTTTCCTTTTTGAAAGGCTCATATGAAAATGTAAGACAAAGCTGCGGGTGACTGACATTTACTGTGCAAAGTCACTCTCACTTAGTTACAGGCTATATTAGTTTTGGCATCACTTGGGATCTAAATTCAGCCAGCCTGACTTCCTAGAATATTTTAGCATTCTTCAAGCAACAAACTGCCTGCTGCCACAAAAACACTCCTCTGAAAACACACATCCAAAATAGCATGGCAAAGGATCCCAAAAGAAACAGTCTGAAACTTTTTTCCTGTACCAATTTTGATTTATCCGAACAATGTTACAAGTGCCAATTTGTATACTGCAGGTTTTCGCGGGAGAGCCAAAACAAACACATGTTAGAGCTCAGAGGTCAGAGCAACCCAGCCTCATTACATTTTGCATGGGACCACTTCCAGGTCTAACATACATATCCATATTTAAAGCTCTGCAGTTTGCAAGTGGGTAAGATAGCAGACTGAACACAACGCTGTTGCAGACTGTTCGAGGAACATACACTCGTCGACAATGAAAAGGACCAAATGCATCTTACTATTATGTAGCACAAAGGTAGAACTGTGTGTGAAGTAATTTGCCTGTATGCTCAGCGTTGTGAAATTACTCAAAGTACTCATCCATGCTCTCCTTTTGGGAAGTGCCGCTTGTGATTCCCTTTGCAGAACCACTCTCCACAGACACACCGACAGGATGCAAGAGTCAAGAACGATAAACAACCTGCAGTCTTTCCAAAGGCATGAAGTACAGAAGGGGAAGAGAGGAAGAGCCAGCTGTAAGTACGGTCCAATTCCCCCCTTAAGGTGGCCTCCATTTAGGACTGAGACTCAAGGTCCAAACCTTCTGTTCATTCGCTTCAACGTATTTACAGGAGCTGGCCGTGGGAACAGCCAAAGGTACTCTAAAGCCTGAAAAAACGTCCCTGAGAAAGTGCTCAACTAGTTTTTGTTAGATCCACTGCACGGGCAATCAGACTGAAAATTCAAAATTCAATGTTTCAGACTTGTTTCTGCCACTTCCACTTTGTATTAGATTGCAGGCAGTGGGACTACTACTACGAGGAAGCCGACTACACAACGCCTGGCCTCTGCCTGTACCAAAGAAATAAACTACAGGCTGATGTGCTGAAGTAATACAAACTTAAATACAGAGTGGTATTCAGGGAAGAAGACTGAACTTTTCTGTGATGTAAGCCAAAGCACTGGAAATAAAACACCAGTATTTATTGATCCGCAGTGAGGGAATAAAGCGATGAATTTCAGAAGCTCCAGTGCGCAGCCAGCATTAATCAAAACTTCTGTTGTGGGAAATGTCAGCAGAGAAACAGGAATTCACAGAGAAAGAAAAAAACATCAACAAAACAGAGCCACACCCAAAGGAGGAGAGAGAACAGCAAAATAAGAGGAGGTGACACAATGGGTTTCCCACACTGGGCTTTCATCATCTGCGACCTGAAATGGTATCAGTCTTCTACAGCAAGAACGAACACGGTCGCCAGCAATTACTCAAACCCACGTAGGTCTGGCAGAGCTGGCAAGCACTGCGCAGCCAGTGTTCATCTGCTGCGGAAGAGAGATCCGCAGCAGAGAGTTGGGAGGAAAGTGCCTCCAGGGAACGATCAAAAGGAAAAGATCTTACACACTACTGCTACTCTCAAATCCAAAGATCAAAGCCGGGCGCTGAGTGTGGTAGTTTTGAAAGTGTCACTGTGTGGTGGACTTAGGTCCATGTCACTATCTTTTTAATTTATCGAACTTCTCAATCAACCTAAGGTTTCATCCGCCTTTCGTATTTGCTCTCGACAGAGCTAAAGTTGTAAGGATTACGTTCATTAGACTCTCCTAATATCTTATACTTTCAGACTTTCCAGCTCCACAAAAAACACACTGAATGCTGACTACAGGGAGAAGCCAGAGAGATAAGAAAAAAACCCCTGAACTCATAAGGAAATGGAGGAAAGCCACTGTGTGATGAGATAAAGAAGGGATAAAGATGTGTGGGAATAAAGAACAAAACACCGATGGGCCACAGGAAAAACTATAAATGGTGTCACCTACATAACCTGGGTTTGATCAGCTTTCAAATTCAAATAATCCTTGAACTGAAAATCCACCAAGATGGCCCAGAAAGCACTTCTACCGGTTAGACATGCTGACCTCAACACTCTCCAGTGTCTGTGGAAGTGCAGGGGGTGTTTTCAAACCAACCAGAGCTCTCTGCATGGAGAGCTTGCATCACAAACAGCAAACACGGGAATTACGGGAGATTTGCTACAGAAAAAGCTGCAAAAGAAAAGTGGGGAGACATGACAGGCTGTTTTTTGCAACGAGGATCTGCAAACAGTGACTTGGCCCAAAGAAGACTTGCAACAGTATGGATGTGGAGAGGACAAGAGCAGGCAAAAAGGTTGCTGAGATTCTTAAGGCTACTGCGAAACGTGGTGTGAACAGACAGAAAAACTCTTGAGTGCAACAATACTATTTGGATTTGTGGAGCAGCATCTTCCAGAAGGGAGAGCTTTTGAGGAAACAGAACACCTTGTAACTTCCACCAGCTTTCAGAATTCTTCATGCTTATCCCTCAGCACCTCAACTCTCACCGGTTCAGAACAATGGATTCGGAGCTGCTGGGTCGAGCTTCTACTCGCCCATTGCTCCACAGTCTCCACAAGCTCACTGAAAGACTAGTGCAGCTTTTAGAGAAGCAGCGCTCAGTTGGACAGTTTCCTCTCGTCTCATCTACATTATCTTACCCTTGCTGAGATTTGCCAAGTGTTTAACAGGAAATCTAGCTACAGTTTTGTCCCTTTAAATTCTCGCCTTCTCTTGCCGGCAGAAGACATCTGTGGAATAATAATGAATTTCTTTGGTTTGGGGTTTTTTGTTTTTATTAAAAGCTATTCTTCCTAGCAGGAAATGAAAAAGAACAACCAGATTGCAGAATTTGGGGGAATAGGGAAAACATTTCTAAAGGTTAACAATACTACAGCTTAGCATTTATTTCAAGGATATGCAACAAACCAAAGAAAAACAGATGTTCTCGGTAACGCTCCAGTTTCTCTGCAAACTCAGGTATCGTCCAGAGCGCTGGCTGTTGCAGCTCACAAAAGACAGAAGGGCTGTCCCTGGGATATGCCACTCCACTCTGCATGAGATTCCTTCCCAACTTCTCCCTGAGTCAGCGAAGAGCCCCCCGGCCCAGCATCAGGGCATACCCAAGCCCTATCGTGGCGTCCCGCATCCCAGCTCTCCAGCTCCTCGACTTCAGCAAGCTATTCCTGTGCATCTGCCTGTAGCTCATGCTGAGACACACAGTCTCTTTGATTTCTTATTAAAGCAGTTTCAGGTCTCCCAGTGCTTTTGGTAGTGCTGTACTGAGGTTCTGGAAACCACTAATCGTGAACACCCCAGAAACTTTATCAGGAAT
The DNA here is from genome assembly GCA_009769605.1 of Bucorvus abyssinicus. NCBI lineage: Eukaryota > Metazoa > Chordata > Aves > Bucerotiformes > Bucorvidae > Bucorvus > Bucorvus abyssinicus. The sequence continues at coordinate 30,854,074 of CM020034.1, read as the reverse complement.
GCGCTCGATTGTATTCACCAGCTCTTAGGTTCTGAAAAATCATATTTAAGCCAAACTCCAAGAGAATTTTTCAAAAAGCTACATTGAATTCAATTCATGACATTCTATCAAGAATTATTTTACAAATGAAGCAGCTTAATATGATTTAAAGGCTGCAGAACTTTCCCATAGGGGGAGAGAAGCAAATCCGCCGTGAGATGAGTACCAACGCAGTTGGTACTGAGGCTTTCAGAACTTTGATGTTAATGAAAGTGGATGGGTTGTAGAGATGGGAGAAAAGCTGCCTTTATCAGTTTTCTCAGTACCAAGCTGATAGCCATTGTAAAAGTGCTTTTTAATACAGCTGTGCAGCTTTTGCCAGTAAGCCACAGGTTTCCATCACATGATCAGGTGAAAATGTGCTTAACAAGGACGTGAATACGCTGCTTTGTTCATAACAAACTTATGGCACGACAGACAAAGCTCAAATTATCACAAGAGGGCAAACGTTTAGCCAGCAAAATGTGAAAGCTTTCCAGCCCGCATCTCACTGCTGGACAGCCCATGAAAGAAAAAAGAAAGTATCATCTAGTTGACTACCACCTTCTACAAACAAGAAGTCAGTTTGCTTTTTTGTAACTCTGCATCGGGAGCCTGTTGCATAAAGAAAAGAGAAAAGATACTTGGAGACACTTAAATTGCTCCTCTTCCTGCTATGAATGACCACACAGTGATTTTGTTATAAAAGAGAAAACAATTGTTTCCCATGCTGAATGCACAGCAAAAAAAGACTTCAACAGTAAGAAAAAACTGCTAATGGTAATAAAGATAAGCCCAGAATAAGGAGGCTGTGGAGTGCCTATTGCCAGAGTACAGTCCGAGCCTCTGCAGCACTGACCCAGGCACACTTTATGCTGTATCAGCCTGGATAACATGAAGCTTGTAACGGTGCTTCCATGGGTGAGTAGATACTTCCATCCACTTGGAGCAGGTGAACCCATGAGCTCTTACAGCCCCACAGGTCTACAGGGCAGCTGGGTACTGTGCAAAAGCAGCCCAGCACTGGGGACTTACCTTTCAAGCAGTGACAGAGGGAAACAGCATCTCACAGGCACTCCCAAGAGCTATATAAAATGCCAGCCTGCTCCATTCCAACTCTCACCCTCTCCAGTTTCACGCACTTTAAGACAGCTGCTTTACAATACTTGGACTTCAAAGCACAGTAAATTAAGCTCCACATAAAGTCCATTCAGCTTTTTGTTTAATTTGATAAAAGCTCATCAGACCATCCAAGTTACCTTCTGGTCAATACTGCCTCGAGAAATCTGCAATTCAGCTACCTGTGGTTTTTCCAATATTTCTGTAAAACATTACTGACAGAAACTGTTGGCCTGCATGCAGCAGATCTTTAGTAAACACGCTTTCAGAGCCACTCAAAGTACCTTCTCTACTGTTGTGATCTCTTTCTCTAGAAGTCTTCATCTTGTGTGATTTTTCTTCTTGCTTTAACGCCCTGGGATCACTGTCATTTTTATACAGCGTTTCTCCTCTATTTTAACCTGATGACATACCACATTCTCTTCTGTTTTCATTTCTTTCTAAGAAAAAGGATTGGTCTCAATAACAATGGCTTGGCTCTTGACTTGCTGGTTAGGAGGTTTAGCTTCAGGCTAGCCAGAGCTACTGTTAAGCTGGATACTTTCACGTCTATTGACAAAGAACAATAAACACGCTCACCATAGCTCCTTGCATCACGGATGATCCCAAAGCACTTCACAAACAGGGTACTGGGTCCCTCATTCACCATCAAAACATACTTGCCGCTAACTGTGCCAGCAACACTACATAAAAGTCAGTTAAGAGGTGAAAAAGAGAGCAACTCCTCCAAGCGAAATTACAAGGAAATTAAGGGAGGTAGAGCATATTACTTCACAGAGAAGTTGGCCCCAAGACCAAACAGCACACCTTTTTAATGGCCAAAAGGGGGGCAAGGTCCCAGTTCAAGATAGAATCACCAGCCATGCACCGCTGCTCCTCAGGTCTGTGCCAAGCACGGTGCGTTATCAGCTGAAGAAAGCACACTGCATGCAGAGCCAACGGCATGGCTGCTGTGCCTCTCCATCTGCAGGGTTCTCATCTTGGCTTTATCAAGAAAAAGCAATGCCAAGCCCAAGAGCTTTGACAAGATCCCAACACAGTGGCGACAATAGAAAAATACGCAGCAGATTTCATGTTAAGACCTCTTCAATGTTTCTTATTTAAATAAGCCATCACGCTGGGAGGAGAAAACCCACAGTGAAATCGATCATTTCAAGAACACACAGGATCAGCCTCCCCATCCACCTTCCCCTCTTGCCAAGTATTGACCTTGCTAGCAGAGCAGCAGCCTCAAAGATTTTAGATTTCCTACCACATAATTACAAATTAAGATGTTCAGCAAAGGGGAAAAAAGATTTTTTTATACATAGTGATCATGGGAAGCTGAACAGTATCCTGTATCAATACAGTCCTGTGGTAGCAAAGAGCAAAAGTCTAATTTCTCTAACGGTATCCCAAAGTTTTAGTAACAAGTGCACATGCCTTCCATGAGGACCTTATTAAAAAAAGAAGACATTTCTGTTTTAAGCATTTAAATCCCTAAAGACAGGCAAAAGAAAACACAGGACAAAGTAGAAACACTATTGATTATGCATAATTGGTATAATTAATTTGTAATTAGCTCATTAAAATATATAGACATTGGAATTATTCTTGTACATTTCTGGGAATATCCTGCAAGTCACTTGGGATAGGCTTATCATTTATTTGATAGATGAAACATTATTAGAAAGACAGTCCATTAAAAATTAATATACCAGAGTAATAATTTCTCGATCTCAGCATTCACTTTTCTACGTACTCAGATTCCTATTCCACCTTCCAAAGAGTTTTTATTAGCACTGTTTGTCAGAGCACGACTCAGGAAAGAGCAGCATTTCAGACAACTGAGGCAGAATATCCTTTACACCAAGTATGAAGTCAGTTTGGGGAAAACAATATGACAAATACTACAAATTACATACCACGACAATTACATAGCACGACATCTAACTCTATAACCAAAATTAAGATGGAATGCCTCATGCCTCAAAAGCAATACCAAACATGAATGGAAAGCGGTAGGAAGAACCTTCCACGGCACTGTCAGCAGCCTGGTCTCTAATGGCTTAGTGCTCCTCCACCGCTGCAGCACGTCTGGCATCGCTCACTGTCAGAAATGAATGTGCCTGGATATGCAGGATTTTGGGGTTGCTTAAATACTGCAGGTAACAGTCACCAGTCTCTCAGAAGCAGCGACTGAAACGGGCTGGTAGACACTGGTAGTGCAGTAGCATTTCGAAAGTGTTATGGTACCTTGATGTGGGGGGGAAAGTAAGGTGGAAGAATAGTGCTCACCATTTTTAGAGACAGTCAGTCCTTATGTGTGTAATTACGAGCACCACAAATAGCCTTTCTGCTCAGAATCACCTCAGGAAGTGTTTTCCTCCCCACCCTACCTCCATCAACACTGAGGGGAGCCTGGAGAGGGTGGTCTCTCACTGTGGCACTGATCTGTTAAGTTAACCCATCTTCATTTAAAAAACAAAAAAATCATATGATTACTCAAGAAAAGCCAAATCTACAGTGAATATATAGTGCTATTTGCCATTATAAGACCTGAATCTTTTCTTGCCAAACAGAGTATGTGCCTAAAAAAAAAAAACCAAAAACACTTTTGATTTTTTTTAAAAGAAGGATAAAATTGCAAAAAGAAATGTAGAAAAAAGTCTCCAGGTCATCTAAGTCACAATTAAACACTTCACTGTAATTTTGTACTTCTCAGCAAATCTGCTTTAAGAATTCCAAACAGTCTCCCAGGAGCCACATACTTTTTTTTTTCCCCGTCTCCAATCCAGCACAGACAATTATTTATTTTCTTTGCCCTGCACTCCAGACTGTGATGGATGTATTTACATAAACACACTCACAGTCACAGATATCTCTATATAAAAATTAATCTGCAGATGATGAAAAGTGTAGAAGATCTAAGAGGCAAATCCCAAACAAAAGAGCATACTTTATACATAAATATCTTGAAATTATAAAGATCTGAGATTAAGTGGTTTACCACTCATTTAGAATTGATTAGAATGTATTTAAATTTAGCTGAAAGTACCACAACATTGCTCATGTATTTGCATCTGCGAATAAGTAAATAAAAAGCCTGTTATTAAAGCCTTCATTAATTCTGATTATATGAGAACTTAAAAGCAAATCTGTGTAGTACTGCTCTGTAAAGACTCCTAGCAACTCTACAGTAAAGCTGGCACTGCAATACAACATGTGTCAGCGAAAACGACTAACAGGATCTATTTTCAGTAATCTTAAATCACACTGGTAAAATATAGAATTAATGTGTTTGCATAATACTTCAAAATAGTTTTCATTCTAATTCATTCCCCATTCATGCCTTATTGTAGCAAAAAAGTGAATTTTATATCACTTGACATTTATGCACCATAGTTGAAGACATTATATTAAACTACAATGTTTAGGCAGTATTCAGATGTGATGGGTATATTATTATGAAGATTGATCCAGCTATTTTATTTCCTTATAAATATGGAGGCTAGAGGTTTAAAAATACATCATGTTGACTAGAACATTCCATTCTGACTACAGATTTTGAGAGTTTCTATATGTTTAATTGTAGCCAATATTTTTGAAAGGATTCATTAATTTTAGTAGAATTTTCCCCCAGTTAAGGACTTGTCTGTTGATTTCTAAGAAGTATAATAATTAAGTATATAATCTACCCTAAAATGGTTCCTCTTGGAGAAATCAAGTTTTAAGCTATGAATGACTTCTGAAAGTCAACTTCTTCCCCCTCCAAAATTCTACCCATCTCTCTGGCATACTGGTTTAATAGTTTAAGCAGAGATGGGTAACTGAAAAATTATTAATTAGGCTCTTCAATCTCTATTCTCATACTGATAACTTAAATAAATGACTTAAAGCAAATTCATGTTTACAGAAACTTGAATTTGCAACACCAGTTCACCAATTCACCGGTCAGCCCGCACGTTCCCTTTTGACTGTGAAGGGCAGTCCTGGTAAAGCTCCCTCTGCAAACTCAACTTTTCACGGCTCAAGTCAAAGCCTGAATGAATCTTTCCGTAACTCGAGTGGGACCACAGATTACAGACCAGCAAGGGTCGATACTCTATTTATAAATGAGAGGTGATTCGGAGCAGTGAGGGGAGAAAACGCAAAAGACTTATTAAATTTGGTACGTAGGAAATGATCTTGCACTACCTAAGGAAGTTTGCTTGCCACAATCACAGTTGAAAAGTCATTCCAAGTTCAAACAAAATAAAACAAAAACCAACCTCCTCCCAACATTTAGGTATTAAACTCAGTTATGAGGTGGAGTTTGACTAAAGATTTTCTTTTCCCTACACAGTTTCTACGCCCAAGCGCCAAGCTGATTACCCAGCAATCAACATCACTGAACGTTCTAAGGCACCCTTCAAGACAAAGGATCAAATGGATTTTTAGTATTTAGTTACACAGAAAAGTATACCTGGTAGTCTAAAATGCTGAATCCTAACCCATTTTTGTCTTTCTCCAGTTCAATAACCTTCACGTCAGGAGACCATAATGCTAATTCCCCTTCTTCCTCCTCAGGATTAATGTCTTCCTCAGGTTTCACCTGAAAAATAAAAGCCCTGGTTCAAACACTATTCATTCACTTCTTCACAAACACTATTCCTTCAATATTTTGATTATTAATGGCTCATACATGCCCTAAAATATGACCTTTTATGGAATTACAATTTCACTGAACATTATGCATCCAGTTTTCTCCAGCTTGCTGCCTGGGATACTCCCCTGAGACTACGCCTACACGTTTCAAGCATCGGAGCCCAATCTGGCACACGAACACCCATGTATTAGGCAAATTAGTTGTTGTAATACCACTAACCTGTTACACGTTGATGAACTTCAGCTGTCCCATTAGATGCATAAAGGAAAAATAAATATCTTAGCATAAAAAATTTAACCACTGACAGCTCATAGACCAGACGAAAGTCCAGACGATCAGGCACATCTGATACTTGTGGCATTAAATATGCAAACAAAAAATTCTTATATTTTAACTATGCAAATAGAATCTCATTTGAAAAAACAAATGTGCTAAGGTATAAAAGAAAGAAGTGTAGTCACCCAGTTCCATTGGGTAAGGACAGCTTCACAAACACATCTTCCAAAAAGGCATCCTTTGTTCTCTAACTTAAAATGCGTGTTTTAACATCACTGCTTATTTCATCAACACAATCTTTACAGAATATCAGTGTATGACATCCTAAGAAAAATGTTAAAGCCTTGCACCATTAACTTCACACTGATTTAACTTTCTCTGGACAAATATGTCTATTACACAGAGCACTGCCATGAGAGAAAAGGAAGAAATTTTTCTTCCACACACTCTTTCTTGATACTTTTGACAAAAGAAAGCAGAAATATTGCGAGATTGCTCTGAGGAAAAGGCAACCTCTGTTGACTCAATATCACCTCATGGCAAAAATGTTCAACTGGTGGGATGCACACGGAGAACGTTCAGTAAAATTCAGCATCAAAATACACAGTGGAACAAGCTCTACTGCAACAGAAAGGGCTTTTCAAAAATGAGTAATACCGTACACGTAATTCTTCTGTGAAACATCCGTATTTCTTGTTTAACTCTCCACCTTAGAGGAAATTAGATCAGAAAAGGCCAGAAAAGATGAGAAGTCAAGGTGTAAATACTTTTAATAAACAGGAACAACCATCACAAATGTCAAGCTTTAGTCTGAGACTTTAAAGCTTCTGCAATGGAAAGAAACATTAAGTTTCATTTTTTTCCAGTTCTATAAAAACCTACTCAGAACATGGAACTAATCAGCTAATGGTGGCAAGGATGTGATTTAGTGTAATTCAGAGCTTTCGCTCACCTATTAAGTGTAAGAATGATGAATGGGATGCCCATAGTCAGCACGCCAGCTTGGTGATTTACCTGCCTTGTATTTATAGTACAATGAAGGTTCTCATGACCAACCTGTACAAACTGTCGAAGTACCTGAGTTGCAAACAAGAACTATCTGTCACTGAAACACCAGCTGTCCCGTGTGAGCCCAAAGTGAACGGCAAAGGCAGCTTTAGATGACAATTTAATACAAAACTGCCTCATAGAACTATATATTTTAGGGAATGTTGTTTAAGACTGAAGAGTGGTCTGGATCAAACAGCAAAAGGCGAGCTGAAACACTGTCTTTAGAAAGCTAAATCGTTGTCTCAGAAATACACGTGCTTTTTCAGAGAGTTGTCCTTTTACACCACTAAATGACACGGGAAGTCTACCTGTTGTTCTGGAGGGGAAACTCCCACGGTGGGTTCATCCACAAGAGACTCATTGCCATCATCAAACAGTCGCCGACAGCAAACCAGTGTAAACGGGGGTGGCACTTCTTTTAGGAAGGTGATTGCCTCGCGGCGTGATTTTCCATATAGCTGCACTCCATTTACCTGCACAGAAGGGGACATGCACACACAGACTAAGCTAATTAAAAGGATATCGATCGGATTCTTTTATTCAATTTTTTTTGTACATGTCTTTCCCCAGCTGAATGTGAAAGTCTAATTTTACTAAGGGATTCTGGCAAAGGTTGCGTAGTTTTATTAACGTATGCTTCTGACGAACACATGCATTGCTGCAAGATGTAAACTTCATCTGCAAGAACTTGTCATTACTGACTGCTATATCATGTCTCTGCTCTCTTCAGAACAAGAAGGAACTTCTTTCAGTTCAAGAGGAAACAGCAAAGAGAACGTTTATATAGTAAAAAAGAAACCAATTACAGTAAGCAACTAATCAGAAAAGCCTGATAAAAGTCAAAGTTTATCACATAAGCTTTAGATCCTGAGTGACAACAGAAGACCATAAGGCCATTGTTAATGGATGTTTTTAACCACAGACTTAAAAAAAAAAAGAAAAAGGAAGATAGATAGAAAGATAGATAGATAGATAGTAATGCAGCTTTGAAAATGGGATACTGCAGTTGTACTTCCTCAGGAAAATAAAACTACAGTGATTCATCCTGTTTTAGGTATTTCGTAACCTGCAATATCATGAGGGCATGTCTACTTGCACCATAGCATTGTCCTTAAATGAGGAGAGCAGAACATCAGTAGGTGTCATAGATGGGAACATCATCTACGCTGATGAGTGGTGCAGCCCCAAAGGAGCAGGTATTTAACCCGACTAGTACAATGGACTTAATCCTGAGACCTCTTCGTTTCAGGGATATCTTTCAGCTACCTCAAGTCTGCTCTCCTGACCAAATGTCCAGTCACTGGAGTTCAACCACTGGTTTAGGAATCTAGTACAATTAATCAAGTCCACTCCACAACATAAAAACATGGAATCATTAAGGTTGGAAAAGACCTTTAAGATCACCGAATCCTACTGAACCAAAGCACAGTGAGTGGGGATAACTGAAGATTCTCTTCAACCCTTCACTCCATACCCAAACTGCAGTCCTTGTATAGATGAACCCACATTCAATCCCAGAAAACAGAGCACGTAAACATACAACATACACACCTCTGTACACGTGTAGTCACAGCAGAGCCTCGCCATATGCTTCCCAAATCCCCTTGCACATTGGAGGGACTCAACCTTGTGCAAGACTACACAGCAATCTCACTTTGGCCACCATTTTCTTCCTCATCACCTCTATTTTTTCCTACTTTCTCCTTTGTGCTTTTACAGGGTAGATACAGCTTACACTGCTGGGAGTCACAGAGATCCTCTCACCCTGTAACCCAGCCAAGGAGAAAACTTCAGAGTGGTGTAACTGCCCTCGAACATAGTAAACGAACTGCAATGGGTTTTCTTCTGTAAGAATTACAGCAACTGCTGAGCTATCAGGCTAATCCATTAGTTAATTATTTAAGCAGAAGTATCTGTGCGTAAGGATTTTTTAATGCATTGAGAGTGGCAGTGGGGTGGAAAGCTACCAGCACTTCTCAGCATGCTGTGATTGATGGAGAAGAGCTACCACAAGCTCCCAGGCAGACTTGGGGACTCCCATTTCTTCTTTTGCTGCTTCCAGAAATCAGTGTCTAAAGGTACGAGGTGCCCTACACCCCATTCATTCACCACACCGCTCTAGCTGGGCCAGCAAGTAGGAGCGAGTGAAATTTTACAACAAAACTAGAAGGACACAAGGAAACAATTTACTCCTAAAAAAGAACACAATGAAGTTAGCTAAAATTAGGGGGAGGGAAAGAAGAAAATACCATGCTTTCTATCATAATCCAGACATGTCATTAAAAATAATCAACATTCAACCTCACTATATATTAAAGAAAATTCCTTGCTGATCACATTTTAATCCCAACTGTATCAGGACCAGGTAGAGCTGCTTGTTTGGGAAGGGGGCTGTCACTTTTTCCACTGCAAACCCCTACTTAAGGGGATTTATAACTTGGCTGCAAAAACATACTCTGGGCTAAACGGAGCATATATAGCTTTATCCCTAGAGCACATTTTTATTTTGTTGGGGGTTTTTTCCAGCTACAGAGAAGTAAAAAAAAAAAAAAATTATGCTCACTAGGTCTGAACATATTTGTGAACTTAATTGTAAGTACACAGTAATAAGTAAAACTGTTAAAAATATACAATTAAAGTTTCCAAAGTTACTCTACAGCGGTGCATTATTGCTCTTTCTATACAATTTTTTGTTTAGTGGCCAAGAAATTTAAACAACACTCCCAGCATTCCATTATTCCCTTCCTTTAGGAATCAAAATTTCCTCCATTAAGCAATAAATGAAGAAAATGTTTTAGGTCTTAGCGATATCAGTATGAATTTTTTATGTAAAGGCGTGAACAGGAATTAAAAGCAAGAGAGCTGTATACCTAACAAATTAATCTTTCAGAAGGTCTAATTCTGTTTCCACTAATGTCAATTAAATGTTCTTTGCATCCACTACAAAAGGTTCAAGTTCAAAATAGTCCCCAAAAAGCAGGTATTCAATAGGAAATTAATGCCTTTTCACCTGCAGGCTGGGATGTATTCTTTTAATTATTATTATTTTAATGCTATCAAATAAATATTTTTCCTGAGCAAACAGGTCTGGTCCAATTCCGATAACATCAAAGCTGCCCCAATACCTCTTAATACATATTTAAACAAACTGATGTACAAGCTCACACTCACAAATGCCTTCCAACACTCAAAAAGCAAGTTATAATGTGTAGCAGGACCCACTATTCCTGAGACTGTCATAAATTTTTTAGGAGTGACAATTAATAAGGAAGTTTATCCACCACAAAAGCTAATGCCAGATTGCTCAGAAGGCTGAGCTAAAGGACCACAGATACAAATACACTCAACACAAATGGTATTTCTGCTCTTAGGACTCTTGAAACCCATGTTAAAACGTTTCAGAAGAACACTCCATGAAGTCACTATGAGGTCACAAGAATTTGACATTTTGTCCCTAAAGAAGGAACAAAACACTGAAAAAATGAATGTGACTTCCAAAGCACTATCCCAGTGGTTTCCACAACCCACTTGTGAATACTACTATAGCAGAGCAAAACTAGAATTTAACACGAGCATTTTTAAGAACCAAACAGGAAACAGATCAATTCTATTTTGATTTTTTTGCTTTGTTTTTGTTTTTCAGGTTTTTTTGTTTGGTTTTTTTTTTACCTCCAGAAGTTCATCCTCCAGTTGCAGAAGACCAAGTGTTGCAGCTGGGCCATCTGAAGCAATTGATGATATATAATGATGTCCATTAAACGTGTCAAGCTCAACTCCTAATCTCAAAGTGTGGATGGGTAAGAGCTGCCAAAAGATAAGTAGGGCTGAGGACGTATATATCTTTATCTGCTACAATATAAACACATTTGGAATTCAGTAGCTCACCAAATTAATTTCCATAATCACCATAAATACCATAATCACCATAAAAACTCATCACAAGACCAGCTGTCTTTCTCCTTTGGGAGCTACACTACTTTGAGGTAGGAAAAATATCCATGAAGCGTCCTCTGCAGATAGCTAATAACACTGGCATCCTTGTTTCCACAAGGTGAAATCACTGATTTTGGGTCAGTCTTTTCCCAGTGGGCCTCCTTAAGTTGGAATTTTTCTCTAGGGAGCCTCTAACATTAGTGTCTTAGGTCTGCTAATATTAGGAAGACTAGCATAAAACTGATACACTATCCAGAGAAGACAGCAGTAATCATGGCAACCTGAGAGGAAGAAATTATCAGCACTACCTTCTCCTTCAGTTTGGCTATTTTCTGGCTTTTTACTGAGTTGAAGCATTGACTGTCCTTCTGGTTCCCAATTAATTCTGGATATTCAAGTAAAAGGAGCAATGCTTTGATTCTCAACATTCCCTCACGCCCATGCCTGACTGAGTTTATGGCCTTTCTTCACAGAGATATCCCCGTAAGTACATAAATGCATCATTTTCCACAAGCCTCTTTTGCACAATATTGACTTGAATAATAATTTAATATCTTGAAAATCTCTCCAAAGTCTCAGAAGAATGAAATTAATTTCAGCTCTGACCATTTCGATTAAATGCACCTCCCTCTCCCTGAGCCAGGATAACTATGGCAAACTCCTCTGCAGATGATGATACTGTTCGGCACAGTTTCAACTTCTGCTCCATTCTGCAGTGGCTTTCAACAACTGAATTTCAATTAAGTACCCCCAAATTTGAGGTTTATATGCATGGTTCGGGTTTTTTCCTTCTTTGGTGCGTGTATGTGTTAAAAGGTTCATTTGCCCACACTACGAAAAGGTATTGGGCCAGTTCAGAATATTGGCAGCCTTTTTTTTTTTGCAAAAGTAAGACAGAGCCACAAAGCCACTAAATTTCTGCAACACATAAAACTGGAATTGTGTCGCGCCCTCCTGGGGTTACTCTGCCAACACATAGCATGAAGGAAACCATCATGTAATGTAAGTCATACCTTTGAGTACTTCTGGAGCTCCAAATCATCCGTAATGGGCATATCCACATTCACAACCTAAAAATTGTACATCATAACATTTTTCAATAGCAGGACAATAAAGACTTTGCTGGAATGATGAATTCTGGCAAAAACGCTGATAAGCAAAATAAACTGTACTTAAGCAAAGTCACATTGATGCAGAAGAATTTTAAACAAATGTTAGAAAAATCTTTCAGATGCAGAACATTTACAACTAAGAATGTGGTGATTATGTAGTATCAGAAAATTCTGATATTATCTTATTCCCGAAGCCCAAGTGCCACTCATAGTCAGGTTCAGGAATCCTGTATAAGCACACAGTGCCATTATGTTTGACACATACTTGCCTGACTTGCCAATCAGAATTTGAAAAGTATGATAGCTTCGGTTACGACTTCAGTCTATAGTACAGCCACCTAACATCTAGACTTCTGCAGCATGTTTCTAACATGGCTTGAAATACAAGAGTTTAATTACCAAATCTGAATGGAAAGTGAATTATTTAACACAGTGGAAAAAATCCCTTCAGTATAGTTTCATTTTTTTAATATTAATAAAATAACTATGTTTACCACCAATTTTCTTGTAATGTTCTTCCTTAACATCATTTATTTACCTGTAACCTTTTAAAATTGGACTAAATAACCTTCAATGTAGTAAGATGACATCTGTGGTGATCTATGGCCCAGGGTTGGAATGTGGGAAACTGAAGCTGAGTATGTTTGGGAGGACAGCTACACTTGTTAGATATATTGGAAAATATATAGCCTTGCAAAAAATCAGGTAACTTCAGGCTGCTTTGGAAATTTCTAGTTTAACAAATTGTTCTACGGAACAATACTAAGTCTCAGCTTTTTCTCCTTGGCTTAATTTTAAATAGAGCTTCCAGCATCTTGTTTTCTAGCATCTAGGGTATTTTTCCTGACAGATAGAATCCATTTCATGTCCATTCAGTTGTAACTAAATGAATCTATGACTGATAACTCCTCAGCTTGACTGCTCATGCTCAGGTACCCGGCAACAAATACCACACAGTCTCACATCCCTGTACACGCTGCCAGGGCCTCTTTCTGTTTCAGCAGCATCTCGGCTCCTTCCACTGGTACCACAAAGGATCAGCAACACAGAAGCCATGAGTGACACCAAACCCTCTCTTCAAATAGCTGTTTCCTCCGAAGAGAAATACTTCTGAGCGAATACTCAGCCCTGTAGGCACCTCCAGGGTGACGTTCTGGGAGCTGAGCTTAGGAGTGAGGGTAGCCTGAAACAGGGACCGCGCTATCATGCTGAAATCGAACTAGATGTCGTTATTGAATGCAGCCAAACAAGACTAGAGGTGGGTACAGATGACAAGAACTGGAAGAACCAAAAAAAAAAAAAAAAAAAAAGACTTTCAAAATAGGATGCCACAACAGTTTCTTTCTGTTATTTAAAAGGACCCATCATTAACATTCTTACTCCTGACATTTTACTGGCGGCAGCTAAAGGAGAATTAGAAATGAACGGTTTCACGAACTAAGCAGGTTTTCATCCTCTGTGGGAAGCGTGATAGTGCTAAGGGAAGTAATATCAGACTCTTGAAATGTAAGGATGGGAATACCAAGCAACTGAAGTGGGCAGCCAAACAGATTTATTGCATCATGTACATAATCTTACACGGACTTCAGATCTTAAAGGAGTGCTAATGGAAAGAAGAGAAGCGAGTTTCTCAAGGCAATTCTTAAAGCTACTTTAAATCTTCCAGCGAGTGACTGGAACGATGGCTACTCCGAGTAGTAAAAATAAGTGTCTCTAAATCAACTGGACAAGCATCGCAAAGACAAACAGGGCATTTTCTTGGTGGTGATGATAATTTTCTAAGTCTTTGGAAAGAAGGCTGGCTGGAGTCTTTTATCTGTATACTCTCTAGCTAACACAGCGCTGAAAAGCAGCAGTGAATTACAGTTTCAGTCAACTCCTTATGACGATTCATCAAAACAATCTTTTGCTTGGCAATTATTTAATAGGAAGTGAAGAAATACCTAACAGACATTGGCACCACAAAGTTACACTACTGTGAATTACCTCCTATTTTCCCTGCACATTTGAAAATCATTCTTTCATTCTTCTAATAAAATCGTAAGATGCTTCGTGAAACACAAGAGCTCTATCCTTAGCCTTTTTCTTCCAGTGCACAATAAAACAAATAGATCATAAATGAAATCATAAAAGTGCCACATATTTTAAGTGGCTGCTATGATGCAGACTTAAAAGGACAGCTGGTTTTCTTAAATCACTGTTCCTGTCTAGTATCTGTTAAATCACTGTTCCTGTCTAGTATCTGTATAACAATAGCATCTATATAAACATAATTAAAAAAAAACCCCAACAACTTATTTTAACACTCCTATATTTCAGCCGTGATGTTATGAGAAACAAAATGTGATGTTACTGATCTGTTCCAAACACTAAACTGTTCTATAAAAAGCCCGTAATGCTAAGCTTGCAGATCTGTAATTTAAAGAAATAACATACATGAATGTAGTTTATTGAAAGATAACGTACCATAACTTCATATTCAGGTCCCAGCAGGTTTTCCCACTTGGATTTCAGCTCGTGTGCTGGAGGGAGTGGGACTCTTCCTAAATATGAAAGCAAATATTAAATTTACAAGCATATTGTACATCCAGAAGTACATTTATTTCTAAATACTTCAGTAAAAAATCAGTGTAAATAAAAGATTAGAGAGAATAATCCCAAAAAAGGAAAGTGCATTAAGCTGAGTCTATCAAACAGTGCAAATCAAAAACATCTTTCTTAGGAAAACAATGTAAAATGTCAGATACTGCTAACGTGTGATTTATTCAACAGAGGCGCAGAAGAGGTGATGCTTGCACTGATGAGATGCAAGTTCTGCACCATCTAGTACTGTAAATAAATCATTCTTTTAGGCTGCAAAACAGATTTCACATGACTTCATAATTTGTGGCTATAAAAACGCTTGCCACTCCAGGGAGGAACCATCTCCCACCAAAATGAACCCCCTTAAGACATAAAATACCTGACAAGATATTGCTGTTATCGAGGGGCTGTGTCAGCACAATGCGGTCGCGGACTTTATTTATACATTCGGCAGGTATAAAGGCTTGTCTAGTTTAATTAGGCCAGTAAGTAACAGGAGCTTTAATATAAGCTCCAGTTCTAAACCAGTCTTCCGTGGGAACTTGGCTATCTTGACGTTTATATCTTTTCAGCTTTCTTACTTACACAACCAAGGCAGTATTACATTCATGTAAGACAATTTGACAGAGCTAGACAGCATAAAATGACTGGCTGCCCTGCATTTGACCTCATCCAGAAGCTCAGCGCACATATAAAGTTCCAAGCCGAAGCAATGTTTAACTGGTAAGAATCAAGCTCTAAAGCAAATTCCATCCAGCAGCTACAGCAGCAGCAACTGGGGTCTGAATTACTGAAAACTGGGGTTTTTTTCCCCCCCTGAACAATTGTAATAGTTTGTCAGATGTCTAGACAAGGCACAGACCACTTAGTATTGCTGATGGGTCGCATGGACATTTAGAATGTAAATCACAACCTCGCATTTTGCTCACAAACTGGCGAGGGAAATACCTCAAGGGGGGAATTTTGAAGACACCAAGAGCAGCTCAGAGCCTACCTACTAGCAAAATCCCAACACAAATGGGATGTCAAGCTGCCTCTGCTTTCAACACCTCCATAGACTGCAAAGATAAAGCCTGAGCTTTGCAATACAATCCTCATTATATTGTTTTGCAACTTTGAAGTTTTTCATTAAAAACAAAGAGTTAACTTATGCAGCAACATAACCCATCCCTGCATCTCTTCCACTCACTTTCTGTCATGCCAGACAGTCAAATTCTGTCTGATCTGCACTGAGGAACCACAATCCTCATTGCCTAACAACTGAGATTTCACGTGGGAATACCCAGAGCATCCTTATCCTATAGGCTCAAGGAGATACAGATATTCAAGGATATCTACAGACAGCATACTATACAGATAACTATTTTCTGTCACCAGAAAGAAACGCCACCAGGAATAAAAACCTGGGTTTTTAAGTACAGCCCATAGTTCTCTCTGAAATAAATTATCTTAAAAAAGGAAGACAAAACGTCCCAAAATTATCAGCTGTGAGTGAAGAGGTTTTTCCTCCATTTAAATTTAATCAGAGGTTCTAAAGATAAGTCGTTTCCGTGAGCCTTGTTATCAAGCACAGGCTGGTCACTATCTTTACACTCTAACTGCAGCAAAACCAGAACACCAGTGCATTCTTCTACTTCTGTTTGCAGAAATACATAGGGACAGAAATCCTTTAGTACCCTTTTCTGCTATTACAAAGTTAGTGTGAACACACAGAACCTGCAACTCCTGTGCAGCCAAATGCAAATTTTAAGGTTCCCAAGGAGTAATGAATCGTAGGCTCAAGCTCAGAGTTCAGTTTGGTCACTGTAAGCTATGTTCAGTTGGCTCAATACAGGAGTTTTTTGTCACTTCCAAAACACCTTACCAAAACCTATGAGTTGTTTGGAGCAGGTGCTGATGCATGTCTCCAGTTGAAGTCTCCCCCTTTCTTTCTTTCAAACACACTTTGAAGTCTTTGCCTGTAACTTCCTCAACTGTGGAAACATTGGCTGAAGGCATTTGGATTAAATATATTCAATTCCAACAGGATCACCCAATTCACTTAAAATGCTCCTTTTCTCCCCAAACAGCTTTTTCCACATGGCAGCTAATAGGAAGTTTCGTTCCAGTCTCTTAGCGAGCTGGATTTCTCACAACCTGCAATATGTCGTCTTAACTTCTATAACGTGCAAGGCCTCAGAAATGAAACCACTTCCCTGGGGCAGCTTTCATTAGCAACAACTTCCAACTGCCTGCACTTCCATGCAGATTTTCATTTCTAATTATCAAACATCAGAAATAAATGACGAGTGTATTGTAAAAATCAACTTTCCTGGTCATCTTCAAAATTGGGATCTGTTCTTCTTGCAATTCCCTCCCACTTTCACAAACTTACTACAAGCTGTGCTGTGCTCTAGCGGACTTCATTAACGCCCCGCCTTTACCTGCCCTACTGTTAGATATTTTTCCACAGCCATCCTTAAATGCCTGACTGGCATCATCGTATCTTTGGGTTTTGAGTGCTGCTGCAAGGCAAAAAGGGAGCAGTTCTGCCCAGTCTGCAGTCTTGCAGACGTGGCTGTTAATTGCCTCTAGGCTGCTAGCAGAAAGTTTGGTGCCTTGTGCACGTTGCATCCTAAACCACGTTGCCTTTGTAACAGAACTGCTTAAGCACGTTTTAGCCTGGCCAGAATTATTATTTAATACCTCTCCAGGAAACACAATTTAATAAGAATTTCACACAACTGGGCTTAAAGGGAAGTAATACATATTTTATAAAACATACCTTTTACATTAAACTTCTAAAAGCATTTCCAGAGTTTAGTCAGAGCCTCAAATTAACAGTATTTACTTCAGCACCACTATAATGAAGTGCCAATCACCATGTCCAAAATAAGCACCTATCTTTGGAATTTAAACTTGCCCATTAAATTCTATTTCAAGGTGAAATCTTATATATCGTATTTCAATATGAGTAAAATTTGCAGCTAAGTATTTCAACTTTTTAGCAGAGATACACACACAGTTTATAGCTGCATAAAGCTTTTGCTGAACCTTAAAACCACTT
Source organism: Bucorvus abyssinicus (assembly GCA_009769605.1). Taxonomy (NCBI): domain Eukaryota; kingdom Metazoa; phylum Chordata; class Aves; order Bucerotiformes; family Bucorvidae; genus Bucorvus; species Bucorvus abyssinicus. Next base: position 30,836,310 of record CM020034.1, on the reverse strand, counting down.
AAAGTGGTCTTTCACTAGGAAAATCCCCCGTTTAACGAAGCAATGACTCTTCCTCACCAGTGCATTAAATGCTGCTGATTTCACTACCCAGTTTCCAAGCCACGCCCACAGCATTATTGTGCTGGCTCAAGGAGGACCAGCACTGCTAGAGGGTATCAAGGGCAGAATCCAGCTGCAAACCAAACAGTATCTGCAGGGTTTAAACTTGGTATCCCAAGACAAGCTCTACATACAGACACATTATACGAATTCTCCAAGGCGAGAGGAGCTTGGATACATCAAAGAAGAGAAAAATCTTGTAGTACACTTGCTACACGATGCCCTAGGGAATGCAGTGCAAATAAACCACACTGTCCCTGCAAGGGATCAGCACGGTCCAAGCAGCAGCTATGGATTCTGGGCAATGCAGTCCCTGCCAGACCAGGTGCCTCTGCACTACACTCCAGAGCTCCAGGGAAGGGGATGACGAGATCTGCACGATGCTACAGCTGAAGGGGAGCCACTCAGATACATACAACTCACTTACACAAACACCTTTGGAAACTAAAGGCTTTGCAGTATTTCTGGAGAGGCAGTGAATCCACATCAATGAAAATGCTATGAAAAGAGTTCAAAACCACAGTATGATCCAAGCTGATTATCAGCAGAACAGGGATCCCTAAGGCATATCTAGATAACACACCTTGAAACTAACAGTTTGTTAACTCCAAGCCAAGGAAACATGGGTTTAGTTCCCAGCAAAAACTGATGCTGCCATTGATATACCACATTTGCACAGCACTGGGTATTAGGTGACACATTCCTCAGAAAGTTCTCTTTGCATCACGACAGACATCTGCAGCCGGTGACACCAGATAACCCCATCATGAGCAGACAGGACTACAGAGATACTTCAGTAGAAAAAGAAAATATTTTATGCATAGAAAGGTCCACGGTAAAAAAAGACTGGGTAAGTGACACAGGACAGCATGTGTTGCTCTTTCCCAGTCTCTGTCATAGCAAGTGTAAGTCTTTGTGCCCCTAAGCACATCCTACTGCTAAGTCCTTAAGTTATTCATCCATTGTAACTACAAATCGATATATGCTTTTCCATTCACACAGCTAAAACAATCCTTTGTCAACCTCACATCTCAGCTACTCAACCTCCTCTGTTTTGGCTTCCTATTTCTGGGAACAGGCAAAAGTCACAACACAGGATGTCTGGTTACAAGGTTTGGACAGAAAAGTAAAACAGAACAGATCACAGGAACTGCTATATTTCGCTCATTTCCAGGTTGTCTTTAATACTGACAGATCTTCCACAATCCTAGTGAAATTGTTATTCATTGACAGCCGTGATTTAGAATCCTCTATTACATCTACATATCTTAGAAACTATAAGGCATAAGGATAATTTATGCTGACTTTAACACAAGCTGTAGAAACTCACCCAGAAGCTCCTGTAGAAGAGCCCAGCAATCTGTAGGCAAATTGAAGCCTTCTGGAACGACCTCCAGCCTTGATTCAGAAGCCAGCTAAAACCCAAAGAGATTCATGCCCCTACATCCAGCTGCCTGTGCTGTTAAAAATCACTTGCCTAATTTGAACTCCTGTCCAGCTTCTGATTCCATGTCTAGAGACTGAACTCTGGTTTCCAACAGCAGAACAGGAGGAAGCAGTATGCAACAGTATTAGTACCATGAGGTGAATGAGTCAGGTCTGGGAGCCAGCAGGCAGCAAGGATATATTCAATCCATATACAATGATGTATCCAAAGTTCATGGCCAAGTGAAGAATCTCACAGGAGGTGGACATAGCTTGTGCAAGGCTTCCTACTTCTCTGGCACTCCAGGAAATGTCAGTGACGAGGAGCACTATATGCAGGACAAGCAAACAGCAGCAAGGGAGTTACAAGGCAGGTGGCACATGAGTGAGACAGATGTTCATGGAAATGGCATCTGTCTCCTTTGTGTGGAAAACGGCCTACAAATGGAGACGTCACAAGACACGATCCCCTGTCTCTGCTGCTGCAGCCACTTCTGGCCCTTCAGCAAGCTCTGCTCAGTCAAAACTCCTGAGGGAGGTTGCTGCAGCCCAGGAGGCCAAAGTCGAGCAGCTCAGAAGGTGAGTTCTGGTGAAGCTGCTGCAGTGCCAGAAGAGGAAACTGCAAGAAATGGGCATCAGAGATGATGAAGAGGCAACCACCAGAATATTTTGAAAAGACTCTGCAGACACAGGAGCCTAAGACCTGTAAGGGCAAGAGATAGATATGACTGAGGTAACAGTGGATCAGGAAGAAAATGTGAACTCCCAAGAATTCCATCTCCTGATGCTGTTCACGTAGCAACGTGGTCCAAGGTCCTGGCAGGCAGGACACTTCAGATCATCAGAGTAGGACCAGGGCTAGGAAAGAGGAATCGGTGAGCTGTGGGCATGGAGCTCTAGAGAGCTTACAGGATTCATTCCAGAGTACTGAAAGGGCTGCACCTCCACTGTCTATAATCTACAAAAAAAAAAACCCAAACCAAACCAAAACATGGCAATTAAAGAGGGATCACTAATGACTGGAAAGGGACAAACTTCACGCAAGGAGGAAGATCCAGAGAATCATAGGCCAGTCAGTCTCACCTCTGGCCCTGAAGAGATCATGAGGTACTTCTTCTTGGAATCCATTCCCAAAGACATAAATGATAAGGTGGCAAATCAGGAACAGTTAATACAGATTTGCCAACTAACTGACCAATCTGACTGCCAGGATAGCTATGTGGAAAAAGGGTGTAATACAACTCAACTTTACTGAAGCTTTTGACACTGTTTACATCAGGATTCTTATTTGGAAACTCAGAAAGCAATGATGACTGCTAAAGAGGCTAACTACTAGATGGACCACTGGGATCAAAGACAGCATTAACCAATGGCTTGACAGCCAGTTATGGGAGAAGGTCAATAGCTACAGTGGCTAATATCATCCAGTATCTTCATCAGCAACCTCCACGATGACACAGAATGCACTCTCGGCAAACCTGCCGACAGTGCTACGTAGGGTGGGGTGGAAGAGTTGGATAGATCCAACAGGTAGAGCTATACTTCAGAGGGACCTGTGTAAAAAGCATTACAGAGCAAAAGCTAAACACAGGGTGGGCCATGACAGCCCATCAGTATTGAAAATGGATTAAAGACAATTCCAAAGACTCGGAAGAGACCCTGCAAGATATCCTATCCACCTGTTTTATGTAGACTCTGCTTCTTGTCACTTTGAAGACTATTGTTCTGTTTTTGGTTTTCCTCAGTCTTAGCGTCCACACTAGTTTCAGGCCCTACAGCTCCAGGGGACACAAAGGTTGGAACAACTGGCTGCACTGTGAAAAGAGATGAAAAAAAGTAAATCATATGCTGCAAAATATATGAAGTAGGAACACTGCCTCAGTAACATTTTTTTTTCTGGCAACACAAGAGTTTTGCACTCAATCTTCCTGAATCCCTCATTTTTGTTTCTTTCCATTTTCCTGAATCTCTCATTTCTGTTTCTTTCCATTTCTCCTTAAGTATCTCATATTCTACAGTGTGCCCTTACAAAATGTAGGATCATTTGGTATCTAGTCCTAATTGTTAAATTAGGTAAGTGTTAATTGAGTGAAAAATAAAATCAGTTGCTAAAAAAAAAAAAAAAAAAAAAAAAAAAGATTACCTCTATCTGAAGGTCTTTCTGAAGAAATGGTAGAAGAAGGTTTCCTTCTAAGTAAGGTAAGGCGTACAGTCTGTCCTGTGTTACGCAACGCCTCTACCACGTCTTGGTTAGTGTAATCCTGTATATTAATTCCATCAACCTAAAAGAACCAAATTACATTCTTGGGCTGTACCATACACTGTAAGCAACATCCAAATTATTTTGTGCAGAAATTATAGGGTTATTCACCCAAGACAGTAACATTTGCAAAACAATCTCATTAAATCAGTTACATTTCACTAATTAGATAATATTTTCAAAATGCATTTTAAAAGGAAACACAACAGTAATTTCTTCTGTCTTCACGGGGCAACCACAAAACAGAATTTACTAATCTGATAGAATTGTGCACTGATTTCCCCCTACATTGTTTTTTGCTTACGAAGAACAGCTTGAGGTGTATTGTGGATGAAGCTTCCCAGCAAGAGTAGTCAACCTAGAATTCAGTTCATTATCACTGCTAGTTTTCTCATGGATTTCTAACCTGCCCTACACAAGCCTGTACACGATAATCCACTCTGAACAGCCCAGTTCTTACATCAATTCAGATGTTTTAATTTACACCCAAAACACACTGTTCGCCTCACTGTTAGATCATGCATCAACAGGGGCTTCTCCTGCAAAGCTGCAGATAAAAGCAAAGGTTGTATCAATTTTTACCCTCACAAAGGAGAAGTTGACTTTGGAAGGTCTGGCATGGCACACAGTTTAAAACTAATTTAAAATCATATCTCTATAAATATTATCTCTTAAAACAAAAAGGCTGTGTAATTCACTCCTGTTTGTACTGCAAATGCAAATTTGGCTATTATTCAATTCACCATTAGTCAATGGGTTTTAATTTTTCTACACATAAAGCTTGGGTTTTTAAACCTAAATTGTCACAATTAACATTTTGATTGTATCCACACTATGCTACGCAGTCATTAAGGACCATAAACAGTGTGCCACGTCTTGCAAAATCTTACCCGTCCTCAAATCCCATTCAATTCAAATAGAAGCTAATGCTGCTCATCTTTACTTCAGGCCAAATGCCAAGATTCTCCACTCTGAAACATTTTAATTCAAACGCTTGTCTCTTTCATAGTTAACTACTATTTACTACTACTTTGAATATAAAATGATATTTTAACCACAGCAAGCCAAAGCTCATTTCTGTTACAAATCTACCTAAACAAATACAAACCACCAAATTATTTCCTCTGCAAAGCAGAGAAGGTTTAATTAATTTTAGAAAGTCTTTACTACACTGTTCTTTTAACACCAAGATGCGGAATGAAGTATTACTACAACAATATATAAACAGACTGTTTTACTTACAGCAACAATTTTGTCATGAATATGAATTTGGCCGTTGTGGTCAGCAGCGCTACCAGGAATTATATTTTTCACGAAAATTCCTGAAGGTTCTGTTGGCAGGGGGAGGGGAGGAAGAAAAACAAGTCACGACGTTAACCTAATTTGTTTCATTTCTTATTAAGATTTTGAATTACAGCCTTTTTCACACACTTCTGTCCACGAAGTTACGATTCTGTAAACCACCGACATTTGCATGTTACCCCTCACTTGACACAGAACGACTGAAGATCTCTGATGGAAAAAACAGCACCAACACAACCACCTCTACACTGACCTCGACATTTTTTCCTTAAAATGGCTCACAAAAGACCACCTCCTCCATGGATTCATCCCTGTGCTTACCCAGGCTTTAAACCACAATCACTTAAATCCACGCTGCATTTGATTTCAATACGACTACCTAAGCTAAAAGTAAAGTACGCGTTTAAGCACTTTGATCAGGACTTCAATCATCTTACAGCTAAAGAATTTAGTACTTTAAATCTTAATGAAAAAGGATTGTTCTTTTAAAAAGAAAAGAAAAACATGGAAACCAGAAAAGCTGTCCTTTGTCACGTTTGACATTTGATTATTAATTCCAATTTCTAATTAGAACAAGGAAATAAAAACAAAACAAACAAAACAGTAAAAATGCCAGTCACCAGTTGAAACAGTAACCCTTTCCTTCCACAGACTCTGAGACACAGATCTCTAATTCTAGTGAATCTTGACACTTTATCCATCCTTTTCTGAACACTAACCTTCCTCAGACACCCACCCAACATGGTTTGCCCAAAACCCCTCTGCCGGTGCTTCAAACCCACCTTTTCCCACTGCCTGACACATGCTCCTCCCCAAACCAGTTCCCAGTGCTCACTGCACTGGCCTGGGATTTCTGACCAGCAACACAAGAGCATCTCCTGGGAATGAAGAGGGCTGGAGAGCAACCCCAGCGGTGCCACATTCCCAGAGTCCCATGAGGAAGGGGAGAGGATAAAAAGCACTGCCCCTTTGTGTAAAACCAGATACTCAGCTGAGTCAATTTTAAAGATATTGACATTTATGGAACCAATATTTGAAAGATGAGTTAATAGCACTAATTTAAAGAGGATTTAGGGAAAAAAACCAAACTGATTCCATGTCCCCATATCCCAGCACAGGTATTTTAATCTGCTCCCAGAGTTTAGACACAGAAACAGCCATCTGCTAAAGACAAGTACATCTACCTGGGAAGGTGGCATAGGCATGGCACACAGCTAAGATACCTCCTGCCTGGCAGAGTGACAGACTAGTTAATCTGATGGATCATTTCCACCCTGACACCTACAATTCATTAACAAACAGAAGTTGCATGTTGAGCTGTTTTTTTTTGTACATACTGAAGATGACGTTCAAAAGTTAATGCAAACTGGGGACATCCGATATTCTGTTTCTGAAATTCTCCTTAAAATGCGCTGTCGGAATTGTGCTATATTCCACAGAGGCAAAGTAAGGAACAGTGTGGCCAGGTATTTCAGAAGCCTCTGTCCTAGATTTTACTGAATCGTGTAGTACTCACCTATATCACTTGTGCCAGCATATCCAACAATTGTTATCCCCAAGCTTTGCCCATTCTTTTTTATAAGTTCAACATCATAGGTCTCAAAAAGGTCAGTATTATCCTATAAATAAAGCACAAGACAGTAAAAAAACCCACCTCATGACTTCCCAGTACCGTTACTATATTGCAGGTTAATTATGATCTTCAGAAGCAAGCAGTGATTTTGACTTTCCTATTTTAGGAGGGATCATATTTGCAAAAGAGAAAGAGATATACCCAAGGTTTGCCAAAAATAAGGTGCCACCCAAAGTCATTAGTTGCTTTTTAAATTCTTTCCTAATACTTTCTCCAGATACCTGTCAGAGCTATAATATTTATATTTTATGGACAATAAAAGTTTGCTCAGGGGCCATCTCCCTTTAGATTCCACTGCCACTTGGTAACAACAACCTTCCCAGTCAATCCCACAAGACAACAAAAACCCCAAATGCCCTCAGAATTTCTTCTCTCCCTTTCACATGTTCACCCTGATAAACAGTGTTACAAATCCACTTGCCTGAGCTCTTTATAGTGGACAGTTAAGAAGCACAAAAACCTGGTATAAATACACAGTGTTATCATATCAGACATTTCTGACAGAAAAAGTGGTGCTTATCGCTCCTTGTTATCTATCACCTGTTAAGGAAGCGAGGGGCAGCAGGAAAGGGATCTCAAAACAGAAACAGGTTTGATGCCTTGAAATGAAAGAAACCACGCGCACACACAGTAGGCACATCTCTACTACTGAAGCAGTTGCCTACTTAAATATAAACATGGGAGTCCAGGACGATGTTTGACCTCGTTGTTTGTTTTCATGCTAGATCCCAAACCACAAAGACATTCCAAAAGTCAATCTGACACACATCAGCTTAACAAGCTTGATATGATCCTGTTCAGATTTGAATGCCACTGAACTGCAAAGAACCCTGGAAGCCTCCAGGTTGTCTAAGGCAACGGGAAGCCAAAGACTCATCAGTTCAGTCAATGGAAATTATTTTTAAGACCTAACAGAGGAAGGGAGAGGATTCATTTGTAAACACTTTATTGAACTGATGACTTCCCATAACAAACAAGACCTGAAAAGAGAAGCACATAACATGACCTGTTCTCCGAACTCTTCGCTTACTACAATTACCAAAACCCCATAAAAGCCACTAGCTAAGATTGCAATATGATCTGACCTTACACTGGAGAAGGAAAAGGTCCCCACAAAGCTGGCCTCAGTATGTCTGTGCAATTCTACCCTGACAAGTAAAAATCAAAACTGCAAGACAGAGTTCAAGCATGACACACTAGAAACAATCAAGCACATAGATCTGGGATTGCAAGGGATAAATTAAAATACATAAAGTTGTTTGTTTCAGTAATCAGATACAGCCCAATGAGATCAAAAAGATGATGATCAGAGTAAGGTCTGTTAAAGTGATGAAATCAAGAGGGATAGCGTCACTGCCAACAGCAAAAAATGGACCAGGAAATAGGAAAACATTTCTTAAGAGAGTGAACGAAAAAGAAGTTTAATGAAATGTTTGCCAAATATCAGCTTCAGAAGGACCTACACTGAGCACCAGACAAAGTTATGGCCGTACCTATTTCACTTCTCGCTGAAAGAGGAATCGATGGACAGCTATCTCCTTTCTTATCACACCTCCCTCCGCTAGCCAACTCATTACGCTCATTAAATGCAGTTCAACTCTCTTGCTCCGTAAGATGCTGATGGAGCCGAAGATAAGTTTCGATGCTCTGTCACTTATCTTTAGGAGAGGGAACCAAAACAGTAAACAAGCCTATAGCAACATCTGAAACAGAGCTATGGCCTTGAGAGTCCTGCTGTTTTGACAGTCAAAATTCCTTCACAGTCAGTGCTCTGGTGCTACAAAATTTTCTCTAAGTAATGTTACTGGTAGGATGCAAAACATTAGAAGGGGATTCTAGAAAAACCAAAGTGCAGAGTCCTAAACAAAGTCAGCACAAGCAGGCTGCTGACATTGCTGTGGGTATCTTGGAGCATGTAGACAACAGGGCTGTATTCTTGTGCCCATGCACAGACACAAGTAATGCTATTCAGTTATTCTCTACCACAGGAAATCTCAAGAAAATCAAATATTAATATCAAACCAAAAAAAAACCCTAACCATATATTAAAAATGCCTTTCTGCTGGTTTGCAAGAAAGAAAAGAAAAATATTTTCTATTCCACAGCTCACAGATATCAAAATTGGTCACAAACCAGAGAGAAATTAGAATATAAGAAAAAGTTCAGACACAAACTGAAAGGTGGACCATTAAAATAATCATTAAATTAGTAAATACATTTGGATTAGCCACTCTTCTTGAGTTCAGCAAATCTCTCTTAACACCAGAAAGGAGAGTTTCTTCAAATCTAAATACAAAGGCACTATTTAGTTCAGAAAAGAATAGATGACATTCAGAAAGAAGTAGAGGAAATTGTAACGTGGTTTTTTTTCCTCTCTAAACTACATAGCAGGAATAAGGAGGACAGTGAAAAGACATCCAGAAGGAATAACATTTTAGAGAGGCTGCAGCATCTACAATGCTCAGAGTCGATTAATGACAAACAGGGTGGCCTTTGAGGCGGGGAAGAGAGAAAAGTAGTGCTGCGTAGAGGAAACAAAACTAGGACCATGGTATTTTTTTCCCTAATACAGGCCTTGGAAAATACGATACAGCCAGAAAAGAAGTGCTTCATAACAGCAGTGGTTCTCTAAGAAAGTCTTTCTTCAGAGCACCAGACAAGCTCACTTTTAAGACTCCAGCCTTATGTACACAGATTACCCCCTCCCATCTCTCTGCCACTCATGTTTTCCACTACACCAGTCCTGAGAAGAGGAGCTTGACAAGGACCCAAAGTACTTTAGTGACAGCTTCAGCCACTGTTGTCTTCCAGAGAGATGCAAGACACGACGCTAACAGTTGCCTTTGCAGTGACTATGTCCAGTAGGCCAGAAGGTGAGTTTGTAACGAAATCACTGCTTGTCTGACCTTTAAAAATGGTGCTTCAAAAAAAAAACCAACAACCCAGCTCTCTTCACTCATATTCAAGAAACTAAACAGGAAAGAAAAGGCTACTCAGATTCTACACCTAAATCTAAGCAGCACAGCAGTGGCAGATGGTACACAAGCACAGCTTTGTTTATGTTTCGAGACCTACTGTACACTTAGTGTAGCATTTGTTGATTTTAATTACTCAAAACTGAAAAGAATGACTTCAAAAACAAGAGACTTTGATATGACCATGATAAGATTTGCTAAAACAAGTTTCAAAATTTTTAGATATATTTCCTATCACAGACAGTAGCGTAGACTATGAAAACATTACACTTATGTTTCATAGAAAGATGATTGTGCTGAATAATTCTGGCGTGGCCACGGCGCTCTGGATTTCAGACTCGGGGAATTCACAGTCAAGTTTTAAATCCACTTAGAAATGATTGATTAGCAAAAATGTAATGAGCAAAGAAGGAGAACTAAAAGTACCATTTATCGATAACGTTTATGGTCTTGGTAATTAAATTACCCACTCAAATAAATTCTGTAAAGCTGGTCATTCCGATCCCAAGATTATAAGTACTAATAACATAGAGGAAAAAGGGAAAAATTTAGAAGGCAGGGCTGTAATAATGACCACTTAAATACACACATATGATGTCTGGAAACTCAAAAGAGGAGCAGCACTTTAGGTCTTACGAACACTTTGTTCTCCTCCTTTCTCATCACAAGCCACAAACGTAATTAAAAATGTCATAAGGAAACACCAGATACTTACATTTCCATTTTGAAAGGAAGGTAATGTGCTGACTGGCCAGCTCATGGGAGCTGGTGGAGTCTCCATAATTTCACACTTTGGATCTCTTGCAACGATCATCCTAACAGAGTTCCCACAGTTCCTCAGCACTTGGGCAACTTGTTCGCTGGTCATTCCTTGCACATTGGTCCCTCCAATCTGTAAGATGTGATCCCCTGTCTGGAGCCTCCCATCCTTCAAACATAAATAAAATTGCAAAAAAATCTTTCCAGTCTATACATAAAATATGTTTTCCATTAAAAAACTAAAACTGTGTGCAGGCATCTTCATGGCCATGAGAGCCAACGCAAGAAAATACCATAAAATTGCCATGATGGCAACATATTAAATAATTGTTGGAAGCATTTGCAGCATCGTGCACTGTTTTTTCCACAGTTTTTAACAGCGGTAAACCAACCTTTCCAAAACTGAGTAAGATACACAAGCTGAGTAGCACCATTCCTAAGAGAGTGGTTACTGTCCTCATTTAGGAGACAACAGACAGCGACAAAGTTTTCTCATCTTGCAGGTTGTTATGTATTCTGTTTCACAGAACACTCCTCATTGGACAGGGGTTAGAATAAGAAGCACAGTGTTTTGATTTAGGACTTTTTAGAGTTTTCCCCAGTACTTTTCTATCAGCCTGGCAATTCTGTTCTCATATGACTAGCTCCAAGTGGAGCAAGTAAATCCACTGAAGGTAACAAGACTCCACACAAACCATTTTTTACAAGATAATTATGATTCATGACCTACCTCATCATTCCTATTACAAGCAAGCATTCATAGGACCAAATCCTCAGCTGGTATCGATCAGCACAGCTCCACCGCCTTAGGAGCCTTGATTTATACAGCAATCAGAGCAGAGCTGTTCCCAGAACTAACTCGAGCTCATTTACAAACTCATCCAATTTTAACATGTATATGTGCTCATTATTTCACATGTTCTTAATGACACCTCGTTCAGCTGAGAATGATGTGGTGAGTTCTTAACTTACATGCTTCAGTTGTAGCCAAAACACTTTATTCCTTACAGCAAACCAGGTGTTACACAATAATTAAAAAATGCTCATTTATACATGACAGGTTCAGAGGGAGGCGGTCAAGAAAAGCCAACATTTTCCAGTAAAGCTCTCTGAATCTCCAGTTTTCATTTCCATCCTCTACTAGAGGAAGTAGATTAGCCTCTCTCTTCTGTATGTTAACGGATCTTGTCTGCACGTGTTCCAGCCCTCAAATATTGTAACTTGCCATGCCAAAATTCACATCAAAAATCCAAATCTGTTTTGCTATTGCACGTGTTGTATCCCTGAGATATAGCAACGCTTTGCACTGAGTCTTTAAAGATTAGCAATCAAAGGTTGCAAACTGTATCTGTGCAACATGAAAAGATACTAGTAACTTCAAAAGGCTTTGCATCCATCCTAAGTGTCTCCTTGAACTGGTCAGACCACAAGGCAGGGATCAAAACCCATTAAAAATAGGACATCTTCAATCTGTAAACCGGATCTTGCAACACAATTACTTCAACAGGGCAGATTCTCTTGCCTGACAATTCATTTGGAGAGTTTGTTCCTACAGATGTTGCCAAATGTGCCAAAACAGAGGATACGCAAATCCATTAGGACTATTTTTCCTCCCCCACATTGACCAAAAATACTGAAAAAAAATCAAAAATACTGAAAATATTAGAAGGTCAGACAACTTTTCAGAATTTCTGTGTGTTCAACAATGCAATTCTGTGTGTTTAACAAAAGCCAAAGTGTGCCTGAGAAACAACTTAATTCATATCAGGTGCTGACTTTTTCCTCAATCATACCTTCAACATATTTATTTATAAAGTATGTGTTGGCATTCAGACTTTGATGCTATCAGCTTCCTTTTGTTTAAGTATATTAGTTTATTTTAAGACTGTCAAAACCAATTAATTATACTTCACAATCAAACAAGAAGTGACATAATATAACAAATTACCCGATCTGCTAATCCCCCAGGAACAATTGTTCTTACAACTACTCCGCTCGACTTTCCTCCTACAATTCCAAAGCCTAATCCCGAACCATCGTTAATCAGCTCAACGTCTTCAACGTGGCCCCAGTGAATCTGCAATTAATAAAAACAGGAGATTTTAATTTTGGTCGATCTTTAATGTTTCTCGCTTTCACATGCACCAGGAATGACGAGAATTAATCAGAGCAATTGTCTCTCTCTACCTCACATATTGGAGACGTGTTGGATTTTGTTCAGTCAGCTTCATTTCCTTGTAAATACACAGTGGGATTTCTCATCTGTTTTTAAACATACGTTTTGTCCTTTGCTTTCACGATAACAGGATACTAGGAAAAAGCTTGACTACGTAAAAGCAATTTCAAGATTTTCTTGCCAAAATGAAAACTATCCTTTTAATTTTTCATAAATCAAGAATACTGCAAACGATGGAGAAAAACAGAGGCAAGGAACTTGCACTGGCCTAGTTTTCACTCAGCGTTGCCCAAATTCCTATTTCTGTTATTTCACTTACACGCTTCAAACACCACCAGTACTCACTGAATTAATAACGCGGTACAATATTCTGCCATATTGAAGTGGAAGCATGTTTCTAAGCTACACTGTACTATGACCTTATGTTCTACGAGACAATCTGAAAATAACAAAGCTGTTAAGCAACCCAAACCCAGCCAATGTTTTTGTCAGATTAATATCTCATAGAAACCAAAATGGAACAAAGTAGGCAGATTTAAGTCTTCTGTGAATAAAGGATTTATTAGCATACTGAAAATCTTTGCCAAAGCCAGTTAAATATCATAAAAGAAGTTTAAAGACCCCCTGTAGAGATATATATTTGTATTTTATTTTGTTAGTCTGTTCAGCGCAGATCTTTCAATGAAAAAGCAGTTAAAGTTTAATTCTTTAAAATTTCCAGTGCCATAAACAATATTGATTATCCACTAAAACCTTCAGATTTCACTAGCTCTGTAATAATCATGAGGGAAATAATTACTGAGAATAAGGAAAAACGCTGCTTTTAACCAGATTTTCATCAAAACCTACTAGCATAATAAGTTAAGATTCCATTATTGCAAACCCTGGATTTAGGTGCGTAGTTCGAGCAAATTCAGTGAAGCCACCTGGACCACACGGTTTGAACACAGATGGAAGTTCAGCCCTGGCTTATTACATGTCCCCACGACAATCTCTCCTTGTTCAAAAAACCAAAAGGGTTCACAATCAATGAAATTTGCAGATTAAAACAACCCTGATAAATAAACAGGGATTGAGAGGTTCTTGAACAGATACTTTTTGTTGGTTTTCAACACAAAGACAAGGCTTTTTGTTTTGAGCTGATAAAATTGGTTGGGATATTTCAAGCCAAGCTCATAATAGGTTGTGTTTACACTCTTTTAAGATGTAATCAGAGCATCTTTAATTGCTGAGCACAAGTGGGTTTCAGCTGGGTAAAACACATCACCCAGCCTATGCTGAACAGGCCCTGCTGCGAAGAATATGTTGATCTGCTAAAGCTTCTGCTATCCCATAAAAACCCAGGATCTCTTTTATAACAACTTCATGCAGCTTTGCAGCGGAAGCCTTATACTTACTGCACAATCAGTCTAAATGAAATGTCATCGCATAGAAAATCTGATTAAAGAAAAAAAAAAACCCCGATATGTAAAGCTTGCTAAGACAAACACTTACAAGCACAAAAAAATACCCAGCATAGTTCAAAATCGGATTTGGACAGTATTGCAACAACTCACAGTCTCAGGTGGATTTATATCACTTAATAAGACAGCCGAAGTGCTGCTGTTTCCTTGAACTGGCTCCCTAGCAACAACCAGATGTAGCGATCCTGTGGATTGCTGGAGGAGGGCAATAGCGTGCTGATGGGAAATGTTCTGATCCAATGGGGTGCAATTAATGGCCAGTATGTGGTCATTTTCCTTCAGTCTTTGATCCCTTAACAAAACATTAAAAGAAATTTCAAAATGTGGCATAGTGACTTCACACCAGGCTGGTGTAATTTAAATAGCAACATGCAAAATGCACAGTTTCACAAGGTTAAATATTTATATATTTTAAAATTCTTCTTATTCAACTGTCTTCACCGACATGCAAACAACATGCAATCCACGTTGTACGGAACTGCCCAGCCATATTTTGTTCCAGCTTTATCACGGTACAGAAATTAGCTCAATTTTTCCCTTAGCGCTACGTGATGCTATCTCTAAGTACGCACAACTCAGGCTATGATATTGTTTTGAATCATTATTTAATCTAAAGATCAATGTGCTGCATATTTATATTTCACTCAAAATTTACAGTATCAAACTTCAAATCTCAAACTTTCTTCAACACACAGTTCAACTTATAGCATAAGAGAATATAAATGTCACCGTTAATTCCCCCTAGTGATGAATTTAGATTTGTGACAAGAGAGAAACCATCACTCATCTCCTTTGTTAAATATTCATTCTGAGCACGAGACCAAACTGTTACATAGACAGACGCTGCCTTCAAAGCTCTGTAGGAATCCAAAAAAAGTCTACAGGAGATCTTGTCTCAGAAGCAAAATGGGAAGCATGCTGGGGAAATTTATAAACTCTGAAACAATACAACTGCACGTCTTAACTAACGCATTTTAAACGTCTTTTTTATCATGCGACGTTTAAGACGTTTCCCAGAACTCGCTGTCTTCAAGCACTAACCACATTTTAGAGTCTCTCATCAAAGAAAGTGAGCAGCAGGTCATCAAATCCTAAAGTGAGATATTCATCCTCCTTTGACATCCGGATCAGTCCATCTGTCTCCACTTTGAAAGAGCCTAATATGCTTTTCTTTAAGTGTTCTCTGGTGTGTTCTCTGTGGGCCCATAGCCATTATCATTCCAACCTCTCCCCACCCTTTTTGTCATCCTGTGTTGGCACTTCCTGACATGTGTTATTTAAAAAGTGACACCAATGACTTGAAATCTAGACACATTTTCTTGAAACATAATTCCAAGCACTGCATTTGTCTCATGCCAACTCTTGTGGTTTCACAATCATATTTTATTTTTAAAGGATTGCTCTGTCTTTTGTTGTTGGGTGAAAACCCACAGACAACACGGGAAAAAAATGCCTGAAGCCTCGATTCTATGATGACATCTGTGTGGGGATCTGTCGGGAGGACTGGATCTAAATTTACACAGGAAACAAACAGTAAAACCAGCTATAAATAGGGCATTGTCATAGGCACATAAATAAAGAAACAAAAGGGGGGAAAAAAAAAATCTTTCAGGGATACAACGCATAAAAATTCAAACAGAGCCTAATTCTTATTTTCCTTGTATTCTTTTCCGAGTTTTCTTTTGTTTTTTAATCAAGATTCTCTACAGTGAGTCATGATTTCTGGAAATTCCATTAGTGAATGGCTTGGATATTTAAAACTCATCTGAAAATCTGATTCTGAAAACATGAGGCCGTTCAGTTGAAAAAGCCAGAATTCAAGATACCACCAACAAAACTTCCCACCAGATAACCCAGACAAACAGCTCAGTCTGACAGAGTTTCAAGGTGGAAGTTGTGACTTTTCCCTTCATGGAAATACTGCAATTTTCCAACACAATTATGAAGATCTCACCTGTCAGCTATGCTTCCTGGCTGGACTTCCTTGACAAAGATACCAACTTCTCCCAAGCTGTGATTTTTAAGGGCAACCACACTAAATCCAAGACCTCCAACAGACGGCTTGTCAATCTTTATTGATTCTATTTGTCTCCCCTAATAAAACAGAAGAATTGATTTACTAATTTTTAATGCAATAGAATGAGCTAGTTTAAAATTTATGAACGCTGGGAGAATTATTCTCCTCCTAAGACCAAACAAAGGCAAAATACCGAATGTGTTATTTCTATAAAAGCTCCTCCATTTATTATTTTTAATATAGCAGAGTATTGGATGTGCAAGCACTCTGAGGTTCTGAAACCTCAGGGAATTTAGGAGCTGCTTTCACACTTCATTCACATTATGAGATGAATTCCAAACTGGATGAAAACGACGAACGAAGCGCAGTCTACAGCAATATATTTGGGATTTCTGGAAATACTGCATAGCTAAACGAAATTACTTGTCTTTTGGCTCCCCTTGTTTTTAATGCTGATTTTTAGGTGTGTGTTCAACAGATTGCAGCTTTTAAATAATGAAATTAATTTCCTTCCCCTTCCTGCAACTTCACACTTAATGGTAAAAAACATTGCTTCTGCAACTGTCTGCTTTTGAGTTCTAATACGAGGTTTCTGGGGTTGCTTACTGGGAAATATCACTTAGAGAATGCCCTGCTATCACAGCTGTTTTATCCAAAATAACGCGCAGTCTTTACTCCTAAATCTTTTATCTGACAAGTTAATGACACGCTAATGAGAAGAGTTATGTTCAAAAGATTACAGCTACATTAAGGTAGTCAATTAGTAACAGTTACTTAATATATAGGCCTGACTAACCAATTAAATTAATGGTTCAAAGTAACACAGAACAATATGTTTGTGGTATAAAGGCCAATCCCACATGGGTGGATGTCCGCACCTGTACGAATTCCATAAGCGTCTCATACCTGCTACGTCACGTGTTAATGAAATCAGCATCTGCCTGGCAAAGTTAAGACATGCTGGATGAAGAGTTAAATAAAATAGTACATGCCAGTTCTTTTAATCATTTGCACTGTTCACATATTAACAAAGTTGGTACGTTTCCAATTGCAAATGTACTTGATAAAACAAGCCTCTCCATCAAAACAAGTTTCTGCAGAAAATGCCCATTTTCAATTGTCATCAAATACCAAAACTGTTTTCTGGCAACTGAAATTTCTTTTCTACATTGGTGTGGTTGGTAGAAAGTAAGACAAGAAAAATTGGCAAAGAAAGAAAAAAACAAACAAAATCCCCACCAAACCACTTTCAATTGCTGACATTATCTTTCACAGGGAAAAGTTATCCTCAGCACTTCTACTCTCTTACTAGGAGGGACCACGCTCCCAGGTACACAAGAAAAGAGCAGGTTTGAAAAAGTACCCCAAAAGCCTGCAAGAAAAAGTGTTCTATTACAGGAAAATAAGTGTGGTTCACTAAATGTAAGAGCCTTACCTTTGCCATCTGTTGGATGATGGTGTTAAACTCATTAACTCCCAGGTTGGGGACGAAGGTAGATGCTCTGGGTTCAGGGGAACTGCAAGGTGTACACGTGCTCCCAGCAGCCACTGATTTGTCAGCAAACACTAGTAGCCCTCTTTTGGTAAAATCAAAATCTACCGACCGGTCAGGAGGCATGTAACTGAGCTGTTGAAAATGAACAAAGATGAAGAAAAACCATTAAAACCAAAAGATTTCCACATATATCATGTTGTGTGAAGACTGCCAACGAAGCAAGTATACATATGCTCATATATACACTCAAATATACTCACCCATATGAATGATAATACAATGTTAATACAAACGTTATAAACAAGATACCATATCAAGTTAAAACTGTTTTTCAGAAGAAAAGTCCCTGAATTTTTCAGCCATGTTTCTACTCCACTCATTTTCTCCATTTCACAGAATCATTTTGGTTGGAAGAAACCTTCAATATCATTAAGTCCAACCATTGCCCCGGCACTGCCAGGGTCCCTAAACCATGTCCCTCAGCACCACATCTACACATCTTTTAAACCCCTCCAGGGATGGGGACTCCACCACCTCCCCGGGACAGCCCTGGACAACCCTCTCTGTAAAGAAATTTTTCCTAATATCCAACCGCAACCTCCCCTGGAACAACTTGAGGCCGATTCCTCTCATCCTGTTGCTTGTGCCTGGGGAGAAGAGACTGATGCCTGCCTTGCTACAACCTCCTGTCAGGGAGTTGGGGAGAGCCAGAAGGTCTCCCCAAGCCTCCTTTTCTCCAGGCTCAACCCCCTCCCCAGTCCCTCAGCCGCTCCTCAGCGTACTTGTGTTCCAGACCCTGCACCACGCTCCAGCCCCTCAATGTCCTTCTTGGAGTGAGGGGCCCATTCTTTCATGCTTCTTCTCTGTCCGGGCCCATCATCCTCTTCTCACCCTGATATTCCAGAAACAGCACATGCAAAAGCACCAAACATTAGAGACATTTGAGCACTGTTGAAACTGTCAGGCAAACCTAAACAATTCTGGCATGAGAATCCGTATTTTTTAAGTGCTACTCAGTCACCCAGGAGCCAAAGGCCTGGTCTGTATTATCTCCCCACCAGAGAGAGCCTAGACTACCATGGAAGATGCTGTCACTTCTAGAACTTGACTTCTAGTCCCGGCAGATAATGAAGAAATGCAGAAATATTCTCAGTGTGACACAGTAAACTGAAAAATCCCATCCTGCATGAAACTGCTCATGAAAGACGTGCTTAAAAAGAATTCAAGAAAACCTCAGTTTTCTAGATAAGATAATTCTGAACATTCTACATATAAAATCCATTATGCCACAGTCACAGAGTAAGAGATATTGGCATTTTTGTACATTTTTATTAGTTTCCAGACGTGCATCCAAGCTTTGAAAGGAAGGAATAGATGCAGCACCTATATGAATGTGGAAGAAGGGAGAACGAACGGCACAGCCACTACTGTGCCACCCAGACAGCAACACACAATACATGGCAGCGAGGTGGCCTCGTCCCCCTGACACCCACCCCACTATATCTGCAGCTGGGCGGGTGCAGGAAGAGCAGAGACAGGGATCGCTGCTGCTCAGGGCATGCTGAGTTAGCCCTTGATTTTAAGTTTGCATATCTGATGGTGAGGCCTGTTCATGCAGGTGGGTCATTGATGCCCATGTCTGCAAAATCAAAATGTCACTTGGCATTATAAACCAACCCAAGTTCCTTCCAGTGCTGAAGCCAAGTCATTTTAATGCTACTTGGGGTATGTCTCATGAGTGTCTGGCAAGTTTTCAGGAGCAGTTTTCTAGATTTTATTTCCCAAAGCAGCTTAACCATTCTTGTACAAGTTAGCAGGAACTAAGTGATGATGTCTTAAGGAGAAAAGATGCTGCCAGTTAGCTGATAAACAGAATTTAGCTTCTCTGAAAAACAGAGAATGCCGGTTCCAACTGCATTTGGAACTCAAAGTACTAGCGCTGATGTCTTTTGCAGATGCTTTTTTCCGACTGATGTGGTTCTCAATACCAGCCTCTTCTGCATCCCCTTCAAAGCAACCCATCACCTGTCCATTCACTCACACCAAATTACAGCTTATTAATGAGAACATCCTCATTAACACACTCCTACATACCCTGGTTTAAGTTCCAAGTTCACCATCATTATCACCACACCAACATCCGCAATTTTACACTCACTTGTTCCTTCAGTTGCTTGATGGATTGCTGGAGGGTCAGTATCTGGTTAAACAGAGGGCTCCTGAGCGTGTTACGTAAAACTGTCAGGTTTTCATTATGTTGGGAATCCCTTTTCTCCCGCAGTTTTGCTTGCAGACGATCGAGGACCTGCAGCACCTGCTGTTTATCTGCACAACAAAGAGACACATGTTAGGAAGAGAGCTTCACTTCTCACTGCTTCACAGAAGTAATCACTTCCACACCACATACCTGCAGCAGGGTTTTCAGGCATGTTGAAGGGTATTTTTGGAATTACTCAGAATAACCTAGACAAGGTTTAAAAAAAAAAAATCAAATTAATAAATTATATATCCCAGCAGAACGCTACCAGATACACAGTCAATAAATGCGATAATAAAATTCTAAGCTAACTACAACAAATTTAAGAAAAAAATACTACTACTCCCTGTTGTTTACCCCAAGTATTCAAAAAAGCTCTCAATATAGCTAGTTACACTGCAGCTTCAGCACATCCAAAAATCTTTCCTTGTACTGTGTGCTTTTCCTTCCATACACAGGAAGAATATGAACAACTTTCAAGTGTGAGTAAAAATGCAAGGTATAAAACGAAACATTGGCCAAGAAAACTGAGACACAGCTATGTTCAACCAGATTTATTTTGAATATGGACATCACAGTTGTGATCTTTTCAAACATACATACAGTTAAAATCTTCCCATTATTTAGAAGATACTTTCCACTCGATTAATTATTGTAGACAATATTCTTATCATGACAGCTCAGCCCTGCTGCCCAGCAATGTAGGTGAATCCTTGCACCTCCCTATAAAACAATGACCACTCCACTCATGAGGCTGCATATAGCATTAAGGCCCAAAATCGGCCAAGTCAATCCCTATTCCAACACGTTCCAAAGGGAGGTCAGTTCTAATCGCAGCCCTGGTGCTGACCAGGTGAAAGAAGCCCGTTCTCTTCCTCTAAGTGAGCTTGCCTTTCTCTTTTCTATGTACGTGACAAGCTTTTAAGGAGCAGAATATCCTTTATCATGCTCCTTTATGGTGCCAAATTGAGCAGGTCTCCAACTGGGGCTGAGGCTGAGATGGCAGTATAAAAACAACAGCCCTGCAATTAGCAGCAATGATAAATTCATACCCTTCCTTGCATGTTATTACATTGACATGGAGCCTGTCACTCTGAAATCAGTTATACCAAAACATACACGAGAAACAGGATTTCTTACGCTTAGTACAAGCTCCTCTGAAAAAAGTCAGCCATTTAATAGCACAACTTACATAATTTTAACGCTACCCAGTGTATAACTGTGTAAGTTCAGAATAATATATTTTGAATTATTTTGGAACAGAATAGCTATATATATATATTTTTTTTTTAAAAAAGCTCTGTATTTCCTTTTTTAATCTTGCAATTCAAGAGTAGAAAGGGTCACATGCATCTAAATGTAATACCAGGGTAAGCACATCCCAGGGGCTCTCTCCCAGCAGGACCTCTGATCCTTTCAGCTCTGCCTCTGACACTGTCCGTACTCATGCTGAAAACATCGTGAGTTCTGGGAGGACACTCTTATATTTAATAAAATATTAATTATACAGGAGAATAGCTTCTCTTCTCCTGAAGAGTCAGATTAAGTTGATTAATTAAAAAAAAAAAAAGTGGAGGTGTGTCACAAGCCTCAATTCCAGATTTATGCACCCTCTACTGTATCTGAGCAGCTTTGGCTCCTGAAGGAATTCCTGCAGAACTCGGTGGGTTTGGGTGGTTTCCACCCAGGGCCAAGCTCTGCAAGACTATTAACAGATTTAGGAGGTCATTTTAAATCAAACTCATAGCAAGAGTCGAAGCAGCAAAGCCATACAACCCCTGAAAGATTTTCAGGAATGCATCTGAACTTTTATACGTGCTGCAGCTTTATTTTCTTTTCCATTCAAAATAAAACAGTTCTAAGAGCACATCAGCCTTTGATTCTGCACTGAGATCTGATTCTGAAAAGTGGACGAAAACACCGTTTCCTTGTACACTCCTGAGTCTCCATTTAAACCAAAAAGATGAAACTTAACCTCCTTGACTAAAAATACTGCATGAATCTTAATAAAACAGGACAAAGAATATGGAAATTTGTTCTTTCTTCCCAATGTAACTTCTCTCCATTCACTTCCCTCCTCTGATTTTCTACCTCACATTGGCAGTTAAAAACAGAAAAAACAAAAACCCCTAAAGCAAGTGAACCAACATCACAAAGGGATGTGAAATAGCTCCTGGGAGGAAAAGTGGCTTGAAACACCTTTAAACCAGCAGTGGGGTGAAGAAAAGATTAAATGCAAGAAAGATATCCAGCATGGCAGGAAATAATGACGACTTGACAGCACCATGCCCGTCTAATAGCTGAAGCCAAGAGGCTGGTCCAGCTCTCCAGCCCTTTTTCATGCGTTTTGTTCTTCTCTCTCCATCTGCGCTTGCACTCATTCATCTGATCCCATAGTGAGCTGGAACAGGGAGCTAAACACGCGGAGAAAACCTTCACAGTTTGGTAGGGTAGAGCTTTCTGCCCAGTTAGCTCTCAGCCGCCAGCAGTGGAAAGCAGGAGGGGGCTGAGAAGTGCCAGGGAAGCAGGACCACACCTTGCAGCAGCAGCAAGCGGGTGCAGCACTGCTCCATGAGAAAGTCTGTGCCATTCAAAAACAGCCTCCAAGTGCCACACTGACAGTCACAGAATCAGATGGTTAGAAGAGACCTTCAAGATGATCAAGCCCAACCATTCCCCCAGCACTGCCAGGTCCCCACTAATCCCTGTCCTGCAGCACTACCTCGAGAGGGCTGGGAAACCCCTCCAGGGATGGGTCTCCACCACTGCCTAGGGCACCCTATTCCAATGCTTCACAACCCTCTCTGTGAAGAAATTCTTCCTGATAGCCAAGATGGAGCTTTTTTCCAATACAGCAGGTATAATAGCAATTATGACAACGGTTACAGATCCAACTGAAGCAGAAAAATGTAGGTAAGAGATCTAGGCTCCATCTAGGCAGGAGTTCTCTGGAGAAGGAGGTGCAAATGCAGGGGAGAGAAAAAAGATTTTAAAAGTTTCAGCTTCCTGCTCGAGTTGCTCCAAAGCACCGCTAAGAGCCACTGCAGACCACACTGCGCCTGTGGACGCCAGCGCAGACCTCAGGTACAGTTGAGGTTTACACAGCACTTTGGGATTCCTCGTGATCAAAGCAGGCCTCCCACCAGCTTGCAATGGTTTTTAATGGTATTTTTGTGTGCGTGCAGTATGCTAAAACCACCCTCAGTATTTCTTTGTTTTCCTTTCTTTCATAAAAAAAAAAAAAGGGGGGGGGACACCTCACAAAACATGTTATATTTTAAACAGCTCCTTCTGGTGTGAGGGGATCCCTGAAAACATAAACTCATTGAAAGTTTTCAAGCACTAAGTAATTGAGGACAGGTCTCACTTTTGGGCACCAGAGAAACACAACTCCATGGACTACTGAGGTGCTCATGTTTGGGGGCCCAAACAGCTCATCCTTTTATTTCCAAACACCAATGCTAAGCCCGAGCAGGGTGGCAATGACAGTTGCAGAGGTCCATTCCTAGGTGATAACTTTGAAGAGTGACCCAAAACACTTTGGTTTGTCCTGTTAAAATCAGTTCACCCACTCCACATTCAACATCCTTAGCTCTGTTCCCTGATTTCTACAGCCACTTCTTTATCTTACTGGTAGACAAAACTGCAAACCTCAGTTCTAAACTTATGGCACAACTCCCAATATAACTGTAAAATCACTGAGAAAATAACAAATTTCAGAAAGTTTTGTGTTTTCTAACACCCAAAAAAAACCCCAGGCTCCAGCACAGCGTGCATCTCGGTGGTTCCTTTCTTCACTTTGGAGAGCTGAACTCAATGCATTGTAGGGAGCAGGAAAGTCTCATAAGGTTTTGTATGAAATCCTGCGACTTGGATCTTCTTCAAAAGCAGACTAAGAAAAAGAGGAATTCCCCCATGCTGATGCCAGCAGAGGTCATCAGAAGAGCTGAAAGGTTTAAGTCTTCCATTGCCATCACTCCCCCTCCAGATGCCTGCCACTTGCACTGAGACACGGGGTGCTCAACCCTGGCACCTCCCAGAGCCAGAGAGGAACACAACGCTCCCATCAGCGGCCTTGACAAACACCTGTCCTCCACAAAGAGCTGCTGAAAGATCTTCCTGCTGGGGTGTGAAGTGGGCATGAGATAGCCAGCAGAGATTCTTCTGCCCACTTCTCCTCACTCATCTAACAACTACAACCGCTTCTGCCCATCAACTTGGCCTCCAGCAACCTGTGGCCTTCCTGTTAGTGTGATCTTAATCCTAAATTGTCCTAACACAGCATTAACTGTAACTTCGGATATTAAAAATTACATAGTTTACGTGCCATCAAGCGACTACGTACAGTGAAAAAACACTATTCAAACACACATTTTGCTGTCCTACACATTATGTCAGTTTTCCACCCTGGTAACGTGAGTCCCTAAACACAAATACACCACAAATTTCTGGGGTAAAGCAGGTCAAAGCTAAATATGGTTAAGTGTTAAACAAAAACTATTGTATTGGCAAACTGAGCATGTCCTGTTGGTACAGACGATCAGTAACCACAAGATGAGGAAAGCAAAAGAAACCCCAACACCTCTGTATCTGTGATACCAGTCTCCATGCAGATCGAGAGCAGCCTTACTCACTCTCCAGGCATGTTAATTTTTAACAGGTAGAACCTGAATTCCAGTGGCCTTCAGCCTCGAGGGAAGCACTAGAGTGGGTTCTCTGCTGTCTAATAGAAGGGTGAGCTCACACTGAAGCCACCCTCCATGGAGCAATAACATGGTCTCAGAAACCTATTGTCACAAAGCTCATGGAAAGCTTGTTTCTGAGATCTAAACACTGTCATGTTCTACTGAAATTAGCCAATATATCCTAAAATTACTATGATGACAGTGTACACAATTAAGAAATCACTTCATGGAAAGAACAGAGTTGCTAGACCTGGAACCATGCTGAATTTCTAGGCTTCAAAAAATGTACAAGGAACACAAAAGAACTGCTTTCCTATTAATCAGCCCTAAATAAAGTAGAAACCTGCTTTGCTAAGAATCTCTGAATTGACAGGCACTGACAGAAAGTGTTGCAGTGTTACTCGCCCAGCACCTCCTCTCCTCGCCCTAACAGCCTCTCCAAGCAATGAAAACCGTTTGTACAACAACACAACACAAAAAGACAACTCCTGTACCCCAAAGAGCCTTCACCTGCTTTCCCCAGCCTTTATCGGGGTGTCAGGGAGCTGCTGAGGCCCTTAGTGCATGCAAGGGCTTCGAGGTAGGAGTCTCTGTGCACATGCAGGCTGGTGTCCTGACCATGGAGGGGTTCACATCGAGATATGGGTCAGGCTGGTGTCCTGACCATGGAGGGGTTCACATCGAGATATGGGTCAGGCTGGTGTCCTGACCATGGAGGGGTTCACATCGAGAAATGGGTCAGGCTGGTGTCCTGACCATGGAGGGGTTCACATCGAGATATGGGTCAGGCTGGTGTCCTGACCATGGAGGGGTTCACATCGAGAAACAGGTCAGGCTGGTGTCCTGACCATGGAGGGGTTCACATCGAGAAATGGGTCAGGCTGGTGTTCTGACCACAGCAGGGTTCACACCGAGATAC
Source organism: Bucorvus abyssinicus (assembly GCA_009769605.1). Lineage (NCBI taxonomy): Eukaryota > Metazoa > Chordata > Aves > Bucerotiformes > Bucorvidae > Bucorvus > Bucorvus abyssinicus. The sequence goes on along the minus strand of CM020034.1, from coordinate 30,810,845 downwards.
GGGTCAGGCACAGGCAAAGCAAGGAGGTGTACGAAACACTTCTCCCGAGGATCTATGCCACAAGCAAGCACTAGCGCAGAGCCACCGTGTCTGAAGAAGGAATTAAGCTCCTCCAGAAGAGCCCTCACAAGCTCACTACCTGCCAGGACAGACACCGCCTCCCAAACACCTCACCTGCCAGCTCCCGGGGCGCCGAGGCCTCCCCTCCGAGACATGCCGGCCAAGAGCCGCCCCTCCGCCCTTCCTCGGCCCCTCCGCCTTCGCTACCGAACGTCACGCCCACGCCCTCAGCCTGAGGGGGCCGGGGCCGAGCCGGGCACGGAGGATCGGGGAGCGGCGGGCTGCCCTCAGCGCCGAGGGCGCTGCTGAGGGGAAGGGCCGAGCGGCCGGGCCGCAGCCGGGAAAGCAGGGGCCGGGGCCGGGGCGGGGGGCGGCAGGGGCCGGGGGGACGCGGGGCTCTCAGCCGCGGGGGTACCTGTAGGCAGGCGGGACGCGACGGCGGTCGAAGCAGCGCGATGGCCGCCGGCTCTCACCTGGGCGGAAGCGGGAAGCGGAGGGGGGGGGCTAACGCGCCTCACCTGCGGCGCAGGAAGCCGGGGCGGCGCGGCGGGAGAGCCGCCTCCCGGGGGACGGCCGGGCCGCATCCCTCCGGCGGGGGCGGCCCGCAGACCACGTCCGGGGTGGCACGTAACGCCCGTGTCCCTGGGCCAGGCCGGCGGAGAAGGACGCTGCCGGCCATCCTCCCTCCTGGCTCGGGGAGGCCGAGCGGTACCGAAGGGCAGGGGCGAGCCCTCAGGTGTTGTGGAGAAAAGGGCAGGGGTGGCCGGAATATGGCTGGAGGCCGCGAAACGGGCACGGCCCGGCCTTTCCGTGCTCCTGCTGAAGATGGGGACAAGGAGTACGGGAGCGGGGGCCTGCAGGGTAAGGCTCAGGGCTGAATCTCACCCACAGGGTGTGGGATCTGGTCACAGGGCCTAGTGGAAGCTGTTTTGTGAAATGCCGAGTTTAAAAGCCAAGTCAATTTTGAGATGACCTTGAGCTGCAGGTGTTTTTATAAATCATGGGGCTATCTGGTATGGCTGGCAATGTGGCCACCACACTCCCCAGTGAGGGCAAAACGTGTGTGTAGATCATAGAATCAACTGGTTTGTGCAGGATTGGATCTTCAAAGCTCACCCAGTCCAACCTCCTGCAGGGAGCAGGGACATCTGCAACCAGAGCAGGGGGCTCAGAGCCCCAAGGGCCAACCTGACCTGCAATGGGGCCAGGGATGGGGCTTCTGCCACCTCTTGGGGCACCCTGGGCCACCACTCTCAGTGTCAACACTTTCTCCCTTTTCTCTGCTCTGAATCTCCCTCTGTCAGTTGAACCCATCAGCCCTTGTCCTGTCCCAACAGCCCCTGCTGAACAGCCCCTCCCCAGCTTTCTGACAGCCCCCTTGAAGCACTGACAGGCCGCACTAAGGTCTCCCCAGAGCCTTCTCCTCTGCAGGCTGAACACCCCCAACTCTCTCCCCTCTCCTCCCAGCAGAGGGGTTCCACCCTTGGGTCATTCCTGGGGCCTCCTCTGGCCCGGCTCCAGCAGGTCCCTGTCTCTGCTGTGCTAAGGAGCCCAGAGCTGGACCCAGCACTGCAGGGGGGTCTCCCCAGAGTGCAGCAGAGGGACAGGATCAGATGTAGAAAAGTTTATTTTTTTACTCATTTGCAGTCAGTTGGTGTCCAAACATAAATTCAGAGCTATTTTGAACTCAAGTTCCCACAGAGGTGAGGCAAGCCATGCTCAGCCTCAGCAGGCACAGCCCCGACCACCTCCACCGAGGGAACAGCAAAAGCCGTAGGAGGACAAGGACGTGGACAGAGTTAAGAGACTTCCCCCAGAGCACCAGCCTGGTAATGCACAGCCGCCTCTCACAGCACTCACCAAAACCAGGGCTGTTCCCAGACACACCATGTTACCTGCGGTTCTCCAGGAGACATGGTGCATTGCCTGGGACAACAGTAAAAGCAGGTTTTCCTACAGCCAGTCATAAAATACTGAACAGGCACCATTTTAGCTGAAGTTACTTGTGGAACTGCGGGTGCTTTCTACCTCTGAAACCTGTATGTTAGTCTGCTGTCAAATTTTTTTAAAGATATATATGTACACACATAAAAAGATCAAATGAAACTCTCCAAAAATAGTTTTTATTCCGTTACACTGTTTCACCAGCTCATTTTCAGACTAGGAAAAGGATTACAAAAGGATTGGAAATTAATTTTACCTCATCACTTAGGATTGATTTCCCCTCATTCTAGTGCCTGGTTTTTTTTAGGAAGCAAGAGCAGCTGCCCTAGAACACAGAATGTGCTACGAACATCTCACTTCACCCTCCCTCTTCAAAAATTCAGATTCCAAACACCAAACTTCCCAGCCCTTACTCTCAATTTTAATTAATGTAGCACTCGTGAGAAGTGACAAACCTCCTGACAGTGATGAACAGCAAGTCATGTATTTACCCATGCGAGAGATGTGCTGCAGACAGAAGAGCCACGCGCTTTCCTCCTCGGCGCACCTCGGTCTCACTCGCAGAGGGCTGAGTTCATCACAGGGAGCACTCTGGCTCCGGCCCTTCGCTTCCCCTCGTTGAACGGGGTATCAATTTCCATTTGCATCCTTTGTCTGCTGAACTCAAGCTGCCAATGTAGTTTACATAACTCTCCCCCCAAAAAGCTGTTAGGTGGCAATATTTCACATTGCTGGCTGAGCTCTTTGTCAGCCATCCACACGTTTTAAATCCATGTTTTTACTGACATTTTAAATCCATGTTTTTACCAATTCTTGGAATATCTGGGACTGTGACAAACCTTTCATTGGTACTGACAGACTCATACTCATTCATTCACCAAAATAACGACCAGTAAAGCCAGAAGCCTCCCAAAAGGGCTGGGTAATGAAGACATTCCCTTAAATTCTCTCTTGAAGTTGGCCTTTTCCAGTTTCTCAGTGCCCACTTGTTTTTGAGGCAATACTTCTAGCGCAGATGTAAACTTAGGACAGCAGTGCTGCCTTTCCTGGGTACCTCTGCCCCAAATGCTCTCTCCACCTCCTATAAACAGCCCATGATCCCCAAGAGTTCATAGCTGAAAACTGACGCCTGCAAACGCTAGGAAAAAATGAAAAAACCGTGAAGGAGGTGAGAAAAGGTTGGTAGTGACCACAAAATACAAAGAGCAAACACTGATGAAGATAAAAGCTTGCCCGCTCCGGGCATTTAGTATTAAGAAATAAATTAAAAAGCATTTTTAACAATCCAATCACTATTTTCTGTAAAAGTAGAGTAACAATTTCACACTATTTCTTACACCTGACTGTTGACAACACACAAGGCCCTTCTGGCCCGGCCGGCTGCCAGGGCACTGTCCCAGCCCAGGTTTAACCCGGTTCAGCAGAGGGTTTACCGACAGCTGCCGGCAGAACCGTCCCTTTAACCTCTCCGGTGCTTTTTAGAATTCTTTTGGAAGTGCCCAGGTTCAACCCGCTTCTCTCAGGACGCTCCATCGCCTGGCCCAGCCTAGCGTGCCCACCGCTCCGGACGTCCCCCAACCACCGCTCGCCTGCCCCGCAGCACCAACATTCGGAAGCGGCCCCACTCCCCTCCACCGCCGCCGGCGCCCCACCGCCCGAGGGCCAAAACTGAGGCGGAGCGCCTCACGGCCGACATCTTAACTAAGGGCACGTGACCGACTGTCCCGCCAGGTGCTGGTGGCGGGCGCGGCCATCTTTACTGCGGGCACGAGCCCGCCAGTGCCGCCGCCGGGGGCTATACGAACGCCATCTTGACTAGGGGCACGCTCTGCCCTCAGCGCTGACCACTAGCTGTCTCGGGAGCACTCCCCTCCAACCCCCAAAATCCCAAACCAGCCCCCGCAGCAGCCCACGAAAAACCCGCAGGGCCCCCGTCCCGGTCCGCCCCTCCTCGCAGGCACGGCGGCCTCTCCCCGCGGCGCTACCGGGGCCGGCGAGTCAGCTGACGGCAGCGGCCGTTTCCATCATGGCCGCCCGGCCGGGGCGGCTGCCGGCGCGGCCGGGGAGGAGGAGAGGCGCGGCGGAGGCCCGGATCCTGCTTCTCCTCTGGTTCGCGGGTGCAGCCGTGGAGGGAGCGGCGGGCACGGAGCCGCCAGTCAAGTGCGACGAGCTGCGGCTGGGGCAATATCCTGAGCGCGGCCGGGGCCGGGACGGGCGGCGGGGCTCGGTTGCTATGGCGATGGGGCCCGGGAGAGCAGAGGGACCGGCGGCGCCTCGCCCCAGGCCCAGTTTGCCTGAACGGGGGGCCGCTTGCCCAACTGCCTCGGCGGGAGGGGGAAGGGGGAGTTGCGAGGTGCCTTACAGGACGGGGTGTCCCTCGGGCGTCAGGGTGACAGGAGCCTCAGCTGGAAGGAGCAGGAGAGGGCAGGGCTGCAGCGGCCTGGATTCGTTTTCGGGCTGGTACAGTGTGTGCCTGCGTGCAGGTTTGGGGTGGCTCCAGTTTTCAGAGAGACAATCCCATGGCATGAGAGACCCCTCTCCCCCATCCCTCCACCTTCTTATTTTTTGCAGGACTGTCGAGTGAGACGCGGTGGCTTTGCACAACGTTGAGTCCTCCTCCACAGTCCAAAGGAGCCGGGCGCAGGTGTTAGAGTAGCTGCAAGGCTCCTGACTCTCCAAAGGCGCATCAGGCCTTCCCCAGAAAATGTGTCTTGATGGTACCTGACAGTTACGGATGTAGCTGCAGATCAAAAGTGTCAGGAAAGCAAATCTTGGAAAAGTTAACTTCATCCTCTGCTTGCCTTGGCCGTGGGAGCTCGGACCTCTGGAAATAAGTCCCTGCTCAGTTTTTTTCTAGTCCAAATTGCTGGTGTTTCAGATGCTCATTTTTAGGTGTTCTTTGAATTTTGTATTGTTCCTGTAGATTTAATTTTCTCAACCAAATGCCTCATTTTAGAGGTACTCTGATGCTGAAATAAGGAGAGGAACACTAGGTGAGGCGTGCTACCTTGTTGCCTTCAAATGCAGAGGCTGTGACTGACAAATATTGTAGTTCTTTTAGGTAGTGCTGACTGCAAGCACTAATTAAACGTGGAGCTTATGCGATATATTGGTGTATTAAATTGGATTAGCAGCTTTGCTGTATGGTAATGCGCTGTGCCTGTTTGGGGGGATGGGTAGGAACTAACATCAAGGTGCATCTTAAATCCTCAGGGTTTAAAGACGGTGGAATAAATTACTGTTAAACCTGTTGTAGTGTTTGATATGAAAAATGTTTTCCTCAATTACCTGAACATATATGTGCGACGAGCCTAAAATAGATAATAGTACACAAGAACCAATGAATTGTACAAATCACACAGCATATGGTAAGGATTTCTAACTTACATATTGACAGGAGCTATGTTTTCCAAGGAAGTGTTGAGTTTCTGAGTTTCGATGAACTTTATAAAACATGGGATAAGTAACATCGTTAGTATGAAAGCCTAAAACACTTGGATGGACTGGATGCTTCACTCAAAATGAATAAATACATGGTCTGATTTGTAAGTGAGGTTTCTGGTAAATCTCTTCAACGTGTGATATATCCTCTAGGCTCTGTCCTGCACCACTGTGATTAAAACAAACCATTCCTGTCATACTGATTTTGCATATATTTATTAGAAGAATTGACACATTGCAGAACAGCCTTCAAAATCTTGTATTTTTAAAAAGTTTTTTAAGGTGCCTTCCAACATCCGGAGTTTTTGGTGCCGTGAGGCTCTGTTTTGAAATCACATTTATTTTAATGTAAAGTTCTTATGTACTGTGGAGTGCAACAGAAAAAGGCTTAAATGATCAGTTGGTTTGCTACGTATGTTTTTATACATGCAGCAGTTTTCAGATTGTCCCCACAGTATTTGAGTCACTTCCTGTTTCAGTGTTATCTAAGAAATAAGAAATTAATCTCCTGGATCATGCTTGAAGCACTAAAATTGCTGAACACCTTTCCAGGATCCACACAAATAGGGGTTTAATTCAAAGCATCCAAGTAGTCTCATTGAGTAGCAGATCGAAAGTGTTACTGACATGACACTGACAGAAAACTGTGGCCTTTCTTATAGCAATATATTTCAGCTGCTGTGTGTTTCTTCTAAGTAAAAGAAAGCACTGCTTTTTCCTTATTCTTTTTACAAGAAAGAATATATTTTTTTGCCTTTAATTGTCTTAGGTCAGGCACATCGATCAGTGGCGTCCATGTAGGACTTTATAGCAGTTAAGTCCAGACAAAACTCCAATTATTTTCTTTTTTTTGTCCCTATGCAATATAGATACTTAAAAAACCAAAATTCCCAATCTTAGTCCTCTTGCCTGTGTGTATTATTGGAAAATCTGGAAAGAAATGTTGAACCTGGCTTGCAGTTTTGTTGGGGTAACCAACAGGACTCACAAGTACTGAAAACTCATAGAAAGTGGGTAAAGGGCTGGGATTTTTCCCTTGAGAACATCAAACTTCAGCACTGGAGAGTGTCTGATGTCCTGGTAATACATTGCAAACATTTAGCAGATGTCACTGTCCACTGTGGTTTCCACTTCGGTTCTCTGAAAAGTCAAGTTTTAGCTTAGAAGAATAGAATAATTGGGGTTGAAAGGGACCTTAGGAAGTCATATTGTCCAGCCTCCTGCCCAAAGCAGCGCTGGCACTGAACTCAGACCAGGTTGCTCAGGGCCTTTGAAAAACTCCACGGCCAGTGATGGCACCACCTCTCTGGACAACTTGTTCTGACGTTTGACTTTTTATGGTGAAAATGTTTTCTGTGTGTCAGGTTCAGGTTTCCCATTGACTCATATTGGAGCCAGAATGGAAATCACAACAGAGCTAGGGCAGCAATTAGGTTTGTATATTTTGCTTAATATGTAGCAAGGCAAAAATACAAGTAAGTTAGTGCTGTTTACTTCACTTGTGTCTTGTTAGAGAACGCTACAATACCCAGTCAGTTACTGCTTAATCTCAAACAATTCTTTGTCCTCAGTTCAGTGTCTGCCAGCACCGAATATCACTTGCAAAGATCACCTTGGCATAGAAAAAGTCTTTACGGGACAGGAGGTTGGATTTTACAGGCCTATTGCGTGTCGCAATGTGTAAGTACACTGTTGTTTTTTGTAATAATTTACCTTTGTTTCCACGCTGATGTTTTTCTATGATGTGTTGACAGAAGGAACAAGGGGAGATAGAACTGTACATGTGTTGCCCAGAACTTCACCCTCTAATAAAGGCTTTGTGTACTATAAGGATACAACACACGTGTTTATAAGTAAATCCGCCTCTGTCTTGGACACTTCGTTTAGTTACGATTGTGTCTTTGCTTTGCCTTAGTATTTTTACCTTTGCTTTACTTAGTGCTTTACCCTGGCAAAAACGTGCCCCAAACGCTAAGGCTATGTTTCACGTGCGCTTAAAATCTGCCCAGCTACTGGAAGGAGCCATCTGGGGACACCTCTCCATCCTTTCCCCTGACATACCCGCTGTGTGCTGAATCAGGGAGCCGATCGGGGTGTGAACTAGCTTGGATCAGTTCCCCAGTTTGAGTCACAGTGCAGTTGCTTCAAGCACTTGTGCCAGCACGAGGATGAGGGCAGCTGAAGGATAAGAGAGTGGAGAAATGAAGGCTGGACAGGGCTGCTCTGCTCTGGCAGCACTGGTTCATGCCAGTTTAAAGTGTACCTGTAGCTGGAGTTGTAGTACACAGGAATATTGGGGGAGTTTAAGTCTCTCGCCAGTTCCCAGAAAATCTCCTTTAGAGGAACTATTCTCTGTTTTTAAACAACCTTTGTATTTAATCAAATCCTCTGTGTCTTTTAAGAGCTTGTTTCTGACACGTGAAAATGATGGACCTAGTTTTTCTAAAGCACATTGTGAGCAGTGGAGAACTCTGGATACCAATAAAAGTTCCAACTGGCCAAAGCTAATGATCAGCGAACACCTGGCAGTACCATTTGTTTCTGCTTTTTGTGGGATTCATGCAGGAGCCTTTTTCTTCTGTCCTGCTGGAATCTTTGGGAATTAAAGCTCCAGCAATATTTGCTGGTTAATCCTTGTCACATGAGTGGGCAAATAACTCTGATGTGACACTTACTGCTCAATAATTTGCTGAACTCAGAAGTACAGCTCTGCCTCTTAGCTTCATAAATATTTTCTCTCTCTTTAGTCTTCTCAACAGTCAGAGCTCAGCAAATTGAAGAAAACATATTATTACGTCTAATTTAAATGCTAGCAAACTAGACTTCAGTCACATTTTTGTCCAGAAACAATTGTGTTTCAGTCCCATCTGTGATGGGAACTGAGAGTAAGATGAGCTATACTAGTTTAATAAAATCACTTCCTTTTTGGAGTAGACAGTAATTCTCATGTTTGGAGGTTTTGGTATACATATATTTTTGGTTTAATATATTTTCAAGAAACATGTTTTAAATGTAGTTTTTCTTTACATTTATTAATTAAAAAGACAAATATACATAAGCAGAAAAATTTCATTCTTCTTAAGATGTCTATTACTTGATCGTGACTATCATTGATGGTGGAATAATCAATGGTTACACTACCAAGAGAACTTGCTGTGGCTTTTCCAGTCCCATGACTGCTCGTATGGAATCTCCAGGCATCTCCAGCTGAATTCTACAATAGGCCTGCCCTTTCTACTGCTTTTTGGAGATTTTCCAGCATCTTACCTGAGTTTTGATGGAAACCAAAGCTGTCTCCTGGCAGAAATAACTGCACATCGTTAACCAGACAATGGTTTGAGAAGGCATCTTCCCATAGCAGGATTCTCCTAGCATAGGGAGAGTGGGTTAAAGTCCATCCCTAACTTTTGAAAAGGACAAAGCAGCAACTCGTCCTTAGCCCAAATGGTACTTTAGCATAACGGTTCTGGGATCCAGTTATTTTAGAGCAAGAGCAGATGATAGATGTTTGTAAGTGGATGTGTTCAAGTTCAGCTGCTTCTAGTATTCGTTCAAGGAAAAGCGTGTAAGTGTTAATAAGGTTGCTCTAGCAAAGAAGTGCTGGGAGTCAAGATTGCTTTGGTTTGGTTTTAATATGATAGAGTTAGATTTTTTTTTTTGGGGGGGGGGGGATGTTGCTGGTGGTGTGTGTAAATTCTAGAATCCCCCCAGTTGGCACTCATGTATTTGGCTTAGTATGCACAGGCCCTGATTCTGCAGTTGGCCATTGAAGTGCCCATTGTTCAACTATTACTGATCCAGACAAGGAGTCCATGCTATGGCAGGCTGTGAAATCCATGAAGATCAGTGTGGCCAGGTCTTTGAGCAGTGCTGGGAAACCCCGACAGAGCACAGAAACCACTGTGACCTATAGCAGTACCTGGTACCAGCTGGTGTGGAAGAGCTGGAAGAAAAGGTTTTTAACATGGCAGCTGTGAGAAATGTGTGCAGAAAAAATAAAGATTGGATGAGGCTGAGAAGCACGAAAAAAATCAGGAAAGGAACTGACAAATTGCTTGTTTTACCCAGTTGTAGAAATTCCTTTAGCTGCCTGGTATGTGTCATTTTCCTACTTGCTGATTTAGTCTTCGGCACATATTTTTATCTGAAAGAGTGAGTAAGACAAAGGAAATACAAGGGTGGATGCAGCCTTATGACAGTATTAACGTGCTCCCACTTCAAACTGGATTTCTTCTGGCCATCAGTTTGATGTTGACTAGGTCACAGGCTGTTCTGCTGTTAAAAGCATCCCAATGCATAGGCCAGTGCTCGGTTGGTTACTGGTTTTGACCAGGATCATCTCAACATGTGTTCCTACCTTTTATGTAAGAGTTCTTGTGCTTTAGTCCTCTTGGAGGGTTGTTGACACTTTGTAGTTGATAAACAATTTCCAACAGTTCACCTCAACTTTGAAATCAAACTGTTAGTGTTCTTTACAGTGGAAACAAGACAGTTCTGCAGATGATAATTTACATTAGGTTCCAGGAATGCCCAGTATGTTCTGTGTTACTAATAAGTGCTAAGTAACAAATACTGAGGTAAGAGTCAGGATTTAATCATTTAATGTTGCCATTAAGTTTTAACATCAGTAAATCTAGATAATAAGCAAAAAGGTTGATCTTTATTTGGCATTGAAAGTGCTTAATAAAGGTGCTTGGACCTTTCTCAGCTACTGTCTTTGTGAAACTCTTTATGTTTTATTCAACTGTCAACCAAGAGTATAATTTGGGCTTATTAAATACTCACTGGCACATAGTAGTGTACGTATCAAAATAGTGACTTATTGAATATTTTTAAAGTTCTAATTACATTTGGGTTTGCTTTGCTTTTTAGAAGTTTGCCAAAGCAGCAAAGGATGCAGCAAGTTCTAGTATTGATAGCTGTGTGTTTCCAGCTCACTTAGTAGTGTAAAGTTCATCTCAGCAGTGACTGAAAGTTGTAGGTGAGTGAGTGGCCACATCACTCTAGCTGTTGGCAAGAATGGTTCCAGTTAGTAAAAATCTCAAGAAGTCTGTTGTATCTGTATGTTTTCTATGACTAACCATGGGATGCTCTGCTTTAGAGTACCCCTCTGCCCCTGTACATCTTTGTACTGTCAGCAGTTCTTTTCCTTCATGAGCTTGTGCCACTTGCTACCTTTAGAGTGTAGTAAATGGATCCATGACTGACCCTTTTTGTGGAATCCTTCCTGCAGCTCCTTCAGCCGGTGGCCATGGTTCATTTCTCCTTCAGATCTCATTGCAATTACTGTCTCTGCTGACATCTCACCTGTCTGTCCTGTTCCTCTCGATTTGGCTGCATGTGAGACTAATGCCTGCAGACATACGCGTACTCCTCTCAGCTTTCGAGGGTTGTCTCAGTAGGGCTGAACTGTTGGAAAGTGCTCTGTGAAATGGGGAACGTATCAGCAGCTGAATTATGTCCTGACAAGAAATGACGGTTCAGTTTCAGCATAATCTGTATTCTGCGAGAGTACTTGAGTTGCACCAGCTGAGGTTGCTTTACGGAGGATGCCTACCCCATTTGAAAGCGTAACATTATCAATTCTGTGTCCGTTAATTGAAGATAAATAACAACTCTGTTGGTTTTGGTTTTTTAAACTGAAGCAGCAGGCAAATGAGTTGTTACTTTAATTCTCAAAATTACGAGTGAATGTATTTTGCAGACATTGTCAGTGTTACTTGTTTCTTTTCGCAGAAATGGGTACTCCTACAAAGTGGCAGTGGCTCTGTCCTTATTTCTGGGATGGTTGGGAGCAGATAGATTTTATCTGGGCTATCCCGCATTAGGTAAGTGTATTTCTTATTTTTCTTTGAGGTAAACATTGTTGTGACTGTGTCGTATGTGTAGACTTATATTCTGAGAAATGAAGGCTGACAGTCATAGTTCTAATATTTACAACTAGAATCCTTACTTTACTGACAAGTAAGATAAAGTCCTGCATTACCCTCAGCCTTCTATTCTGCTGGAGTGAGTGGTGACGAATGGATGTATCGTTGTCCAACAGATAAAATCCTAATAAGCAAACACGATTATTGCTATCCACAGTTTTGCTTTACGTTTGCTTTACATTGTTGTTTACCACAGCATTCTTTGTGAGGCACTGAAACGGAAGTGGTTTGACTCATGTGCCAGCTACTTAAATGATGCTTGATTTTACCAGGAAAATACTGAGCAGATTTTAGAGTAAACCAAGTGTTTTGGGCTATGGAATGTATTCTGGCAAATGCGTACTTTCAAGGTAGCATGTAGTATTATAACAGTTCTGCAGAAGCTGGGACCTTTAGTAAGACCTGCCTCTGGTTAGTGTTTTTAGGACCTGATTCCCAGGTGATGGTGCCACTGGCTTTTAAATAATGGAAATACCTTCCTGTGTTAGAACTCCTTTCACTGAGCTAGACAAATGGAGTAAACTGAAGTCTAGATAGCATGGAGCAATGAATTGGAAACAGCTATACGTGGTACGGTCACTTCAGCCAGGAATTTTGAGCTTATGCCCATTAAATGCAAACTCTTGGGTTTTTAACAACATTATCTGTCCTCCTCAATAATCTTGTGTTAACATCTGTGTCTTTTTTCCTTGAGATTCTAGAATTGGCACTTGCTTTGTCCATCTGCTTCACAAAAAGATGATACTTTTTTGGAAGCAGTCAGTAAGGTGCACCTTTGTGTTGTATCGTTGGATTTGGAGTAACAATTTGCAGTAATTATTTTGTAAAATACTGTAGTAATACAGATTTATAAATCCTCCATTCTTATATAGAGGTTCTCTATGGCTCACGATTGTTAACCCAACTGGTATATACTGTAGCCAGTAACCAAAGTTAAAAGATTTAACATTAAACTCTTCCAAAGTCAAGTTTTCAAGCTTTTGGAAGATAAAGACAACAAAAACAAATTGGTAAGAGTAGAAAAGAAAAAAAAAAAGAATAAAAATCAATACACTGGGTTTCTTGACAGTGGTTGATGGGGGATTTTTTAGGTCATCCATGCCTTGGCAAAAAATGGTTAAGAAAGGTTAATAGCATTGAAATATTTTGTGCAAGCATAGTGAAGACTGTAAACGCTCTTTGGTTTATTGTTTTCCTCCTCTTTTGCTTAAAGAGCGCACAAATACAAACCAACTACTGCATATGAAGGAATCAGGAAGGTGACCTCTTCCTCTCCCACATGTTCTGATCGAAACCATAAGTTATTTCTGCATAAGAGTACTATTTTTTCCCTCCATGCAGTTTATTTTCTCAGTGTGATCTGCTTGGGGGGAGAAAGAAAAAGAATCAACTTTACCCTGCACTGCAGAAACATGTGCCAGGTTCAGTTCTACATCTAGTAACGTCATGGAGCAGCCAGTTCTTCAAGTAAACTGGAGCTGCTGCTGGAACCGGCAGTGGTAAGAGAACTGCTGTGTTCCTAAAATGTCAACTGGCAGTGAGGTTCAGGACCAGAGCTTAAGAGGAGAAGGTATAAGGAGCATCAGGGATAAAGATCTTCAATGGTGACTGCACTTGATGTAGGTAATAACAAAGCAAACGGTTCCCCAGAGTTTGACGTGATTTAATCGCCTTAGCTGTTGTTTCCTAAGGCTAGTGTTTCTTCAGCTGGCTGTTTCCCGTACGTTTTGTTACGCTACTGCCAGCACTGACAGGCTGCTTCAAGTCTTGCCCGTCAGCTGCTGGGAACGAGTTGTTTTAAACAGTGATATACTTGGTTTTTTGCACGTTCAAGTGGCACCACTTTAGTGGTAATATACGTATAGGCTTTTCTTCTAATCAGCTGAAAGACCATCCTGCTACTCCTCTTCCATTGTCTTAGTCGTTAGGTGTTTTTGCCTGTTCTCTCTGACTGCTGTGCTGTTCCATGGGGAGATTATAAACCCTCTCCCTGGAGTTGACAAACCAGGCTAGTTTAATCTCACCGACTATAGGAGCTGTATCCAGACAGCGGAATGCTTGATGCTCTTCCTGCAGCATGCACGCATGCGGTTATCCCCCTGCTCTCCTCCCTATGCAGCCTCAAAAACAGGGCCTGGGGGAGAGGAGCTGATATCTGGGACAGATTGCGGCTTCTGGGGAGTGCGAAGCGGGTGGCGGAGGTCGGGAGACCATGGGGTGTTTGGCTGAGAGCAGGCTCGCTCTTGGAAAGCAGCTGCGTGGTGCCATATATATAGTACTCATTGTGTTATATTCATTGTACAAGAAACTACTGATATTAAAAATAATAATAATTTTAAGCCAGCCTCCTTCTTCTGAAGGCAATTTCCAAATGAAGTCTGCCTTGCATGAAAACTTCCAATGAAACATTTATCTCTTAGTTGCTAGTCCCATATATTTTCTATTAATCTTTCATTTATTCATACAAGAATAATGTTTTTGAATACCAGTTAAAAAGAAGTGTTTATATATTTTTATATATATATATTCAAAATAAATTCCTATTTCAGCAAAAATATAAAAGTGATACAAAGGATTGTTCTCCTGAGCGGCATGTTCTGAAAATCAAATCAGTATATGCTGCAACTCCTGAGATGGTAGAAAGTCTCTTTCTATTCATAAGTAAATTTTGCAGCTCAAGTCAGGATTTTTTCTGTCTGTGCCTCAATCGAAAAAAGGAAAGTTTTCAGTAACTTGATTATCAACTTTGGCTTTCCTTGTTAAGAATATTTATCTATTAAAAAAAATTGTTAATATTTAAAATCTTCAAAGTGTATTCAGGATGTAAAAATATGAATATGCAGTTTGGGATTTTTTTGCTGAAGATCTTTAACTTTAGGTCTGTTTCTAGATGCGTGTGTATATGTGTATATATGTATATATAGTGAGATGTGGAAAGAATTGGGACATGATTGCCATCAGAAACCAGTGAACTTCACAGTGACTGGCTTAAAGCTGCAGTTAAATTTTATTTTCCTCTTCTAGGTTTGTTGAAGTTCTGCACTGTAGGATTTTGTGGAATTGGTAGCCTAATAGATTTCATACTTATTTCAATGCAGGTAAGTCAGGGCTTTGGAGACAAGGTACAGATCTGTGTTTGTTAAAGCCTTGATTTGATTGCTGATTCTTTGTTAGCAATTTAGCCTTAAGAACCTTTGTGTATTGAAAAATCATTTATTTTAGCTCTCTTTGTAGACTGATGTTGTAGAATATGGATACAAGCTATCAATAGATTTGTTGTTTGAATTAGAAGTTAGATTACCTCTCTGTAAATAATCATAATGAATATATTGGAAGCTATGGCACCATAAATACACTTTGTCAGAACCTGTAAGCTCTTTACATGACACGGAGTGTTGGACTTTGCAGGAGATGTCCTGCTGTTCCCAGAATCCTGATCTGCGTTTGCACGTGCTTTGCACTGATGGAGCCCATCATCTGGGGGGTCTGTGCCAAATGCAGGAGAGAAGACATTGCCGCTTTTTTTTTCTGCCTCTCCTCCAAATCCAAGTCCCATATCACCTAATCGCTGTGGCTGTTTGATTCATGGTGGTTGTATCCTCAGATGTGACATCACAAAATTGCCAAATCGCCTTATTTTACAGTGCATTCATTTAGCATGAATTGCAAATCGCCTAGAAATTGTTTACATGGGTTTACAGAAAAATAGTTTAAAAGTATACGTCTTTGTGTGTGTGTCTTTTAAAGGATATGTGTTCTCAAATTCCTTTCTGTGCTATTGCAGTGATCTTCCTCAGATCACTTACAGATACAGATGAGAGTATCTTTCATCTCTCCTTATTCAACTCCCTGGTGACCCCACATCAGTTTAGTATTTCCAGAACAAAAAAGCCATGATCTTCTCTCCCCCTCTCCATTCCTTACCTGTGCAGTATTTCAAAGATACTTGTCATCACCCTAATTCTCTCCTGCCTACCCTTCTTTGTTCAGGAAAAGTGGTTTGGAGCCCACTCATTTGTTAGCCTGATTTTGTGACTCAAATCCTCATCGGCTTAACCTAGCACCAGTGCCTGGCTGTGTAATTTGGTTGATTAGAAGCCCTAGGGAAATGTTCCTTCTGAGACAGCGCTCGCTAAAATAGTTAAACTACAGCATAACTTCAAAATAAATCTAGTTTCTGTTTGACTAATTAAGCATGACTAATTTTATGATGGGAAAATTAGCAGTAATTGAGACGTTAGCACAAAGTATATATTTCACTACATATTGAGAAGTCTTGGTTCTTTTTCTCTTGTAGATCGTTGGACCTTCCGATGGCTCTAGTTACATTATAGATTACTATGGGGCGAGGCTTACAAGGCTCACAATTACCAACGCAACCTTCAGAAAAATGCAGACCTACCCTTAACCCCGGCAGTAAGTGTCCCCAGTCCATAGGTGCGCTTTATTTTTACAGACAAACCCCATCGTCCGCTGCAGTTGCTGACGACTTAATAATTACGCTTCATCAGAACTGACTATTAAACCTACATTGAACAAAGATGATAATGGAAATTCCTGAAGTGAATGAGTTTACCTCAAAGGCACCGTGTTCCTTTGCGACTGCTCCATTTCTGGAGTTCATTGCTAAGTTGTTCCATTTGTGACGTGCAGACTTTTGCAAATTGCACTGATGCTGTTCTGTGTCTGTAAGTATAATTTAGAGTGTTTTAGAGAGCTCGAGAAAGAGTTGTTCAGAACAGCTATGCTGATATTTCGTCCATGGAGTTGATGAGCGTTTTAGCATGGAGGGGCCAGGATTGCACTTGGGGTCTGGTGTCGTAACTCAGAGTGTATATGCGACTCAGTTTGTGTATGAACTTAAACATCCCAAACCACAGAAACCACCTTTTTATCTGTCCTGTTAGTTAAAAAACAGATGGCCCTAAACTTGTGCTGGAGTATTCTGAGAAATTCTATTAATTGAAAGATTTATTTCTGTAAAGCTTAAAGACAAATTTTTGTCTTTGGTGGAAATATGGGTGCATGAAAAAATAGAACCGTCACACACATCACAAGAAAGGAGGGTGGATATTGGGGTGGCCTGAGGTTAGAATAGGAAATAATAATTCTGCCTATTGTGATTTTCTTTTTCCTCTTTTTTCTCTTTTTTTCTCTTTCCTTGCAACCGTCCATAGTGAGATACATACCTTCTTTTTTCAGAAAGGAATCAGTGCACGTGTTTTACAGCTACAGAATGTCCAAAAAGTGAAGTACTAATAAAGCCCTTAAAAGGTTTTTATTTTAGATCAGCTATGTTTCAGTGAAATAAATTCTGTGGCCTTCAAATGGTTTGACCAAAGTCTTTAGGACAACCAAGATTTACCTAGATGTTCATTAACGAAAAGTATTTACACACAGAGACAGAAAACATGTCAACAGAATCTTCATGTTGTATGACCAATTTTAAACATTTCCTTCATATTCTAATGAAAACTGGAAGTAACTGAGTGATAAATCCATGTGATACAAACTCTAGTGTAGATTTTTGTCAAAAAATTGAGCCATTCTTTTGTTTTCCAGATGAAACTTTCAAAATGTTATTAATGTGCCCACAAACAGTATTTTTAAGGGAATTACAAAAAATGAGACTCCTAGATTGATGTTTAAAAGTGCAATTTGTGGGTTTTAGTCTCTTTTAAACCTATATTAAGCACTGAAAGCTTTGTAAAGAAATCTCCAGTTCTTCCAAATCAGCGTAACCTGACATATCACGTAATGAGAATAAACCACAAGGAATACTTTGTGCTTAATGTTAGTTCTTTCCTTCATGCCAGAAAGACGTAGTTTCGGAATACGTGCTAACACGCGTTTCACTTGTGGGTTCAAAGAGACAAGAGCACTCTGTTCTCTTCATGCACTTGCCTGATATTTGTTGCATTTCCCTTTTGTCTCTCTGTCACCGAATGCTCTTTGTGCATGTCAGTTTTGTTTCCTGAAATACTTTCAAAACCAGACAGGAAGTGGATGAAAAATAAATATTTGAATCAAATAAAATCTCGTGGCTAAGATCATCCTGTGACTTGTCTGCTTTTTGGTTTTTAACCCTGAAGCTGATCATATAGCTGTGAAAATAACAAGATACCATGGATGTTATAATAAAAAAATAGCCTTGGGCAACTCATCACACAGGATTTCATTCCAAAATGTATCTCCATGTGTACAAGTAGCAGAGGGCTTGACTTAATGATTTCAGCAGTCCATCTTGTGCTTCATTACCCGTAAAAGAATACGGGAGCTATTTTGTGTGTATCAGATGAAAATATGATTAGTCGTGAGGCCCATCAGATAGTTTGCTAATCCCAGAAACCAAGTAGCCAGCAGAGAGGAAGATTTGTTGTTCCAAGTTCCAGTGTTTCTGTGGAAACAGAAGATGTGTGTCCACCAAGCCAGGAAATAAAAACTGCTGTGGGATTCTTCCATCCTGATGCTCTCTGGTTTGTGGTACCAGAGCCTGCTCTTGTCAGGACCGCGCTGCTTTGTCAGTCAGAATGTAGCCACGAGTGACAAGACAGAGCAATATTTCGAGCCTTAGCAAAGTTTTCTTTCTTTTCCCTTTAGATGGGGATCCTTGATCCTCTACCTTGTACTAACAACTTTCCTCTTCTTTCACAACCCCCTCCTTTGTCTGTAAAGCCTTTTAGAAATGAGTGCCACGGATGGTGAAACCTTTGGAACTTGTCCTGGATTCTGTTGGAACCACGTTCTGTATCTGAACACGTGTCTACGTTTCTAGACGCTGTGCGGTTGCCGAGCTGACATTTAGAGAGGGTTAACCAAGTAAGCAGATAGCTCTGCAGGGCCAGAAGAGAGCTAGTGAGGTCTTTGTTTTCATCTTGTAATTGTCAGATATGGCATGTTTACCATAAGGGCTGTGAAAAGTGTGATGTGAGATGTAAAGCTGTCCCACTGTGTTAATAATAAATTGGCTACGGTAATATTTATCAAAATGTCTGTCCTGTGATGATTTTCTGAGTTGTCACCTGCTTTAGTTTTCTCCTGTCAGTCAAGATGTCCATCCTCATGTTTCTGTAGTTCTGATTGCTTTGACTGCACTGCAATAATCTTCTCTTTGGATTGTTTTCCCAAAACCAGTTGCAAGGCAATAAAAATAATTAGGCAATGTACTCTGTCATCCTCCTGCCTCATTCCCAGAGAAAATAATATCTGCTGGCCATGCAGATAGTCAGGAATCCTTTCAACATTCTAACCAGACAGAGAAGTATTATTCTGTATCTGTAAAAATAAAGAACATAAAAAGTAAAGGCCAGAGTTTAAAGAAAGGATTTGAAGTGCCTGGCCTTCAGAAACCTGTGTAAAGCTGTTCCCTGAAGATGCTGCAGGTCCACACCAGGAGTTAAATCCAAACTTTCCCTAAGTACCAGTGCAGTTCAGTGCAGTTCAGCCATTGCAGAAATTACTCCATAAACCTGTCTTTTTTTTTTTTTTTTTCCCAAATGTCCATTTTTGGATTTTCTGCAATGTGTTTAACCATGATCTGAAAGAGCGGGAGCTGGTAGAAACAGTCAGCATTGGGCACTTTGTGTTCACTCACGCAGTGCAAATGAGGTTGGAATTAGGACTGTTTGCTGTATTAATAACTTCCTCTGGGTTGTATTTGTTCAGTTAGGGCAATCCATGCATCTTCCGCTTGTGTTTAGAGCTCGTTTTCCAAAAGAGCAGATTTAGAGGTGTTACAGAAGAAACTCTCTGCCTAGTTATTCCTCCCGCAATGTAAATCACAACTGCACTATAGCAACTTCCTGTGACAGCATTTTGTTATCCAAACTGTTTCCCTCTCCTCCACCACCCACCACTTAAAACATGAAGATAGCAATTCTGCTTTGAGGACCTGATAACACCTTAAACATTGGGGTTTATTATGTTTCCAAAGATGTATTACTGTACGTCTGCCAGTGGAACTTCTCAGCTCCACAGGAAGGTCTTTGTGTTTCAAATGCTCCGTTAGAATTTTTTTGGAGAACATCTGTTGTCACCCCATCAAGAATTGTTTCCTTTGTTCCTCAGGAGTATATTCAGTTATATTTGCTTACACAGCTATGTCCATCCAGTCTTCTCGCATCTCTTCTCGGTGTTTTTGCATTTTTTTGTTTTTAGATTCATTAGGTGTTTGGTCCATCTCTGCACCGACTGTCATTCCCATCACTTGCTCCGCGGTTTTCAAACCTGTTTCCTCCAGAAGACAATGTTGAATACAATAAGGTTGGGTGCTTAAGCACCCAGCTGAGGAAATGTCAAAGGCAAGATTTTGCAAGCACACGTACGTTTCTGTCGCCTTGTGGGACGGGCACTGACTCTGTGATTCCCTGTTAGTGCACTAATACATCGTACAGTCTTTTGAACTCGATGTTGTCTCATCCCTGACTGCTTTGCCATTTTCCTTACTACAAGTGGTCACTATATGGCTTCTTTAAAAAAGGCATCATTTTAATTCCTTGAAATCATACCTTTTTAACCAGCTACTCTGTTCTGGATCCAGCCTGCACCAGTGTCTGCCGAGAGGTGAATTACAGGAGATTATTCTGTTGGCGTCTTCTCCCTGAATCTGGGGAGAAAAAATAGCTTAACTTTAGGCATATGCTTAAGTGTTTTGCTAGACTGAAATTTGATCAAGACTCTTCCCACTTTCTTCCTCTCAATCCATCTGTGTTACCCAAAGCAGCTTTCTAATCTTTGCGAATTATAAGAGAAAATGCTGTATGGAATTCTGAGCACTGACAGTGTAAATGGCTGATAATAGCTGATACAGCTCTATGGCATCCTGTGGGTTGCACCTTCAGTCTTCCATCTCAAAGCTGCTTTTCGTTGACTTTTGTTCACGTATCGGCACTGTTCATGTGTCAGCTGCCTTTGCACACAAGTTCTTGAGTACCTCCAAGAGCAGTTGGACTCTTCGGAGCTGAATCAAGTATGTAGAAATGTCACGGCGTCAGATCAGGGGATCTTTTATATGGATGAAGCAAACACACGTTGGGGAGCAGTAAATGTCAGTAAGAGGAAGTCCTAGCCTTCAGTTTCTGCAGAAAGTCTGTCTGAAACTTCAACCCGGGTTGTCTCTTTGCCTTCTGCTTCCTGAAGGTGGAGCCAAACCCCCTATCAGATCTCCAAATGTCCCGAAGTTGTTCTTTAGCGTACAGCAAAGACTTTGCACTCTGGTATTTTCCCTTGCACGACAGAGAAAACTGGAAAGTGGACGGTGAGTATTCTGTCTGGCCAAGATGCATTTGGCGCTGGGGTCACTCTCTAGACCTAGGGCTGTAGCAAAGGAAAAGAAGGGAAATACAAGAATAAAACAAGCAGTCTCAATGCTGTTTGCACCATGAAGATCTAGTTCCATAAACTCCCAACAAAATAAAATGCTTTAAAAATACTGCTTTCCTGAAGTACAAACGCCTTGCTTTTCCCCAGATTTCTGATTCTTGCTCCTCAAGCTTCGTTACCATCTCGAACATACTCCTGCTCTGGTAGTTCTCCACTACATATTTGAATGGCTGCTTTCAAGACTGCAGTGCACTTGCCGAGAAGCACAGTTCTCAGGCTCTGCAGATGCATATGACACAGCAGAATTTTAGGCAGTATAAAAGTTATAAAGATCAGTTTCCATTACTGTAATTACTATATAAATCCTATCTTTAAGAGGCTTAGGACAGGCCTACTTAACCTTGGTTTGAGATGAGGCTTGGTCCAAGTCTGAGAAGCTGAACAACAAATTCTTTTTTTTTTTTTTCCTTTTCTCTGCAGCATCATAACTTAGTGGAGAGTGGGGTGGGGAGGGAGATAGATTCAGAACATCCTCCGCACTCTGTCTCTGACAGGGTGGTGGCTGTAACTGGGCAATATAGCTGTCCCCAACCAACAGCAACACTAACTGAGATGTACGTTTTGTTACCTCTGAAAATCACCGTTTCTCCCCTTGGAACCTGTGGCTGCTCCTCATACAGCTGCACTCCAGGATAGGGGTGTGAGGCGGCCGATCCACGGATTGCAACTAGATGTGCTTGGGTAAATGTGGGATCCTATACTCTTTAGAGGGCTGTAGCAGTGATTCCCATCTTTTATGTCGTTGGCACCACCTCGATGAAAGCGAAGGTGTTGGCTGCCCTGGTGCTTCCCCTTCGGGTAGCCAAGATGCCTGGAGCTGCCTCCAGCTGCCTTTCAGGTCAGAGCATTCAAAGCTGATAAAGAAGTTGGCCGCACCATAGCAGGGTTTGGGAATCTCCTGCTCCATTGCTTCAGCATGCCAGACTCTTAGCTGTAGGCCAGAGCAGCTTTGATATGGATAGCCGTTACCTGCTCAGAAGAAAGTCTGGCACAGTGTTTTCCACAGCGTCAACCTGTTCTGCAATGAGTGCTTTGCTCCCAGTCAGTAGAGCCGTAGGGATGAATTTATTTACGTATTTTGTTTCCTTTAACAGAGGCTTCTTCAAAGTTCCTTGGATTTACCATGGGGAAAACGTGGCAAGAACATGTAAGAGGTGATCACTGCCTGCGAAGAGCTGACAGAGTGTTCACCTTGAGCCTGACGAGACTGCCCACCATATGGATTGCATTGGCAGAGGCAGAAGCCTGGGGAATGCAGAGGTGGGGGGTAATTTTTAGGGCTTTCATTCCATGGTCCCATCGATTATAACTCTATTAAGAGGATGATGCATGCGACTTTTAAGTTATTTTGTTAACTAAGTGTAGGCAATGGATGTGTCATGCTAACAAACGTAATTGCTGGTGTGTCTAATACAGTATGTAAGTGCAGTATAGTGAATTTAAAAGGTTGTGGTAATCTAAGACTGTTAAAAGGGAAATATGTGCCTGGGGGGTGTGGGGGTTGGGGAGAAAAAACGACTGACTTGACATTCACTGTCTTCCTCCCAGCTCCTTTGCTAAAGTAGGAACAGAATCGGAACAAAAAAATGTTTGTTTTACAGCTGTACCAAGTTACGGCGTGGACTCGTGCTCCCCCCCCTCCTCTCCCACTTGCATCAAGTACATCCTGTACTTTTGGCAACATGTTGACTGGATATTTAAAAGCTGTGAACTGTTCTGAAAGTTTCACATACTGGGTTATGGGCCATGTGTGTTTGATCAAAATTCAATTACTGCACTGTACCATGCTTGGAAACCTATCATCCCAAGTTATGAAGTATGACGAAATAGGCTAATCTAATTGGTTCAGTATGGGAGCAGTATCAACCAAGCTTGTTATGATAAATAGCTTCCTGTGTTAAAGGTTCTCTAGAGCTTAAGTATCTTGGCTCACCTCCCTCTACAAAATAAGAATAGTGTTCCCTGGGAACAGTTACATCACTGTCCCTCTCCTGCAGTCACAATTAAAAGTTTGTGGATTTTTTTTCCTTGAACAGATAAACCGTGGCCTTCCACCCCATTCTCCATTTGCACCTCCTTCCCCTTTCCTCAGGTTAGGTCATGCCGTGCTTACCGTGAGGCTGCCGGTTCTGTTTCGGGGCTGGGGAAGGCAAACTTGGCCGTGATGCCAAAACCCAGGCTGGGCTGGAGGCTGAGGTTTGCTGGGGTGTCAGTACATACGACATGGCTGTTTGTGCAGAGATTTGGAAATTTTGATGTTCAGTTAAACATGGAAGCACTTTAAGCTTTCGAAGCAGCTAATAAAAGAACTTTTGTACAGTGGATTTCCTACCTATGGATGTGCTATTATCTTCTTGAAACTGGTATTTTAGTTCATCTGTAATTAAACGCAAATCCAGTATGCGAGTGCTGGATTACAGCTAGGGAAGGACTATGTTCTAAGCCCAGATTTGTAGTCACTAAATTTGTCGCTAAGACAGTGAGCTGTCTCCCATGAGATGATACCAGCTTCGTGATTTTATCTGGTCCATCTTTGGCAAGAGGTACTTAGCTCGGATTTTGATGTCAGAGTGATAGACAGTGTCAAGGGGGAAAAAAAAAGAAAACAAATCATGGAAAAGTGTCTCCTTATGCTCTGGCGATTCCATTTTCCCCCTTTTTAAACCACACCCCCACGTGCCTCCTCACTCAGAAATCCCCTTCAGGCACAACAATTGTGGGGTGATCATTTTACGGGGACATAATGTAGGCCTGATATTGCACGGGCCTTTAACACTAGCGAAATTCCTCCTGAGAATAAAGTTAGTCACTTCTTTAAGGGCTGGTAGAATGAGGCCTTATGTAAGTGAGTCTCCGTATTAGCCCCAAGACTGCCTAATACCTGGATTAAGCCTGTACGGTGATTAATGCCTATTTACTATATCTGTTATCCCGCTGCATTTTGCTCTTCAGCCTTGATTAAGCCCTTTGCTTTACCATTTCAAATGTCCTGCTTAACCTTCTGCTTACAAATGTACGCAGTGCTGAGGTCTGCATTTTTAACAAGAACAAGTTCTACCATAAATAATAGCATTTAATTTTAAAGTGCAACAGCTACAGTCACCGCTTGATTAAATGACAAAGAACAGCGATAGCAAACTGGGGGGACGTAGAGTTTCTCACAACAACC
This sequence comes from Bucorvus abyssinicus, assembly GCA_009769605.1. Lineage (NCBI taxonomy): Eukaryota > Metazoa > Chordata > Aves > Bucerotiformes > Bucorvidae > Bucorvus > Bucorvus abyssinicus. Next base: position 30,786,920 of record CM020034.1, on the reverse strand, counting down.
GTCTGCGTCCACGTAAGAGAAAAAACTAGACCTTCCCGCTGCTGATCAGCACTTTCCGTGCAGTTCTTTATTTTACGTGTTTATAGAAAAATATTACCGAAAAGAGCCTAAACAGGGACTCTCTGCCGTTTCCCCAAATATCTTCTGAAGGAGATAAACTAGATTAATCTCTCTTTATAAAGTTCCCACAAGAAAGCTCACAAACACAGTAGCTTTACCTTCAAAAATAGAATGTGACTGTAGGCACTTATGCTAATCTCTTTTTTGGCAAATCAGCTTTTTTTGTATTGAATCTTGCTTGATTGAATAGCACTGGAGCTGCCAGAGTAAATGCTATTATCAATGTACAGTAATTAAGGAAATAGTCCTTGTCACTCCAACAGCGTCCAGCCAGTGCCTCTGTAATAAAGTTAAATGATAAAGAAATCTCTTCAAGGTGTGGGAACTGGACTGGGGGAGCTCTCGACGGGCGGTAAAATAACGCAGAGTGGAATTACAGGTGACGGGGAGCAGCGTAAATGCCCGTGGAATTCATGCTAAACGCATGTTTGATGCTGAATGTCTAAATAGAGGCTCAGCACTCAAACACGTAATTGTTTAATTTGTCATGTAATTTCCTGACTCGGGGCAGTTGAGCATCTCCCAGTCTCCACCCTTAAAAAATGTCCGTGAGGGAGAGGAGGGGGGAGACCCTTCCATCATTCAGCAACTTCAAAGATCTGTTCCCCCTTCAGGCGGCCGCCTGCACAAATGATAAACTTTGCTTTAAGATCAGCAGAGCCGGGCTCTGCCAAATCCATTTGGGGAGAGAATTTCAGTAAAAAGGACTTGTCAGTCCTTCCCCCGCCCTCCCGTTTCACTTGAAACTTTACAGCCTCACAGTACTTCGGCGGTTCGCAATTGTTCCTGCGGCCCCCGAAGAGAGAGAGAGTCCCCAGGGAGAGAGAAAAACCTTTCGACGTCTCCTGTATTATAACCTTATCACGTGCACCAAGAAATGTGAAATGCGGTAAAGTCGGGTAATTCTCAGATACCAGAAACGCCGCTTAATAAGCGGAGAACCCTGATCTGCGCTGCTGGAGTATTCTCAGCTGCAGCCCCCCGTAAAGCTCGCTGCAGTAAACCGCTCTGGCCTAAGACGTGCTGACGTCTGCAGTTGATAGCAAAGATCTTCTGTCCGGCGAAGGTACATGCAGAAAATATGTTGTTTAATGGGCAATAAATAACAAGAGAAGGTATTTAATCAAGTGTGCCGGGAAATACTGCTCACGTGAACACACGCACATTTCAGACGATGCAGCTTGGGAAGCGAAGGCTTGAAGGGAGGTAAAGGGAAGGCGAAAGAGTCCGTAGTGAGGCTGCGGAATGTCGCCCCGGTCCTCGTAAGACACCGGCAGAAGGATCCTGGCCCCTCTGCTGCTTTTCCCCAGCAACCTGTGCAGCCTCTCTACACTCCATATAGTGATTGTCTTATTTCGTACATCTGGCAGTTTTGCCGGGGCATGTGTTGCCGGGGGTTTTAACATTCCCCGCAACGCTCCGGTTTAGTGCATTGACATTCCAAAGGCTTGGGCATCGTAACCTCTCCATTAAATCTTTGACACAATGAAGTGTCTTCTAAATAAAATAATTCAGCAGGATCGATCCAGTGAACTTCAGGGTACACCTTTTCAATTATTTTTTAAAGATGGAAGTGTTCTGTGCATATTGAGTGCTAGATTTGTCGGACTGGGAGGGAGGGGAGTCACGTCTTGGGAGCGGACCTGAGCTCTGCTCCGGCAGGACAGGAGCGAGGATGCCAGCCATTCCCGTGCTTCCAGTGTGACTCCAAACTCGGCTTTGCTGGATCCAGGCCTCTTTCTAGGTAATGTAAACCACTAATGGTCTATATATTGTTCCAAAGGATTTGGGTTTTGGTTTTTTTTACGTACCCCTAGCTCGACCTTCAGAACTGTCTGCTTGAATCTGAGCAGCAGTGCTCCGGTCAGAATTAAAAAGAGATGATAGCCCAGGCAGCGGGTTTTTTAATTGAGGCATGCCAAATACCAAAGGCAGATGCTTTTTCATTCTGTAGCTCCTGGATACGCGGTCCACTTTTCGGTTTCAAGGACAAAGGAAACACTCGCGCAATTAGATGAGGCATGAGATTGTGACATACGGGCTCTTCCCTTAAATAAAAAAATGTTGGAAAAAGATTATTTGACCCTAAGTCAATAAGTGCTATTGAAATAATGAATAGTCCATACATCTAACCATATACACCGCCTGTATTCAGAGCCATGCTGGTTTTGTCACCGAGGAGGCTGTGAGACTGCCCAGGATAAAGCCCTGCACAACTCACATGTCCAAATCGCATTTTGAAGGCCTTGCCTTTAAAACAGGATATACACAAGCGTAAGCCAATTAAACTGCGGGGCTGACTTCTGCTATCTTCTCCCGTTTGACATCTCTATCGAGTCAGCTCGGATGATAACAAACATGATCTGTTTGTCAGAATGACTGAACTTCCCCCACGCGCTCAGCAAGGACGAGGGAATCTCTTGCTTCTCTTAGGAGCCTCGTAGGAGCCGATTTATTAACAGGAACGTGGTTTGCCCAAGGTAACGCGCCTTTCGTCTGCTAACGGGGGGAAATGGTTAATGCTTTACATTAAGCGTCCTAGAAGCACACTTGAGCTTCTGTGCGAGGAGCATCACATGTCTTTGTTGGAAGCTGGATGCGTCGGGGTCCACTTCGTTTCGCTCCCTGTATCTGGGAGGAGGGGGCAATAGTTAAACGTCAAAATAATGACAGCGCTTTTGCTTTCAGCCTCGGAGCTGTGACGTGTTTACTTCAGTCTTAACGGTTTACCAGGCAGCCGGAGCTGTTGACTGATAATTGGTGCGAGTTTCTGATCCTCCAGAAGAGCGAAGAGCCTCCTCCGTCCTCCGCCCATTGTTGCTGTGGTTTGCTGTGCCAAAATTATTGAAATGAGTGTTATCGATGCTGCGCGGAGGACTGGAGTCTCAGGTGCTGGGAGCTCGCGTTGCCAGTTTAATTACATCAGTTTCCAATCTGATCTGCTGTCTGTCCTTTTTCATATGGCGTCGCTTCCAGCAAAATCGCAGTCTCTCGTCAAACTGGGTGTGGGGCTGAGTGGTACTGGAACAAATGGAAGTGACTAGGAAAATTACTGTTGTTCTCCCAGCCAGGTCCAGCTGCCATGTTGATTCCTGTCCACCTTGGTGGCTGTCTCTGGACCTTTGCAGCGTTCATCCTGCCATACGCTATTGCAGAGTCATTAGTTATGTGTGACACCTAATGAAGCCCCACACCATGATGTTCCCAGTGACAATTCAGAATGCTGGGACTCCCAGTGATTCTGGCCACTCCTTGAACCCTTCCTGGCCCCAGCTGCAACACAGATCGGGCTGGAAGCTGCATCTGCGCCCATTGGCGAGGTCCCAGCAAAGGGCAGTCACAGCACTGCCGCACCGAGAGCACTGATGCCAATCCCCACTGGTGGGAACCCCCAGGTGCCACAGGGAACAGGGGCCAGCGGGAGGGAGCCTTCATGATGCTCCTGGAGGTGCAGATGGAGTGATGATTCCATCATCTTGTCTGCAGGAGCAGCAGCATGTCAGAGCGCATTATGGATCCGCTACATCCCAGTACCCGAAGCAACACATGGGGCTGCCGTTTCTCCTGCTGCCCACAGAGCTGGGAGCGCCTGAAATGCCACTGAGCCTCCCCCGGACCCCTCTTTCCTGGAACCCAAAGGTCATTGAAACAATCTGAGATTGATGACGTGGCTTGACTTTAGGCTCTACTGCCTTGGGCCAACTCAGCACTCTCGTCAACGAGCTAAAACCTCATGTCATCACATTACTATTGCTCCCGTTGCTCTTCAGAGAGCTTGCACAGAACTCTGTTGGTGCTGTTTGCATGCCCATAAAACCCACCCAGAATACAGTAGGGTGAAGAAGAAACACCATGATTTTTCATCACATCATTGATAATTCTGGCACAATTTACATCGTGACCATGTCCCTGATGAGGAGGAGCAATAAACACCCTCTGCAAAGCTCATATTGCGATGGATAGGAGAGGAAACAGTGACCCGAAAGGTGTCACATTCTGGAAACCCGATCTGGAAAGAAGGAGCCACAATTAACAAGATGGGTAAGGGAGTCTCTGGGTCTTAGCAAAGCCCTTTGATTATCATAAAGAGAAAGTGGGTGCCAAATAGTTTTAAGGCATCCCACGTATTATCGGTGATTTTTCCGTCGATAGAAAGAATTCAGTGGGGTGTGTTTAGCATTCCAGGCAGAGAGGGAGCAGATCTTTCAATAAATACGTTGCTGCAATAAACTTCTTTAGCACTTTGCAATTCACATCTAATCTCTGCTGACTTTTTTTTCCTCCTAATTAAAACTTTAGCTTGCAAATGAGCCATTTCCGACATCAAACCGGTATATGGCAAAGGAGGAAACTCTACCCGCGATTTATAGGAATTGCTGGCGACCCAACTGCCTATCACAACCTTTTCTAATTGATCTCTCTTTGAATTAAATTTGACCGATTATTTTCTCCTAGGTGAACAAAGATGAGACTATCCTTAAAAGCTGTTCTGCCGACGGCAGCAAACAAAGCCGAGTGTACGTAGTGGATGGAAGACAACAACCCATTTTGTGCATGTAGTGAGAAAGATGAGGGCCAACTGCCTCCAGCACCCAAAACCTCTGGTTATCTCTCCCAGCTGTTTTCCCAGAGCAATGTTTGTTTGAAGAAGCTGGTTTTGAAGGGCTGTGCTTTGGGGGGTGACTTACGCTGCTGCTCTTGCGAGCTCTTCCACACGGAGGGGATGCAAGACTGCTGTGGATCCCACTCTGGTTTAGGAGCTGGATGACCCAACCAACCTCTTAGAGGTTGCTCATGCCCCAAGGTCCTCTTCTAGCACCTTTAGAGTCCCTTTCCCATTCTTTCCCAATAAGCAATCCCCCAAATCATGACCCAGCTGTGCCTCCACTGTTCTGTTTCGTGATGAGGACTTAGAAAGGGAATGAAATATCTGAGATGGGCGTAACAGCACGATGTTGAACTGCTGACCTCAAGAGTTTAAACATGTTCCTGGCTTCACTATACAGCGCTTCGCGTGTCCAGATGAATCCCTTACCCTTCCCTGTAGCTGAACTATGGGAGTTTGGCTGGGGCAGCATCCCATGGCAGCGGGGAAGGACACTTGGCTTGACTGGACGGCAAGAAGCCAGAGCTGTAGCAACACAGAGGGAGTTAAATCAGTCCAGTCCATTAAAAAGTCATGACTCTCACCTCAAAATCCTTTTCAGAAATATATTTTAACTGATTTTCCTTCATCTCCTGGCTCCAGAACATGCATTTTCAAGCCCTGCTTCTACGGCTGAAATGATGCAAAATTTCCTTTCCCTTAGCGGGGTGCCAGGAGTTTCCTGTCCACTCAGGACTGCCCACGATGCTGCAGCTTCGCCAATACCACCGAACAAGGTTTGCGCGGCTGTCACCCCTCTGCCTGCCCCACAGCAAGGCCAGTCAGCATTTCCAACAGCGTCCCGTGCATACACCACGGCAGCCAGCAGCTCCCGCCCTGCGGCACAGGCTCTGCCACCGGAGCACCCTGATGCTGCATCCTCCGAGGGCAGCACAGGGCACATGCCGGCTCTCTTCATCGCTCGCTATTTGCCTGTTAAAGAATTGCCCTACGCTATTTCATCCTCCTTTGCATCAGACGATAGCCGAGGTAATTTCAGCCCTTTCCTCCCCATCCCACAGGGACTGGGAGACCTCACTAGCTTTCCTGTCCCGTGTCCGGGGTGACCCTTCCAGAATCTCAATGGGAAAATGCTCTTCCTCTCCAGAAACATGGGACATCGTGTTGGATGTTGCCATTCACCCACGCCCTCCAGTGCGGTGAGCAGCGGCCAAGCCGCTGCTCCTTTTCCAACCTTCCTTCGAAAAGGAAGGAACTAACCACCCTGAACATCTCTCGAATGGTGCAAAAATATAGAAAGAAGAAAAACTTCCCCAAACTCCAACTCTGGGGCCATAAAGGTGGGGGATCACAGCCCAGTGACATGGGCTTTCAACTGAGGAAGCATCCCAGGTGAGAAAATGCTGAGGCAATGGCTTTTCCTTCATCCAGGTGGGTTGTGGGAGGGCTCCAGAGTGGGGTGCTGAGGGAAGAGGGGACCTCCAGGAAGATTTATGCATCTTTCTATTGTTCCTCTTGTTCTTTTTTAATAAGGAAAATCAACCCATTTCCCTATGTGGAGAAACTGAGGCAGCTTGGCAACCCTGGGAATGGGGCAAGGGGAGTCTGTGGGTTCCCTGCTAAGGTGCACATTTCCTAAATAAATAAGCACCATGTGCCCCTTCAGAGTGTTCTTCCCTCCACAAACCTCCCTTTTGGGGTCCCTTTGGCATCACCGTCCGGGCCGAGGGGTGCCCGTGCACCCAGGCTGAGCCCCGGCGTTTTGCAGGCTGCATCCCCACTGCTCCCTGCAGCCACCTTGGTTCTGCAGATTAAAAATTATAAACTCAAAATGAATCGAAATAAAAAGAGTCCCGTCTGCCGCAGGGCACAGCTCGCTCCCCCCACTCCCAACAGCCTTCCCTGTGCTGCAGGAAACCGAGCCTCAGCGCCCGGCCGTGGCTGCGCAGCGCCCGGCCAGCCCGGATCTCATGAAATATTAAAGCTTTGGAGGCAAAACAGCCAGTGACAAATAGCTGGACGCGGAGCAAGCAAACAGCGTCATTCCTCACACGGCTGTCCCGGCGCCGGGGTTGCCAAGCGCCGCCGTGCCGGCATACACCGTTCAGCGCGCGGGGATGGAGGCGAGAAAAGTTTGCCGAGCTGCCGCTGGCCACGTGAGCAAAGTCGCGAGATGAATATTCCTCTGCTTCCATCAGCTCCTTTCAAGTGGACTGGATAGAAAGAAAGAAAAGGAAGGGGAAAAAAAAATTCCCAGCAATATCCAGCAAAAGGACAAAATACTGAGAAAGTGATGAATCACGGTGCTGTTCTGTACACCACGGAACGGGCCCTGCTCGCCCCGGGAGCTGCGGGAGTGGTGTGCGTTTTCTGAAAAAAAAGCATCCTTGGAGGGGGGGAAGAAACAAGAATCTGCTGTAAAGCAATTTAATTCTGGCTGACTAGCTGGGTAAAAGCTTTATTTTCTAGAAAAGTGGTGAAGATGTAGAACACGGATAACTTCAGAGAGTGTCACAGTTCAGAAGGGCTGGGGGCCGCTGGCACTAACAGTTAATTACTAATATTAGTAATTGTATTGCTAACGTAAGAGGTGCAGTGAGGCTGCACCTTGAATCCTGGGTTCAGTGTTGGCCTCTCACTCCCAGAAGGACATTGAGGGGCTGGAGCGTGTCCAGAGAAGGGCAACGGAGCTGGTGCGGGGTCTGGAGTGCAAGTGCACTGAGGAGCGGCTGAGGGACCTGGGGGGGTTGAGCCTGAAGAAAAGGAGGCTCAGGGGAGACCTTCTTGCTCAGCTACTCCCAAGTAACAAGATGAAGCAGCCTCAGGTTGCACCGGGGGAGGTTGAGGTTGTCCCTGAGGAAGCATTTCTTCCCCGTTGGGGTTGTGCAGGGCTGTCGCAGGCTGCCCAGGGCAGTGGTGGAGTCCCCATCCCTGGAGGGGTTTCCCAGCCGTGTGGAGGTGGTGCTGAGGGACAGGGGTCAGTGGGGACCTGGCAGTGCTGGGGGAACGGGGGGACTCTGTGATCTTAAAGGTCTCTTCCAACCCAAACGATTCTGTGATTCTGGGATCTGCCTTCCAAGCAGAGGTTTGCCTCGCCAGTCGCAACCCCATCCTGCACCCATGTGAACTTCAACAACTGGAAATCCTCCAGTCTGGGTGTTTCTGGCAGCTCCACCATGGCTCTTAAGTGAAGAAGAGGCAGAAGTGGTAACCTGGGGTCAGGCAGGGCTCACCTTGGGGGCAACGTCCTGATGGTTCTTATGTGAGGACAATTTGTGAAACAAAATACCTAATCCCATATACGTGGAAGTATGTGGCTTGAGGGACACCCTCACCTTCCCTGGGGCTGGGGGGTCCCGAAAGATCACTTGTGTTTCCACTAACATTATCTCATGAGGAGCAAACAGGGAAGAGAAGAGGGTGACCAGAAATATAAGTAAAAAATGAATATTTTTTTTTAAATGGTCAGTTAAGAAGAGACCGTCCATGGTTTTGGCTACCAATGGAGAGGGCCCGACACGAGCACGGAGGGCTCCAGCAGGACAGCGAGGGGAGGGCATGCCGTGGTCCCCACCATCCTCTCCCAGGACACAGAAACGATGGCTTCCTCACAGCCGGAGCCGCTGCATCCCTCCCCGACACCTCTCCAGCCCTACTCTGCCGCCTCAGTACGTATTAAAATGAGTTATGTAGGTCACTGTGTAAAAACAAACAGTGTGTAGATGCATGGAAACAACAAAAGCAGAACTCGAGGAAAATTTATATCACAGCCACAAGACTAAGGAGGGAGCGCAGAAAATGTCAGTAGCCTTGTAATGCCACCCTGAAGGACCTCAGGGGGGTCTGGCAGGCCTCATTAGTGCCTCGAAGTTTGTTGAGATCCTCCCATACACATGTAAAATTAGTTACCGGGATCGTTCTGCTGGCAAATTAATTGGTGGGGCTCTGCTTCACCCGGGATGAGTGATGCTCTGGGTAAAAAGTCACCTTTTTTTGAGATTTGCCTTCCAAGCAGAGGTTTGTCTAGCCAGTCACAGCCCCATCCTGCACCCAGGTGAACTTCAACAGCTGGAAATCCTCCAGTCTGGGTGCTTCTGGCAGCTCCACCATGCCCAGGTTCGCTCCTGGCTGGTGGACCATTCCCCATGCCAGCCCCTTCGCAGCATCTGAGAATGGACCCCTCGCAGGTACGACGACTTTGGAGGTATCTCAAGGGCTATCCCTGTGCCTCCGTAGCCAGAAAATAACAAGCCCGATCCCCAGGGTCTTGGCTCTGCACGGCGAGGCTGACCGCGGCCCCCAGTGCCTCGAGCAATAGCTGGAGAGAGGAGCTGGCCCCACGCCTGGCTCCCACTGCAGATGCACCAAATGTTGTGTGTCCTTCATCTGGCACATTCGAGCTGTAATTGCAACAGCCTGAACTACCACACAGTTTTAAGTGCTGATATTTCATGACATTTTATGTACATAATCTGCATATGTTATTTTTAGCAAACTTTCTCCCTGGGACAGCCTCATGTGCACCACATCTTGTTTCCAGGAGCATGTGCTGCAGTTGGGAGTGGTTTCATTTCTTTTTTCTTCTTCTTTTTTTTTTTCCTTTCCCCCTGTCAAGGCTGGGTTTTGAATTGCAGAAGCAACAAACACAATATAATATTTTTCTTTCTTTTCACAAGGCTGCTTGAGAGAGAGGAAAAGACCCCAAAAGCAAAGGTGAGCAAGGTGGCCCAGCTCCTGTTTCTAGCCATTTCCTTGCTTGGGGTGCTCTGGGGTGAGTTACCAGCAACCCCAAAAGAAACAGCATCCTTCTTGGGTGGAAATAACATCATTCTTGGTGGAAATAACATCGTTCTTGGTGGTAACAGCATCATTCTTGGTGGTAACAGCATCATTCTTGGTGGAAATAGCATCGTTCTTGGCTATTTTAGGAACAAGACAATTCCTTGGTCTTAGCTGGAAATTGTTTTCTGTGGCTCGTGGGCTGCAGCGAGAGTTGTGCTGTTGGGTGTTTTTGAGGGACTGCAGCTCCAGACACCATGCAGGTGTGGGAGATGCAGCTCTCACCTGGAGACTCTCAGTCCCCTGGAGAGAAAATCCCAGCTTTGAAACTTAGGTCTGCCTTGAATGTTTGGTGGAGAAAATGTTCCCTGAGAAAATGTTCCCTAAGGAAATGTTTTGTCAAACTCAAAGCGTTTGTGGAAATTTACTGGTTGAACCATGAATGCTGGTCTTGGGAGGACACTAGACCATGGGGGGTGGTTCTGCTTTGTGCATGGAGGAGGAGGTCCATGCAGGGAGGAGGTGATCCTCACGGGGATGAGGGGGTCCATGCAGGGGAGGAAGGGTCCATGTGGAGGGGAGAGGTCCATGTGGGGAAGTAACGTTGTAGTGGAGCACAGCCATGCTCAAGCCCATCACACAGTTGATGCTCCTCCACTTGAGGAGCACCACCAAAACTATTCTGTGATTCTGTGATCAGCAGCTCATGGGCTTCTGCAGCAGGCAGCCAAGGTCTCTGCTCCAGCGCCCAACAAGAAACTTGCTTCTGTGCCAAGCAACTGCTCGTCCCACCAGCCCTGGTGCTTCACGTCCTATCACATAGTGAGGGTTTGTAAAACACAGGAGAAGAATTTGTTTAACTTTGGCGTCTCACTTGGCTTTCCTCATGATGACGCTATGGCCAGAGTCCCAGAGCTGGAGGAGCAACACAATTCACGGCACACATCCTGGCTCTTGGACATGTTGGATGTCCCCGACTGGGATCCAGGGGTGCAAGGGGGACACACAGCAAAGTGCAGCGTCAAGCTGGGCGGTGGCATGAGCATTTCTGCATGAGATACCTGGTACCATGGTTAAAAGCTCTTCCCGAGATCTTGGAGCAATGAAACCTCTTTTTTTTCCCAGTCCTCGTTCTGTACTAATGAAGAAATAAAATAAACATTTGGTAACGAATCCAGCATATGGTTATTGTTTGCTACAAGGACAAGGGAAAGCATCACTCCGCAACGTGGCGAGAAGGCTGCAGCTGCAATATCGCATTACAGCCCCGCGCTTTATTTAATAAAGACGCGTCCTGCCAGCCTTAACGAAATTTTTCCTTCCCCCACCCCAGCCCCGAGAGTTGGTTTCAGTGCCTTCTGCCACGACGGCCGCGGCGGGCTCGCATGTGCCCTTCGTTAGCCGAGGAATCTGCTTCCAATTCCGGCCCTTCAGATTGTATTTTCGCAGCGACTCATTAGTCACCAAACGCTGACAAGCCGCTGTACGAGTGCCATCTCCCTCATTGTTTATATGCAAGTGCAGCGACGAAAATGATTTATTTAAGTTTTAATTAAAGTCTGTGGATAGACCAGTGATTTTTAGCAGTGCCGTTTCTAATTTGTGGTTGCGGGGTGGGGGGGAAAGAATTAAAACCAAAAATCGATAACCATTTGTATTTTCAGAGTTACCTTGGGCAGTTATAACCCACCGGTCACCTGCCCACGCGCAGCTCAACCAGGGGCTGCGTTTCAGAGGTGGGAGAGGTGTAACACCTTTGGTTCTCATATAGAATCACAGCATCATTTTGGCTGGAAGAGCCCTTTCAGCTCATCGAGTCCACCCATTCCCCAGCACTGCCAGGTCTCCACTAACCCCCGTCCCTCAGCACCACCTTGACACATCTTTGATCACTATAGCAGGTAAGTTGATGTCCCGTGAGTATCACAATGCCAGAATGAGCCTTGAGTGGACACAGAATTGCAGCAATTTATGGGCATATATTTAATTGCATGTGTAGCATCACCACAGCGCCCAGGGGGAAGGTGGGTAACACGGGGAGGTGGCTGAGCTCGGTGTTATAGATTCATAGAATCACAGAATACCACGTTGGAAGGACCTCAAGGATCATCTGGTCCAATCTTCCTTGGCGAAAGCCTGGTCTAGGTATGATGGCCCAGCCCCCTGTCCAGCTGAATCTTAAGTGTCCCCACGAGCAGGACTGGTGACTTGTTGTTTGAAAGCAGAAGTTATCACTTAAAAATGCTCTGGAGGGGCTGGCTCACCCTCTCCAAAACAATCTGGGGTGCCCAGGTGCCTTCCCCAGCGCCAGCATCCTTCATCCCCGCGGAGCCTGGCCGCTGCACCATGCAACCCACCGCAGCGGTAATTCATCTTGCTGGCAACTTATTTACGACTCCAAAAGAACAACTGGGAGCGGAAGGAGGAGGGAGTTGTGGTGGGCAAGTTGACAAAGCTTTGGGGGCATCACTGCCCCCCGCGCCGTGCGAGACCCCCCCTAGTTTTCTCCCCAGGCGAGGGCTGATGCAATGCTCTGGCTGGACAGAGATTTTCTTGCTGCTCGTGACATCACGATGCATTTTTATAAGGTGCAATAGAGCACTAAGAGACTAAACTCATGTCCCCATGAATTACGAAAGTTAGGAGCCTTTCTTGGCCTAATACCATGGCTCAGAGAAATCCCTGCTATTACCTGATGTAAATATGTATTAATTAAAGCACTTTGGAAATGCAGAGTATTGACCTAACGGGCTGTAATGGCTCTTCTTGAGCAATTACAATCTATCATACAGCTACATATTTCGGGAGGTATATTTTTTTTTGGAGGCATGTTATTGACCCGAGGGCCCCGGGCAGTTTCCTTCCCTTGCACAGACCCTTCCTGCCCCGGGTCTCGCATCCTTCCTGGGGAAATCATTAGAGGGGGAGGCCTTCAATCCCTTAATTTTAATAAATACGACATATTTCATCCTGCTCCCTCCCTGTCACGAACCTCCTCTCCCGCTCCTCATCGCCAAGGGTGCTTTTGCGACATCCCACCCACCAGCAGACCGCGGGAAACACCCAGAGCAAAATATTTATACACAAAAGAAAAACTTTGTGCTTTGCAGTGGTGGAAACCCTTCTCAAATAAAGCATTCGTCTCCCGAGACTTTCACCTTCTAATTTAATTTTCCCCTAAATCAAACAGTGTATTAATCCCCAATAGAAAACACATTCCCATTGCACAAACAATATTTAAATGGTATAATAGGGACATCTTTTATAAATACTTCTAACAAATCCTGAGAAAACCCGAATGTGCGGGCTATAATTAATCTAAATGCCAAGTGCTAGCTAACCAGGAAAACTCCAGCATCATAAATCTGCCCCGAGCTTTCTCACACATGCTGATAGATGGGGACTCGCAGCTTAAATATTTAACAATCAATAATTCAAATACCTATCCTGCCCTATTAAATTTGTCAGGTTTATTTATAAATGCAACATCCACCTGAAGTTTCTCTCAAAGTTGTGCGTCTTGCACCCGCTAACAGAATGCAGCGCTTGGGAAGAAAAGCGGTTCTTTAGCTTTGGAAGTACAAAAAAAGGTTGTGAAAGTTCTGTGGGGAAATAATGAACAATTTGGGGGAGGGGGCGGAATTAAACCCCCTGCACCAAAATAGTTGGCTGCGTCTCCTTCACCCTAATAGGTTGGGATAATGCGATGTGCAGGCAGGTGTTATGGCGTATGAATCACATTTATAGGCGCATTTTTCCATTTCTCCACCGCCCGAGGCAGGGAGCTGCCGTTCATCCTCCGCAGATGAATATTCCTGCGGCCGCTGCCCGCGCATCGCCTCCTGTCCGGAGCAAAGCCTGCAAAAAAGTAAAACCCGGAGAAAAGGGGGTGTTTGGGTGCCACCTGGACCACGGCGACGCTTTGCCCTGCGAGAGGGAAGAGTGGGTCAGAAATGAATCCATGAATCCACGCCTGGTCCAGCGCTGGCAAGTGAGAGGTCATTCACAGGCTAATAATAATAATAATAATAAAATTAGATGTTGACAGTTTGCAGCATCAGCAGCCTGACTCTGTATTTCAAAGGTTTTTAGGAAAGCGGGGACGATTGTGTGGTTTATGGGGTGGCCCCTCTCATCTCAATGATAAAAATAACAAGAGGGAAAGCTCCGCTCCGTTTCCATCCATCCGGAGGGCCGGGAGGTGGCTCAGAGCATCCCGTTTGCCTCTGGAGACTTGGCCATGCCTCCAGCTGCCCGCAGCAAGGAGGGTCCCTTTACCCCCTGAGCATCATTTATTTTAAAGGAGCACCAAAACCGACCTGAAAAGTCATGAAACTCCTGGACTCGAGTTCCTGGAAGGATTAAAAAAAGCCGTAGGGCTGCCTATGGGTAAGGGAGGTGGGGGGTGCCAGCCATGGTCCCCGTCCCCCCGACCCCACCAGAGCGTGCCTGCGGGCCGGAGCGCGAGTTACGGTGGCATAAATCTCTGTTGCGAATTTATTGCCATAATTTATCAGCTCATGTTGCTGAATGGCCAAGCAGTTAATTTTGAAATGAAGTGGTGCTATTTTCATTAATACCCTCACGCTAACTACCTATCAAAACATGTGGCGCCAATTAATACCCTGTTGTTGAAGTACCGAACCAATAAATATTTCCAGTCTTGGCTTGTCTTCGGCAGATAAAAGACACCGGACGAACCCACCGCCTCGGTAATGCTCCCCCAGCCCCTCGTGGCATCATCAACATTTACGTTTAAGGATGGGATGAGGTGGCCAGCTCCACCAGTAACAGGAGTTTAACTGGCCGTCGTTTCACGACAGGCGAGCAGTTCCGTCAGGAGCTCTGTGCAATAACAACGAGCTCGCGCGAAGATTGAAAATTTCCGAAGATTATGTATCAGCAGTACAAAAGCAATTTGGCACAGGTTGTTTTTGGGGAAAGAAAGGCAAAAAGAACGCTCAACGTGTCAAAATTTGGCGTAAATGCTTTGTCACCACCGCTGCTGCTTCATCACCCGCGGCGACGGAGCATCCTTCTGAGGGGAGCCAGGGCTCGCGTGCCGACGGCGGTGTTTATGGCCACGACGGGATTTCAGCCCGTTTTTCTTCCACTGCTGGAAAATCGAATGGCGATAAAGGAAACCTCACTATAAAAGGGAGAGCCGAGGCGGCCGGCTTCTCGCCGGCGCACAGCACCTTCCCATGGGCTTCACGCGTACAGACCTCCCTGCAAGCACGTCCCAGCGCTTCTCCGGCCAAGACAGAGCAGCGAAGCGCCTGCGGTTCTCTGCCTGAACACCACCCTCTACCTTTTCGACCCAAAGTTTTTAGTTTGCTGTCAAGGGGCTATTGCATATTCCTCCGGCGTCCCGAGGCAAGCTGACACGTCTTGATAGCAATAAATAATAAATGGGATTTATTTCTTTAGATGCTGATGGAGACCTTTTCTTCTGCAGGAAGAAAGAGAAAGCGAGAAAGAAAGAGTGAGAGAAAAAGGAGCAAGAAAAGGAGGGAGGAAGGGGGAGACGGTGCCCAAGCCCCCGCCCTGGCTTTCATCCCACATGGGGCAGGGTCCAGCCACCTTCCTGGTTCCTCCAGCAAAACCCGGGGCAGCCTCGGCCAGTGGCCTCCAGAATAATAAAGGGTGTAAATAAAGAAGAGCGAATGGTTTTTGTAGGGGGCAGGCGATGGACGAGAGCGTGGGGGTCGAGCGTGAGGAAGGGGTGGTGCTGAGGAGCTGTCAGAGAGCGCGGCACTGGCCGCAGACGGGGCGATGGGGAGAAACCTCCCCCGTGTACCATAACTGCACTTTTTTAAAGCGTGTTTTAGTTTTACCGTGCCCGTCCGTGCAGCAACGTGCGTGGGTGGGTCGCTGCCCTCCCTCTCATCCCGGCACCCCCTGCTCGGAGGAAGCATCAGCTGCGGCCGCCTCGCGGGGCAGGTCAGCCCGCGCCTGGGCTCGTTTCCGAGCCAAAGGGGCACCACCACCAGTCGGGCTCATTTTTTTGCTTTCTGCCCCGAAGTGGGAGCCCTGCCCTCCTCCTCCCTCCCTCCTCCCTGGGTGAGCCCCTGCCTGGGGCACTGCGTTTTCTGCCAGGACAGATTTGGCCTTTCCTTGACGTCCAGTCCCCACCGTGAGACAAAAAGCTGCCCTGAACGGGGTCCGACCCGTCCTCGGCTGCTGCGACGTTCATCGGTGCCGTGTCTGGAGCAGCGACCGGGACGCAGCGAGGGGCACCCCCGTGGACAGTGACGTTAGAGCTGTGCCCCCAGCCCAGCCCTCCCGTCCCGGCCTTGTAGCCAAACCCGAGACGTTGTAGAGGTGTGAGAAAGGAAATTCCGGCGGCTTATGAGCGCCGGGCAACTCTTTGTTAGGAAACACTCGAGCGCCCCAAAATAAAACGGCAGAGCTGGTGCTGCCCTGGGAAGGGCTGGGCGCCGCGGGGGTCCCCGTTCCCTGTCCCCCAGGGCCACGCGGCAGAGCTGCCCCGGCCCTTTGCCCCCCATCAGCCTCAGCGCCGCCTTTTAGGTAGAAAGCAGGCAGGATGGCTTAAATGCAAAAAACCCCCTTTCTGCACGTATCCATTTCTGCACGTATCTTTTGAGAAAGAGGCGCCGCAGGGTGGAAAACTTTGAAGGAAACTTTGACGGTCACAAGGAAACCCATTTTTTCCCATCGCACAGCCCCAGAGGCCCTGCAGAGAGGAGCAGGACGGCGGGGCCGTGGGGCGGCTCTGCCCGGCCGGGCCGCGAGGCCGACCGCCGCAGCCACGGCCGAACCGCGGCCTCGGGCTTCCACTGCACTTCGGAGGGTTTAACCGGCTGCAGATCAACCCGTCATCGTGCGAGGAACGTTTTTGCGTCGACGGGACGCGGACAGCACGGCCGATGCGACGGCGGTGACGCCGTTTACCCGAACGTCCCCGTGATTCGGGAGGAAGGTGCTGCCCGGCAACGCCCAAACCCGCTCGGGTCGAAGCGCCGGCCCCGGGAGGGTGCTGCCCACACCCCCCGCCCCGTGAAGTAAATAACAACGCAGCCCGTTAGCATTAGCAATTTTTTATTTTCCTTTTTTGTTGCATAGGAAATGCAGTACTTGCTTCCAGTAATTGTATTGTAATGTGAGAAGGTGGTAGCACTAATGGTTGAATACAAGAGTTAAACTAATCCACACCAGCTCAAAAAACCTGCGGAGACTTAGTTGAATAAGAATGGATGCCCACAGTGATTCTCAACCAATTACAATTTTTTTTCACAGAACACAGTAAAACTAAAATGGTAACTATGAGAGTCAATACAAGTATACTAGAGGCACGAGGGGCCTGACTCATAAAAAAAATGAACACGACATGGTATTAACACGGGTGTCAAGAGAATTTGCAGCAGATCTTTCGCACGGCCGGTGGAAATTTTAGCGCCCCCAATTTCCAATTGACGCCGAGGGACTTTGGCTGGGCAGGGCTGGGGCAGAGCTCAGCCGCGCGGACGAACCGCACGGCCAGCCCAAATGGAAATCTCTCCTTGACCGTATTTCCAAAGCAAAGAATTTCACGGACCTCTCCCCGAGGCAGCGGTCGCAGCCGGGCGTGGGGCGCCGGCGGCAAGGACGAGCGGCGGCGGCGGCGGGTGCCAAGCCGGGCGCTCTCTTCCTACCACGCTCCCTCTAGAAACTCATCTTCCTTCTTCCCCCCCTCAAATGAATTTGGGGATGCAGATTAAAGGGGGGGGCTTCACCCAAGACAATTGTTCTTGTCCACGCTCGAGCACAGAGGATTAACTCAGTGGAAAATAGTCTTCCCTAAAAAACAGCGTGCAAAGTACAAAAGTTGGCGTCGGGTACAAGCGTTTGCCTTGACGCGGGTTTTCTCTAGAGCTCGGAGGTAGCGATCTAGCGTATTTTTTTTCCGGGTACGGACAAGATCTCTTTTGTAACCGAGCAGCCCCGTACCGCCGCGTTACGAAGCCCTGGCGTCGGCCGCAGCCCTGTCTCCCCCTTTCCTGCTGCCAGCCTGCGCCTCGGGGGTGCCGGAGCACGGTCCCGCCGCCTCGCCTCCTCCCTGCCCCGTCCCATCCATCCCACCTTCTCCGCTGGGGCTAGGGGAGGCGGGAGGGGAAGGGGAGGGAGAGGAGAGGAGAGCGGGGCTTGCCAAAGCGTGCGCTCGGAGCGAAAGCCGTCCTCGTCCGGACGAGAAAAGCCCACCAGCCTCCCGTGTTAATAGCAACGGAGCTTTTATGAATCGGGCCCAAAGTTTGTACAGAGTTTGTCTGAAGAAAAAATATTGCAACTGTGCATGAAACTAAACAACCACATGAGGTTTTTTTTTTCTCTTTTTTTCTTTTTTTTTTTTTTAAAGGGTTTTTTTCTTTCTATATGAGGAAGTCTGGTGTGAAGAAGGGTCAAGCATGGGTACCTGGTGAACCGCTGCCCATTAAGGAACCGCTCGCGGCGTGAGCTCAAGCTCGGTTGTGGGTTTAAAGGGCTGTCCCTTAAATTTGAACTTTATGCGTCTGTTCTTCAGAGCAAGCTCTCTGAATTCACAGGGTAGCTTTTCGAGGCGAAAAATCTTACCAGGCACGGATTTCTGGTCTCAAACACCATGTCCTGCCCTCTAGGAAAAAAAAAAGGAAAAAAAAAAAAAAAAATAAAAAAACAAAAAGGAAAAAAAAAAAGAAAAAAAAGAAAAAAAACCCAAAACACAAGTAATACTGAATTTAAGTAAATGTATACCTCCAAAATACTGAAAACACCCCAAATCAAGAGAAGACAGAGTTTGCGTTCTCAGTGAAATATCTTTAAACCTATCTGACAAGAACCAAGTCAGAAAAAAAGACTAACATAACTTTGAGTAATATTCATACAGCTACTAAGCATTATGGAATAGCATGCATTAATATTGTACGGTTATTTTACATCACCTATATCAGAAGGTTCTGACAGACAGCGAAGGCTACCGGTGTAGAAAAATCTTACTTCAGAAGAGCAATATAATACAGATTTCACAGGCACTACATTTTTAATATATCAGGTATTATGCTGGTTTTCTTATAATTCTTTCTGTCCTAAAGCTGGCATTATAACAATGACCGAAAAGGCAAGGACCGGAGTAAACGGAAAGTAGATACCAAAGTTGATATATTCTTTTCTTTTTTTTTTTTCTTTTTTTTTTTTTTTTTCGGATAGATTAGTGCATAGTTTTCATGCAGATAAACACTGCTATGCATTTACATCGTTGGAAAGCAGAGTGAATTGAGCCCGAGTTGTCACATTTTTGTAAATCATTTTGCCAGCCTGTAATAGCACCATGTAATGGATTTGCATTAAACATTAAATTGATTTCAGAATTGGTGACACAGTATTCACTACAGTTAAGTGCTATGGAATAGCTTCAATGTTACCTGCTATATATCAAAGCAATTTTCATCCCACTGCTTTTTTATTGGAAAAAATAAAAGGAAAATGTACTCGATACTAATTAGACTATTGCGCAGCCTTGGACTTGATGATGGCATAGCTGGGTTTACTGTCAAACAGTAACACATGCATTGACTTCGAGACAAAATTGGCATTGTAAGCTTGATTTAATGACAATCCTGCCTAGCAGGCAGTGCTCACTTCACAAGACCTGCCTCCGACAGACCTCATGAGGTTGATTTTGTTAAGTTATTTATTGTTTAGGTGCCATTGAAGCTCTCCTTACATTGTCATGCCGGTTATGGTTTGAATTTTGTTCGATGGAGGCCTTCTACCAAAAAAAAAAAAAAAAAAAAAAAAAAAAAAAGATATTTCCAGAGACACAATGGAAAGTACAATATTAACTGACATCCTGAAAAAAGAAAAAACTCACCACAAGGAAAAAAAAAACTGTTTTAGGCTATGTATCTGGGTTTCCGTGTATTTTTGTACAGTAAATATTTTATAACACTGTTACTACAAAGCTGCAAATATACGGAACAAAGAGAACTAGAGAAAGAAAAAAAAAATGTTAGAGGGATTTTGCATATTCCTGTGGGCTGACTGAATACTGTGGAGTCGAGAAAACTTGGTGTTTCTTTTCCCCTTCGACCTTAAGGGGAGGGGGAACAAGCAACAGAGACAAAGTGGTACCATGGCTGCCTAAACTCGAAGCCCAAAAAGTTTTTATGGCAAAGGAAGAATAAATAATAACGGCATCGCTGGGGTGTGCGGCATGATAAAAGCAAGTGCCCTCGCTCCAATATAAAAAAAAAAAAAAAGAGAGGGAAAAAAAGAAAAAAAAGGGAATTAACTCGAGAAGAAGTCAATTCGCGCTAAGCCATTGCCAGGGCTTTAAATTTGGAGGGGTGGGGAGGGGGGGGGGCCCGCAGGTCAGAGCGATTTGTGCGCCCGATGGTTTCGGGAGAGAAGGACTAAAAAAAAAAGTTGTTCGCGTGACTCGAAAAAAGGCCGAGCGGAGCGAGGCGGAGGGGAGCGGGAACGCCACCCGACGGGGCGTCGGGGCCCGCCGCCGCCCGCAGCCCGCGCGCCCCGGCCGTGGGGGTCCCTGCGGCTCGGCGCCCCGCTGCCGGGGGGCTAAAGCGCTGCTCGTTCTCTCCACCTGCGCAGCGCGGAACTGCCGCCTTTTCTGCGTGAGAGGAAGGTGAAGGAAAATGGACTTTAGTGTGTAATACTTTACAACCCCTGTTGGTTAACACCCTTGACCGCCTACCTCATGCTTTAAAGCCTTTAAAACATTTTTTTTCCTCGCAATTCTGCTCAGAGTTCCCTAACTTTAGCGTCATCAAACTTAATATGACAAAATACCTTCAAAAATACAGCATACCTGTAATGTCCATTTACAATGGTTCTTCAGTAGCCTATACTTCTCAAGCATAGGAATATGCTATACCATTGAGAGAAGAAAAATAACTGTATTTAAATACATACAAAAAGGAAACGGGAAAGTTTTTAACTTAAATCCAGTTCCCAAAGGAAAAAAAAAAAAAAAAAAAAGCAATTCTATGAACGCTGCCTTTATAACGAACAATCAGAAATTCCACTAAGCTAATTTGACAGAAATTTTTCCTCATTTAAACAACATTACAAAAGTCCTGCATTATAAAATAGGGTAGAATAAATCAGTGTAATCAATAAAACTATACAACATACAAATTACATATCTTCTGCGTGGGCAGTTGAATTCTCTCTCTTTGCAGCCATGACTACAACATGCTCACTAAAAACAACGAACTGCCCAAACTATTGCTTAGTTTGTTTTGTTTAAAAAAGGGTGCAATTTTATTGTATATACAACCAATTTACTGGTAATACCTTGTCTCATAGCAAGGTTCTGACAAAATGTTTGTCTAGGCTTTTTTCCCTTCACTGTGAAGCACTGAAAGCTGCTATTTATTTTTTTTTTTTAGTGCACATATGTCTTAATAAAGTAATGCCCAGCTAAGTGCTATAGGGAAGGCAAAGGATGCTGGCTAGAGGATGTGATACCATATACTAACAATCACACAATACAATAGAGCAAAATGACTACTCAACCACTTATCAGACACATATGAAAATCCAAAACATTTTATTTTTTCCTTAAATAGAGAATAACCAGTAAACAATTTTCAGAACTTGGAAGTTTAAAAACGTGCATATAAAAATGGGCATTATATACTTTTATTGAATGTGGATTGATTGCAGTCTGCTAATAAAAATGGGTGTGGGATCTGAAGAAAAAGGAAGTTGTTTTTTTTTTTTTTTTAAGGCTTGCTTGTGAAAGGAACAGTTGTAAAACAAAAATTGCTTGAAGCAGGGTTCAGCTTAGTGCTTCACAGTTTGACTGCTTCTCTAAGAAGAGCCCTTCCTGCATGTGCATTCAAAAATCACAAAAGTACAAAGACAAACACCTAAAACACACTGCGTCAAGTGCAGCACCAACTTTGGTCAAATAAAAAAAAATTAAAAAGAAAAATTAATAATTGCTAAGCTTTTCTACATGATATAAGCAGGTATTGCATATTTTCATATATCTGGGAGAAAACAAAACAAAACGAAACAAAACCAAAAAAAAAAAAAAAAAAAAAAGGAAGACTCCAAATAAAATGTAAAATGCAGCAACATCCAAAAATACTGATAATCTAGCATCTACAGATCTCAGAATAGCACTGCCACTGACCATACAGGACAATAAACACTACTCCTATCTGCGGAACAACTAACATCCTATTTAGTTCTAGATGTTGACGATGGCTGACATAAAAGTCACATTTACAAAAAGTGTCTCCAAATGCTTGACTAGGGAAAAACCCCCTTTCAATATAGGAACATGTGCAACAATTCCACAAATAATCGCTATCCAGGGCAAGGCACATTGATATGGAATTTTTTTTTTTTTTTCTTTTTTTTTTCGTTTCGTGCAAATTAAGAAAACAAAACAAAACATCGTTTCAGGGAAAAGATGAGGAGCAAAGTGTCTTCCCAAGAATTTCAGTTACTTGATTGTATAGGACAGTAGTAGAAACCCTTCTGAAGGGTCGAACAAACATAGTTTAAAGGCAAGTGCCTGGAATAGGGATTACAATATTGTGTCTTAATGCACTCTACTTTACCCTACATTAACTATATAAAAATTAGTTACTAACACTAGAACATGCAGAGACTTTCTCTGATTAGCTGGACTCGCCAACCAGAACGTATATATATGTATAGTATAGGAAACCTTCTTAAAGTTGCATGTGAAGCAAAGGGGTGCTCCGCTGTCTGATAGAAAAAATCACTTGCACTCTTTTTTTTTTTTTTCTTTTTTTTTTCCTTTTTTTTGTACATAAGATACAGGACGTTTGGGGTCCAAACTTTTTTTGTTGTTGTTGTTTTTGTGGTTTTTTTTTTTTTTCTTTTTTTTCTCTTCTTCAGCAAGTGCCCTTGCTTTGAACTGGCATAAAGTTGTACGATCAGCATCATTTCGTTTCTGTAATGGTTTTTTTTTCTTTTTTCATTTCGCAGTCCAGAAAATGTACCAGTTCAGGGACACGAAAGGTGTTCTACTTTCTGGACCGTTCTCTCTTATTCCCAAGGTGTCTGAGAACTGATAAACCCTATATTGCCGGAAACACGTAAAATTTGTCAGAATTGGCATAATCCATTATAGTGACTTTTAGCTTATAAAATTAACAGATATTATGATTTCATTTTAGTTATGTGCTTTGATAACAGAAAATGATTAATTAGCATTTAATGTAGTTAACATATTGTGGTAAAAGCACCATTAGATTTGTTTTTTTTTTTTTTTTTAATTTTCCTTCAGTTTTAAAGGGATACAAGTTCAACAATAAAAAACATAAAAAGCAAAAAATAGCTCCCCTTTTTCTTGCAAGGCTGTTTTTTACCCCAATAATTTAGAGTCCTGGGGTGGAAGGACTTGGAAAACAAAAATAGAATTTTCAACAATCTCTATCTTACAAAGATATTTAGCTATCCAATGAAATTGCACTTTACTCAATTCAAAATTCGATTGTTTTGATTGATTCCTGTCAGTTTCTGTCAAAACAGACCAACTTCCCCATTTCTGCGTGAATTTTTGTGTAATTGTTGAAAATTGTTGAAAAATGTTTTTTTTTTCAATGTAAGTGCAGCATTTCAAACTTTTTTTTCTTTTTTTTTCTTTTTTTTTTAGTGAATAGTAGTAGTTCGATGTTTTAAATCGCTCTGCAATCGAGTGGAAAAAAATTGTTGACAATGCTCTTATGGTTCATGTTACGTCTCTAAGTGCCGACTGTAAAAAAAAAAAAAAAAAAAAAAAAAAGAAAAAACCCCAACAAAAGAAAAAAAACCCTGCAATTTTTTTTTTTTTTTTTTCCCGATATGTTACAGAAAAAACATGCTTCTATGTCTGTCCGGTAAGTTATATATTGCAGAATTCAGCTACTACAAAAGTTATCGTTTAAGTGTGTTTCATGATTTCTCAAGAAGTCTCACACCTGCCTGGGAAATATCGGTGAGGGCACTGTCAAACAGTTAGGCTCCATCTGGAAAGTGTGTTACAACAGCGAGTTGGTAAGCAGCAGCAGAGGCTAGTTCTACTCAGTGTCACCTAACGCTTACACTACCAATGAAACACTTCAAAAGTTATGAAGCCCAACCATTTCCAGCACCGTAGGAGAAATTACAACAGTCCTAAGTTGTCTAAAAAAAAAAAAAAAAAAAAAAAAAATTTTTTTTAAACTCTCGAGAAAGTTACGGCCTTTGCCATTCAACCATAACGTTTGCCATTTCCATGTACTAGTTTTGCTGTCGGTGTCTGCTCGCCTCCCCTTCCGCCGATGTGAAGTCGCTGCGCTGCGTTGCTGCTGCTTCCGTGTTACAGAGGTGGGAAGGGGTCTGGTGGTCTGTCCGGTGGGTGGTGGGAAGCGGAGACTTTTATCCCAGGTACCAGGACTGCAAAAGAGAGAGGGAGAGAGGGGAGAAGCGTCAGCCCCGCCGCTCGCCGAAGGGCTCCGGGCATCCAGCCTCCTCCGCCAAGAGGGGGGCTAATTGAGACCGTGACAAATTGACCTAATTACAAAGCTTAATTAAAAATACTGTACAAATCAATATTTATTTTTTTTTTCGCCCACAGTGGCTGGACATCGCTACAGATGAGCGCGGGGGCCGTGTCACGTTAGGGGTTATCCATCTTTTTAATAGATTATGGCTTGAAGATCCCTCCAGTTCACTTTTGTCTGAGCCCCTGAAAAGGCGATACACGTTCGCCTCTCCGTGCCATTTATCACCCCGCAGTCAGGGTTTTCTTGGGTATTTAGGCATGTGCCAGCATAAGCATCTGTTGCTTTATCCTGCCCTGCTTCAACTGTCTCGCTGGAACAGATGCACAGAAATTCAACAACAGGGCTGTTTTCTCCGGAGAAATGCGGATGGCTAGAGAAAAGCCGGGATAAAGCGCATCGGGGGGAAGGTGCATCAGCGGGGCTGTCCCGTATCTCTGGCCATACTTGTGTTTCAAAACAAAACGTGGACCTCCGCTAATAGCTTTCTTCGGGAAAGTCTGTCTTTTTTTTTTTTTTTTTTTCCCCTCCTTTTCTTCCTCCTCCCAAGGGAGGGAATTCCCGGGGATTTCAGCCCTGCCACAACACCGCCCTTAACCCAACCGCCCAGCTGCCCCGAGCCCAGAGAGCAATTTCGCTCCTCGATAGGAAAACAAACACCGCCGGGGAGCTGGTGCGGGCGCTGCTGGAGCCGGGGCAGCGCCGCCGCACCGGGCAGACCCGGCTCGGCCCCGGCGAGGTCAGCCCGACCTGAACCGGGATGAATAAGCGCAAGTGTTAGGGCCCGGGGCTGGGCGCGCAGGGGGATGCTCCTGGCAGTGACATATTGCTGTGGAAAACACCAACAAGTGGCAACTATTGAGCCTGAAGTCAAGTCGTACAACAAGACGGATTCAGGTATTAAGGAGCCGTTGCTGATACCCCACGTTTTGACTTTGGCTCCCGTAATATATGAGGTGCCTACGTGCGCACGTAGAAAGCGACGACAAGTTTTACCAACTTTTCCCCCCATTCCTTTTCAGCGTCTGACGTGATTGATAGCAGAATCAACCCGGGGAGGATTTATGAGCATTTACAGAAGACTCTGAGGCGAGTTTCATGTGGGACTTGGAGATTATGCGGTCTTGCCATGGAGGTAGGAACCGGTAAAATAAATAGCACGACCGGAGGAGTTGTCCCGCTTCCAATACACCTCATTAACTAACTCTTCCTCCGCGCACCCTTCGGAACACAAACACTCCGGTCCCCTATCGGCTCCATCTATTGCCTACAGGTTTTATATTTAGTCTTACGCAGGCTGCAATTAACCGAAATAGTTCTCATATGTAAAGTTCATAAACAGAGAGGAGTTCTGGCAGCATTTGCGACACGGTGCCAAGCCCCGGTCCCCTCCCTGATTGCAGGGCCCTGTTGGTTTTTGGCGGGCGCGGGGAAGCCGGGCGCGGACCGTGCCGGAGGCGCCTCCGACCGCCGCAGGCTGCAAACTCTCCCCAACTTTGCCGGCTCGTCCCTTAACGCTTGGCATCGGAGCGTGACGGTCTTTGGCCGGGCTGGGAGGCGTGCAAGTCCCCAGCAGGGAGTAGAGGGGTTAAAAACTCGGAGCCGACGGTTCAAATCTATAGTGCAGATGTCCATTGGCTCCCATCGCCGCTGGCCCAGCCACATGGCCCACCGGCCGGGGATGGCGGGAGCTGCTCTGGCCTCGCCCCTCCTCTTTCCCTTCAAAAGCAGGTTTACCAACGACAACGGCAACCACAACAGCAACAAAAAGGCAGGAAAAATGAGGCAAAAAGCGAGCGAGCTGCGGTTGCAGAGGTGGGGCCGTCCACCCAGGAGGCCCAGGGCGGCCAAGCTCCCCCGGGGCAGGGGCAGGGGCTGGGGCAGGCGGCGGGGCGTCACGGCGGGGCTCCCTCCACCGCCCGTCCGTCCGTCCGTCCGTCCGTCCGTCCGTCGGTCCGTCCCCCCGTGGCACCGCGCTCCTTCACGCATCTTGCTATTCAGCCTGCGCCTCGCAGACAAGGTTACCCCAGAGCGGCTCTGTAATCCTTCACTGAAATAGGCTTTATTGATTGCTCTGGTCTATTGTTCCCTTTTCAAGTCCCCCAAGTTCAAGTTCATCCTGGTGTTACATCATGTCTGGTTGCTAGGGGCAACCAGACAGCCCCAGACGTGACTATCATTAGCAAGAGCAGCGCTGCGCCCTCCCACCGCCCGCCAGCCGCTCTGACGTAGCAGCCCCGCTGCAAACACATTGAAGTATTATCTGCCTAATTTATGACCTCCACAGCAAGAGAGACCCCCACTCCAAAAACCAACACTGTTGTATATTTAATTAATCTGTCTTTCTCTGGCACTTGGGAAAGTTAGACAAAGGTCTAATTATTGTGTGTCGCTCCCCACACTTTTCTTTTTGGGGTGACTATTTGCATGGGAAAAGAAACGGCGAGGCTGGGCGCGAGTCCCCTCCCTCCAAAACACCTTTTTTTTCTCCCCTGCCCTATTGACATTTCATGAAATACTTTAGCTGCTTAAGGGAATTAGAAAAAAAAAAATCTGATGTGAATGTAACTCCTTCTGAGTTGGTATTCAGTAACACAAATCAACTCATGACATGTTTAAATTTAAATGCTAACCACACACTCTGCGAGTTACTTTAAAGGTTAGTTTTTAATCAATAGAAGTTGCTGACTCCGGAGTTTTGAGCGGCGCAGTGCAGCTCTGGGGCCTTTGTCTAGCGCTGGGCTTTCAAACTTTTTTTTTTTTTCCTTGAGATGATTTTAGCAATGATTTGCAGACACAGAGTGCTATTGTGCTCCTGACTAGCAACATGTCAATAAAGGAGTAGAGTTACCATGCACTAGGGTGTCAATATGACTCCTGCAGACACTGCTCGCCCTTAATACCAATGCAAAACTTAATTAACCCTTACAGGAGCGGCCCAAACCCCACGGCTATTTTTAAAACTTCCGTGCCGGGGCTCCGGATCGCCTTTGCTGAAAAGCTGCTTTTACGGGATCCAAACTCCGCGCGCCTCGTGAACAGCCGCATCCCGCTTCGCCCGCGCCTGCAAGCCCGCTTTGATGAAATGTTTTATGGGCTGAGGCAGCAGAACGGCGAGACAGAGAGCGCATTGACCCATCGGATCCCACCAGCACCGCTCTCCGGATACCGTTTTAATTTAGAGCGTCTTACAGCTGAAACGCACACACGGAATGATCCCCCTTTTCTACTCATCATTTTAATATTAAGATCTCATATCCCCCTCAAGCCTCCTATACACGCCTAAGTCTTCCTGGATTAGGTCTGAAGAGCACCATTGTCCTGCTGAAGCACCTGTGAAACTTCCCTGCCGGGGGAGAGGAGACCTCCCCACGTCAAATGAAAACGCCTAGGAAGCGCGTTGTGCATTCGGGGCCCTGATAGTTGGGGTCTGTCAGGTTTTTTTGCACGATTAGGGGGCTTAAAGTGGAAAAAAGAAGCCGGCATCGCTACGCCGGGACGGCTAAAGTTTTTGCCTGCCTTCCTTCCAAGTTCTGCTCGACGCGGTGCAGGCTGTGCTCTCACGTCTCACCACCGCACCCGCTTTATCCCTCCACGTTCGGTAACCTATCCGGCTGCACCCGGACGCAGAGCGGCGCATTGCCTTTCTTCCTTTAAAATCGCCGTTTAAATCATGTGCTCTCTCACAATAGGGTCAGGACGATACTATCTCCACGCGTTTCCGTAAAAGAGCCAGTATTTTATTTCCCCTCTATTTACTTTGCAGTACTGTTCTCCCTGCGAGTTTAGAGCTAGATGAATCCACTGGAACTAAAGGTCCTACTCAGTGAAATTACTGCCACACAGTTGTCGGTGCCACGACGGGTCTGTACCGTCCTGCCGAGCATCTCGCTGCCCTTCCCCAGCGCTCAAGGTGAAACATCAGAAAGAATTCTGCAGTCCAGTACGAGATCTTCGCTTCCCCTTCTCCAGTCAAATGAAGAAGTAATCTCATCAGGTTGAAAAGTGCTGACTAAGGATTTAATAAAGTGCCTGCAGATGTGTGTCATCTCTAAGGTATTCAACTCATGTAATGCAAAACAGTTCCACACCGAATGTGCTTATAAAATTCCATTTAACCATTGCAGAGCTCTATTTTACTGTTCTCGGAGGGGTATTATCACACTTTTTCTCCCCCCCCCCAATTTACAGCACCATGAAAGTTGAAGCTCCGCGCTGCCAGTGTCTGAGAATCCTCACAGTAGTAAGGTTTTATGAACCATAAACAATATCTACTTGAGTGAATCCTAAACAGGAAGTCTGAAACGGCAATTACGTTTCTTTGATAGCGCAAGTCTATTTGCTCCTTATGCTCTTCTGGAGATGTCAGAGACACGCAAACTCCTCAAGCCGCTTCTGACAGTCTGGCCCTTTGTAGGGGAAGAACCGCGAGGAAACACTCCGCCATTCGGGATATTCAAAAGCAGAAAAGCCGAAAGTGCCTCGCCGACTCCGGTAGCAGTTTCTCGCCTGCGTCGGGAGCCCAGGAGCAGCTCCATTGTTTATTAAAATCTCGACCCAGCCTTCCTGCTCGACGTGGTTCAGCCCCGGCTCCCCGGCCGAGCTGCCAGCGCCGCTCACGTGCTTTCAAGCAGAAAGACAATCAAAGGCAAACGTGTTAAATGTACTTCTACCTGCACATCTCCTGCCCTAACAATGAGACCTTTCAGCTCGCACAAAAAGTGCGGGCTGTAAAGCGGCCCTATCTGGTTTTCGAATTAAGAAGTTAAACAAAAGTCCTCAAGGGCAAAGTTAACGCTGCGGAAGGAGGTTGTTAATGTGGAATCCAGAAACTGGGTGTGACAGTTGGCTTATTTCTCCGGGCGATGTGGGTTATTTGAGGACATTCACACGTTCGAAACCCTGACAAACTCCACACGCAGGAGCTTTTGCTTCACCTAATCCACTCAGGGCTAAGCCCTGCTCTGTGCTGGCCATGTTCTTCAGGTTTCAGGCCGGTTCAGTGGCGCGACGGGTCGGTGCCATTGGGACTTCAAACGTGCTGCGACCGTTGCTGCCCCGGGCACGGCTGCGCTTGCAGGAAGCTATCGCTATGCGGGCCCGGGCGGGCAAATCCGCCTTTGATAAGAGCCTAAATAAATACAAAAAAGAAGCTTGCAGCTTTAGAGCGCGCCGGCAAGGCGGCTGTTTGAGCAGCCGAGATGAACCCGAGCCGCAACCGTCGGGCACCTGCGAGGATTCATCACGGCGCATCAGTCCGGTTGTTTTGTTTGGGGATGACGTTTCAGTCATCTCGAGAACTTCAAGGCAATCAAGAACATTAGCCCCGGGAAGGTGAACTGGGGTAACGGGTCCTCCTGGTTGCAAAGATAAGAAGAGGAGCTAAACACCTAGGCAGCAAACTGGTCCTTTAGACGTCACCTTGTGAAAGGTCCTGGGAAGGCTCTTACCCCACAGTGGAAAAGCAAGGGGTCAAAACGGGGACTTTGACGCAATTCCCAAAGGGCTGCCAGGGTGAGTGAAGGCAGTGGCGGCTCAGCTGCCGCTGTGACTGGCTGGAAGGCTCCTGCAGATAGAGCAACTGCCTTCGGCATGCCCCGCGTCTGAATTTGTCTCCCTTTTCTATTGGTTTCTCCAGAGTTTCTCCGGGCGGGAAATGTGATCCTACTGCGTAAACCGAAAGGTGAATATTAGAGACAAGGTCACCTTTGTGCCTATGGAAGTTATTCTCTTAGAGCTGTGATTAATTATTTAGTAATTATATTTTCCAAAAAGAAATACAAAGGGGACATAAGTAGCATGTTGGTCATCCCCGAAGGGACATAAAACAGTGAGTGAGTCTTCTGGTCGTCCAACATCCGCCCCCAGGAGAGTTGCACGCCCCACTACGAGCATATTTATACTGTCTCGAGGAAGATAAAGCCCGTCCCGGGAGGTACACTAGTCTCCAGGCGATGTGCACAGTAGCTCCGCATCCAATAGCTTTTGCGAGAATGCAGTTGTGGCAAACTGCATTAAATTACGTGCAATAATTTTGTAGTATGGACTTCTGCCTGCTGACTATTAAAATGTATAGTAGTCCAA
The DNA here is from genome assembly GCA_009769605.1 of Bucorvus abyssinicus. Classification (NCBI taxonomy): domain Eukaryota; kingdom Metazoa; phylum Chordata; class Aves; order Bucerotiformes; family Bucorvidae; genus Bucorvus; species Bucorvus abyssinicus. Next base: position 30,756,830 of record CM020034.1, on the reverse strand, counting down.
ACCACTTCTCCCCTGGGACCAGCAAACTCACTTCAGGCAAGATTTCTGCCTGGGTTCAAACCTCAAGTTGGGAAGGGCTCGTGTTTTAACTAAGTCACCCCAAACCCTCCCAACCTATGAAAACACAGTCATACGGTAACTCCTGCTGCTGTTCCAGACATCTGAATGTTCCAGTAAAGTGTCCCAGCTGGCCCCAGATGTTTCTTAAGTATAAAGCAATGCTCTGAGCGCTGGACCCCCTGCCGCCCGAACCTGAAGCTGAGCGGAATTAAAGACTGACTGCGCTATGACATATTCGCGTTTAGCCCGAATATAATACAGCAAGGACTTACCAATGGCCAATGTTTGAAATGTAACCCAGCAAGCAGAGGAGGCTGGCACTCGAGTATGATGTATAAATAATGTATGGGAACTTAAGAATCTAAATAGATCTACAGGAAGAAAACTTTCCCTTTTCTTCTGACTCTCAAAGAAAGTTCTCTCACAATGAGGTCATTTTTATGTCCATCTTTCCGCTTACGATTTTGTTTTTAGGCGGAGGGTCTTCCTTTTACTTTGGGAACATTTTGCGGAGTTCCAGTTTTCCTCCAGCGTTTTAATCGTTGAAGTGAAGAAGTTTATTTATTTGTCAGTAAATTGACTTTGAAATCAGCAAAATAAACTTCAAACTTTGCGTGGTACGCTGGAAGCTAACTGCAGCCACGCTAAACCGTAACCCTTGCTATTTAATTTACAAAAAAAAAAAAACAAAAAGGAAAAAAAAGATAGCGGATGTGAAAGAGAGAGAGGAAAAGAAAGGGAGGAAAGAGAGAGAAACAATCCCCATTTTGGTTTTGTTAGAGGACGGCATACTACATAGATCAGAGACTTTTCAAAAATAAAAACCCCACTGTACACAAAGCACAGGAAAATGTGAGGAAAAAAGGAAAAACCTAAAGCAGCTTAGAATGTGTTAACTCTGCCATTCTGTCAGCTTAAAGAGTATTTTATGCTTGATCAACAGCTCTCTTTTATTATGCTTTTCTTTCATTCATTCAAGACATCAAAGACCAGAACCACCAGTGTACCTGATCTACCAGAAGAACTTGTAAGGGTGTTCTAAAGAAACGGGGGTATTGGGAGCCAGACACCCCTGCGGACAAGGCAGTTCAAAGAGAATATTTCAACAATGATTACATTTTGTAAATCTTTGTACGAAAGACAGCTTATTTCCTGCTTTTTTCATGAAAAATAGATTCTATCCATTAAAGTGAGCCACAGTATGAAAGTTACTTGAGATCTGAGGTACAGCAAGCGGATTAAGTGGAGAGCGAGATGAAATCTTTGAGAGAGGCGATGGCTTTCTCTGATATTTGTCGCTGCCATAAGGTTTTCTGACTGGGATAGAAACTTTTTTTTTTTTTTTTAATTATTTATTTTGTTAGAATTGCTGGTGGCAGTGAAGACGTTTGCAAAAGCAAAATAAACCACCACGGAACAGAAAGGAAAATCTTAACAAATAAAGGAACTAAGAAACAAACGGCCGCAAAAACCTTCTGACGTTGTTTGAAAGAAAACCTATATATATATATTTGCCCCCCTCCGAAAATCGCAGGCCAGCCGTTTAAATCCAGCAGGCGACTCCGGAGCGCGGCACACAGACCCGAGCCAGCTGTTTACTTTTCAAAGCCGTGGTGGTTTTCTGCATTGATAAACTATATAACCTCACACACACAGAAGGGATTTTAGCTATGCCAGACCTCATCGCTCTGTCCCGGCCTCTTTATGCGCTGTCACGGGATAAAATGATCCTAACACAAACCCTGAAATAATATCTTGCTCCAGAAAGAACATCTTTGTAGATATTTCCTGATATTACTGCCAGCAAGATTTTTTTTTCTCCCATTCATCCTTTCAAAGTTCGCTATAAACATAGCCAAAATGTTCGGGAGAAACCAAGAAATGGACCAAAATATGACCCGCCAGCCAAGTCCAGCTGTGGTGGGGGGGAGGATGCTGCCTCCACGCCTGCGGCCGGGCCAGCAGCCACCTCTGCCACCACACCTGGGTGACGCTCACCGGCATCGGCACCCCTCTTGCTCCCCTGGGACGCGTATCGCCTTTCGCGAGGGAAGAAGGAAACAGCAGTAGGCATTTCATCAAAGAAGCAAAAACGCAGCTTTAAAACCTGCCTCATGGTTTACATCTACTATTGTGGTTTGAAAAGTAAATATGCTGCGGAGGGGGGGCTTGAATTCCGCACTTTGTGCCTCGCTTTGTAGGCAGCCCTGTATTTTCCTCTGCTGGGAGCACGGCTGAATTTGCTAGAGAGTGCAACTCTTTCGTATTTCGTACGCTAAATCTCCTTTCTTTCCTTTTATGACATAAAGCGTGCATCGGGACTTGGATCCGCTTAGAACTTCACGCCGGGAACTCCCGTGGAAACCGCATGGCAGACCCACGGCTGCGACGGGACTTTCCAGCGTCTCCCTAGGAGAAAAGCGAGCCGTGGGGAACGGCCGCCAGCCTGCTCACCGAATCACAGCCCCCACCACCATCCTCCTGGGCGCGGCGCAACGCCCGCCTGGGTGCCCGCGGACCCCCCCCCCAGCCCCGGCGGTGGGCGCGTGGGGCCGGCGGCAGCCTCGCGGCTGCGGTTCTGGCCGTCCCGGGCTCCGGCAGCGCGGTTTGCAAGTTCAAGTTCAGGTTTAAGCGAAATAAAACTCTCCTCGGGAGTCTGCAGCCAGCCCTCATTTACATGTGATCCCTCTGAACTTCGCCTGCGCCAGCGCGCCCTGTTTCCAGGGCCCGCCGAAGGAATGTTTTACAGTTAGAGCCCGCAGTGCTTTCTCAGGCATTTTAGACCCCAGAGGCCCAAGTTTCAAGCTGCAGCATTAAAAGTTTCCACAGAGCTACTGCAGAGAGAGGGAGGAAGGGAGGGGGGGAGGGAAATGAGGAGAACAATATCGTCTTAATTGTCTCTATATAGCTCCACAGTTAAAGTATTACTTTTTAAAGGGACATAATTTATTCGAGAGGCACGGGTTATAACAACCAGTACATACTTTCACCGCGGCGTAACCCGCTCTATTCTTCATTGTGCTCTCCGGTTTTGTTGCTTTTGCAGAACTCCTGTTACCGCTCCCCTATACTGTACTTACACTTTTATTCACTTTAAGCCAGTTCCTGCAGTCCCCAGGCGAAGCAAAACTCCCCGAAGCCTCACGAGGTTTTGCCTGCACCAGGACTGCAAAAATAATCTTCCCGCAACCACCGTTTCCAACCCCTCCCCAAAGAGTTTCTGCACTTTTATTGCTTTGGACAATCGGGGAAAGTATCCAAAGAAAACCAAGCCCCGGGCTGGGCCTCACGAGCTCCTGTGAGCAGCAAGACAGCCCGAGCGCGCACACAGACACACACACACGCGCTCGGGGGGTTCGCCCCCGGCACCTCCTCCCCGTCCCGCCCCGGCGGGGAGCAGCGGAGCGACGGGAGGGGCCCGCGGGCCGGGGGTCCCAGGGGGAGAGCGAAGGCAGCCTGCCCAGCCTGATGAAAGCAGGGCAAGGACCGGGGTGGGGGACGGGAGGCTCAGAGGAGGGCTTGGGCTGTGGGCGGCAGGGCGGGTGGCGGGCAGGTGCAGAGGGACAGAGGGACAGCATGGGAGCTGGGGACTCTGGGGCGAGCGGGCCGAGACAACCGCGCCTTTTCAGAAGTGGGCAGAGAAAGGCTGGAGTTTGGAGACCGCAGAACGGGAAGAGGAATCGGGATTTTGGCAAGTCCTGGTTGTACTGGGCGAGGAGATGAAAACCGGTCTCCAAAAGACGGCAGACAGAAACGGGGCGCGGAGGCAACCCTGGGGTTTTTTGCCACATTGACCTTAAAATTAGACAGTGAGCTGGAGGAATAACGAATCAGTTCAGCAGGGAAGCCCCCGTCCCAAATCTCATGGGGTTCGGTGACTGACAGCACTTCTCCCCTTACACCACGGGGAGCCCTGGCCGTGGGCGCGGTGGCCGATGAGTCCCACACAGCTCCATCAGGGCCACTGGGGTCGCGATGATACAGGAGCTGGGTGAGCGGGCAAGGAAAGGCCAGCCCAGCCTTGGGGGTAGCCAGCTCGCCGGTGGAGAAATGGGAAAAGCCTTGGCAGCGCGTGATCCGCCTTTGGGTGAGGAGGGAGCTCTTAGACATGGCTGGCTAAAGGGAGCTGGGTCTTGGCCTGGCTTGGAGTGGTTTTCACACATACCGCGAGATGCCAATGAAAGTCCTGGTGGAGTGTAAAGTCATTAAATGAGACGAAATTAAACAATTTAGTTATTTCTGCTGCATCATATTTGTGCAGTATGGCAGGCAGAATGAGTTACTCCTAATGATCAAATTTAGTAACACTAATCAAACTATCTCAATTTAATTAATACTAACAGCGAAAACACAAAATTACTAATGGAAACCTTGAACTTCAACTCCAAAGGTGCCTCTTTGCTTTTAGGAGTCCGAACGTGAGGTTTTTCTCTGAAAACGGGCTCTAGAGAAGTGCCTCTTCGTACTCGGTAAGCTGCTCCATGGTACAGACAATTACAGCTCTCCCCCAGTTTGGGGTTTTATTTCTCCTTTTTTCTCAATGTTACTGCTTTTACTCCTCGTATTCCTGAAAAGCCTCCAGGAGAAGAATCTGAACCCTGTTCCGAGTCGGGCAACATCAAGAGGGCTGATGAGGCAGCTACCACTACTGGGACAAATTCTGCCCTTGTTACTACAGTTAGGAAGACAACGAGTTTATAACGAGCCTGTGGAACCCTCCTTGCTGGGAACGAACCAGACAGAACGTAACCTGGCCTATACCTTCAGATTTAGCCTACAAGACCAGTAAATTGGGACGACCCCAGAACTAAACCCAGCTGTACATCAAGGAAGATAGCTCTGGAGTCACTGAGAGATAATACCTGTAGCCACCAAAGAAAAACTCGAGAGATACACGATGGTTGCCCCGCAAGCCCTCCCTGAACCGTGAATTTTAACCTTTATCTTCTCTGAGAAAGACTAGATTTATTCTTCTATGAATAGCTGTAGGCACAATACAAGCATAATTAAACAAAAATATTGTCGTGTTTCTAAAACAAGCTCCTGCCACTAGCAAAAATCTTCCACCTCCTGCTCTCATCGACTTAAATGAACGTACAGCTGCGGTCCAATACCACAGGTTCACAGATTCGATCTTTAACTCAAAAGACTACGAGAAAGTCCTTAAAAAAAATAAAAAAGACCAAACAAGGAACATTATGTGTAAAAGTGCTCCCGCAAAGTCTCAAATCTCATCGTTCAGCACATGCAAGGATGAAAGAACCCAACCCCACGTGCAATTTTGGTATCTAATTTATCCCATTTTTAAGTAAAAGATACCTTTTCTGGTGTCATATTGTAAAAGGTGTAGTCATAGCACAAAGGGATACCTAAAGTCGTAAAAAAAGCTGCTCCAAGCAATGCAGAAATTAATGTGTTCAGCCTCAAAGGTGGCTGCGTTTTATTGGTAGTGACTTTTAGTTACTCATAGCTCAAAATTTCCCTTAATTGGCTTCTGAAATGCATTTAGCAGCATCTCTTAATGTGTAATAACTAGTCTTTGTAGAGATGATGTAAGAGTTGGGTCATGCAAGTGGATATGCCTGAAAATATTATGATTATAGTGTCAGTGCTGTTTTCAAAATTGCATATTAATAACTAAAGGAACTAAAGGCTACACAGTTAAGCCTACAAGATGTGTTCACGTTTAGCTTTTTGACTTTTATTGATTTTTTTTTAAATCCTGGTTTCGGATTAAACTTTTCCAGTCCTAACTCTGCTCAGGTAGGATGTACTATAAAAACAAACGCCTAAAACAAGACGTGATCTTTTGTGGTTCTGAACTAAAGCCAGATAATGTTTGAAAGTTACGACTTGGTGCGCTGTTAGTAATCCTTACTAAGAAGAGACGCCTTTGTTAAACTTAAAATGTGGACAGGTTTTAACAAAACTGCAGTCACTTTGCTGTATTTCTTTCGAAGCCCCAGCTCTTCCCCTGTAGGTTATTTACATTTCTCTGGGACAGCCCAGCTCTAGGGGAGGTGACGCTCGGTGTCTCGAGAACATGAAATCTGCGGCGCACTGGAGAGTCCTTCTCCGTTAAGGAATGGCTTCTCATCTTGTGGTCTCTCCTTATGGAATTTAGTATTAATTTCAGAGCAAGACAGTCTATTTTGCAAGGTGCTCACCTCTGGAGCTTATTTATTCCTTGACCTCCGTGTTAAGGCCATTAAGCAAAGGCGATTCTTAGAACAGAGGTAGCTTAATGCCTGTCCATGGGGAAGGATGTAGGGATTGTGGCCTTTAAGTTTTGACCTTCGTTGTAGGTTGTGGTCCTAATCCTTTGATTGCGGAATTGTTAAAAAGTATATATGGCAGTTGGCAAAAGTCTTAATGTTCCAGTAAATGCAAAAGCCATAAATTCAGCTGCTGACCTTTTCCATCCAGGTCACACGTGACACCTACTGGAGTTTGTCAGGCTGCGTGGAATTTATGGAGCTCGTATAGGTATCAGCTGCGAAAGCTGAACTTTCGTGAAATGTCTTTCAAAGGCACTTCCAAAACCCTTGTAAAAAGTCAGCGTGTCTTTTTTTAAGGGTATACATTCTACACGCGTTTTAAAAGGTCTCATCATGCCATCTCTGCAAGTCTTCAACACTCAGGAAACTTCAGCTCTTAAATTATTACCTTTTACAAAACAGAGACATCAGGCCAGGCACGTAATTATGGTGATTACCAACTTTCAACAACCCCTTTCCAAGACTACAGAGGAGATGGAACCTCCGCGCGCTCCTTTCTTTCTCGTGTGCATCTCTCTGCCTGCCCCTGAAAGCAATGGTATTGACGGCGTATTGTCAGTCAGGGCAATGGGATTTGATAGTACCCTAAAGTAGTGGCAAAAGAAGGGAGGCAATACGAAACCTTCTCAGGTCCACACCGTGAGCGTGAGATCAATGTTTTCAATCATACGTTTGCCGCCATGTAGCACCCGAACTGTCGCAATTAATAATGTAGAAGGAGCTGATTAACTTAAGTAAAGTGCTCTCCAACGTGTAAACACGTGAAGATCTATAGGACAAAAGAGGAAAGAACGGACAAAACGTCATTTTTATATTTTATGTGGACACATTCTTGCTTTCTATTCTGCTCTTGTAACAATTACTGTACTAGCCACTCTGACAGAGTCAATAAATCGATCTGGGACCTGATGCAGCAGCGAGGCAGACTAATCCAATACAGCATTATCTGCAGTGGAGGCTGGGGGCGGCGTGGGGTGGCCAGGAAATCGGCCAAGTCAAGTAAAAGCAGTAAGAGGCACATAACTATAATCTTGCCTTATACGTTCGTGTTGATTTGTGTGCGTGCGCGAACGTACGCACGTGAGTACCTCAACAAAGGTGCAGCTCTGCAGGAGGAAAGTGCTCTGCCCATGCTGCAGCCCCAAAATCTTTGCAATATTCAAAGTCCTTACGATGCTCCAGCTGGCCATGGGAGCCTGAAGTTCTGCGAGGATCAGCAACTCCCCGGTTCAATCGTGTCGGCAGCGTGGCCGATGAATGGGAAGATCTGATGACTCCTCCCCGCCACACCGAAGTCAACTCAACTCCCCCTCTCAACTGCGCCCACCGCAACAGCGGACAGAGCTGCTGCTTGTCCACTGGAAAACAAATCTGGGAGTCCCCTTCTGTGTGCTCTGTACCCGCGAATACAGGAACTGTCACTTTTTGTCAGCTTAAACGGTCACTTGGGTCTGGTATGTCTCTGACAGTGGCTGCGCTCCTCTTGGGAGGAAGACGCAAGAATCCCTATAATGGAGATGGACCAGAATGATGTGGCCCGAGGGGAAGCTTCTTCCAGCCCCATGCAGTAAGTGGTAGGCCTTGTAAATCCATGTTAGCGGGGAATATGAGATTGAAAAAATAAAAATAAAAGAAAGCTTCCTGCTGAATGGAAAAAAGAAAACTGTTTTTTGGCAGAAGCTCTTCAAGAAGGAGAACATAGGCCATTGTTATTATGAAGACTTTTCAATGAAAACACAGAAAATCATTGCCTTTTAGAGTAATTGTTTAGCTAAAGAAAGGTTACACAGCTTGTAGAGAATTTAGTAAGAAATTAAATCTCTCCAGCTCATTCATCATATTTCTGCATTTGCCAACTCTTCCCACCAGGCCCACACTTACTTCTCCTCTCTCTTCTCCCCTACTGTGGAGCATAAGTAACGGCCATAAAACCCACAGAAAGGGTGCCTTACGCACAGGCTTCCTGTTTATTGTAAGGGGGGGGAAAAAATGCAGTAAGTTTAATTGCATAGTTTGGGAAATTCGTCCGTGTCCATTGGAATAATTGTACTCTATATCTAGTGGAAATAGGATGCTTAGTGTTCGTTTCCAAAAAAAGTCTGAACTGCTCACCGGAGCCTGCAAGGAGGAGGAAGAAAAAGGATCCTCCCTGCTGAGGACTAACCCAGGCATTTCTGGACTGGTTTGGTTCCAACCCGCTTTGAAGATAAGGCCACATAATGGTACTGGGAGGTTTCCTATGACTCCTTACCTTTATAGTGCATATGTGCTTTTCTGGAGGTATACTGCTCTCTGCAGCTTTTTATGACCTGATCTGAGAGGAAAATTTCAGACCACCCCTCTGCACGAAAGCTCAATTAAACGGGCTTTGTGCACGGAGCTGAGCAGGCAGTGAAGGGGATGGGAGTTGGGGAGTGACCCTGATTTGTGGTCACCTTTGTGTCTCCTCTCTGTGGAGCACGCTCTGGACTGTCATTAGCAACTGCGATCAGAGCAGCACGTTCACATTCACGCTGCACTGGGGACGGGTGACTATGGAGCTATTATGTGATCGGGCACATCAAGAGCACCGCGGCCGCGTGCGGGCTCTTTGCTCCCACCATGGCGGAACCATCTCAATTTTAGCTCAGCGAAGGATTCAGCCAACAGTTCCTTGACTAATTTCACAAAAGGGAAGAGCGACTTTAATACGGCCCAACACAAAGCCGAGGCAGGATCTGAAATCTCTTTCTGCTTCCCAGGGTCTGAGACCTGCTGATGCTTGATAGAGATTGACACTGCATTTTCTAGGCATTCTCTCTAGACTTATACTACGTTTTTGGAGCCATGTCCAGGCCGCTGTCCAGATCAAGCCAGTGGAGCTGCTTCCTGGGCAGAAGACGAAAGACAGCACCAACATTCAGGTGCCAGATCAGTGGCTTGGTGCCACTGGTTCTGCAGCAAAATGCTTTTTGCTCAGGGATCAAAACTTCCAGTGGTCATAATAGGGCTCAAGCTCATTTCTTCAGGCAATTAGTATAAATTAAGAGGTCACATAAACAACTTTCTCTTTTCACACGCTCAGCTGTTCATTGTAATGGCTCTGTTTCTCATCTCTGTTTCGGGTCTCTCATTTCGTAGGAGCATTGCAAAGCTCTAGTAGGAAAGCGATCCGTGAGGGTATAGGGCTCACGTTGAATTACTCAGAGCAATTCAGACAGCACTTTGAGCAGTGCTCCGGGTGTCAGGTGAGAGCAGCCTCCCTTCCCATTGTCGATATGGGAAAGTCCACAGATTCTGCTGGGTTTGGAAGGAGAGTGAACCCTCTAAATTCAGCAACTCTAGAAAGTAGCAGTCCCACACCCCAAACCTGTGGTTTTATATTTAGTCTCTCCAAATTTCTGTTCTTTACCCAGGAGAGACATTATTCCTGCCGGCAAATGACATTCTGAACCCGCCGCTATATTTGCTGCTAGGGGCCAAGAGAAGGAACGGGGCAGTCAAGTCTCTGCTTCAAAGTGCTTGGCATTCAGTTCCCTCCAAAGCCAGTGTGCTGGCCGAGAGAGGTTACTTTACGGAAGATGTAGTTCCCAGAGAGCTGAACTGAGTTGAACAAATGCTTCCAAATCAAGCGTCCTTCATTCATGCTCAAACCCAAGCGGGGCTTCAGCCTTGAGGATAAATATTCTTATCCTGGGGAGGAAGAGTCACCTAAGGCAACAACTAGAGCTGACCTTGCTTATAAATAGTTCGGCTCAGAACCCCCAAAATAAAAGGTCTGATCTTGTTCCTGCAGCCTCTCATGTTCTCTGCACGTCCCCTGCAATGTGCGAGCCACACGCACCCCATACGCCCTTCTGAACACAAACTGCTCCGCGAAGTGAGGTGGCGGCTCAGCTGTTAGCACGCTGCAGCCATGCCACGAGATCCTGACCTTCCCCTTCCTCGCCAAGGGCCACCAGCCGCTGCCTGTCTGACCAGAGCAATTCCTGGGCGCTGGGAAACGGGGAAAGAGAGAAGGGTGCGGAGGCAGCGAAGGACAGGCAGCTTGTGGTACTCATTAATAAAGCCCATCAACACGAGCCGTGCGTGAGCCGGGCCGCTCCGCGTCCCCTCCTGACGGGGCAAAGGGCAGGGCGCTGTGGCAGGGGCTCAGCGAGAAGCGAAAATGGAAAATCCCGTGAAGCCGAGGCACATGGTTTATTTGTCAAAAGAAAAAGTGTGTGCACTGGTTTCTTTCTTCCATAGGGTGGCAATGGAACCTGGGCACAAACCAGCTCTGCGCTCTCAGCTGCAGGAGCGACAGCTCTGGAGGAACTGCAGCAGCTCCTATGCGAGGTGCCGACTTTGAGCTATGAATCCCACACGCTTTGGGGCCTCGCTCCCCGCGAGACCCCATCCCTGCCTCCCCGCCGCCTGAGCCGCCTCGGCCGCGGCGAGGGCGCCGAGCGCCGCGCCGCCGCCGCGGCGAGGGGCATCACCTGCGCTACGCTCCTCCGAAAGAAGTGTCTCGGCAGCGGCGACTGGCTGTTATCACAGAAGGACCATCTACTCTGGAATTTGCCTCCCTCCCTTGTCTGACAGAGCTCACATCTGCTAACCTACAGGACACAGCATAAAGCTCATTTTTTCCTCACGTCCTTTGTTTTAAAGTGCTGCCAGTGAAAATTTGCCGGTTGCAGTTTGTTTTCTGAAAGGATTGCGGCGAAGTAAAATAGTCTCTCGAAAAGACCGTACTTGTACAATGAGGTTTGTATATGTACCTGAGGCATAAGGTGGTTTTTTAGAGATAAAAAAAACCTACAAGAAGAAGCTACAAAGATACCACTAATTCAGGAAAGGCAGGAACAGGATCTAAAGAATTTAGCAATTTCCTTACACTATAAACATTTTGCTAAACTTCAGTAATTTCCCCCCAAGTTACTATCAGGCGGCGTTACTCTTCTCTTGACGCGTTTCACAGGGTGCATTTTATATCTGGTCTCTACAAGGCTGGTAGCAAGAGCACGGCTGTGCTTCGGGGCTTGCTGGTTTAAGGTTGTTTGACTTTTCGGGGTTTTCTTACGCTTTACTGCGTCTGTTAGGTAAGTTACAGGTCTTTTGTTTCAATTGGTTTGCGCTGTAAAGGATGCGCTCTATCCCCAGCGCTCCTGTGGCTGGGTCTCAAGCAGGGAAAGTGTGAAAAGACCAGACCTTGGCTTCCGATCCACGACCTGACTGGAACAGGGGGATCGTGCCGAGGCAGAAGCAAGAAGAGCTTCTGCTTCTGTTCGTCTAACAAACAGTTTTATCTTTTCCCAGAGAAAGGTTAAGGGAAAATATTGGTCTTGCGCTTAACGAAGTTTTAGAAACGAACTGGGATGGATCTGGTACAAACCGTGTTTAGATTAGCGAGGGATGTTTCCTGAAACAGCTGGACAAGAGGGTGCATGATACACTTTTTCTCTTAAGCAGAGAAGAAAAGCATTTGGTTTCTCACAGGTGGTAAAGCAGCTGATCCCCAGCCCGGGTGCCTGCACTGGGAGGCAGTTTCTGTTCTGTGCATCCTCGTAACCTCACTGAGCGAGGCACGCCGGCTCCTGGCAGGTAGGAGCAGGCGTGGGTTCTCAGGAGCTGTTTTTAGCATCTGAAGTACAATTTCCAGGAAGATGTAGGCTAAGTAGGTGGCAAACAGGACTCAGCCTAGTAAACAATGTTCAGTGCGAAGTGGAGCTGCAGCACACTGAACGCTCACGCTCCCTAAAGGAATTCTGTACTCTAGAGCAAAGCGAGGGCATCGGCGATCAGCAAACACCGTTCAGAGCGGGGAGTGACAATGCAAACTCTGGGCACAAAGAGCAGGTTGGGTTCAGTGCTACCAGCTGCACCTACTCTGAGCGCATAGCCTGTGTTTCACAATTACTTTTATCGCTTGGTTAGGGAAAAAAAACCACCCCAAACTCAGCGCCCTTTATTAGTGTTGCTGCTACTCATAGGCTAGTCCCTAATTAATGCGATGGGACTTTCCCATTCCTCCACCACTCTCCTTATTGCCAGTCCTTGACAATACGAGAGACGTATCTATTACTCAGCCATGAGGTATCTAGAGCAGCTTGCTTTTGAAACTGAAGACTGCGTACCCCAGGCATACTGTATTTCTGATTTGCATATGGAAAAGGCAGTTAAAAAGCTGATGCCCCCATATTGCCTGCGAGTCAAGTAGCAAAAGTAATGATTTATCAAGCAAAGGTTACAACACTTGTGCCTTTTTGTCAACATATACAGAGGTTGCCAAGTCAAGTGTTTCTTCTAATAGCTCAAACCGAAATTTAGATTCAAATAACCCCCCAGATAGGACAATTATGCGGTGAGCCGCTGGCGTGGCAGAGTGATGGATGGGGTAAGCAGAGGTGGTGTACGAAAAAACAAACCAACTGAAAAGTTTTGAAGCTGCTAAAAGCAGACAAAGCCAACAGCCCCTTTGGGGCTTTTGTTACTGAATCAGAACTACTGACTTAAATCAGTTTATTTCCCGGTCTCTTGTGTCATGGGGTTGTGCCCTGCCACAACCTCTGATGACACAGGAAGACAGCCTTTTTCTGAAGAAAATATTAGACAAATTCTATAAAATTCCTCGAAGGGATTATATTTGAAGCACCATGACATAAATCGGATCCTGCTGCTAATGGAGATGCCTACTGCTAATTTTTATAATGCCCATTAAGAAAGGCATGTGCTGGTTTTGGTTGTTTAAAAACAGCCCCGGACAGAACGATCCTTGCTCAACCCCGGCCACGCCATTGTGCGTTTGTCTGCGATTTTATTCCAATGTTCTGTGAAAGCCCGTGAATGCCCATGTATGGGAAAAGTGGCTTTGCTGAATGACGCTGTCACATCCCTGTGCACACTCACTTTTGCAGCACTTTAAGACTAATAACGATGATGCGAAACCAGTGCCAGAAGCCAAAAGACCCACCAATTGGAAGAGAAAGCCAGAGCCACCAAAAAGCCGACCGTAACGTTTTCTTAGAGCTTGGAGCTGGACCATAATTTTTAAAAGCAGATGTTCAGATAGAGTCTTCATTTTTATCTTGTTGCTCCAGCAGTAAAGAGTTGCTTAACCCTTACATTTAAGCTTGACTTTCAGAAGCTCTGAGCGTTCACCGCTTCCTCTTGTCTAAGGGAGCTGTGTGGCCTGGCAGTTAGTGGTCCTCAGGACCCATATCTTAGGCTGACTCTGAATGTACTATAAAATCCTGATGGAAAGCAGCTACCCCAGCTGCTTTTAATAACGCAGTCCTATGTGTTTTTATATTTTCATTTTGAAAATATCCTGAGTGATCTTTCTATGCACTCACGCCCTGCAAAAAGAGTACAAAAGCCTGTCTTTGTTTAGAGGAATGCTGAGTAAACCCCAAGTCATTGCAGTTAGTATTTTTACCTCCCTTCTCTGATTTAAAACACAGTCAACTTCAGAGTCGTTTCATGAATAAGTAGTGAGTTTTGCTGATAAATTATATATTTAGCATCAAGTGGGTTGTGGTGGTGTAATGATATAGAAGCTCACGGAGATGCAGCTGGAGTCAGACTGGAAGTCAGTCTCCTTACCCACTGCAGCATGTTTGACTTTAATTGAGTATTGTTTTTCACTGCACAGCATTGTTATTCACTATACTGCATTACATAGAAGCACTTAAAGTAAGGCTGGAGCACTTTAAAATGATTTAAGTCATAAATAAGGAGGATAAAAGTTTACAGTCAACAAACTTATCTGGGAAACCCAGGCTGCAGGATGCAAATAAGTTTAAAATATTTTGGAGACTTATACCGTTGTGTCTTACTACATAATCAATTTACCAACTAGTAGTTTTTCAAGTCTGCTGGAAAAGGTAAGTTGCATTCTCCTAAGGGTTTCAAGTTTCCTGAGCTCTGAAGGACAAGACCAAATGCCTACGGACTTTACCAGTACACCTTAACGTTCCCGTGTCCCGATTTCAGTGCATCTCTGTGTATTCCGGTTGTTTCCAAAACAACTGGAGAACACGATTTAAATGTGAAGTCACGTGAAAACGTGTCAGGTACCTGAACCTAATAAAGGAGAGGCCTGAAGAGCGGGGTGCTGGCTGCGTTGTGTTAAGGCATGAAAAAAAAGGGTTAAAGCCCCGCTCTGCACTGCCGTTGTACTTTCTGTGACCCTCTTTAATCCAGAGAAGGTTTGAGATGCGATGCAGCTTAACCTGTGCTGTCGACAGAGCTATAAACTAAAGCCCCTAACAAATGGACACGAAGAACGGAGAGCAAGAAAACACATTGTGTTCACAGGCGTCTGGCTGCAGCCCTGTAAACCGAAAGCCTTCGGTCATGAGCGACGTGTCTCTCACTGACAGCGTAGGTGCTGAAGCCATCGCAACGAGGAGTCTGTCTTCACGGTATACCGGACTGGGGCACGTGACAGCCGTTAATCTGTACACTAATTATTCAGAGGCATATAAACAATTGGAAAGAACTTACAAGAGCTAAGAGTGGCACTCCCCAATATGCTAGTTATTTGAGTTATCACTTTTTAGTCATCGCAACCAGCTCAAAACAAAATTACAAATACCTCTTGCTGTTGACCCTTTAGAGGAACGTAACGTAGTCAAGCAATCACGTCAACCTACAAACTACAGCCATCCTAAAGCATCCTAAAGTTCTGCTCAGTTTTTTATACCTTCTCCCCCACGATAACGTGATATTAAGTACGAACTTAATTTTTTCAACATCTGGCTCAAATTAGCTGCTAACAAAACTGCCAACAACTATTTTCTTAATCGACCCTGGGAATTTGATACAGCTTGGAAAAAGCCATTTAAACCTCGCCCTTCTCCTAAAAAACACAAATGTTTACTTGAGCTTCTGATTTGACCATAGCAGGACTATGAATTCAGTTAACCCAGCTTTATAGGCCTGCCTCGACTGGACTTTTTTCCCTTTGTGTAAGGAAACAGATGTGCTCGCAATTACCCCATCTCCTGCGCGCTCAGAGCCCACCATGCATATGGCCAGCCAGGAATTCGAGTCTACTTTTGCCACGGAAGTCACTGGAGCAGCCTCCCGTTGTATCTGGAGGGGGACTAAGGTGCGCCGTTACCTGACGGGTCTCTCTGAACTCCTTAAATGCACTGCCTGGGGAACAGGTTGGAGCAACAAAAAACCCCTGTGCGCCAGAAGCCAATATCTCAGCAAGCAAGAGAGGTCTTTCCAGTTAGGAAAGCAGCGTTATTACTACATAAGCCCAAAAAAACACAACAGACAAACAAACTGCAAGTGACATTTCACTGTAGTTACTGAGACCATGTGGGTGAAGTGACAGCGGCAATGCAGCTGGCTCCGCGGGGACACGTTAGAGGACACTGAAGAAGAAGAGGCTGCAGGCATACAGAGAAGTCGAAAGCGGCCCACCTGAGTCTGTTGAGGGATATTTACAAAGCTTGGATCCCGTGGTCCAACACTGACGAATCGGTTTGCGGGGGAGGTGCTGGGTGTCGAGTAGGCTGTGAAGGGAAGGGACACATGCGTTGAGGAAGCGGCACTAGATTGCACACGAACAACACCAAAACACACTGTCTCAGAGCCACCTAAGCAGATGTTTAACATAGAAATGTGCAAACGTTTTAGAGAGCGAGAGTTCGGTTTTAGACACTGGCGAGGTTGGGTCTCAGTGATGGGGGTGTAAACACGGAGGGGACCGGGCTGCTCCGGGCCAGGCAGGACGGCAACGACGGGCGCTCGGGGAGGAGTGTGCTGGGGGCCTGCGCTGCGCTCCATCCCGGAGGAGAACCACGGCGGGCCCTTCCACGCTGGGATAGCACAAGAGACTGCTGGAGGTGGTGCCTGACTGGCTTCACTCGAGCATGTGGCGTCTCCGGTTTTAATGGAGTTTTTTATCGCCGTGAATTTACTAAACAGCTTATGAACAGAATCAGACCCTTATTTCATGCTAATCCAGCATTCTCTCTCGATATAAAGTTTTGGTTTTCATACTGCTGTGGTCTGCACTCTCTAAAATGTTCACTTGATGTGTCTGACAAACTAGGAAGATCCTTTCGGTAAAAAATTAATGGGTTGCAGTTTCACGGGGTGGTAAGTGCAATCAGTCTGAAGGCTGAAGCTGCCTTTAAAAACTGGAATGGCTCCCATAAATGTAAAGCTATTAAATGCAATGCAAGCCAAGAACCCAGATTACTTCCAAACTTGAAGTACTTTAATGATTTTATTGTTGCATTATATTCTCCACTGCAACTGTCCACAATGCCACGTACTTCCACATCCAAAAGCTTTCAATGCAGTTTCAGTCTTCCTCTCATTTGAAACCCGCCCTCCCCGCAATCCTCTCCCTTGTTCAGTTTTTTGCGTGTTGAGATCTAAATTCAAATAACCTAAACAGGCGCCTTAATACAGTGATTCTGTCTATTTTAAATATATTTATGGGAATGCATTCTGCTGAACAAAATCCCCCGACTATCTAACTATCAATGAAGAGACAAAAAATACGTTAAAAGGAAAGTTACTTGCCAATTCCATTCAGGCTAAATATAATGTTCAAACCTCAACGTTACAGAAAAACAAGCGAGTTAGGAGTCGGAAGATGACACTGACTTGTCTGTGTAGATGAAGTTCTGTTGCCTTTCTGAAGCAAAATGTTCGTGGCGAGGCATTACCTCGGAGGAGCCTTTGGTTTAAGACTATACTGGATCAGACCCATGCTCCACCGTACCCACTGGCCTCTCTCTTGCAGGGGCCATAAGCAGATTGCACAGGGAAGAGTCAAAACAGGTCACATATTTATTTTCTCATATTCTTTCCCACACTCTGGTTATTTTCAGCTCAGGAACTCCCTGTATTTAATGCCTGCGAGGGATTTATCCTTGCTGAGTGCCCAGTCTGCCCTTGAACCTATGCAAACATTCTGCAGCCCACGAAGCCCCTTGGTGAGGCGCTCCCAAGTCTACGAGCGTGCAGAAACCGCATCCTTCCCTCTCTACCCAAGTCTCACAAACGTCTCACGATGCCTCCTAATTCTCATAATTTTACCAGACAGCTTCACTTTCTCAAAGACCATTCCCCTGAAACTTCACACCCCAGGAACTGCCTATCTTCATTCCTTACCATCTGAGGGGAGAGAAGGCACTCCTGACTCCTGAGAATTAATTCTTCCCCGTTGGTCCCAGTAAGGTGAGCTTTTCTCTCCAAAAAGCTAACGCTTTGCTAGTAATTGCAAAAACCATGCAAGGACACGATACGAAGTTTTAAAGGAATTTTTAAGTGCACTAATTCATCTTTCCGAGATGCTTTTGCGACTGCAGCGCAGCTTGCGTATTAGAGTACAAACAGGTACGCTGCTTGTTACTCAGATCCGCAAATCACGGAAGAAATGAACTGAGGAGATTTGGTGAGCTGTCTCCTTGCCTTTTCACCACGTTGATTGCTTAATCATTCAAAAGAAGCCACACATCTGCAGAGGGTACCTCTCTTGCTAGAGCCATGCCTGAAGATTCTTCCGCACTGTTTTATGGCAAGGGATTTTTTAAAAACAAAATACTGAACCCTATGTTGTGCAAAGTTCTTTTCTACAGTGGGGGAAAAAAACTAACTTGAAGCTCAAAAATCAAACATCTGTTGTTTGGTTCTTCTGGTCTACTTTTAAGGCAGCAGAATGAATGGAAAGGCGTTTAATCCCTTGGAGCAGGTAAGTTCCACGCAGAAGGGAAGGAACTCAAGATCATGTTTACAGTTCCCTGTTGGCAGATACTTTTGCTGTGATATTTGGTAGCAAATCAAAGGGAAACCATCAGAACGCTGTCTTAAATGGCTTCTCTGTTCAAACAAAAATTGTAAAGCATTTGAAACTCTATATATGCACAAAAGTCCCCTCAAACCTTGCTGGGTGAATTACTATGTATACATTTCTTCTGTAATGTTCCAAACCATGTTTAACTTGCTTTCTGAAAATACTCAGATGTCAGCTTGGTATTTCCTTAAGGTCATATAACTACATTGCTAGAGCCAAGAAGTGAAGAGTACCAAAACTCTTTGGCTGCTCGTGGCTTGGATGAGGGTACTCTTCACTGGATTAAAACTGGCTGCCTGGCCGGCCAGGCCAAAAGAATGGTGATGAACGGAGTTCAATCCAGTTGGCAACCAGTCACACGTGGTGTTCCCCAGGGCTCAGCATCGGGGCAGGTTCTCTCTAATAACTTTATCAATGACCTGGACGAGAGGATTGAGGGCACTCTCAGTCAGTTTGCAGATGACACCAAGTTGGGCAGGAGTGTTGATCTGCTTGAGGAATCTGGACAGGCCGGATCGATGGGCCGAGGCAATGGGCTGAGGTTCAACCAGGCCAAGTGCCACGTCCTGCACTTGGGTCACACCAACCCCCTGCAACATTCAGGGTGGGGGCAAGAGTGGCTGGAAACTGCCTGGGGAAAAGGACCTGGGGTGTAGGTTGCCAGAGGCTGAAGAGAAGCCAGCGGTGTTGCCCAGGTAGCCAAGAGGGCCAACAGCATCCTGGCTTGTATCAGAAAAAGGGTGGCCAGCAGGAGCAGGGCAGTGACTGTCCCCCTGTACTGGGCACTGGTGAGGCTGCACCTTGAATCCTGGGCTCAGTTTTGGCTTCTCACTCCAAGAAGGACATTGAGGGGCTGGAGCGGTCCAGAGAAGGGCAACAAAGCCGTGTTGCGTAGACCATCAGCAACAGAGCTTCGAGCTGTATCTTACTGTCTTCATGTAAATACCCATGTTTGAGATGGAGGTGGGATTCCTGGAAGTCTTACCCCTTCTGATGCCTTATACTCCGTTCTGAGATCACGATGGGGCAAGCTGCTCTCACTGGTTAAAACTGATTCATAGTATATTACAGTACACATAGGCTGAGCCTATGTTGGGGTCTTCAAAGTCCTTTTTAAGAAAGGGAAAAGCCAAAGCATGGAAGGGAACAGAAGCCAGGTCTTTTAGGCAGATCCTCTCCTCATCTTTATCAGCCTTGCTCCAAGGGAATTGCAGAGATCTTACACCAGCTGATAGCTGGCCCGTTGGGCTTGAATAGAAACATCCTCCTGCCCAGCCTAGTCCTTCTGCTACTGGAATTCACTAAGCAACATCATAGCCCATAGCCAAGGACATGAATGTGATGCCACAAATTTGCCGTGATGCTTCACTTCAGGAACAAGCAAAACAGGAGCTGGCAGAGAAAGAACATTTGCTCACACAGACAGCTTTGATATTTAGCCAAAATGGCAAGAAATTCTATGAAAGACAAGACAAACAAACAGTTTTGGGAATGTCATGTATTTTTAAGTTGCCTGCACTAGGAAAATGTTTAATTTAAAATATACTTTCCTCAAATAATTTGTATTAATTATAGGAGTGTGTTGTTATCAGACAGTTCTGGATTGAAAGGATAAACTTGTGGTTGGTAAAGATGACTTGGGTGAGCGATACCCCAATGTACCACTCGGTCTCTCCTTTACAGACCAAGCCGACAGGTACACGCGCTCGGTACCGAGAGCTGTACTGTTTCACAAAGGACTATCGGTCAGTTCAGCCGTTGTGGAGCTGTAGCGAGAGAATTAACCAGAGGAACGTGGTGCAATATGGCAATTCCTCCCGCAATGCCTTCTGCGCTGAGTGTCTGAGAGGGAACTGCAAGTTCTACCAAATTAAATGATAGAGCCATCACCCTCGGTTTTATGGATGGGGAAGGGAGCGAAGGGAAAGCTAAACTGGCTTGCCCAGAGGGTGCTCAGTCAATGCACGGCAGAGGAAGGGAGAGAAATCCAATCTGATTATGAATCCAGTACTACAGCCACAAGATCATTCTTCTCATCCTGACACAAATGCTCTTTAACACGAAAACTCCTTTGTGCAAAGAGACATTAACCGATAACAATCTTGCCCAACAAGGAAAAATTGCTAAGTTTCTCCCCGCGTAGAGTTGTGAACTGTAGAAAATAACATCTAGTTTAAAACTGCTCTTTAAAACCATGGAGTCCGGGGTGGCAGTATCTCAGACTGTGCGTTGGAAGGAGGGCCGCAGACTCGATCGCTCAGATTCAGTTAGGATAGTGACAAAGTCCAACCAGCACGTCGCGGAGGTGGTGTTTTCTTTGGGCAATGTGGTATTAAACCCAGAAACTGTCAAGTTCAAGAAAACGCTGTGTTGTGTTTGTTATGGGTTACCAACCAAACAAAATCGGAAGAGATCTGAGATAAGATAATCTGGGGACTACTTCTGATAGCAAGGATGGGTTCTCTTGAAAAGGCTTTTTATGGAGGAAAAATGAACCCTCCCAAACCTCAAGAATCCCATCTCCATTGTGTCATCTCACTGAGGAAAAGGCTGGCTTTCCAAAGGGATGGGATTCGCAGCTGAAATTTTCAACTCCCAGAGCATGCCTGGCCACCCAGTAGGGGCAAATCCTTGGTGTGCATCTCCAGGGGCTCTTCCTTCCTTGGACAGCACTGATGTTCATGTTTTGGTTAATGTCACAGCTGGAGAGTTTCACTGCTGCTCTGAGAATCATTAAGCACCTTGTGATGTTTCGCTCTCTTTCCCAGGAGGCCGTGCTGTATTGAACAGCTGCTCCTGGCTCCCGCAGCCCTCAGGAGGGCCGTATTCCACTTTTTGGTAGGTCCGTAACTGCATTTTGTTTCTGCAGAGGGCTTTCTGCTAGACCAAAAAAGGGAAGGAGAACGGAGCAAATGCCAACCCCTTTCACTCCGTTTCCTTGGGGGGGGCTTCATTCTCCTCGGCACAGCCAAGGAGGGAGTCCGGCCAAACCCTCACATCCCTCCTGCCTTTGTTGCGTAAGCGACTTCCCAGCATCCTAAAGCTCCGCGGGGCAGTCAGCCATGAGCCAGCGATGCTCCCAGAACCGCTGCACTCGAGCGCTCCGGAACCATGGAAATCACCTTTTTGTGTGTGTGCGTGTGTGTGTGCAGCTTTTATGAAGCTCTGGTGAACCTGCACTTGCTATTTGAAGGCTAATATTTAGTTAAGGAAAAAATAAACCCCGATGGAGGTGGAGGGCTGGCGCTGATTGACGCGCTGAGTGGAGTCCAGTGGGCCCTTCTGGTAAACTCCCGCTGCGAGGCGAGAAACTTGGGTTTGTTTTACTCTTCATGTGGCCTCCCACTTCCACTGGCTTCGGTATATATGTAATATTTTTTCTTAGCAAATGTTTCCTATCATCTACTTCTCTGTAAAATTTGTCCCTAAATTAAATTATATGCTTCTTTACAACTCAAGTCACTGTTATTCAGAGCCCTCACCAAAAGGAAGATGCATGCCTAAATATGTACAGAACTATATGTGTAGACATCAGCGTAGCTAATCAACAAACAGTAATTATTTTCCTAATCTTTTGTTTAAATACCATTAACTGGCTGCTCTTGAGGAAACCTCGACTCCCAATGAACGTGGCGGCTGTCTGCTGAAGGCTGAGCCACGCTGACCAGCCCGAGCCGATACCGATGGGCGGTGATGTGCGAGCTTCAGCCGACAATGCCCCTTTTTGCGCCAGCTGAGAATCAGGCCAGGCACGCATTTAGCTGGTTTACACGATCACCGTAGCGTAAAATTAAGTATTAAGATTTCTGCTAAAACCGTGTTGGGAATTTTTTCTTTTCAACGCCACACACTGCCAGTAACTGAGTCACAACTGTAATAACAAATATACACTGACCTAGTTTCATTTTTCCCGGTTCTGAAGACAAGGAAACAGTAAGGCATTGCTGACTATGTTCAGTGATGACTATGACTAAACATTAACCTTTTAGATTCCACCGCTGAACCTGCTTGATAGGACTGAAAAGACGGTATCTCCTGTCAGAAAGCGTCAAAACTTCCTGATAGCACAAGTGTTGGTCTAAGGTCAGAAAGAGATGCGGAGGGGAGGGAATGAATCAACTTCTTAGCTCAACAAAATCTGCTGATTAATTCTAGAAGTCCTGACTCTAGAAGATCGTGTTCACCATCTTAGCAGAGTGTCTCATACCAAACCCCGTTTTCATTTCGAAGCGAGCCAGAGCATCTTGCTGAGTTTGCAGTTGTGCACTATCGTGTAGCAGAAGGCGATGCGAAACTCTCGACAACGACCAGACTTTAAAAATGCCCCTGGAACCTGTGCAAATCTCCTGAACAGCAGATAAAGCTCTAAAAATGTAGGGCTGAATAGCGAGTACCTCTTTGCACATCGAGCAGCGGTTGCATATAGCATTTAAATAATAAGCTTGAAAAGCACACAAAGGGATTTGCTCTTTCGATTAGATTGATTTTTGTTTGTGGATGTTATTTGGACTCTCTTCACTGTGGAACAAGTCCCCTACAGTTGCCATTAAAGCACTGAAAGCTTCCCTTTTGTTTTTAAATGTCAGTTTGAGCATGGCTTCATTAAATCATTTCACAATTAACTCCCTGAACATCCAGACTTTTTTTAAAGCATCAACCCCAGCTGAATCGCATTTGTTTCCCAGAAGAGTGAGTCCAAAGTGCTATCCCCAAGCGTGTATCCAGGAATTTGTATATTTGACTTGTGGCTGCACAAAATACATATGGGAGCCGTGTGGGTGGTGGAGAGAGGAGTAAAGCTTTCTTCCTGGGCCTAAGAAGTACCATAGCTTCTTGCTCAAAATGTAGAAGTCAGGAACCCAGCCACGAGGGAAAGACGTCTGGGTTAATCTAGGAAGACTTATTCCCAAAAGAACTACGGATGAAGGGAACTCGGAAGAGATGTTACCTTGGCCCAGTACGTATAAGCAGCAACGTTTTCAACCGACTTCCATGTAGTATCTGTCCCCTAAAGCCTGACTAGAGATACCATCCTGTCTCCTCAAGGACAGTAACCAAGATCCCAAAGGTCAAAGGTCTGTGTCACGGCTTAGCTACTGGCCTTGACTTCTCTCGAATGTGGTTACGTGAAACGCCAACAAAGTCAGAAATAAAGCCGTAACCTTAAGCTAACTGTGTTCTCGTTAGTACAGAAGCAGCTCAGAATTGTGTCCATCGTACACAGAGAGCAGAGCTCTCCTACTTCCCAAGACCAAGTCCGGTCCTCATCTCTGAACAGCCGACAGACGGTGATGGCAGCGCGGTGCGTGCTGCTCTTAGCCCTTGGTTCCCGCTGCGTCTATACTTACTTGGAGAAGTGGGAGAGGTGGCCCCTCCTTCTGTTGATGTAGTTGGAGGTTTTGTGTCTGGCACTGGCAGAGGCACAGGCCTAGCCATTGGTGGCGGAGGTGGTGGTGGCAACATTGGGGTAGGAAGGAATGGATTGTGCACCTTGCCTTGGCTGCTACCATTGGGCTGCCGGAAAACAAGCAAACAGACAAAAATTATACTAAAAATCAGCTATTGGTAACCTCCAGCAATAACAATAGAGTTGAAATCTATGTGCAATACTTTTACAACTCCTTGAGAGGTGGCAAAGAAAGTGCTCGGTCAAACTCTCCATTGCCTTCAAGGAACTTTGTCTTAAACTCCGCGAACCTTGTGAGCCTACAGAAATTCTTGCTTTTAAACAGTTGTCCTGTTAGCAGCTGTCTGAACTGCCCTGGGTTAAATTCTACTACACTTTACATCTCCTGCAGCCACTAACTCCTGCTCGGTGAGAGTCGCCGCAGTATTTCTGACCCCTTAAATCCCCCGGTTTGTGTCTCTGCTATACCCTTAGGATATCAGTGCCTCGGTCTTGAGTGTAAATTTCTTAAAGATACTGCTCACTAACAGAAAAAACAAGCATTTTTGGTGGTCTTAAAAGTCATGTTGCTATCTTATTACAGGAGAATGAACGAGTATATATTAAAGCAACTGCTCTCCCACATCCCTTTTGAGTTAGTGCAGCTCATAGTTTAGTTGCCATTAGGATCACGTGGAGAAATGACTGAGCTTAGAACTGCTTCGTTTTACGCGTTAAGGAAAAAAACGCCTGCCTTTAGTGGGGGATGTGGTCAGTCACAGGCAGGAGGGGCCCAGCTAGACAAGTGAGGTCTTTCAATTGATCACCAGAAAAACCTGCCCGTAAGTAAAAGTGTTCTCAAGGCTCACGAAAACAAGAAGCAGGCTTAAAAAAAAATGCTCCCCCCCTTTCCCCAACTTGTTTTTAAATGTAACACAGCCTGGACCCTTGAAAACCGTACAGATAGATGCCAAATACAATTCTAGGAGAAAGTAGGACAGCCTGTGAATCAGGTGTTCCAGTTTAGTGACAAAAAGGATGAGATCACTTTCGCCAGCACTCTACAAATTGATCTCGCTGCAGTTCTTCTGGCACTGAGCGTGGGCTTTGCCATTGATGATAAAAGCTCAGCTTTAAACACAGATCCATACTCTAAGTACCGCTAAAGACAATAATATTTTAATTCCTGTTAGGGTTTCCATTAGCCTGAACTACTGGGGACAAACCCCTCATACTGGCGAGCGCTCAGGACCCTGTTCTCACTTCACCTGCTCTGGCAGCGCCAAACGGCCTGAAAGTCGTGTATGGGCAAATCACGCTTGGGCTAGAGCAAAAACGGTTCAGGGCACAACTAAGCCTCCAATTCATCCGCATTTAACTTAACAGCACTCCCACCGACTGCCCAGGCTGGAGTTCTAGTGTTGTGAGAAGCCATCCTTCAGGGATATTTATTTTTCCAACACCCAGCACCTTGAATAAACTCATACATTAGTGACACCTCTCCAGCGCTATCTTGTCTCACAATGAGGTCCCTTTCCTGCCAAGAAGACCCCTGCTGTAAGTTCATTGTGAGCGTGCTAACAGTTCATAATGCTGAATGCTTTGGGATAAATTAAGCAAATGAATACTCAAGGAAAAAAGAAAAGCACTGTATTGATTTGTTGTCTAGACATAAATGTATCTGCTAACATATTGCAGACATTATTCAAAGCCGGTACTGGCTGGAATAACTAGAGTCGGTTCTTCTGGAGGGAAAGGAAAGCACCGAGAACAATATAGCTTATTAAACAAGTGTAATAAATTAGATACTAATAATTAAACTAATTCTCATTAACACTTTCAATCGCATGTATGTCAGGAGAGAAACAGTAATTTTGCCAGTTATTACTTCATTGGCTGGAAAAAGTTGCATGCATTACATTTCATGAAATATTCAGAGCATTATTTTAGATTTGATTTACATAAAATTTATAAATTCTGTATTTGACCGGAATGCTATTTCAATAATAGCGAGATGATTCGCTTTATTTGATTTTAAAAAAAAAAAAAATGAAAATGGTTATTTGAAGCTTTAGAACTCTGCTTAATTTTTCATAGAGATAAGGGGAAAAGATAACTGCTTACAGAAATAACAAACCATAATAAACTGTACTTTTAACATCTCGAGTTCAAGTACTGGTCAACTTGATCTAAAGTGCTATAAGGCAGTATTTTTTTTTTTTTTTTTTAATGAACTTAGCTGATCTGAAACATCTGTTTCTCACCCTCCCTTTTCCTGCTCCTTCCCCCCCACTCTCCCCTGAACTTCAAAAATAATTAATAATAATTATTCTGCCTTCGTATTTTGTTAACCCCGGTTCCACGAGGGTTACAACGCAGGCAGCAAAGTCATTTGTGGAGGGACCTGAAAGGTCACTGTATCACCATCTTCTCTGACAGTTTGAGTTAATTTCACCACAATGTGGTCGAGTGGGTTTTTGGGGAGGTTTTTTGTTGCTTTTTCAAATAGTTTTGCAGTAGCAGCCTGTATTTTTTTTCCTTCCGACGACTATCGAAGGTGTGTTCCTGTATGCGACATGCTGTTAAAATAATCCCATAATCCCATGGTTAATTTTACATAGGACAAACACTTCTGAAGAAATAAAAACGGCTTCCTTACATTTAGGAACCCCACCTGTCCAGCCTGCTGACCAGCGTCGGGGCAGACAAGTTGGACAAACTCTTTCAGAGTCTCCTGAGGATGATAGCGGATTGCTGGGTGTGAGAAGTATGGCCCAGGCTGTTGAATAATGGGTGATGTTGGAAAATGAAGAGTCGATGGTGTTGCATGTGGACTTGCTATAGGAAAGAAAACAAAGAAGTTATATAGAGCTTTGCCTTCGGAAAATAAAACAGTTTAAATCTACTGTAGTTTTAGTCTTTTTTAAAATGTACAGTATTGCTTATACATCGGATCTTCACAATTACTATATTAGAGCACTTTGCGTTCTACACTCGCTTCGTCTACCTCCTGAAAGCAAATGGAGCCAGTCATTTTGAAGGATTTTCTGTATTTTTAGTGGACACGTATAAAGGAATCATCAGTCCTTTATGAAAGTGAAAACTGTTCATCACCTTAAGAGCAGTCCTCATCAATCAGGCAATAAAAAAATGTGTTTGGGAGATCAGGGTTGATTTAATTGACACTTCATATAACGTGGATTTGCACGTGTGAATCCATTTTATATTGTACTATAAATGGTTGATAATATAAAGATGGTCTATCGCTTCCTGTTGTGGCGGGTTTTTTTTCACCGCAGTTTAGGAACATTTATTTTAAGTAATGTGTTTTCATCTAATGAAGATGCACAAAGTGGCAAGATCGTTTCGAAAATTACATTTACATTTCTCCTGAATAATGTCAGGCTCAAATCTTCAGCAAGCCCCCAGCTTGCTCGCAGGGATGAAGTCTAATTTGGTGAATTTATGGGCCAACAAGCCAGCTGGAAAATGGACTACAGTGCAGGTGTAAAGGTGTAATGTACACAAGCCCCTCGGCAATGACGGCTCGTACCCTCAGCTGATTTCAGCACAACTACAAGCGCCTTATGCTCTCCTATGGTATGCGACACCCTTGCCCGGTTCCTTGGCCTTCACGATATGACAGGTTGGACCCGTGTTAGCCAACAGTGTCTTCCACTGTTAGTTGTCACCGTGAGTAGCAGCTCCTGCCCCTCAGAGTGCTTTGCGTTCTCCCTCTCCCCTCTAAACTGAGAATTCACTCCTCCGTTTGACCGGCCAATTAACCCGGTTGCGCACAAGCTCATCTGTAAATCACAGTTTCTTTCTCACCAAACAGTCAGCATCATCACATCGCTGCGGCTCCCCTGGCACGCTATCCTCGTAGTCATCCGAGGGTGCCCATGGGCATATACTGCGCCGGTACACCACACACAACCCATGAGGTAAGGGCTAGGCAAGGGAGATAGCATCCTACAGAAGCTCACGTGTTGGCTTTGAAGGAAGTTAAATATACAAGAGGGGGGGAAAAAAAAGCCTTTGGCGC
Organism: Bucorvus abyssinicus; assembly: GCA_009769605.1. NCBI lineage: Eukaryota > Metazoa > Chordata > Aves > Bucerotiformes > Bucorvidae > Bucorvus > Bucorvus abyssinicus. The sequence goes on along the minus strand of CM020034.1, from coordinate 30,729,273 downwards.
TTCTTGAAAAGTTGGAGAGAGCAGGAAAGTCAACGAAAATCAAATACAAATGAGCAAACACTCATTTCATGACGAATGTTATGAAAAACTCTCAGTTAAATAAAAGCCCAAATCTGCTTCTTAGTCTCGTTCATTGCCAGTTTAATAATATGACACTTTATTAATATTTTTTTTCCTAAGCATTATTAAAGCGTTAGCAAACTCAGAGCCTGAAGACACGGATAAAACATGTACTGAGAGACAGCAGCAAGGAAACCCACTGCTTTATCCTGTAAACATTCATCAAGGGTTGGCTGGGCAGCACTTGTATGTGCTTCTTTCTCCACAACCGGATAGGAATGGTTGCTTTGACCCCACCACCAAAAAGAGCTGCACTCATGCCTGGGGTGCTGATATGGGATGAATATGAAGCTCTCATCCTTGCTGTGAAAAGCTCCTCTGTATCCTCGTAAACCCCACGAGTACTCCCAGTTTGCTCCCCTTAATACCGTTCAAAATGTTCACAACAGAAAGAGAAACTCATACGAAATGTGTGGTACTAAACGAGAAACCACCACTGAAAGGAAGCACGGAGATGAGGAACCACAAGGTAACACGCAGCCTTCAACGACCGCTGGTCAAAGCAGCTGTCTACCCAGCGAACCTCTTCCAAGAGCTTGGGCTATACCTGCCGTAGACCACCGAGACCCTGTGGCGTGGGGGCTGAACTGGGGAGCAGCGTCTTCCCACAGCCGGGCTGGGTGGGTAACGCTGCACTGGGGAGAAGGAAACAAGAAGCGGCACATCCCACCCACGCTCCTTGTTATGGAAATGTTGACAGTTATTCCACGGCCAAGGCAAACACCTGTGTGCCCAGCCTGTTCAACCCGTCAGCACATCGGGGCTTATCTCTTGGGTTTGTACAGACCTACTTAATTACTTCTTACTCACTTTTAAGACAAATAATTTTGCACTGAGTTTGCATCTTAAATTACAGTATATTTGAAAACTCCTCAGATAAAGGACCCAGCTCTTCAAAGGCAGAAATGAAGGCTATTTTCCTGTCCCAAATCTCCTGAGAGAGGCTGTAACTTTGAAGTGTGCTTTCAAAGGTGGAGGTAATGTGGGATTCACCTTAGGAAATGTGGGTGTCTACCATGGAGCTAATTATCTTAGAATCAGTGGAGAATTAAACAGAGCTAATGGTGTTCAAGCAGCCGTTCACCTCCTCCTAAAACAGACCACTGCCTCTGACGAGACTTCGCTGACCTCACTGGCTGCCTCTCCGGTGGGTCTGAAGGGAGCCCACTGGTACTAGCTCCGAGGCAGATACCTCCACTCCGCGCATGCACCTTCCGTTGGGTGAATTCCACCCAAAGTGTCAGCCTCTGACCTCACTTACACCAACCCCTGAGGGTAACTGCTTCAGCGACACATCAGCCACTTCACCGGTATGAAGGTATCATCATCTTCTCCAGGAAGCAACAGTCATTTTAGAGCTTGTCAAAATATTTTGCCATGAATATTGGGTCAGCTAAAGTCGATGGTAAGCATTTTGATGACTACACCAAAATGTTCATTCGCATACAATATTTCTGCCCTTTTTTTGATATAAAACATTTTCTTCCTCTTTTTCTTCATATGTCCTTTTAAGAGTTTCCTCTTTCCTTGTATGGAAGATGAAGGATGAAGATAGAAGTGAGAAATGAAAATTTATGTGGCAAACACCTGATTAAGAAATGAGATTTAAAAAAACCATTTATTTTTAAAAAATCATTTGAGCACCAGCTCTGTAAAAACCATTTGAAATTGTTATACAACTGCACTGTCCTTTGCACAATTCGGAGAACAAATTAATTCCTTTCCTTCTGTTGGGTGAAAAAAGAGGTAGTAAAGCTATTTCCATCAAACAAGAACGAGTGACAAATTGTACCCAGGGAACATGTGGAAATTGAAAGCGAGGCCTGAGACCACACTGTATTTAGCTTTTCCAAAGGATGGCTCTTCATTTAATAATCCGATTTGCTATATGAAAGATGTGCTACGGTTATTAGAAATACTCGTAGGCATGGAAGTAGTGGGTCTTTCTCTGATGCCTTGACCTCCTCAGCATCTCAGGGTAGAAAGCCAAGTGGAAAGCATTTGTCGGTGATCTTCCCAAATAGAGAGAGAAGGAAAACGAATGCAGAAAAGATCAACGATAATTCAGGAAGGTAAAGTGCTGCAAGAAGGAGAACGTGGTTCCTCTTCGGAGTCTTGGCCAACTTCTCTGCACTGCCTCCAAGGGCTTTCTGCCTTTTTTTTTTTTTTTCCATGGGAAAGACTGGATGGGGGAAGGAAACAAGACCGAATAGGCATCAGTCATCAGTCTGTGCCATGTACTGACATGTCGAGTTCATTTTCTCAGAGCAGATGGATTAGCATCAGAAGTAACGAATGGAATAAGGGTCTCCAAAAGGTTTCTTTGTGCAGTCTCTGACTGGGAACTACTGAATTTCGCAAGTGGCAAAAGGAAGGTCTGTTTGACAAGAGGAAGAATCTACTACTGTTAAACTGATCAACATTGTAAGTGTGCCTGCCTTATACTAGAGAAGGAATTAAACGTTAAAGTCTGAAGTCTGCTGGCCCACTTACAGACTGTTGCTCTGATAGCTGCATGGTGGTCACCAGCTCTGGTGTATGTAGAAGTGGCCTTTCAAACAAGTTCTGAGTGCAGAACACAATGTGTTTCCAAATACATGGATCGTCACAGACATTTTTAATCAGTTAAAGGACATGAGGTAGTAGAGCAGGTTGATGTTTCCCCTGTTTGCCTCTAAAAGGGGCAAGAGACCATGGACAAGCCCCTTCAGTCATGATTTTCAGAAAGGCTTAATAAAAATTATGAAGTCATTGCTTCCAAAAACCACACCTAGAGTGACGTAAACTCTCCTGTGAATGAGAAGGGGCTATTACTCCTTACGTGCTTCTGACGGGATACTACATGTCTCAGTCAGTGATTGTAAATTCTTTGAGATCTTCAAATGGAAGATAAAATAGCTCTTTGTCTATTATTTATTTACTTATTGACTTACTATTTATGTATCCCTAAGCAATTCCGTGCTGCCAAACCATATTTCTCTTGGCGTCTTTCAGCCTGTGACATTTATATTTTATTATTGACCTCACTAAATGACATAAAACCTAAGTTCTACAATCTAGGAGAATATGTGCGTTCCAGATCAGAACTTCATTTCTACCTGCTGTAAGTCAGGAGGAGTTGGACTATCCGGCATTATTAAATCTGCTATTTGTGCGGGGGGGTTGGAGGCAGGAACTATCCTTCCATCTCAAGGCAGGCATAAATATTTCAAAGCACACATGATTCTAATTCCATTGAAGCTCATCTGAAACATCCCAGACTTTTTATTGAAAATGAGATGATAATGTATGGTGGCCTGCAACAGATATACCAGTATTTTAGAACTACTGCTGTTGGGCCAAATAATTATGCGGTACAGCTGTTGTGTGCTACACTGGATTTTTTAGTGTTTTTTGAGTTCCTGGTGCTGTGCGGTGCAGACGTAAAGATTTTTCAGAATGCTGAATTCAAACAATTAGGCAGGCCTGTCTCGTCTTTCCCCTTCTTGATTTGTGGTGGCCAATAACAAAATAAGGAACCAATAAAATAAGTTGTGCTCATTGATTAGGTTGGCACTTCTCGCGTCTAAGGCAAATGAAGAAGAGCCAAAATTGTGAATTCTATCCAACCCAATGATCAGATAATAAAGAATCAGTTGATTTGAAACATATTATGGTTCTCTTCAGGTATTTAGTACCCTTCTCAGCCCCTTCTCCTGGAACAAAGGAGCACGCCTAATAAAGACGCGTGGGATCCTTTCTCCCTGGGAGCGCTCACTGATGTGGTAAAGGGACTTTGGGATCACACCCGCAGTGCTCAGACAGATTGGTCCACCTGCACAGCCCAACAGATGGGGGAGACGTATCTAGCCCTCCACCTTCCATCTCCTCTTCCAAAAAGCCTCAAGTCCAGATGACTGGATGGAATTTTTTTCTTCATAAAGTCGTTTGAAGTCTTCGAAAGGGTGATTTAGTGCTGCTCTTCTCCCACTCAGGAAAAGCCTAGTTTCACCCTGCGCCCCTCGCCTGGTCAACGAAGTGGTGGCCTGGGGAGTCCAAACCACTGCTCCTTCACAGGCACAAGGGCTGGTCCATCAGGCCAAGCCAACAGTGGATTGGCCTCGCTCGAGCACGATGCTCAGACACCTCCTCTATGAAGTGATAATTAAGTTTACTAATAGCTCATTAAACATTGATCAATCTTCCTAGAAATAGTAACATTATAATCATAATGAAACAGGATCATTTTTATCAGCTTGTTTTTGAGGCCATTATAATTGGCTTCATTACAATTAAATAAGTATTTTTTTAAAAGTCATTTCCCTGGAAATGTTATAGAACAGTTTGTTCTGCTAAATATTTCCACTTCAGCCTTCTAAGTTGCTTTAACTCCCTGCGTGCTGTAAGCTTTCTCCTAGCATTTAAGTGCTGCAAGTGCCAGTTCATATTATGCAAGATGTATCCCACCCTTTGTACCCCAAAGGTACTTATTCTGAAAATTGGCCATATTAGAGTACTAATTGGCTAAGCCACCATGCTGGCTGATGTGAAATGCTTTCAAACACCATGAAACAGCTGTGTTTATCGGAAATATGAAGAGTGACTTTTTAATAAGGAGATCTGGCAATAATCCAGATTTGTTGAAAGGAACTTACACTTCTGTGTATAATACAATACAAGAGGTAAAGAATAGAAGCCTAAAACAATAGCTTTAAGCCCACAGATTTTTGTGATGAAAGCAGTTACCCAAACAAGAAAAAAAATAATTAAGAAACTCGGGCTGGGATTTGCAGAGGTCCTGAGAGAATTCATTAACTGCTTTTGAATTTCAATGGGAGCTGCATCCCTGTAACTCTTTCAAAGGTTTCTGAAAGTCCCCGTTCTTCCTACTGCCCATGAGGAACGGACCTTAGGGTGATAAATGTAGAGCAATCTCTTATTCAGGTCGGCAAGGATTTGCCTCTACTTAAATGCTGAGCTGCTGAGGGTAGGACTGAGCAGGGAATTCAGATCACTGGAAAACTTAAGTGTTGCTTAAGTCCCACAACGGTGCAAAGGGTCTGCTCAGAACCGTGTCTGTCAGGTCCAGGGATGAGCTCCATTCGAACTGATCATGTCTTGCATTCCCTCTTGCGGTGACAAGGCTGGGAAACCATGGGGCAGAAGAAAAATAGTCCTCACCCTCTTAGCATGGGTAAAATTTAGGTATAACTGATACTTTCACACGATGGGGGCAAACAGAGATGAAACCGTCAAAATACAATACAAACAGCTGACCGATGCAAGAGAGAGACAAATACGATGGATGGAGGACCTGTTCCTGCCCAAGGGTGTCAAACCCCACAGAATATCCATCTCTCAGCTCCAGGAGTCAAGCGCAGGTGGCCGGCTAAGCACGGCTGACAAAGCGGACCCACGGTATCTCCAGGTCAGGGCTGGCTCTCGGCTCCTTTTCGCCGCTCTGAAGACCAGAGGGGCAGAAGGCACCTGGGCCCTTTGCTCAGAAAGACTCCTTCTGGAGGAGATTTTGTAGGAGCAAGTGGGAGGAAGGAGGATGTTTTGCCAAGGCCCCCCGAGTTCCCAGCAAAAGGAGAACGTGCCCGAAGCTGCGTTCGGGCACAGGGTTCATTGGTGTCCGCTGGATTGTTGAGTGCTCCAGGCTGCTTTTGAAAACCTGTGGAGCTGAACGGAGCGCTGCTTCCGGATTCTGGCATAGGCGAGGGCCCGGTTAAGTCAGCTATTTTGAACAGACTGTTTTAAAACAAGTCAAAATTCTTCTGCCTCAGATCAGAATACTATAGAACCGATCATATAGGTACAGATATAAAAATCATACCTGTAGAAAGCACTCCTCCCTTCCGAGACAATAGCCAGAGGTCAAACCCCCCTAACTTAACCTATTTGTACAGTTCCCACCTCACATCAACTGCTGGCAACTTTTGCATGTTATTATTGTTTTTAATACACGTGATGTATTCCCATACATAAGATAAAAACTACGGCGAGGAGAATATATCATGTCTTTCCTATAATGAAATGCAGTTGATAAGTTTACAATAGAAATGTAAATTCTCTTAAATCCCACAACTTTTATGTGCGTGATGATATAATTCTGCTTTGATACTGAAAAGGGCATGGTAATGGAATCTGTGACTTTGGAGTGATATATTGCTGTTAAGTTAATAGGACTCCACATTCCCATTTCTAATATCAGTGGTTTTTTCCCCCTTTCATTCTGTAGATGGTAAGCTGATACTACATAAACATTGTTAAAGCTATAGTTCTACGCTACAGTAATTCACTTAACTTTAACATGATTTATGGTTCTGTCAATAGAGGAGGTTGAAAATCCAGAGCTCTGATGCTTAAACATGGGTTCCATATTTAAAGCAATAATGTGCTTTTTGTGTGTGTCTGAAGCTAGAAGAATTTAGCATAAAGCAGAGATAAAAATATTATAGTTCACTGCACTGTTTAAAGCGTATCGTTTAACTTCACGGATACATCAAAGGGAGCAAAGAAACTGAAGAGAGAATCAGTAAAGGCACGGGTGAAATACTCTGTTCCTGCAGCACTTTATTTTTATATTATTTTTTAGGGATGCATGAAATCCCATCAGTGTTTTTAACGCTCCCCCTTTTTCATTCTTTTGCTCAGTTAGATCAGCTCCTTTTGTCAGGATGAGTTTAAATCTGGGTCCACTGTGTTAATCACCCCCCATTCTTCTTCCTGGCACTCGCCCTCCAGGCATTTTGCCTCTTTAGGAGATTAAGCGACCAAGTCATCTTGTTGCTCTAACATGTCCTCGCTGGAGCAACATATTAACACAACTCCTCTGCAAAAGAGCCCTCTTTAGAAGTTTGCTGCAGGGATGACAAATTAACCCAGCATGGTGTCCCACACATCTATCTCAGTACAAATTATTAGTGTAATAGAGCTTTTAGTTATGCATTTATCTAGTAATTATTGAACGGTTATACACAACGAAGCTGAGCAATCAGGGCCCTTTATGAGGCAATCTCGGTGGGTGGTCTTACAGTTAATTTAGGATAGGACTGTCTAAGCAGTCCGCTCGCACACAAATTAGCCGAACAGCCTGCTCCTTTAAATATTTCCTATGGCACGGGCTAACTCCTTACAATACAACAAAGGTAGAGTTTTAATTACACGGTTCCTGACTTTTGTTTAGCTGGAGCTTTAACCGTTTGCACGCCTTCCTCTCTGCCCTCCCCTGCCTGGGATACGGGACTAGACGGAGGTTTGGGCAGCGCATCTCGTGATTGCTAAACCCTGACCTTGAGGCCATCTGTTGGGAAACGGGTTTTCCTTCAGCGTCGTATTATTCCAAAGCGAGCGGAGAAAATCAAAATCTTCCCCTGCACAGTCAGCTATCCTGACACGGCATTTCGCCGTCGCCAAAGCAACGCTCGTCTGTGGGGCAGCGTTATGCTACTCACGGTTTCCACTCAACTTTCTCACCCACGTGGTGTGGCTCTCTCCCCTTTTGGCTGCCCCACGTTACCATCCCCTGACCTGCGGTGCACTGGAATGAAGTCGCGCCGCTTTGGTTTTGTCCGAGTCCAAGGGAAAGTGGACGGTTACAGCAGTCTGCCAGCTGCCAGCGCCGAGGAGCAGCCACGGATAGCTGGACGCAAGAGGGTATTACAAAACGTCCTTTTACACCGGGTAGCTCTGGAGCAAGTCAGCAGGAATTGTCACTCGGATTCACTGGAAGCTGGCTGACAGGACAGCTAACAGGCACTGATGTTTTGGTGACTCTGTGGAGAATTTTGACAGGGAAGCGCACAACGTCTTCCCAGATACGTGACACAAAGTTTTTTGCCACTTCGGCACGAACAGAGAGTACTATGCCGCAGAGGTAGTCCTTGACCTGATGAAAACCTCAATGTCAATGCTTATTACGGAGGAAATTAATATAATGGGAACCACTCCACTAGTTGACTTTCATCCCTTCTCTTTCTGCTCACACACCCACTTCCTTGGGTTCTTCCCTTCTGCTGTATTTCTTGTTTCGTGTAATTGTGTTTCTCTTTCATTTATCTTCCTAACATACCATCTCATCCTTTTTTTTTTTTTTTCCCTTTCCTTGCCTTGCCTTGCCTTTCCTTCCTCGCTTTTTGCCTTGCAGGATCTATGCTGTCATATTCTGTGGAAATGCTTGAATGCTCTACAGCACAGGCTGCTGTATATCCTCGGTTTACAAGATCATGGTCAATTTAACGTTTCAGCCAGCTCCAGATATAAAGTCACTAGAGTGCAAGTAGCAGTACACGGAAGCCTAAAACCACTTATGTAAATACTGCTGTCACCCACAGTATTTAAATCCTTCACTGTCTGGTAAAGAGTTCAAGTTGGCTAATGTCTGGGAAACTTTGTCAGATGCCAGCAATACGTGATGGCTTTGCAATACTGGAGTACTGTGGTGAGCTCCGCTGACCACCAAATAATCTAACTTGCAGGTAAGGAAAGTATGCTGCGTAGGAGATCGAGGTCTAACCACTCCAATTTTCAAGGCTTTGAAATAAATTCTAAAACTGATAGTGATGCTAAAGCCACCCTATAGGTGATCAATTTACCATCTGCCAGATACTGAATCCTAACCACACTGGTCCAGAGAAGACATATGGTGCATTCATAGAGTCATGCCCAAAAAACTGCCATCATCGAGCGAGGCTCCATGAATCACTTTGCTAGCTTATCACCAAAGAAACTTGGATCTTACCACCATCTGTTGGAACTACTGAGGAGTCACGGAAGCATTGGCATCCGTGCGCCAGCACTCACTGCACATCTGGTCCTTTGGTCAGCCAGCTCAGATCCTCTCTGCTGGCTACTGCCCAGCTGGGTTGAGTACTGGCAGCAGCACCAAGGCAGGCAGGAAACCAGTGCGCAGCCTTCCACAACATAGTACAGCGCAGACAGTTTCAGGAGAACAGAGGTTTCCCAACTGGCTCACTGAATGGATCACCTTGTAGCGAAGAAAGCGTCTCAAGGATCTACTCCTCCTCCAAGCAAGTTTTGTTTCCAAAACGACACGTTGTGGGGATCGCTGGGAAGGGCACCCAGTATCCTGGGATGCCCTAGCATAAGACGTGCACTGCGTACTAAGGAATGTTTGGAAGCATGTGAAAGATCTGGGAACATTCCTGAGAAGTTATAAATCACTGGTTGTCAATGACAACACCTGCCATGAATAGTCTACAGCTTCTTTTCTGCTGTCTATTTCGATCGTGCTTTACAAATGCATCTCATATACACATCCAAGTGACAAACTTGCACATATGAACATCAGAAGGAGACTGAACCTTCTCGTACTCGTTCAGTTGGCTGAGGAGCTTAATCTGATGGTGACCTACTTCCTCGTGACTTTCCTTTCTCTAAAATATCTCTGCAGACTGAAGATTAAATCCTGCTCCGGCTTTGCTGAAGACCACTCGGAACGACCCGCCGCTGAGTATTTACATAATGCATCTGTATCCAAAGAGAACGCAACAAGGGTGTGCTGTGTTACACCTATCATTCCTGCAAATTTACAGCCTCCAGTAACTAATGGTGGATATGAACTGCTCAAAGATTATATCCTCTTATACGATTGCATTATATTCTCTATGTTGCCACTTCTGATACCTGAAAAGCTTCTCTCCTCTGCTTACAGCCCTAAAGTACTCTGGAGAGCGCGGGATAAAGAACAAAGCTGGATTTGCAGGGAATAATCCATCTCAGTATATTACCCTGTACTAACAGAGCGACTGTTACAAAAGAGAAATAAACTCAGCCAGTGTGCTGTGGAAGAAGAATACTGAAGAGGAATGTCCCAGAAGGACAAAGCGCCAAGTCTGGAACGAGATTTTTCCAGGATGATGACACTAAAAGAATCCATGGATGGATTCTGAGGGGATTTTTCCTGAAAGTCTGTAAGACTTTCTTTGTGAACAAGCATAAAATAGAAGATGCTTCTGAACGGTGTTGCAGAACAGTTTTGGTTAACCTGTTAGGACCCACGATGATCAGAAGCTGCGTTACTTCTTTATGGAGTTAGTAAAGCCATCTCCTTCGAAACAAACGAGCTTTGGGAACTGTAGTCGTCGTATTTGCTCCTTCAAGTTCTGGCTGTCTTTGAATGTTCTTCAGACACAGCCAATGGACATCCCCCAGCGCACAGAAAAAGTCTTTTTAAAACAGACTGTAGATGAGAGTTAACCAAGACCTCACCAGTGATATATTTCCTCTCTCAACCACACAAAAATCCAAAATACAGAGGGTCTAAACAGGGGCAGAGAAAGGCATTCAATGAGCCTAAAAAATAAGTGAGAGGTTAAACACAGCTAAATGCAGAAAAGCCTATTAACTAATCGGTCAACAACTCAAATCTAAAAGGCTGAACTTCTAGAAGATAGAAATCCCGAGTCAGCTGATGTGCACTGAATGTAATGCTAATGGAAGAGTCACATTATTCACACTCGTATCACCGATTATCAAAGCTTTTAAAAGAAGATATATTTGCCACATAGCTCAGATCCAAATTTCGAGGCAAATCTGTACAGAACTTAGATGCCTAAATATCTTCTGAGGATCTAGGTGTGTGTCTAAGGGTAATAAATAATTTTTATGGGATTAACCACAACGAATCAAACGACAATAAGTAGATTTAACAAAGCACAAAGCCTCATGAAATGCAATTCTGACCTCGCTTCAACTCAGTGCAACTCCACTGCCTCACACCGCATCACTTGGACTGTGCAGACAAAGAGGCTCCTCCTGGTTTATGCTGCCCTCAATAAAACCACACTAATGCCAAACAGACGTTTCCAAATAATTTCTAGGATGAATTCCTAATGTCTTTTTATGCTCCACCATTCGACCAATTCCTTAATCATCTTTTCCAAATGAGACAAAATTTCATAGCAGAAACATGTCACAGCCATTCACTCCTATTTTTGTATCTTCCAAAGAGCTTCGTAAGAAGATTCATGCGTGTCTGTGTCACTGTGCCCAAGTGAGTTCCTTTACAAACGTGAGCTGAGCGTTGCATTTAGTTTTCTAGGCTAAATGCAAATGCTTCTTTCTAACAAAAATGTATAAGCACATCTAGACCCAGAGGACACCTCTTTCACTTGGGAAGTCTTTCAGAAGAGTACTGTGAAGGAAACCAGCCAAAGCACTGCAGGAACCAACTGCAGAGGCGTCCCCTAAGAAGGTGGTTCTTCAGCACGCTGATAGCACCAACACGAGCACTAAACGCCTGGCAGAAACAAAGCCTCGGTGCTGGAAGACAGGTTCGGAAGCGAGGGATGGGTCCCTATCTCGAGCAGGTAGAAGTGTTATGGATGGCCACAAGCAGAAGACACGCTCTGTAACACATCCTGTCCCTTTCCCCACCCTCTCTCCAAATAAACCCCCGAGCCCCCAGAAACCAGCGTTTCCACCTTAGGCGCTGTTGAATGGTCGTCAGGAGTTTTACCAAACAGCCTAGCAAAACCAAAGGCAGGTCCTGACAACTAAAACCTCCGGGTTATCAAGCTTCTGAAGCACAGCCCCTCACTGGGCAGGTCACACGTGGCGATGACTTTCCGTGGAAAGGCGCTAGGAAGGACACTGGGTGCCGTGGCTAACGTTTAAGCTGCCGGGGGGCTCTTGGGTTAAGCCTCACCTCTGGGTCCTGTAATGACAGGTCGATGGTGCTGTGTGAAAGCCGTTCCAAGGGAGGAGGTCTGCGAAGGCGAGGGACTGCTGAAACCAGACTTCTCTGACTTCTTTAATGTAGTTGGCGATGGCATTCCTGGCAAGAATGATTGATAAGTGCAATTTAATAATGCTAGGTCATGGAACGACAGCCTATGCATTGTGAAAGTGGGTGCAGAAGCAGCTAGAAAAACTTAAAGGACAAACGAAATGGAACACAACAGCAAGCCAAAAGCTCACTTTTATTTGTGGTCTTTTTTGAGGCAGAAGCGGCCATGGTTTGCTCTGAGCAATGAGTACTAAAAGGCAGCCATATTTTTTCTTTTAAATCTGAAAGATGGATAAGATGCAGCTTATTATTGGTACTGAAACCTACTCTGCTTTATTTTTAGAAATCTGTAATAGCTGGAGCATTTGGATTTTTACAGGCTTTTTATGAGTTCTGTCTTTCACTCACTGGTTTAGTAGATTATTGCAAATGGATCTTTTAAATGTGCTGCACGACTCAAGGCACAACTAGAGAACGAAGTTTTCTGAGTTCAAACTCTGCCTTTCCTTCTCTTGACTTCAAAGTTATTCGAAAGTAATATATTTATGTGGTTCCCTTTTGCTTTCAAATTTTTTTTTTTAAAGGGTGAATGGTATTTGTGTCTTGATATTAGAAGCCACACCGGAATTATTTCAGAGTTGTTGTTGTTATGCCCTTGAATGACATCAAAGGCTTCCAATGAAAATCAGAGTTACGTGGCCAGTGGGTGAAACCTCTCCCGTGGACAGGCAGGAATGGTGTAACACTACTACGACCGGTTTGTTCTGCTCCGTATGAATAGCTCAGTCGATATATCAAGCCCGTGGCACCAAAGAAATCAGGGGAATGAATACATTGCAAAAGGCTCTTAAAATCGGGGCCTTTTCTACGTATGATTTATGCTTGGATAAAAGCCTACTACAGCATTGAGATGAAGAACATGTATGCGTGTCTGTATTATTCTCTATGTTTTTATAGGTCTAGAGGCATATGGGTATTCTGATTATCTGCACATACTCTGAAAACACATCGTGTCCAGTACATCCAGTACCTGAGACACTTTGCATATCTGTAGGAATACAGCAAAACAAAGGTGCAGAGCAGTTGAGGTTTCAGGTGCAAAAGCAAAATGTCAGGTAATGTGGAAGTTGAGCTTCCACTAGCAAAGTCATTCACCCTTCTTTCCAACTCTGCATTTTACAGAGTTTAATTGTTCAAAAGTAAAGAGAGAGGCCTGGACAATATTATCTCTGGACAATATTATTACCTCTGCATTTAATAACACTAGTTTTATAGTCCCTGGGATGTTGATTGTAATATGCAGGAGCCTTCTAGTACTTTATACGCTGCACTGCTGGGGTCTTAATGGTTTCAGCGAGGTCTTGCAGTTTGTATTTCAGAGGGGTACACAGAGTAAGGCAGTGGTTAGAGTTCCAGTACTTGCAGTTCTCTGCCTCAAAACTGTTTGCAGCAAAGGTTCGCCGCCGCGGTGGCCTTTTCCTCGTAGCGAGAAAGGTTATGTACTTAATCTTTTAAAAATAAAATTTTAGAACTGGCGGACTATAGTGCAAGAAAAATACTGGTTTTTTTAATTTTTCCATCTTGGTCTTAAGTACTTTGGAGTAGGGACAAAAGCAAAAGGAGTTGGTTCGGTTTGAGGGTAAGGGAGGAAAGGAGACTGAACTAAGGTATTCCAAGGAACTATTCCAACGCAGCCTGCTGAATTTCAGCTCAAATGGCACGCTGGGATGTAACTTACTTATTGCTCTGGGTTTGAGAGTCCACATTCAGGATGAGGAGACTCAAAAGAAGTAACGGTGCTGTTGACCCCACTTCCTTATGATGGAGGAACTGGGGATGGAAACACCGAACGAGGGTCAACCCCAGCCCTAAACACGAAGTCGAGGGTCAGCGCAATATTTGTGCTTGGGGAAGGGTAGAGGAACCGGCAGCAAGGCCGTGGGTACGTCTCCTCTGTGCAGGGCTGTGGAAAGGGCTAGGTTTGCCCTCCAGGAAGGTTTTAACGTAGGAGGGTCTATCTCCCTAAGCGCAAAGTATCACGGACAGAACAAGTGACTATTTTGCATGGGCATCGTTGCAGTAAAATACCCCTGCTGTGAGCTGCTCTAACGGCGAGGGCATGCAGCCCTCCCGCGTGGAGGCACGAGGCCCCGCACGCAGCCCAGGAGCAGAGATCCGGGGCGGGACGTGAGTACCTGTGCCCTGGGCAAGCGACAGAGGTCACGGAAGTTCTCAACGTCTATGCACCATCTGGTTCATCTGGCTCAGGAACTCCCTGCTTTCCCCCACGTCCTCTAGCTGCAGACCCTCTTCAGGGTTATGGGAGAGATAATAAAGCTTCCGGAAGAGTGAAGAAGCGATTCTTCTCCGCCTGTGCTAAAAGCCCTGCTTGACTCATCCAAACCGTGGCAGGGGCAAGGGCAGTGAGAACAGTGGAATACGGTTTAAAGCTGTAGCAAGTTGGCATGATGGTGTCCAAGCACTGGAACTTGAGGAGCTCCCACAAAGCTGATGAATGACCTGGCACGTGGCAATGCCGAGCAGCATCATGTTCGTACGGGGACGGGTTTTATAAGGTCAAGCTGTTTTCACGTGAGAATAGAGATTTTAATGTAACACTACGCTGTGAAATTGAGAGACAATTTGAAGCGCTGCTGATCGGCTCCTACTTTTGTTGTATTTGTTTGTTATCATCGTTCTGATTGCCATGATTATCACTACTTTGTTTTTTGTTTTTGTTTCAGGGTACTCTGAAATGTTTGGTTTGGAACGGTCCAACTCTACCATGTTTTCAGTTTGTTTGAGGTTTGTAATGACACATTTTATTTTGAGTGATCATATCCATCAGATCTCAGGAAAAAAAAAAAAAATGGCTGCTTCCTAGTTCAGAAGAATATGCAAACAGGAGCTTAATTACATCACTTAATATTGACCAAGAGAAAGAATAAGATGAGCTTGCCAGCTCATTTCCAAAGCATGTTTTGTCCTTTAAGAAGGGAGGGGATGACAGAAAGTTAGGCAGTGCAAAGCAATTAGCATCATTCACATTCTATGTTGCGCTAGCACGGTGCTCTAGCAGCAAAATTCAAACATTCTTTGAATGGGTTAATAAAAGAAGAAATACAGTCGGCATGCAAGAAAAAGGTTTCCAAGAACAAGCCAAAATATGTCCCATTCTTCTAAATTTATCACAGCCATGTCACATTATCCTTGAGACTGCCAGGAATGTCAATTTTTTTGCAATTTAAAAAAAATATCTCATTTAGCACCATATGTTTGGTTAATGTGCCTGATATATCCTGCGTATTCTTTAGTCCATCCATTTCTAATACTCATTTTCTTTTTTTCCCCCCTTGCTAAGCCATATGTTACAAGGCTGGTTATTCTACCAAAGCTCCTTTCAGGGGCTGAGAGCGAGGGAGCTCTGGTTTAATCACCCAGGAAAATGTGAATCTGATAGGACAAGCCTCACTCGCAGGTAAGGAGCCTCGACACTTGAGTCAGCATCGTCGGTGCCCGGTGCCTTCAAAAATCCGGCCACCTATGAGATGTCATGGTGGGTATTATCAACTGTGAGGCGGGATCTAAGAGAAATGGCTAAAAACGGAATTAGGGGTTTCAGGTTTTGGCACCCACGTTTGAGACTCTTGGCTAGTTTTAAAGGTCTTCTGTTTCACACCTAATGAGTCTTAACACATTTAGTGGTCCCCAGTTCGCCGCCTTCCCTCCTGTGTTGCTCAGGAATGCAGGAAATTAAAAAGTTACGACCGAAGCTACCCCGGGCAGAGCCCAGGGAGGACGCCGCTGCCTTGCACAGCTTTCCTCAGCATCGTTCCCAAGAGCTAATGAATATCGGGGACCACTGCACTGAAGACCAGATTTCAGCACTTCCCATGGCCCCGAGGAAGGGGTGGTGCCAACTCGGAAGGACACCTCTTGTGTTTGAGTCTGACTCTCCTCTGTCTCCTCCCTGGTGCAAGAAATTACAATATCCGCCAGCCCGCCTCAGCTGCGCTGGCCGGTGAATAGGGAATGGAGCCAAGGATCCTCCCCGCTCCCTGCCTCTTTCTATCCATCTGCTCTGAGCAAGGAATAAACAAGACCAGCCAGAACGCAACGGCTGGGTAACCCAGGTGGGCTTTAAAAGCGTTTCGTACTATTCTGTGCGTAGGACTGTGGTCCAAGTCACAGTCACACCTGGCACTTGTAGGAAACACAGACTTCATCACCCAGGTCCGAGTCTCCTCTGAATGTTATTTAGAGTGCGAGAGAAGAAAATCAGACTTAGTCTATTTTCATCTTATGGCAGCTTTTAACTACAGAATAAATGGAAAAGTTAATTGCTAAATAAAAAAGAAAATAAAGGGATTCGTGGCATAAAACGCAGATGGAAGCCAGAGTGGGTGTGTTACTTGAACTTGCTGTAGTTGTGTTCATGTGACTCTGTAAGTGTATGTGTGCCAAACATATATGGTCTTAGCCTGCTCCCATTAACAGGAATCCAGTTTTTTTTTTTTTCACTGGACCGAGGGAACCAGATCAAAGACTATGATGGTGCTAAATGGAACAAGATGTGCACTTTCGTATTTTTTTCCAAAAGGAAATATTAATTTGACATTGGTTTTTCAGTTGAGAAGAATTTTAATTGCAGTACACAATAAGCAGAAAATTCAGACAACAATAATCTTGAAACTGTTAGCAGCATTATGTTTCTATCAAGGAAGTTGTGTGCCTTTTCAACATTAGAGCTTTCTGAATTTTCATTAATTTGGCATTTCCCTAAACACACGAGTTATTTTGTTCATTCCACATCATGCATCACACCCTTCTGCTCAATGCATAATGCAAGCGTAAATGGGATCCTTGTCCTTGAGAGACTCTGGTTACTGGAGCCATTGCACGGATGTTGAAGTCCCGCAGTAAGACTTTCCAAAACTCTGCACTTCGCAAACCTCCAGCCCAAGTTTAATCAGTGAATGCACAGGAATACTTCATGTTCCTCATCTTCTAAGGGGCACTGGAGCATTGTGATGGCTTTAATTCCTCTACCTCCTTATGTTTGCCAGTACTAGAAACGCACCACATAAAGAGTCTTCCTTGAGTACAGCTAAAGATCTTCAAATTTTCATGTATGAAGCTGATACATAGTTAAATGGACCAGAAAATGATGCGTGAGAATTGAATGCACAAATCCTTCCCAGAACAAATAAATATCTACGAGCCTGTTTCCCACATACCTACGCACCTTACTAACAGAGGAACTGAAATCAGGATTAACTTTGATGGGCTGAATGGAGTCACAGCACTGTGAGCGGAGAATAATTCCCCTTCTCTCCACAGCTATGGCTATTTCTGTATCTTTATCTGTACATCCATCCGATCTCACTGAATCACTAACATTATTCTGACTGCATGCATCTTAAACGATAACTCCGTCTCAAGTGAGCCACACTGCAGACCGGCTAATATTCATCTCCGAAGGTGACTTTTGGATAATTACCCCAGTATTCCCAGTAAGCTCTCTGCCACTAGACTCCTGATGGAGATTTCATAACAAAAGCTACCAGAGAAACACGGTCTGGATCTTCATTCTCAAGGGACGCTATGAAAAGGAATCACGGAAGCTCAGATATTACCAGGTGGACCATGAGCTCAACAACGTGAGCAGAACACATAGATGATGCAGAACAACAAGTTGGCCGTTGAAGAAAAAACTGATATATGGGAAGAATTTTACAAGGAATTTTCATCCATCTGTGCAAATGATTCCAGCGATTTCACTGAAATCGGCATCAACAGAAATGTTGATCAGCTGCTTTTTTATTTTTTTCTTCCTGGGGAATTCTTAATTTCAAGCTTCTTGAAATTCTGATGGCTATAATACTGTCAGTCATAGTAAGTCTCTTTTACTTAGTGCTGAGCAAACGGTATTTGTCATCAGCTGAGATATGATCACACTAACTGCCATCCATCAGTTTACTGTATTAGTTGCTCCAGTACACACAAAAGACAACGCCGATGGAAATTCATTCATCCTAATGAAGTGCTCTTTAGTTTCTACCTTCTTGAATGGATACTTGCTCCCCTGGTTGCACTCTGAGTTACCGTGATCACTGAGCAACTACCTGCCGGTGAGCACCTCGCTTCCCAAGGCTACATCCAGCTTAACAAACAGTGACGTTATGAAAGAGAAGGAAAGCTCCCCCTCTATCCACTTATCAAACTACTGCATATGCATCACCAACACACGCAACCTCAGAACTCGGCATCTGACAGATCATCAGGAAAACAGAGCTAATCTATCCGTACCCATCAACATCGTCTCAGAGGTGACTGCCAGACACTTAAGAAGCTATCCAAAAGCAATGTCACAACTCTTTTTCAAGACACTACAAAAGAAATGTTCCAAATAAAATAAAGCAAATGCACGTACAAGTAAATGAGCCAAAGAACTTAATAAAAAGAGATTGATTAAAATGAGGACCAGAATGTTCAAAAAGGACTGAGAGGGAGAGAGGTGCCAAAGGCGCATTAAATGGATTCAGTGGCTTCAGGTTTTAAATGCTTTTGGACTCCTCAGCAATTTTTAGCCAGAAATGATAATTCAAGTTAGAATCAAAATTCTGATGTCACTTAGGAAAAAGCAGGTTGAAATTTCTCCTTCGTAAGTGAGCACTGCTCCATTTACAAAGCAGAAATACCACTTTACACTGACGGAAAATCGTGCCTACCGAATTTTAAAGCCGAGCGCTGCAATATTCACATTTGTTTTATAACCCTTCCCCATTAAAATCTGCCTTACGTTGTTTGGTGCGATGTTCCCGTCTGTTTGTATCTATGTTTACAGCGTCACTGGATTGCGTCGGATCTTTTAAGTTAGCCTTCGTTCCTGCTCTGTCACCCAAGTGCTTCTTTCACTATCTAATAAACCAGCACTCAACGTATTACCAATTTCTTCAAATTATGGTTTCGCGGGTTTTGTATTTTAAAACTTGGATGAGAAGAGTGATAACCAGCAGGATAACAGCTCAATTTTCCCTTTGATTTAACGGCAGTGTCAATATAATTCTGCATTGTATAAATACATAAGAATTCAATACGAATAAAAAAAAACTTTCTAATGACGTCTTCAGACATCTCGTCTGAAATTCACGACTACATTTGTTTCATTTCAAATGTTATTTGAGAGTTTTTCAGCACACTTGGCAGATCAGATATAGCAGCAGGGACAAACTGCAGCCATCCACAGGAGAAGATACCTTTATGTGGGTGCTTTGGGGATGGAACATCTATAGCTGTAAGGCAAAAAATGCCATCGTAAATTTGGATGGCATTTACAAAGGCCTCTAAAAAGTCTTTGCATATGATTATAGCTGAGGTATGATATTTTTGCAAGGAAAAGACCCAGAATAGATTTATGTTTCAACTTTATCTTCCTGAGATGCATATGGATGCTAAATTGCAAGTGATACTAAAGGGAATTTTAGTAACTGAAGAGGATGGAATCAAATTTTCTGGGTTTTTTTTTTCTTTTTTTATTATTTTCTCAAAACTCATTTGCTCATTATTTTCACGTCACCAAAAGATCACTGGCTATCCGGGCCATATATAACAACGATGGCTGCCAAACGCCAAGGCATGAGATGGAGATGGGTAAATATGCAGATTACTTCGACCTGTGATCTCAGTTACTGCATGGTAATGTTTTTAAATGACTTTTACGATGACAAGACTGATTTTGGTGTTAATATTGGATTTGAAGACTTAATCGGTAGACGCTGCCATTGAACATATGTTTTAATTAATAAAAGAGCTGTGGCCAGGATGGAAAACAGCTCAGGTAATTTACCGTGTACTGCAAAGTCACCCGATTCCTACACCATTGGAGGTGAAGAGTTTATACGGTATTCCAAAGGAAGACAGACTTGCGGACTGAATTCATGCGCATCGTACCCAGCGGAAATGGGTTTATAATTTGACAGCTCAAGAGCGTACTCATGGAGCTGTTATGTATCGCTACCCAGTGGTTCCTGGGGGGGTCTACCGTATGACTGCCGAGGCTGGACAGCCACAGGACTGAACGGTTGTCTCATTTCTCTGTAACACAAAAAATAATTTGTAGCTGACCGGCAGCTGCTGTGCTCTTTTACTGGAAAGCATCCATTGCCAGTTGTCTGCTGGAATGGCTCTGCGGACCTGCTGCTGGCAGCTCCTGGGGAAGGCTGGGCAGCTCCCAGGCAGCAGAGACTTAACCTGCTTCCCAACAGATCGGCTCTCAGGCAGGCGATACCAGATCGGTGAGATCAGCCTCATTTTTCTGCATTCTCAATGGCTTTAGGAGGCTGAAAGAAAGGATCCCCCTGGAAGAAACGAGACGTTCCCATTGCAGAGAAGGCAGAGCGCAGCAGTTTGGCTTTGGCATCGTTTCCAGAGGAGCCACGTACGACCGTGCCGGCTGCAGGTCTGCTGGTGCGATCTGCCCAACGCTCCTCGCACCTACTGGGCAATTTAAAGCACATCTCGCCGGGAAAACGTCCCTGCAGGTTCCGTGAAAACAGGCACGGGAAGGGCAGAGGTAACATGGAAGTGCTCCCTCCAGGGCTGTCCCTCTGGCAAAGCGCTCGGCACGAGCCCTCCCCTTACTAGACGCCGGAGAACCCGCACGAGAGGGACGCCTGGTACACCCCCCCCAACCAACACAAAATGTCTATGCACCGAGAACAAGAGTATTGGCATTGTTTGAATAAGCACACCCACCATGTAGTGCTCCGCGGTGTTCAGGGTTTCTTAGATATCCTGATTTTATAAAAGAAAGTAAAAGAAGAAAAAAGAAACAAGGTGAGAGAGAACACTATCATATTTTGTAGCAAGCAGGATACTGTGTGAAATCTTGGCCCAGTGAAGTGATAAAGGGGCAGCTTTCAGTTTGCTCGAGGGAAAACTTAGGAGCAAATAGCAAAATTACCAAAATTCCACATTGCAGAAAACGGGTGCTTTTAGGTTCAATTAAGCTGTAAAAAAGAAAACGGCACTTTAGCTTACAAAAATGAAGGGACAGAGGGAGCCATCGGAAGCAACTTTACAAGATTTGTATGCATGAGGACGCTGCTTCACTGGACCAAGAAAGCTACAGTATGGGACAGGATTTTTCTTTTATTAGACACTTTGCTAGATAGCTTTGTCGAACCTCAGAAACTGCTGCTCTGGCATTATGAAATAATCCTACATAACTTGATCTCATGAGCGTAGGAACACAGAAAAATAGCCATGCCAAATCAGATTACGGGGATCCACCTCGCCCAGTATCCTCTCTCTGACAGTGGTAACTAATGGGTGCCTAGAAAAGAGTAACGGACCCGGGAAAGCAAACAGTGATAATGCTCCAAAATGCTCTCCCAGCCTCCAACAATTTGTGATTCAAGGACTTCTAGGACAAAGCTGAAATCACAGTATCGCAGCTACTCAAATCCAAATGGACAGATTTACACCCCCCTCCTCCCCGTTTGTTTTTTGGTTTGGGTTTTTTTTTTTTTTTTTTGATTTCTTCCCCCATGAGATTTCTACTAGTCACACAAAAAAGGCTGCACAGTTTGGTGCTGGCAAGTCCAGTGCTCTTGCCACTAACCTGGAATGAGCGAAGAGCTTTCAAGCCCAATGACGTTATGTGTATAAGAGCATCCAACACTTTTTCCTGCGTAAAAAAGCGACATGTGTGCTGAGGTGCTCTCAGTGTTTATACTTTGGGAGATTTCATAGGTGTTTTTTTTTTATAAAGAAAGCAAGAATCTGGCTGTAAATTGATATTAACATTTTTCAGTATATGTGTAAAACACATGGTTCAGAAGAATAGAAGAGAGAAACTGTCACTCACTGGGAAGCTTTAGAGCTATCTGGCTCCCTGGGAAACTGCATGCAACTATTCTGGTGTCCAATGGTTTGACCAGTGAGTTTCCTCTCCCTGCAAAGAATGAATGCAGAAGTAATAGAAAGTCTGAGGGGGACGATTTTAGCAAATGGCTAAAGATACTCCTAATTCTGCCCACTCCAGCAGGTAGGGAGCAGGTGGTGGTGGAAGAAAAAGGGTGGGAAAGGAGAAACGCCTCCCTCGTCCTCCCAGCAGCTGGCACAGGGGAAGGGCAGGAGGCTAAACCTAGGAGAGACCCTCTGAAAGCCCGTTGTGATCCTGCATTGATACGCAACGATGCCGACAGGTCATCGCAGTCCCAGCGCTGCCGCACAATGTCAGCACGTTCTGCTCTGATTATCTGGGGTCTTGCTGCGAGTCCCTTCCAGGACGGAGCACGGCTCACCGGCACTTGGTGACCGAACCCGAGCGGGCTGCGGTGGCGTAGCTTCACGACCGGGACACAACCACCCCGTATGCCCAGGCAGCGACAGTGACTTCTTACGCATCGTGGTTATCTGACTATCCGCTTTGCAGGGCAGTTTTTCTGGAGTTTTAGTTTTCTAATCGAATTGGTGTCTATGTGGGAAATTTTTCCTTCATTTATAAAAAGAGTCGGTAAAAGTCGGGGTCTAATAAAAAAAGCTGATCCTTACATTTTTGATGGCATATTGACTTTGTAAGAGTCTAAAGGCAGGAGTGATATAGTAGGGAGTCCCTATAACTTTACTTAAAGCAAAAATTAGAAAGTGATCGAAAAGTTTTATAGAGGAGAGCAGAAATATAATTTTAAGCCTCTTAAAATTGCCTGAACTGTGAAATCAAGTAATGAACACCAGCAAAGGATCTGTCAGCTGGAATCAAAGCTTAGACTAGTCAGCATTTTCTTCCTAAACCTTATTATGGCAAAGATTTTTCATCTCTGCAGTCTGTTCAGCCCAACAAATAAACCGACTTGACCTCCACCTGTTACTCGGTGAAGTCTGCTGTCATCTCGGACTAAACCCTATTCTTTCCCTTCAAAGCCCTCTGCACCAGTGAGAAGGTGGGAAGACGCAGCTGTGCACTGATTCAAGCTGGTACCAGTTCATAACCAGACAGCGTTTCACAGCACAAATTACAAGCAACACAGGAGGAGGAAAAAAAAAAAATGTAGTGCCAATGAATTCTGGAAGGGGGCAACATTTTTCATCAATTTAACAATGAGATTTTCATAGAAAGTTTTTTTTTGTGTGTGCGCGTGTGTGCGTTATGGACTAGCATTGGAGGCAGGAAACATTTTCCTTACGCCGTAACAATGAACCTGCACTAACACCACATAGGAAGAACTGAAGAACATAATGGAAGCTATTTGTGATTCTTTTGTATTTCCTAAGTTGAATGCATTAACTGTTTTTCCAAGAGGTTCAGCTCCAAATGCATGTAGGTTTCTAGGCTCAGAAACAAGTCACGGCTCTATAAGGTAACATCGCTAAATAAAAAAAAAAAGCAATATTATGGAACACAGAACAGCGAGATAAGTCATGAGGAAAACCATATAGCTGTAGCAGTCGTTCCTTCAAATATATCATCATGACAAAACCACGTAAGAAGCTTTCTAATACAAAGACATATCAGAAAAAGCCATTTCATATAAAGTTGGACTTCTCTGGGTGATTAATGCTACGTTCAACAAAGGAGACAGTGTCTGTCTAATTACATTAAATACTTATCTTCTAGGGATTGGCAGGGTGTTTCTGCTCAATGTCACTTTTCATGACAATGTAATGATAGATCCGTTTACTTACCAGTGCCATTAGCAAAAATTGTACTGTTTTCTCAACTGCCCTCCTATCACAAAAATATTTGATTAACACACTGTAGCTTATCTAATACTCTAAGCAACATATTCTGCATAGTTTTCTCTCTATTAAAAGAACAAGATTACAGCTTGTAAAATTTTTATTGCACTCACACAAAAATAAATGAATAATGTGTGATAGAGTTCAAGTATCTTACTCGTTCACAAAACAGGTTTATTGGATTTAAAATATTAACTTATACTTAAAATATTAAGATTTGGGGGGAAACAAGCAAACAAACAAAGTCAGTTCTCTGAGGCACCGCTTCCCATCCAGACTTTAGTTATTATTTCCTTTTCATTTCAGCATCTTTTGAAACTTTTAATACCTTGGGGGGTGGTGGTGGTGGTGGGGGAAGCTTTCATTCCTTTGCTGAAAAATAGATACGGTCATATCCCAAGCCTTTAAAATTCACCGCATCGTGAACTGGCTCTTTGGAGTCATGCTACTGTGCCAACATACAAAGAACAATAAACCTCTGGAAGAATGTTCACAGCGAAGGCAGTTTATACCGCAACGAGATAATTTCATCCCCCTATATTGAAGAGAAAGGCCGTGATGTAACATTCTAGCAGTATATATCAGCCACCTGGTATTTACTAACAAGGTTAAAGTACTATCTGTTTGTCTCAGCACTCTTCATAATTCACTTTTTAATGGATGGACAGGAGAAGTCAGCAGTGTATGGCACAGACCGTGTTAGAAATGGGACAAGACAGCTCACGGCAGCATCTGTTTCAAAACGCGCTCCATCTTTCCATACAATCGCCTCCAAAGTCTATCCTTAGCAACTCGAATACTTCCAATCTCCTCATAAATCCTTGGAGGGGCAGATTTCTATTTCTAGGCAAAACAGCAGATTTGAAAAACAAAGAATCCTGAGGAGGAGGTGCCACCGTCAACCGGTACCACCTTCCGCCCACCAGTTCTCATCTTCTGGGATCTTACGCAGGAGAAGGACCACGGGGAGCTTCCTCCAGTGAGGAGTTCGGACATCAACCCCATTTTGTTACAGCTCCTCACGCTGCCAGGACACGGCAGCAAGAACGTGCCAAAACTCCTGTCTGGCACAACTCGACCCGGCAACGCAGAATTCACCCAAACGGCCCTTGAAAACCCCTCGCAAGCGACTCTTGCAGCGAGAAGATCACACCGCAGCCAACTGCCACATATGACTCTCCAAATTAATAATGGATTTAGGATATTCATTCCCTGAGCTGCGAGGGTGCGGGGTGTGTCGGCAATTATCTAGATCTAAGTCTGACACACATTATCCTTCTATCAATGTCATTTCCCTTAGTCGCCAACAGATTATCAGCAGCTTTGTGATATTCCAGGTGTCAAAGAAGAATTAAAACCACAACAATTGCCCAAACAAAGGGACAAAAGACGGGATACGTGTTTCTGAGCCCTGCATATCAATTTAATATGTGCAGCTGACAATGATGCAAATGTCCTCGGGAGAGAGGCAGCAAGATCCGTGCCCAAACATACACACACCACCGTCAGCAAGATGGCAGGGAACAGAAGCAGTAGGATTCCCAGCCCAGGACACATGCCTCAGCAGGCGAAGCAACCCAACGAAACAATCCTCTGGTTGGGGAGAATTTTGGAAGCACCTGGTATGGAAAAGGGCCCGAAACAAGCCAGATGGTACTTTTAGCTGGCAGCAGAAAGTAGGAGACAGCCAAAAACATTACAGCATTTCCCCGAGAGGCCAGCAAATCGATTTTTAACCTTTTTTTTTTTTTTTTTAAAGTGACGCTATGGATATAAAAAATAATGTTTCTCTGCATTTTTAAATCGCTAATTTTATGAATAATACACTTAAGAAGGCAACAACTGGAAGAGATGAGAAAGCGATGGATTTGCTCTTTCCCTGGGCGGTTGTATATTTGACATCAGGTTTCTGTTCAGTCACTGCCTCTGTTTACTCGGCATTAAGTGCCAGTTTTTGTTCAGGGTTTTCCACATAACCTTAAAGAGAAAAATCCTGCAGAAGTAGAGAATCGGAGAATCACGGAGTCAGAGAATACCAGGTTGGAAGGGACCCCAAGGATCATCCGGTCCAACCTCTCTCGGCAAAAGCAAGAGAAAGAGCGCTGTGAAATCACAATAGCACAATAGCTCACAGGACGTGGGAGAAATGCTGGTTGTCAGAATGCTTTGCCCTCCCCAAATTATTGTTCCTCTAGATGATAATTTTTTAGCAGAGGACAATTTATTTAACAGTCACAAGTTCCCATTTGGCTAAGGATTTGCATAAGAAATACAAATGTTTGGGGGCTCTTTTGATTTTTAAAATCTCCAAATGGCCAGAATTTGCAATGCCACCGGGACAACAGGATGATTTCAGGAATCGATCTGATGTCAGAGGTCAGACCTTTACTTTGACGGTCGGAAGCAGCTCCTTGCACAGCATGTCCAGGTTAGGTGTGGCCAAGCAGATTCCACCCAAGGAATGGAGAAGAGATGTAGGTTGTGAGGGCTGAGAGCGAAGCAGGGGAGACATGAAACATGTGGGAAGGACCGCAAGCCTTTGCTTCAAAGACAGACCTCGCACCTGGGACTGGCCAAGCTCGGAGGAAGAGTCAGGATGATGCTTTACCTTCATTTGCCGGTATTCCGGTTAACGAAAGGCAAGCTCTACCACAGGGTGAAATCTGGACTACATCCAAAGTGCTTTCTCCTGTTTGGAGCAAGGTAGTGCATCAGCGTGCCGCATCACAGATAACACTCCTGGAGACAAACGTGGGCTGCCGTAATAAATGGGACGTTACACTAAGCACGAAGAAAGTCCATACTTTATATTTTTCCAAATCTCACTGAGCGTAAATCCTTACTTTTAAAATAAAATATATTTCCTTCCTATAAGTGGAACCTAAGACTTTGTCCCCAGCCCTTGCTGATATAAAACAGTCCCGTTCTTCTCAAGGGCACTGGTCTTGGACATGAAGACTGCCGATACCCTCTCGCTTTGTTGGCTTTTGGGGGTTCGGCGATCTGCACACAAATCCCAGCGAGGCAAACGAAGGCTGTGCCCAAACCAGTACAACAGCCTGTAATTTTCCAGCTAATTTTAGCAACAGGATCTCTTATGTTATGCTTTTTGGTGTATATCACACTAAAAATAGCAGCAACCATTGATGTAAGAGAAGAGAAGAAAGGATGATCTCACTAGGGCTGCGGGCTGCGCAAGCAGAGGTGGAGGATGCTGCGGATCACCTGCTCTCCCCCGAGGAAGACACCGGTGAAATCAGAGTACGGCTGTAGCCAGTAGATGAAGAGAGCGCTGTGCTTTAAGTCTTTGTGAAGCTGGAAAATGACAGGAAACTCATAGTATTTGCACAGCACCCCTCGTTTAGGCGGCAGCGTTCCTACTGCAGTCGCTCCGGCGCTCGGCTGCGCGGGGCAGCGCTGCATTCAACGCGCTGAGCTCTGGGGTTATGGGTCAAGGTTACAGCCTACCCGCCCTGGGTGAACAAGGCAGCTGCTATCACAGCACATATACGTTCCTGGAGGTATAGGATGGCTTTGCAGCCACTCAGCCAAATTGTTACCTGAGCTAACAGGCTGCTAGACAGATTTCTCCGCTTTCCTGTGCTCACTGACTGCTGCGGTCAAAGTGTTGGGGCAGCACTTAACTTGAAAGAAAGTAACCAGGGAATGATTTATTCACTACTTCTGGCAGTGAAAAAAAAAAAAAGAAAAACCCACAAAGGAGCATCAGGCAAAATGATCAGGCAACAGACAAAAGAAGCGGTTCTTCCTTACATAGCTCTGAGTAAAACTGGAACCTGCTGCCATGGGGTGTTGTGGAGGCTGAGAGGAAGAACGGGTTAAAAATATCTGTGCACGTCTCTGTAAGAAAGGTCCTCTGAAGGCTGTCAAGCACAAAGATGCGAACAGAGCCTCTGGCTCGTGAAACCAAGCCGTGTGCTGCCAGAATCCGTGAGGCTGCACTCTGAAAAGCATCGCTGGGTTCCTGTCCTGCTGTTGTCATCTTTCCTCAAGTGTCCCCCACCAGCTCTTGTCGGGGGCAGCACGCTGGGCTAGGTGAGCCTTCCGTCTAGCTGAAAGAGCCATTCTTCCCTCTCTTTGGGCAGATGCGCAGTTTTTGTAGGCTGGAATGTGCTGCAGCTATCAGCTGAGAAAGAGGGAACCTGCAGGAGGTACCCAGCTCAGGGCAAAGAAGATCTCAGGATTGCTCCTCACTTGGTGCAGCACCAGGGGAACAGCTGGAGTCAGCGGGGCAGATGCGGTGTGGGAAAGGAAGTGAAGAAAAGAGATGTAATACGGTCTGCTTCCCGGGCCATCTTCTCCCTGTCCCTGGCCACCTCTCATGGCACGTTTTAACTTTGGGGGAAAACGCTGCCTTTAAACTAAAGCCTGTTTTCTCCTCCCAAGCGGAGATCAAAACGAGCGCGCAGAGCACAGTAGCCGCACTGTGTGCCACGCAGTGGAGGGATGGTTGTACTCGGAATGTTAATGAACAGTGCCGAGAGCAGAACTTCTGCATAAAAAAGGGTGTACGTTACATCTCTCCCCCTCTCCCCTGTCTCATGCAGTATTTACACAGCTGTGCTTTGTAAAATGTGTAGGGGAGGTTTTTATTATTATTTTTTTGGTAATTTATTTACCTAAGATAGTCCAGCATCTGTTTTGTGGTGAGCTTCTTTCACAAAGTTTCACAGTTGCCTTGACTGATGCAAAAGGAGGTCACGGTCCTTACTCGGTGATCTCAAAAGCAGTCGTTTCAAGCGCTTAGCCATTCTACTTGGCTAATCTGTGTTCTGCGCTGTGTTTCTGGTGTGTCCTCTGCCTGGAAATGTGCGTCCCTTGGAGAACTGGTCTGGCTAGGTGAGTATTTTAGTTATCTGTTTTATAAAATGCAGAAGTGCACAGGAATTTGCAATAATATGCATCATTTACTGGCTCTCAATATGTACTGTATATTGGCTCCGAAGACTACTAATATTTTCCAGCTGCCTCCAAAAAAAAAAAAAAAAAGAGTTCAATGCTGTCTTTGCAGAGGGTCCTTTCCCATGACTGCCTACACAGGTGATGGAGACTTTTCCTGTGTCCTGAAGAATTAATAAGCCTGAACGTTTTCTGTACCAGCAGCGTACCACAGGAGATAAAATATTGCTTCTGCTTCCCAAACACATTAGAAAAAGCAAGTCTGCTGATCTCAACTGCTAAGACAGCACATGAAAGGAATGCAGTCCATTTCCTAACCGAGATCTAATCTATAGAAGAGTTTATAGATCCAAGTCTACATCCTGAATTGGTCCCAGAAGCAAACAAGAAAACTAGTTCAACTTTTGGAAGACAGGTACAATACTTTCAATGTGTTTAATCCCATTGTGCAATTAAACGATCCCATGGCGCACCAGCAGATGATCTTCAAGGATAACTGCATCAGAGGAGACCCGTCTGGAGCTCACAAAGATTCACGTTTGGCAGACTCCAAGTCAGCAAGAAACATTGCGCCGTATTCAGAGGGTGATTCTGTCCTTGGAGCTCACCTCGTAAAAGGCGCAGCAAGCGCCTGCTCTCGTCCCAGGGAAGCTCATAGTTTTTCACTTGGTGTCAAAAGTGAAGCACAAAGCATGTCACTGTCTTTGCTTTACGTGTCGTGTTAAACAGAAAGGGTGGCAGAACACAGCCCAGCCAGCAAGGACGTCTGAAGAACGTTAGGTCCGTGGACTACCACCGCAGCACTCCCATCCCAGGAATCCCATGGGCATCAGGAAACGTTGTTCCAGCCTTCATCAGGGAATAGTTTTCCACGTTCTAAAACTTTCTTATCAATCTGAAAAATGTTTCAGATGATGGTAATTGTGTGTGAAGCCTGTTGATCTTAAGGTTGTCACAGCACACAGATCTGCTTTTAACTTGGTCGTTAAAGACGGTGAAAATAGTATGTACGGATGATGCTAGTACCAGGTCAGCCGAAAACACGGCTTTAACTTGATATGTGAAGTGAAACACTTTCTGCGTTTTTTAACTCAGAACTCCTACAGCTCCATACCAACTTTTAAATGATGCATTTCCTGACATCTGGAATTAGATGCAAGAAGCGGAGCCACAATGCTGACTGACTGACTTCTCCGGGACCATACTGGAGGGATGTTTTCCTCAGGGGATTACAGCAAGGCTGAGGCATGTGCTCTAACACTTGCATGGGATTATTAATTTTATTAAAAATAGAAAGTACAGTTCAGGCTGAATCTCAGGGCCAAGTTTGTTGTGTTGTCCGGTGTCTGGAAAAAAAAAGGAGCCTTTGAGGGATGTGAAAACATCTAGGACTTCTCAATCTGAACTGACTTTTCATTCAGGAGCTCTTTCCCCACCTCTAACTTCCTCCCATGATCGTGAGACGGTAATGCCAGCAGCATGGCCTGTTGTCACAGGGCTCACGCTACTACGTGAACTGCCAAAGAAAAGCTGAGCTATTGATCCAGCGGCAATTTGCTGTCAAAACGACCGCGTCTGTTAGAGCAAACGAGGAGCGTTAATCACTTGACTTGATGAATGCTATTGCAAAAGACTGACACTGCTCGAAGCACCACTATTGACCTGCCGCATTTTTCCTGTCTCGCGTTAAGTTCTTGATCTTTGCTGGCCTTGACCAATTAGAGTTTAAGTTATCCATTAAGATGCAGTTCTGGAAAAGTTCCGTTTAAAATAAACGACAACTTACATTGGTGAGTAACTCATCAACTATGCGGCAAGTCTGATTCTGATTGCCTGGCAGAGAAACACACACATTTTGTGCAGTATCTGATAAAAGATCTATAATGTGCTAACACAAACCTATCATGTAGCACCTGTGACTAACAGATTGCGATATCAAAGTCTTGATGCCTAAGTGCTCCTGTAAATGCATTAAACTTTTAGCGGCGGGAACTGTAGACTGCCTGTGACAAGGAGCTGATATGGTATTTCAGTAAAAGTTGATAAGTGTTATTGCCCTTAGAAGAAAAGAAAAACCTTCCGTCTTGAAAACCACTGGGCAGCTTGTGTTTTGATGGGATACTGTAATGCAGAGAGCAGGGATAAGGGAACACGTGGAAAGCAAAAAGACGTTTGAGAAAGCTCCGTACTCCACAGCAGCTGGAGTTCCTTCAGGTACGCTCCCCATCATACTTTGGGCTTCGGGCATCTACCTGTTCACTTGAAACCAACGTTTTAGGTGTCAGCATGCACGTGGGGCCACGTTTAATTCCCTGTACCAGTGATGCAAGCATGGAAGGTGGCACAGGCCCAAGCACGCTCTGCTTCTCGGCTGTGGCAGAACAAGGATGTTGGAAGACTCTGGAAGAGCGGAGGGAAATGTGGGAAACTGTGGATAAAGCCTTGGAGATGAGAAGCATGGGGCGGAATGGGAACGGGGGAAGGGGGGAGAAGGGAGCGGGAGATCTAGTCACAGTATAGAGTCTAACAAAGCTCAGAAGGTCTTCAGAGAAAATGAACAGTGGATGTTTGCATGAACCTGGGAGGCAACAGGTTCTGTCTGCTGTACCACTCACAGCATCTCTTCAGCTTAACAGCTCAAATTAGCCTGATCAAATTCTCTCCGCTGCAAGCCAAAGTGTTGTGGCCACCAGAGAAACACGATCTGGTTCTGACCTCCCATTCGAAGAGCCAAACTACGGCGTGGGCTGGAGGTTCGTCTGGTTGCGAAACGTCCCCACCGTCTTAAGATATTAAGTTGAATGGAGGAAAAAATGGCACCGGTGCCTGCCGAGAGATGCGTCAAGGTATGTAACGAAGCTGCAGCACAAGGCAGGTACAACGTTAATGGCTATGTGAGCGTGCTGCCTGACTTTTCTTTACACGCTGAGAAGTGGAGGGCAAGACAATGACACATCTGGGAAATACTGAGTAAATATAATTGGCAGGGATCCTGGACGTGGACCTCCTCTGGTCGAAGGAAAAGAGACATCTCCTTGGTTTTGACTTTCTTAAATACGTCTGTGAGTATCCAAACAGATCATCTTGAGGAAATTACTAAAGATCACAAAATTCCTGTGTCTTGTTAAAATCCAGTGAAAACTGCCTGCTACAGCAAGTCACTGAAAAGCAGTGCCAGGGAATTATTTGATATTGAATACTCCAGGTCTGAAGTTGAATGTTTTCCCAGTAAAAAGGGATTATTTTTCTATTCCTTATTTTGTATAATACATGGTTCTCATGTTTTTCATCATATTTTCTACAGTCGGTCTCTTGAATCATTGGCAGCAACGTAGCACAATCATTGGAAACTTCTCTGAGCTCTGAGTTCGTGTGTGGCGTCAAGTCTTTTGATGAGCCCATAGACCTTTTGCCTGAGGACAGATCAGATGCACTCTGCATCACTGATGCTGGGACATACTATACATATTTTTTTTTCTAGGCAGTGCCAGACAACAACTGTGTTTAGGGCATAAAGAATGCATAAAAAGCACAACCTAGGATCAAACTTATACCACTTTCTCTGGCATTTCCAAGATATAATTCCAAACAGACTTTGAAAACAAACTCTTGTGGTCATCTGATCTATGCCTGAATGAGCCTTTCTGATGTGTAAGGCATAAACAGAAGGTTCTTAGTAAATATGGAGAAGAATTTTTCTTGCGTGCTGAGAATCTGCAAAGAACAAAGCCCGAGCCAGATTTAAGAAAAGGGTTATTGAAACAAGACTTTGGACCGTTTGCCTGCATGTGTTGTTCCACAACCAGCAGTGGGGAGAGACAGGGTACCATTAAGTTAGGGGTCACTGTCACTGCAAGGGAAATACTCCAAAATAGGATCTCAGCTCCTCAGCTGCATAGAAATTGCTCAGGAATTATTTTCAGACAGTCCCATAGATGGTGACACGAGAGCGAGCAGCACTACCCTGAGTGGCGCAGCGAGCAATCACGAGGCTGACTTTAATAGCACCTTTACTACCAGAGACGTGTCCAGCAGTCTAACAGGGAGCTCTCCAGCTTACTGCAGGTTCATGTAATATTATCAACTTCACGAGCCCCTGCAACTGTAAATACATCTTTCAGTCTTGCGGTGCAAGTGTTATTGCTAGATCCTTAAGGGTTTTGCAGGGAAAGCCTCTGGGGTTTTCAAGGTGAAGACACGCAGGAGTTGAGAACGGCGTGAGCAGCAGCAGAACAGCCAGGGTGGAACTGGGCAAGGGAAGGTGGATGACCATGGTGTGAAAAGCCCCATCAGTCTTTCAGTGGAAGAAGGACCACGGAGCTCTACCCGTTTTGCAGATGGGTGCAGAGCTCTAAGTTGGTCAAGACCACAACTGAAGCAGAGCTAATTGCCCCTTCAGGTATCTCAAGAAGTGCAAGGAGTACAAACAAGTACCTTTCCTGGGATTACTGTGCCCTAGGGACAAAACTACCTGGTGGCAATACAAGTGCCAGGAAGATCTGAGTAAAGAAACTGATAGGATACTCGGAATTTGCTTCCTAAACATTTTTTCCATGCCGCACTGTGGAAATACAATGGAAGTAAAAGCAGCAAATGCCACCCATACGCTACCCTACGAAGTGACTGACAGAGCGCAACGTGAACATTACTGCTGGACTGACTCAAGAGGATGCATTAAAAAAATTACTATGTGGAATAGCGATATACATTAACTCAAACTTCTCTTATTACGGAATTAAAAAACTTCTACCTGTAATTACGGCTTACCCCCATGACAAGCAGAGCTGCCACAGAACTGAACAGGGGCCAGCTTTGTACGGGAGTTCAAAGCCAGCGTGATGTTGCCTTATTTTCTTACTAACATCATCTTTATCCTCTCTTGCCCTTCCTCTCAGTTAACAAGAGTTATGTACGGAAAGTGCTGAGATAAAGCAATGGTAAGGAGGATACCACAAAAGGTATTTGAAAAGCAGAAGTAATTTACTACATGTCTGCTTTGTTTTACTTCCTAAGCCTTCCTGTTGTGAAAGGAAATTCATCTTTCCTGGCAGACTCCAGCCTTTTTAGGCCTGAGAGCTCCCCAGGAGCTTTCGAGTGCAGGTAAATGGATGTGAGACCCGTGGAGTACAGTACGAGGAACATGGAATTAATGCTGGGGTTTGCTTTGGTTGTCACATCTGACGCATAAGGAGAGCGCTATATCCTTGCTTGCGAGAAGTTTCTCGACGTAAAAACCACCAGGCTGAGTCCTCTGCTCATTACTATGAGTCTGAAATGCCAGGAATGGAAAGGTCACGTTGCCAGTGGGTGAAGCACGTAGGATCTACGCCCGGCAAAGTCTCCACGTGGGAGGGAGGAGATGCCAGGGTACTCCGAGCCCCGGGGTGCAAAAGCGCAGCGGAAGGACTGTGGATGGACAATAGGTGCAGCCTGTATTCTGCATGCAACGGGGACGCCAAGAGTAGGCACGGGGGAAGCATCCACTGCCTAATCTAAATAGCACAGAGAGTGGTTTTGTCCTCTTCTGTTCTCCTGCCAGTTTGCACATATGTTCTGAGTATACAGCCTGCCCTCCAAAGACCACTTACAGGGGCAATCACAGGGAAGCAAAGCAGGAAGAAAGTATCCAAAAAGGGAATTTGTTCAAGAGAAAAAAATGGAGACAGATGTAGAGCGACTAGTCACGGCTGGCGGTAAATAACCCTGCGCCTGGAGTGGTCTCTTTCTCTAAGAAGAGTTCACATATTCCATTTCATATTTCCTTTCTAGGAAGTCAAATCTCTGTTTTCCTGGCATTTGTTCTTTTTTTTTTTTACTTTCTCCTGTATACTTTTCCCTTCTGTGTGGTCTAAAATTCAGTCTTCTCATTTCCCCTTTCTCTTCTACGCTGTGCTCTCTTCCAAGCGCGACGTTTCTCCAGTCTCCCTCTCCTGCAGACCTTACTTCCCTGCGCTCTCCCAGCCGACTTTCACTACAACCCTCTCATAGTCCCTGTGCCACCAGCACTTCCCTCTGTATCTACACGTGCATAAGCATACGGGTGCTTCACACCTGCCCTGCACTGGAGTCCCCACTTTTTCTCACGTGCACACCTCAGAATTAAGCAAACGCAACGCAGACAGACAGAATATTCATCCTCTCGCTCCCATAAACCTGTCAAGGCATATAGGCCAAGAAGCTATCTCTGCACAAATCTAAATCTCCTGTGAGGAAGCAATCTACTCAAAGGCAATAAAGCCAAAGGATATATTATTATCTTTGGTGTGGATCCTACTGGGCTGGGAGGTTGGCTGCTGGCTCGTCTCTCAGCTTTCCTTCCCAGCCAGAACAGCCATCCCACAGACAAGTCTCAGCTTCCTTTCCTTGGTCTGATTTCCTCCTCCCGTTGTTTGGCCAGGAACCCAAAGGACGGGCTTTAATTATGGAGTTTGGAAACCTGGCTTACGCTACTCTGCCAGCACAGGCTGAAACTTCAGCCTGTCTTCCGAACCAGCATCATTCTGCACCGTTGATACCTGCATTATCCCACGCAGCATAACACGAACCGCACGGAGGGAATGCCAAGTCAAACAAAAAGACGGCTTTAGTCTCCAAACATCTACCGCAAATTTCACTGAGAAAAAAACACAAACCCGAAGCTCGGAGATTATTGTGTGTTATAACTGTGCCATCGGTTTGACTGTAGATAAAATAAACAGCACGGCCTTTTTCTGGACAGGAGTGACATCGGAAAGGATGGATCTGAAACATGTCCAGGCTCCAAAGCTCCCCTCTCAGAGAGGAACGCTGCGGCAAGCCACTGGGTACTACGGGATGTTAACATCATCTCTACGGCTTTCAGATGACCAATATATTTTCTAGGCAGATGCCCCATTGAAGACTCATAAAACATTTTACGCTTCTGGAGACAAAGCACCCATGTCAGATCCAAAGGGCCAGATGTTAATATCAGACCCACGTATGATTTCTGATGTGTCCCTCAGCGGGGAGCACCTTGTGCCAGTGACATACCACTGTTGCCCTGGCATGGAAGGACACTTCAGTACTGTTTTGTCCTTCACCGCTGATGAGCTGTGGCTCTTGAGGTGATCTCTCTGCCAGCCGTGCTCTTGCAGTGACCCTGTTTTAGAGAGAAGCTGAGGCAATGAATTCAGAGGACAGGATGCTGGAAAGCCACAGCAGAAGTATTGGGGTGAGGCTGCGTAGATATAGTATAAAGCTGGTTTGAAAGTGCATCGCACGCAGGCAGGATAAAGCTCTTTTTCTTCATAGCTGTGACAGTGATAGATGGTTTGGTGAATCTGAGCTATATCTAGTTGGTACCTGGCTTGAGTCCCTGTGATGTTGCAAGGTGATTTTCTGCCATTTAACAGGCCAGACTAAGCAGAATCTGGGATTTTCCTCTAGTAAGTAAGGAAGGTCATGAGGAAGAACCTTCTCTTCTCTGACTTGTTCTTGCCTTCCTGAGCGCCTCAGGAAGTTCAACACGGGCAGTTGTGCTTCTTCATGCTGGGCACCCAGTGGTGCCAAGAGTGGCAGAGGTGCTTTGGAGGAGTAACGCTGTAGGTACTTCTCTTGTCCAGCTCAGTGCCACCATCTAGTCAGGACTTGGATGAGACAGCGGTAATGACCACATACGGGGAAAACCACCAGTAGTGACAGCAAAATTAATAGCCAACCTCTGGCTGTTGCACAAATGGAGAACATTTGTCATTAACAAAGAGTACCCCAAACTTTGGGGGGAGCTAGCCCCCAGTCTGACAGTGATGTAGAAGCAGTGACCCAGTCAGCTTCTAGCCATCTGTGTCTGTGGAAGAGGTTGTGATCTCTCCCGTTCAATGGGCACTGAGCTTTTGTTCATGATTTTGCTGCTCCACGAGCAGACTGGTTCAGTACAAGGCGAAGCTCTGCCTTACATCATCTGGAGCCTGGAGCTGATGGAGGAAACAGCCCCTAGCGTCTACTGAGCAGGACACCTCACTGAAAACACCAGAGCCCTGGGGATGGCGGCAGCAAGGCAGTCACGGGGAGCCTGGCACTTGTCTGCCTGCAGGTCCACCCTCTCCTCCTGCCAAAGTGCCACATCTGCAGTCAATAAGGGCCCACAAGCTGGCTCCTCCTCATTAGAGGAGAGAGGGCAGCTGGCAGGGGATCCTCCAAGGGCTCCCAGGCGCGGGAATCGCTCCCCTCCCAGGCTGGAATAGCCCAAATTTGGTGACTTTCTGGGCATGCTGTAAAGGACAGCTGTTTGACAGGGTCTCCCGAGAAAGCTGTGGGTATGTTTCCTACATGATGAAGGATATAGGTGGCTGGCCAAGTGCCCACAGAACTGATTTTAATGCTGTTCAGGTTGAATTTACTTTTCTGTGCTGTATAGCTCATTATACACGGGGCCCTGGACAAGCACGTGCTGTTTCAAATCAAACCAAAACCATCCTATTTTAAATCCAAACAAGCAAGAAATAAACAAAACTACACATTGTGAAAGATCCTTTGGGCTGTGTAAAGGGCCTTCTCAAACACTGGAAGGGTGAAGATGAAGCGCTGCTTGCCCTCATCTAACAACATATTGTTATTATGTTATTTTTATTGGCAATAAATACCTGATTATTTAACTGTAAGCGAAACTGAGGCATTAACTTCACCTATGCACGTAGCACTGACCCAGAAAAATATTTCCAATAGTATTAAGCCCCCAGAGGATCTCGGGATAAGCGATCGATGGACAGTCAAGTATGTAACGTAACATAACCCAAAAGATGATCAACGAGAAAGATCACACACAAAACTTAACTGAGAAGAGGCAGGAGACCTGCTTCCTAAACCTGATGAAGTAACGCCCAGTGATAGCGATTTTGATATGGAGCCTCCAATCACACTTCACAGTATTACAGATTAATAGAACAACTCCTTCTGTAAGTGCCTTAAAAGTCATTGCTAAGTGAGCTTGAGTGTTGTATAATGCTTGAGAAGTCCTCCTGCCTTATATAAGTTTGGGGATGTTTATTTGAACAGTATAACTGTAGGGCACAGCCAGACAGGTACTGCTTTTTGCTAAGCAATAGTCACTGCTATCCCAGAACTGAATCTGGATGTTCTGACAGAAAAAGACAGCCTATCTTTCGCTGCATTATTTAAATACTTCAGATATTTGGCCAAAATACAGAAGTGACACACTACAGAAACATTCACAGCTGCAGGAGCAATAAAACCTCTACAATATTTTCATTAGACTGACCTTTTCTCAGCAGAAGAAGTTACAAGCTGTTTAGAATTGACCACCTTTCTATGCAGCATTCGGTGCATTCTGGTAACAAAACAGAGCAACTGGAGATCACGGTCTGGGGCTCCTGAAAGCCATGGCTTACCTGGCTCCACTTCATGCCATCCACTTGACTGGCTGCCACTTCCTGGAGAGCGCCCTTGGCTTGTATAAAATGGCTCCTCACCAGGACTGTCCATCTCATCCTCCACAGACTTGAGACGTTTTGTAGAGCTGAGAAAGTAAAAACACATCATAAATACTGTATGTACGGTGAGCCACAAGGACGTTCGGTGGGAACACATCTTGCTAGCCCTGCTGGAGACTAACTTGGTTACAGAAACTTTTAACAGATTTAGAACCCCGAGAAGGGGTAGGTATAAGACCGGCACAGCCATCCTGCCCGTCCAACCTCTCAGCATCCCCTTCTTGTTTCTGATTTGCTTCACTGCCGAGGACTAAGCTTCAGTGAGATACAGAACAACCTCTCGCAGAGTCCAGACTGAACCCCTAAATGCGTGTTCGTTTAACTAGAAGATAGTTTAACATTTAGGCTTTTACAGATCAAAAAGCAGGACATTTTTCAAAGCACACAGAGGTCAATAAAAAAGCAAGAATTCAGTTTGCATGATTTTTGAAATTTGAATGAATACGGTAATGACACACAAGACTTATTTTAACTGACAGGTTTTTCCACAGCTTATTCTGAAAGACAAATTGTTTATCAGTTCGAACTTATATCTTCAATCTTTTAACCGTAGCCGTTAAATTAACCCAGACTTCTGTCCCATAAGAAGCAGCACAGACGCCCGAGTGATGGAATAATCCATTTTTGGTTTCAATGTCCACGTTATCCTACAGGTATAAGCATTTTACTTTTCCTCTGGCCAGTGTCAGTACTAAAGGATCCCCTTGTGATAGATACATCACCTCTCCCTCGCCAAAGGCTCAGGAGACAGAAGTGCCCTTTCAGTGGTCTCCGGGGGTCCCTGACTCAGGCTCCAGGAGCTCTGCAGGGAGAGGACCCCAAAGCTGAAGACACTCAGCTTGGCTCTATTTCCTATAATGAGTTGTACAGACTGCATGGGGACGTCACCGAGAATTTCTCTTCTAATTACTTTTCCACGGCTGGGTCAGCTCACTTTTTTCACCAAACCTGTAGTCTATTAAGACTTGAGGCATTCAAGAACAGGCTTCTCTGTGTAGGGAGAACATATTTAACCGACATAAAATATTCCACTGCAATTTCTACTGGTTTGAAACTTGCGGCCTCTCGGCAGCTCCCCACCCGAAGCTCTGCACAGGTAGGAGCTGGCGGGTATGCAAAATTAGTTTGTGAGAAACAGGAAGAATAAGTCTTGCGGTATGCGTGGAATGCAGGTTTGGCCATTCCTTAATTCAGAGAATTGTTATGTGTCAATAGGGGAAATTGTGTGCATACAATATAATTACTGCCTGATAATTCTGCTGAGTCCGTGTATTTAAGGAATATTTTTTTTTTTTTTCTGACTGGGAACAGCCTAATGAGTGGAAAACAAACATATTACCAAGTTATTAACTACCCATGCTGTTTATAATTAGCTCCTTATCGGTGGTAGCTATTTGCAGAAGAATAGAAGAGCAACAACTTGAGCTCTTAAGTAACATTAACAACCTCACTTTTTTTGCTTCTGGAGTCACAAGTAAATTCTACCTGAGAACGGTGCTAATGATGAGCACTGCAGGGTTCGCGGTTTGCACGCAAAAAAGAAAGAGCACAAAGTTTTTAATTGATGTCTAATGGGAATCGTAGTTGCCGAGCTTCATAATGTGCACAGTAAGTGCGAGATGAAGAAGGTTCTTCCAGTCGCTGCAAATGGTAATCAGTTAAGAGCTTCCCTTTAAAGATTTTTTGTTAAAACAAAAACAACAATGCAAACTATGGAGACTTTTTACACGTGTTCTTGCTTACTGCAAAGTTGGTGGCACTGCAGACTGAGATAAACATGCAAAAGAACCCTGGGCTGGTTAGAATTTCTTGTCATGTTTCTGAAATAAGTGATCTATTTTGGCTGCGGGGGGGAAAAAAAAAATCAATCTGGTTCTTTAATAGTGTTTGAGACTACTAGAGTGACTGGGCTTGTTTATAAATCTAATCTCATGGATGGTTAAAGGTAAAAAATAAAAAATATCCTTGTTTGATAGTTGGTGTCTAAGCCACAATCGCAATCAGCCTGGGTAGTCATCTGCATTAACAACGCAGTCTTCCAAAGGCTGACTCGCAAACGTCTAAATGCTCTATGAAAACTGGAACGCGTTATAGGCCAAGGTCCTAAACCGACGTTAGTCTCACAGATAACGCTTCTTACAATAAAGAAGGCAGGTGACTCTATCTTGAGACTGTCCGGCTAGGACAAAGCGGCACATCTCAATATGCCCCAAATTTTCCTTCTGCCACAAGCCAAAGTCCAACAATTCCAGGGGAACTTCTCCTGATACCCCGAGATACGAGCCCAAAGCGGCGCAGCAGTTTTTCTTCGAAGCTCGTACATATAAAAAGAACTTTAACAGTTGGTTTATATCTAACAATCCCGTTGAACATTCAGCTCCGTGGATCTGAAACAGCTCCACATCTCGAGGGCCCCAAACAGCTTGTCAAAGAATTTAACGGTTACTTGCCCAGACGAGTAACGATGCTGGCCTGGGTTTCCAAGTAACCTGGTAGTAGGCAGAGATGAAATTACCTGGTAGAGGATGTGCTAGGTAAAGACCTCCTCATTGCTCCGGGGCTCATGCTGTAGTATGAAGAACTTTCCAAATCTGAGAGGGAGAAATTAGGGCCTGTTCCTGCAGCTATCGGTGCTGGGGAAACAAAAGAGATTGCAGTCAGTAAGTCACGCGAATAAGGCACGGATTGCACCACCAAATCACTTTCTTCTTCCTCATGAGTGTGTTTAGCTTCACGATGAGAACAGGTGGGACGTGGAAATTAGGAAACGCTAATGGTAACTGGCATTGCAATCAAGAAGGTGTACATTTTTTTCAGGAATACAATGCTCCATGACATAGACTCTTTCTTACATTCCTCCAAAGGCTTTTTTGGGTTGTTCGGGTTTTTTTTTTTTAAATCACATAATTATGGCAAGTCTTTCTTGAAGCACTTTCTTTTCTCGTCTATTAATATCATTCTAACATTTAATGAAACCTGTTGCTTTTGCTTTTAAGGACAACATTGCATCTCTTGGCATAGTTACAAACAGGCTGCGTTGTCCCTGCAGTGTGCTTGGCATAATCTATAAGCAGTACAGGCAGGGAAACGCACACCTCAGGACCTTTGGCATATACACGGCGTACATCCGCAAGCGCAGAGGTTCCAAACGCTCCT
Organism: Bucorvus abyssinicus; assembly: GCA_009769605.1. Lineage (NCBI taxonomy): Eukaryota > Metazoa > Chordata > Aves > Bucerotiformes > Bucorvidae > Bucorvus > Bucorvus abyssinicus. Next base: position 30,688,131 of record CM020034.1, on the reverse strand, counting down.
TGGAGAAAGTACAAAAGGCGGTGAGAAACCCGAGTTCCTTTCTGCCTGCGAACACCCGAGTTCTCCTCCAGCTAAACCAGAGTAAGAGACATTTGCCTCCCCAAAACTTTTATCCAGCAGTTAGCTTCCACTGTTCACCTCACCTTATCCAGCACCTAAGTTTTAGTGTGAGGGTTATGAATACCTTTAATCTCCCTGTCCTAGAGCCTTGGTTTTACATTAAAACATTATGAATTCCTGCACACTCCGGAGCGCGCAGGCACGAGGCGATGAACTCCACGTGCCACATTCTTCTTGGAACAGCAAAGGAACGGAGCAGTTAAATGTCGAAGTCAACATCTAATGCATTTCACATAATGCATCTCACTCTACAGCGAATGGTACCATATCCGCGGTGGCTGTTCCAGTGCTATTTGCAGGACAATACAACTCCGGGAGCTGACAATTACAGATCACGATTTTCGCTCACATTTCAGAGGCGTCTGAAAAAAGGACGTACTGCACAATAAAATGCACGAGCTTGGCCTGGAACGTATTGTCTGAGAGCCCTGATTCGCAGCAACAAAGGCGAAGCAGCCTCAATGCCACACGAGGATGCTGAGCCAAGTTGAATCTTTGGTCGGAGAATCTGGCCCACTTTCAAACACGAAAAAATCTTTTGCTCCGATGGGGCAGGAGCGAGGAAATGAAGACAGGATAGCTCCTATCACCCAGCTAACATGTCTGGGCTGAAACGCAGGCTTCTGGGAGAGCTGCCACTGACTGTAACGGGGCCAGAGTTTCACCCCAAGTCTTAAGGAGCTCACAACGTCAGATCTGACGAGGAATCGTGTAGCTTTGCAGCTGCCTCACCATCCCCACAAGACAATTAGTTGTTGTTTGGCAAGGAGCTTTTAAGGATGTCATCGAGACAGAAAGGGAACAGCCTGGATAGCCATGGACTTTTAAAAGCACGGGACGGCAAAGACACAACGCCATTAAAACTTGAGAAAATCTGGAAGGATCATTAAAAAGAATGAAGTTGGGAAGTAATTTAAGACAAGAACACTCAAATCCTTTGTTATCTTCTCTTAACTATCATACGCTTCCCGCAGACGGGGTATATGAGAGGGTGCGTTAACAGAACGCAAGAAAAATTAAGCATAGTAAAATTAACTCGTTTTACCAATTTGTGCTTTCTGCAACAGTCTCCTGACGGCAGCTACCAGAGGCTGTAAAACTGATGAATTTGCATGGAAAAAGGAACCGGTGCAAGTAATTTGTGTAAAAGGTAACACGGACATGGACTGCTATAATTCAGACACCCTGCAGATAGCAGACTGCTGCAGTGCGAGCAGTTATGGGTTAGAAAAATGACCACACTGCAGTCAGACTGACTTGAATGGAAATCAATCATAAAGGTACTCTCTGCAGCATCTACGCCACAGTTTTCAGCAACTTCTTTGCCAAACAGATTGGTGCTCTGTAAAGCCTCTGCTGGTCAATTCCTCTGCACCCTCCACCTACCAAAGCCAAACTCACGGGTTAAGCGTATTGTTTTCCAAACAGGGACATAAAAAGGCAGGCACTAAATTAAAGCACCGTTTCTTCCCGAGGCACGACAAATTTCCTAGCCATTGTAAGGTATATGAAACAGTTTTATTCCAAACAGAAGAAAAGAAAATAGAAGAAAAACTGCTGTCTGGATAACAATTCTCTTCTTTCTCTCCCTTCCCTCTGTTTAATGCTCTCTCCCCAAATCCTGGATGTTCCTGTTCCAGCCCTTGAATTGGCCCTATAGGAAAACGAAATGTACCTCCAGAGCAGGGCTGGGGTCGGAACAACGTATTGCTAACGCTGCGTGACCTCAGCCCAAAGCAGAAAGGGCTAATCGTGCGCTAACTTCCACCCAGGTAGCTGACAGGAAGGATGCTCTGCTCGTCACAGGCCAAACCACTTGCCACACTCCAGAGCCTGTTTGCAGCTCAAGGGTTAAAGAGCAAAACTCCCCTCTAATAGACACCGGCAGCTCAAGCAGCAGAGGTTAAAGCGTCTGGCTGGCCTATGGCACGAGTACCTGAAACCCCTGGCAGTCCTTACGCAGCAGCCACGGCCCTGCCACAAGCAGTCAAGGTCTCTGGCCCTGGACGTGCTGTGGCAGACGTCACCCGGGGCTGAGCTGCTCCGAGATCCCTTCTCCTGCCTCCCCGACAGGCATGTGTTTGGCGCCTGTCTTTCAGCGAAGGGTGTTTGCACCTTTCCCGCAGTCACCCCAATTGCTATCACAAGCCACAGCCACGTGCCGATGTGTAGAGCGCGCCCTGAGACTGTCAGGAAGAGGTTAATCTTTCCCACCCGCATGGCGGAAGGTCGGTTCCTCTTTCCAGCTGGGATTTGCTTGAAGCCCTGTGTGCTTTCTCCTCTGCTTCAGCCTCGCTGAGCTGAGCCACCCCTCGCACCTCCTGTGTGGGCTTCGGCTGCGGGTTGCTCGCTGCTGGCATCTGCCTCCTCTCATCACCCTGACGGTGTTTTGCAGTGCAACGTGCCATGGGAGCGGGCGGCGTGCGGCCAGCCCGGCCAGGAGGCACCCGAGCCCGCTGCGAATGGCGTTTCACGCTGCCTTTGTGGACTGCCCGCCTCGCAGGGGCCCAGAAGAGTGATGGGAAGGGAACGCTCGCACTTCTTTGCAGGATTCCCTGCAAAGGCTGCAGCTCTGGAGCGCAAGCAAAGCGACCCAAGTGGTGTGAACTGTGGCAAAACTCTGCCTAAGTTAAACCTCTTCATTGCAGGACCTGACAACCCACCACGCAGCCTTCCTACAGCGCGGTTCCGATGTCCTGGGAACAGGCGTTGCCCCACACGAAGCAGCAGCGTGGTTGGGAGGCTTCTCTCCAGCTCGGCCGGCTGCTACGCACCGCAGCCTGCGGAAAGTCCGGGCAACGGCACTAAAACCAGGCCGTTTCCCCCGCTAAGAAAGGCGCTGCAGCAAAGTGACCTTCTGACAGCTCAGGAACACCTCCCAAACAGGAAAAGATGTCAGAAATTGCAGTCGCGAGTCAAAACAATTGTCTCCACCTACGTGCCGGCATCAAGATGTCATCTGACCCAGGGCCCCGACCTGGCGGGGGGCGAGGAGGAAGGACCGCTCTTCCCCTACCACCACCCGGCCCGCCGATGGGCGCAGGCTGTCCGAGCAAACCAACAAAAACCCCTCTGCAGAGGGGGCAGGAGGAGCTCGTGTGGCCCACCGGAGGAGGAGGACGGTGGGTGCCTCCGCCTGGGCACCAGCACTGTGCTGCTCCTGGGGACACGGGGCAGCACCGCCCCGGCTGCCAGCCTGCTCCCTCCGCCGCCAGCTTGTTAGCTCAGCTCTTCACCCGAAACGTCCAGAAAAATAACAGAGAAATGAACAAAAAGCCCTCCGACTTAACCCAATTGGAATATTTATTTTGAAAAATTTATTGAATTACCCAACAGGAAACCCACTAAATAAAACCAGCCAGGCTGGCATTTGTCTTCCTTGGAAGACGGCACTCTCTCTTAGCCGTGTTAATATTTAGCTTCTCTTTTTTCGTTTTTATGTATTTATTTTTACAGAGAGGTTGGAATGTGACTAAGATCATTACACGTGTAACGCTGCAGCGAAGTGATAATGTGTTTAAGGTTAAATGGGAGAAACATGACATTTGACTAATAAACTTTTTCCTGTGTTGTGACTCCATAAACAAAGGGAAACACACTGCGCTGCTGCTGCCGCTGGGAGGAAAGGGGAGCTGGCTGGGATTTTTTTCTGCAAGGCCTTTGTTTCCTGCGCGCCCTATCGTTAGATCCAAAGAGGTTTTGCCGAATACAACAGATATGAAATGTGTGATGTTCATTTTAAAATTACAAGTACGGCCTGCTATTGACCATCTAATTATGCTGAGTTCCATTTATAAACATAGCTAACCACTAAGTTTATAGAGACTTTTTGTGCTGCTTTAATAGGATATTGATCGAGAGCAAGGTTTGAGTGGACTGCCATTGAATTGTGTAATGGCATACAAAAGGCAAGGTCACGGCAACTGTTCACTCTGTGCCTGCAGTCTATTTTTCATTATAATCTTTCTTTCTCCCTCTCATACCCAAGCCCACACAGGGTGTTTTGGGTAGCAATGCTTTGCTAAGGAATATAGAGTATCTTTTTAAATGTTAATTTTCCTGCTGCTGACTTTAACTACCTTCACTACTGTAATGCTTAGTTTAGCAGAAAACGTCCAGGCTGCTGTTGAGAGAGAGCTCGTTCATTACACCCCGGGTTTCACTCAGGCGCTCTGGGTGGAGGAGAGCCTCTTCTCCTCTCCAGGAAGGCAGCATCCTCCTCCCTGCCCTTTGCAGCCCAGCCCCATGACAGGAGCCGGGGCACCCCACACCTTCCCGTAGGCATCCAGTACGTGCTGGGGCTGGCAGGACTTACCCTGCTGTTTGTTTTGGCTGTACCTGGGCACTGGACAAAAGGTGTGAGGAAGCTGTGTTTCCTCTGTCGCACCCGCTCTCCGTGCTGGAGCAGCAGCAATGACTTTCCTTCATTTCTAGCACTTGTCCATCTGCCTCATGGCAAGGGCAGCTTCAGCCCCCGCCTCCATCGCTAAAGCTGCCGCTAACCAAGTCTGGCACCTGCCACGTCCAGCAGCCTCGGCGCTGTGGGATCCCCAGCTTTCCAAAATGCCTTGGCCACAAAAGCACGTCTTCCCCGTGGAATTAGTGTGACTGTCTCGGGGACAATCAGCTGGACCACTTCTGCATCTATACAGGAGCAGTAAGCAACCACACGTAGGCTTGTGTGCTGGTGGCTTCACCGGCTCCTTAGGACTTGCTCCACGCAGTTCCTCACAGCACCCAGCTAACATCCTAAAACTCAAAGCGTGGCATTTTCAGTCCGGGGCACAGTCAGAATTCCCTTGTTTATCAGCACGAAGAATGATGTCATTTTGACAAATAACACAGCACAAAACAAACATGTTTGATTTGGCTCCAAAGAACGTTCATAAATCCTCAATCTTTCTTCACATCCTGGGCAGTGTGGTTTATCTGGCTGCTTGAAGGACCTCCAACAGAGGAGATCTTCCTAGCAGCTCTCACAAGAGCACACGGAGCCGTCTCAAAGCCAAGAGGGGAACAGTGGTCCCCATGCCTCCCTCCCTGCTCCAGCCTGCCACGGCCTCCTGGCCTCTGCCGAGTGAACGGGACCGTACGCTTGGCACCACGGCCACCCCTCTGCCGGCACCTTTTGCCGCGGGTATTCTCCAGTGCCCTGCAGATAGCTGCACGCAGCGAGGGGAATGTTTTCCTAACAAGGGTAGAGAGGGAGAAGGCTTTGCTTGGCCAACAGCTGGCTGTCAGTTCACAAAGCCCACACATCGCCAACGCTTCTGCTTCTGAGCCTTTTGTTGTCAGCCCAAACCTCTCTAAAGATGGAAGAACCAAGCGTCTGTTATCTGAAGGGGTCTCCCCAGTATCTGGGGTGACAGACAACACTTAGAAAGGAGCTCACACTCTCTGCCTGCTAATAAAGTAGGAGAACTGACAGCATGGTCTGCAACACCCACGTCAGATGGGGTGGAGAAGGGTCTGTCTGTTTCTCAGATGAACAGTTATGATCTAGTTTCTCTGTTTCCAGGCTCTGCAAGATTCTGTAGCTGGGTAGCATTTTGAAACAAAATCTGCACCTACAGGACTGAAGAAAGCAAGTTTCTGTTACCAAAACAGTCTAGACGTGTTCAATAGCTCACAGAAACTGTGGTGATCAGCACTGATAACTAAGATAGATAACGGTAACAGCTGACCTTTCGCTTGAGTAATTCATTCCTCAAATTTGCATGGTGGAGACAACTGCCTATTGCGTGAGACTCCTTGTCATGGGGACCTCTTGGGCACTTTTCTAAATAAACCTGGCACATAATTGCTACCAACGATATGTCCTGAGATTAATTCTAGGGAACAGCAGCCACAGGCCGGTTAAAATGGTGTGAAATCAGTTCCTTCTGTCATCACTTTATCAAAAGCAAGGATGGAAAGAAGAGTGTCAATGGGCAAAACCAAAGATGACCTCTTTGCTCTCTCAGGGAGAGAGCACAGACTAAATGTGAGGGTCCACGACGGACAGGCAGGCTCATTCCTCCCTAGCCATGGTGGCTTCTGGAGGACCAATGACTTTTTAGAAAGTAAAACCAACAGAGTGGACCGAGGACATTTTGATTGCTCAAATTACAGACAGTTAATAGCTGCTGGTGAGCCCGGATGATGGCTGTTCATAAGCTGAGCTCCCAGCATGAAAGTAGCCCATGGACCGGTCTCAAATTAAGACCCAGGAACACGTAGACAACCCAGCACGGGATATACTGAAAAGCACGCTCTTTAGAAGACCTCGCCTGCCAATTTAGGCAAATATGCAGCAATTGCTTTGTTGCTCTGTTATGTTAAATAATTCTTTGAATGAGAGCATGTGAATTCATACTGACTTCTCTGGGAATCTGTCGCTAGACTCTACATTAAACACATCCTACTGGGCAGCCACGGCATGTCAGGCTGTGGGCTTCTCAGACCTCATAAAGTAAACAAGGTTAGGGCTGGTCAGTACGTGTCTGGGGCATCTCCAAGGAAAATCCAGGGTGCTATCAAAAGCAGCGTAGCTAAATCAGTTGCTGGCACTCTTCCCTCTGAGTCAGTTCTGAAGTGATATCCCGATATGCTTTGGGGACACTATTTTTGGTAGAGGTGCTGGCTTGTAGACAGGATATAAAACTGAGGTCTCGACCTCTCAGGATTATTAAAGAGCCCGTGAAAAACCCCTGTGCAAACCCCTGTGACTGGAACAGACGAAAGCTGAATCTTTTTATTTTGCCCACTGACACCTCCTTATTTCCGATAAAGTTCATGCCTGTCCCGCTCTTCCTGCGTGCCGGTGCCCCATCCTTGGTGCATTTCAACTGCAAGCAAAGAGAACATCTCCGACGCAGTGCATGGTTTGCAAACGGTGCTGAATGCCAGAATTGCCGATAGACAATGTTTTTGTTCAGTTACAATAAAATATCACGCAAAATTAATAAGCATGAAACGTGACACTCATGAGGGCAAGCTCTCAGGGAGGCTGGGGCCAGGGCTGGCTGCGAAGGCTCAAGTCCTGAACGGAGGCACTGCTCCAGCAGCCCTGTCCTGCGCACACATGAAGCACGGCTGACAGAGTCCAGAGGCAGTTCTGCTGTGTAGGGCTCCTACCGTGAAGATAAGATTGTGGAGAAGTGGGATGCCTTGCGGAGGGGGAGGGTGATTCCCTCGGGCTCCAAAAGCCTTACGCTGTCACACTGAAATACAGTGACATAACAGGGAGACAGTCAAAGACTGGCAGTAACTTGGTTTTGTCCACCGTGGCTGCAGGTACCAGCAATTAGTGTACACAGCGCAGTCTCTTCGATGCCAAAGTCCCTGCTTAAGCACTTCAGACAGTGAACTGATTTACAAACGTGCTGAGCACTCAGCAGCGACTCTTGCCTTCTAAGTCCTCTTAACTTTGTCCTTCTCACAAAAGTCCCACTGGTTGTCAGGGAAGAAAACTCGGGAGAAATGTCTGCCCCAAACTTCTCCTCTCTGTCTCTCTCTCCAGTGCACGTAACTCTGACGTTCACGTACCTCCCACTTGCCGAGCCTTCCTTGTAGAATCCTGGTTTTGACGATAAAGCCAATTCACTAGCTAGTGCAAGTCTTTCCGAAAGAGGAGATAAACCAGGAAAACCCTTACAGGAACAAGGCGTTCTGACTCAAACCCACAGATTCTCCACTAGCTTTGCGCCAGTCACATTCCAGCCCCAGAAGGCCTTAAACTACACGCTCGGAGCCAGTACACCAACAAATACTCCTGCTGTCCAGGAAGGAGAACCGCTTCTGTCGCTGTCTGTGCTACAGAGATGGGGTACAAACCCTAAGGTTTTAAAGGGACACCTAGTGGAGGGGTTTACCTGGAGCAGTGCTGGTTGGTGACGATGTGACGTTACTGCATAGCCCTACCCTAGCTGCAGAAAAGGTCCCCGAAGGACCAGTACCGACGGCCCTGGCTTACCAGTCTCTCTGCAAGGGACTGTCCACACTCTCTCCTTGGACCTTTGATCAATGGAACGGGGTGGTGACAGGTACTCGTAATTGGCTGCTGTTAGCGAGTATTGACAAGGCTGTAATGATCATGCTGCAGTGTGTCATTCATGCGGGGGGCATTAGCATTCTTTAAAGGTCAAACCCCAAATCCTTCTGGAAGGCAGAATTCCATACGGCTATGGAAAACGCGGGCCTGGCGAAGTCAGGATGGGTGTCCCTGCACATCTGAGGTTATCAGAGCTGAAGTCGGTAGAGGGGTTGGCATCATCAATGAGTTCATCAGTTTGCAGGGGTACAAACCCACGTACACAAGGCATGGATGAACACAACGTGCAACAGCGGCGAAAGAAAATTCCCAGGCTTCTGTGCACAGATCATGTCGTTTCGAGAGGTGTGGTGAAAATGCAGCCCCTGGATCCTGCAAGGGATCCACCGGATAAGCTGGTCTTTGCAGGCGTTTATCTGCCTCTGATACCGAGTCTGCCTGTTTCCAGCTGGGAGCCAGACAAGCTTATCAACTTGCACGTGCAAGTTTGCAGAATTAATTTTTTTAAATTTGCTTTTAAAAATTATACCATTTTCTCTTCCCACATTAAAAGATGTGGCACATAAACGCTGTCCACGGGCGAGAAGCAGGGAGAGGAGACTCTCAATTTTGAGGATGCTCTTTCTGAACTGGGGAAGGGGCACGATATGAATCAGAGAAAAAAACCTGGGATTGCAGAAACCACATAAACTGGCCACAAAACGATACTTACTTTGTGAGACTCTTACTAGCTCAGTCACACTGAAAACACCTGATGTGACAAAACTGTCCTGGAAGCCCAAATGTCCTACAAAACAAACAGAGTGAGAGAACTGCGATTAGCTTTAAGCATTTAATGACGGTATTCTCAAATACTTTACTTCCATTTAGACTTAAAATGTGACATCTAATTTCCCACTTAGCAGTAATTATTGTTTATGTAGGTGGGTAACTAGTCATACAGCCATGTAGGCTGCTTTGTGGTTTCTATCTGGAGGTTAGGAGAGCTAACACGACACATCAGCAGGGACATTTTTACATGTTAAAGCATCTCAACAGGAAACCTGAAACAAAAGAGGACTATTTTAATAAACGGTTACCTTGGGTGACCCCTAACTTCACAATTGAAATGAAAATACTGTACCTAGGAAACAGACAGGACAGCTAAGTTCCATAATCGTTTTAAACATTATTCTCTGAAGAAACATCTGATCAGGATTATCTACCCATTCATTCAAACAAAACAAGATTTAAAGACGTACTCTTCATTTTCCTAAGGTTACACTAGGGAAATCTTAAAATAGCAGTCGGTTACAAAAAAATTAAATTAAAGCCTTTCCCCACAACAACAACAAAGTATTCTAACATGTAAAACTAGCTTTGGAAAAGACAAATAAACCTTTCCATAAGAAAAACATTAACTTTGAGCTCCGGACTGTCTTTAGGAACCAGGGCGTACGCTTCCACGCTCGCCTCCCTCGTGCAAGGAGCGCCTCGACGCTTGGTATCAAAATGTTATTACACTTTACATAACAGTATTTTCCTTCTTCTCTGAAAACATGCCTACCACCAAATGTTCATTTAATTTTCACGGGTATGATCATTTACAAAAGGAGCAGCTCTCGGGCTGCAGCCCAGCGTAAGGGTGTGGAGCGGGACGCAGCAGTTCGCGCGGGACGTAGCTGGGTTTCAATTAGAGGGCTGCGGCCAGCCGGCCAGACTGACCTCCTGCTTTTGAAATCAGGCTCAAAGGAGAAACCTCAGGATAAAGAGATTATTAAAAGAACGGTAAAGTCCTCCTTGTCCACGGGGTAAGTGCCGTACCTTTTTAGGTTGTCCTACTTAGAGTCACCGATCCCAGCGCATGCACACGTATATTATCGAATGTTTTGCGGGGGCACCATCTGCTCCCTCGTTAATTGTTTGCCGGATGCAGCAGCATTTCCCTACGGTCGGCATATTCCACTGTGCCCCACGCTCATCCCGGCAAGAGCTGCGCACCTTCCTCTAACGACCAGAGCAACAGGACTAGGAAAAGCTGCACATTTGTCCCCCTGGCTTTCTTTTGGGGTTGTTTTATTCAAACAACACATCCCACTGCCATTTCTACCTGCAGAAGGAGAAGCGAAAGAACTGCACCTCGTGTGCAGAACTACGGAGGGCCCCGCGTCGGGGGACGTGTCAGGGAAAGGCTTGGCAGAGACCCGGAGGGAGGTCAGATGTTTGTCTCCAGCCGAGATCTCAGCAAAGTCTGCTCCTGCGCAGAACTGCCCTGTCTCTGTGAGGATCCTACGGCGCCAGATGAACGCAGTCGCTAAGCGAACAGACTCGAGACAAGTTTCTACATCAGGCATGCTTTTCTACTCCAGCAATAATGATGAGTTTTCAAACTGTGTATATGTATATCTTTGGGCATCCTTGTGTTTGTGTGTATACATATGTATTATGTACACAAACATATAAATATACACAAATCTGTCATGCTCCAGCTGTAGATAAATGTACTATAAAATATTGAAATTGATGCTGAAATGCAACACAAACAAATTCCTCAATCTGCAAACAAGGTTTTTATTTACACCAAGAGAATAAATTTTTCTCTACTTTAAAGGAAAAAATGTTCTTATGAGCTTCTATTTTTCCTTGTTTTCGAGTTAGGAATAGCTCTTGGATAATTGTAAATGCTTTTGCCTGCTCTGCTTTGTCTTTTACCGCAATAAAGGTGATGACTACATCATTCTGCTTTTTAGAAACGATCGCTGGCCTTCACAACATTTGCTCATTGACAATTTCCCAAGTATTTTTAATATGAAGATCTACTTTTCATATGCTGCAGCAGACCTGCCTATTGAATTAAATGATCTGTGAATTAAAAATAATTCTCTTAGGTCTTCACTGAAACCACTCATGTGCCTAAAATTAAGCATATGCTTAAGTGCCTTGCTGGATCAGGGCCAGGACGCTTACTGCTCCGCAGAGCCCTTGGTAGAGAAGCCGGTCTCTGCTATGGAACTTCTCATACTGTGCTCATCACGGCAGCATCGCAGCAACTTCCAGAAGCGCATTCAGCAGTGCGACGAGCATCTGTCACGTGTCGGGTTTTCACAGGGCACCCTGCCGGCTCTGCTCGCGTGTCCCCGTCCACCTGCATTTCCCAGGCAGGTTCCCACCCCACCGTGAGTGAAGGGGAAATTTAAATGGGGAAGTAAAAAACGCAAGTCACAGCAGTGATAGGACACTCGACTGTTTTTTTTAAGGGGAAGCCTAGAGCCCTTTGTAACCGTCCAACCAAACCACGACTGTCTAACCATGTTGCCTTAACCTGGCAAACACAGGCAAAACCAGGAATGAAAACGCCGTAAAATGGCTTTAAATACATTCCAGCTCTCAGGGTCCTGCAGGGCATGAGAAGAACTTATTCAGCTTAGCTTGGCCCTGCCAACCTCAGCGTTCTTATTTTGCTGGGAATACTTGAAACGTCCACTGACTTCTGCAGGAACGTTTCTTACGCGTGCCCGTGCAGCAGTAATCATTAAACAACAGCGCGTCAGCGAGAGGGATTCGATTTTCACCCTTCGGTACTGAAAAATAAACATTTCACAAACGAAAGGGGAATTTCGCAATTCCCCAATTTGTTGTTTACTTATAAACATTAGGAAATCGGGGGCTCGCCGCGCCAATCGGTAGAACATCTCGATGCCCATAAAAGCGATGCCCTTGGCTTGGAGCGGTCTCTCGAACTCATTTCGATGCACGGCCGGACTGTGAATTCGCAGCTCAGGAGGACCGCAAACATGAAAGTTTAAAGGTTTGCCTGGATGGTTCAGATTGCAAAACCCAGGAGTGCAGCTTCTGCTGAGCGGTGATAACGGCGCAACCAGAAAATGAGAGGAACAGGGCAAAGCAGCTCGACGTCTGAAAGGAGAACGGCTGGGAAACCGCGGGACTGACAGGACACGAGAAGGAAACATTTTGCACCTATTAACAAAAATATATCAGTTTGCCCGTTCCACTTAATCCTGAAGGAGGGAAAATAGGTAAAGTCAAGCAATTACACGTGCAGATGTTAGAATTAGCGAGCTCCTTTATGGAAAAGATGATTAAACACCTTGAAAGCTCGCAAGATTCACTTTTCCTGCGGCTCTTTACGGAAATACGAGTGCTGTGACCCTTTTGCTCAATATCCCAAAGACAGGACATGGAAATCGCCGCCCATGGCGGGGTTATCGCCGCCGCTTCGTGCCACAGTCACGTTTTGGTAGGGAGGCAGGTGTTCCAAATGAAGAGGAGGGAATTTTTCCTCGCTTTACAGAAAACTAACAGAGCTCCTCCGCTGAAATTCTGGGTATCAGTTGAGACACCTGGATAGCCAAGGCAGGCCCTGACTCAGCAAAGCACCTAGAGCACGTGCTTAGTTTTAACCACGTGCTTGACTAAAGCACGTGCCCATTTGTCCTGCCAACTGAAGACAAGCTGGAAAGTTACGCAGGTATTTAACTGTACTGTTGAATCCTGCCTTGGCCGCGAGTCGAGGTGCAGCTGGGAGCCAGCTCATTGCGCAAGCCCTCACTTGGGCTCTCGAGGATGACCGTCTTCCCCCAAGGGGGTAAAAACCCCAGGCTAATAAGACGGAATTGACTAAAGCAGATCAGGATCCTAGCTCATCACCAAGATGCCATTCCCCTGTCGCGCGTTTGGTGTAGCGTACAAACGCGATGCCGCGCTACCGTAACAAGCACCACATGAAAAACGTCTTGCCGTGACTTGATGGCTGCTTTAACTGGGGAGAAAATTCATAATGTGACTTACATATTCTTCTGTTAGAAGCCCGAAGAAAAGGCTTGGATTGCTGGAGCCTAATTCTGATCTCAAAGAAGTTTTGAACAAGTCTTTCTACACTTTTCAAATAGAGTTTCACCTAATTTTCTCCTAATTTACACTGGCAGAGGAGAAATCAGGATTAGGACTTGTTGTCTAACGCTATTTGTTTTGAATTATTAAGCAAACATTCCTATTTCAATGAGTAAACGTGTACAAAGGCAACTAACCTTCGTTCTAAAATCTAGTTTACAGGGAGAGTATTGTCTGCTTTCCCAATTAATGCTGTAAAAAGGAGTCTCAGACGTTGAGCTTCCAATCAAGAGCTTGTGTGGTAGCTTGAGAAAATCATGACTGATGCAATTACTTTTATGTAGAAAGTCTGAATATGGTCTATAGGTTAAAGTTCATCAGGTTATTGTTCCTTAATTGAATATCAGAAGATGTTTTCAAGGTGCTCGGGGTATTATTGTTATTTAATTAGCAGGCTTCCTCCTGTAATCCGACAGTATTATTTTTATTATAAAACAGAGTGCACCATAAATATACAAGGTATTTTCTAAACAGAGATACAGCTGCCTTCCTGAAATCCAAGCTTAAATAATCCCGGGAACGAGTTACTCCTTTGAAGATGAACAAGCCCAAACCCAGTTGTTCCTCCTCCACTCCAGTCCGACTACCAGCGTAGTAAGCTTTGGCGAGCAGCTTTCTGGGAGACGCTGACTCCTTTCCAGTGTCTTGAAATCGCACAAGTCCCCCAAACCAGCACTGAAGCCATTTCTAAAGCCTTCCTCGTGTTCAGCATCTCACTATACATAGCCATCTTAAAACCTTAAAATAGTAATAATCAATTAGGGTCTCAAGCCTATTATCTTCACCAAATGCCTGATTAAAAGAAAAGCCCTCTCTGCTCAGCGTGCAACTCGGTTCCTTTTGGTTTTATCCTCTATCTAATCCCGTGTTTCACAAACAATGTGGAGCAATAATATTGATTCGAAAATTAATGTCGGTATCACGCAGCACACGCAGGCCTTGAGAGAGGGGCTGTTATCAGAGGGAACCCGCCTCACCCCGAGGACTCCCAAAAGATCAGCTATTCCGCGGCCGCACTGGCTGAGGAGGGTGGCAGTGACAGAGCTCGTCCTAATCTGCCTTCTCCAGAGAAAAGGAAAGGACAGAATGCGCCCGCTGCAGTCAAGAACTTAATTTACACTCTGCACCTCTGGAAGGTGAGTTTATTCAGCCTGGGCTGACCAGCCGCAGCAGCCCCAGGGTGGCATCCCCTTCGAGAAAGCCAGCCCTCCGCTCACCCTGCCTGGGGCAAGAGCAGGACCCGCCTCCCTCCAGGAGACCCTCGGTCACTGCTCCATGCTGGAAAGGGAAAGCTGGATCCACGGGGCCAAACCGCATGTGCTAACTTCGTATCTAGGAAGAATGTGGAGATCCAGGAGACCGTCCATCCCAGCCACCACACTGTCCTGGCTCCAAGGAGAGTCCAAGTGAACGTCTCTGCTGTTCAGACGAAAGACAGGCCGAGGGAGCAGAGCGCAGGACTGCACGTGGCACGTAGATGTCACGAAATCCACACTTACCAGTAGACCCCCAGTACCCATCTCCAGAGCGGGCGCGATGGCCCCGTTTTAATTGCCAAGTACAAAATGCATCCCTCAAATTTGTAACGGATAAACCTTGAATGGGAAATTAGACCTCATTTAATCCACAGACTTTTTACGGAAGAGTTAAGCAACGTATTACACGTTAGAGGTGATACAGCAACCTCTCTTGCTGCCTGACAGACGCTCCCGCTTCCATTTCGGCTCGTTATTTCCAATTTAATGCTAATGCCACGGCAATAGCTCACCTTGGACAAATGACACATTTCCTTAGGAAGCACCCGCTGGGCCACAGGTCACACACGCCGCCATCCTCCCCGGCTCGCCTACCTGCTCTGGCGGAGCTTTTGCGAAGCACCAGAACTTTCTTTGTGGCCCATAGCGGGATGGATTAGACCATCCAGGGCATGTTGTGTCCGCACAATAGAGGAGCACTTTTAAGACTTTAAAGTCATGTAATACAATTCTAGGCTGGATCTTTCTTGTTAAAAAAAGCAGAATGGGAGTGATTGAAAGAGAAAAGGGCCAATATTTGACAACAGAAATCAGCATAACCTCCTAAGAGCGGCAGTCATGGATGACTGCCCTTTGACCCGGGGAGATTATGTGGGATTTCAATGACAACAGCTGGAAGCAAGCATGTGAGAATAGAGAACACAGATCTGAGGCCTCCTACAAAAGACGGCACAATCCCTGCCCAGATCTGAGTGTTGATTAGAAATTGTTTCCTGGTCCTGGCTTAATAGAGTGTGATAATGGAAGTTTTGTTAACCCTTCACAATATGCAGAACCGCTGGGACACGGTTTGCCTTTTTTGGTTTCCAGCTAAAAAGCCTCTCTCTCGCCGACCGCGAAACCGTGGAACGCTGCTCGCTTTCGCGGGTGCGCTTCTGACACCAGCGCCGAGGTTCGGCTCCCTTTCCATCCGCTGCGCGCGCTCTCGGTGCCCATCGGGCACCAACACCTGAAGGTACTGGGAGGCGGCTCAGAGACAGGACTCTACGCCTCCTCGAGGGAATCCACCCGACCCGCCGCGATGGGCGTCCTCCAGAGGGGGATCAGAGCAGAACTACACCTGGAACGCCGCACGGCGCCGTGCCTTTCATACGCGCAGCACTTTAGAATCTCTAATGATAACAATGCCTAATTATTACCTCAATATGCGTCATATCGAGCTCCGGAGTCTGCAAATTAATAATCGTGGACCGAGCAAATGTGCTGCATCACCAACAGCCCGATCCTGCACAGGTCCACAGCAGCTTCAGCTCTTAGCAGGTTCAGCTCATTTTGTATTTAAATGCAGAGATAGGGGAATTAATGGCAACTTATTGCCGTTAATGAACCGATCATAGATTGGAATCGATCATGTCAGGTTTTGTCCAAGCAGAGGGCACACGGCCAGCGCCTTTCTCTTGAAGACAAAGGTCTTCTTGAACCACTGAAAGCCCTTCGAGTTCATGGTAAGGACCTTACGCAATGGAAACCATTCCAAGACCTACGACGTCTGCTGTGGCTTTTCGTTTCTGCTGACTCCTAACGTTGTAGGGTACTTTTGGTACTCATGTGGGTGAGAAGTCAGTTAAACACAGTTTTTTGATATACTGATAAAAATTTAGAATCTCCCTCTCTACCACATACCAAACTGGATAAATAAATTGCATTAATACCGATAAGGGCCTATAGCTCGAAAAACAGCAGATGTCTTAAATTTGCATATTTCTGTTTCGGATCCTCAATCCAAAAAGCAAATATTAAAGAAGAGAAATCATTATAAATGGTCATACTCATTTGGCAGCTTATAAAATAATGTGCCTCCTCAAAAGCCTTTCGAAGTAAATGAGATGAAATCTACCCTGGGATAATAATTCTGGAATATTTATGGCATCCAACAATAAAAAGAGTAATAAAAAGAAAAGCCTGCCTCCCTGAAAATAATAATACGAAGGAGTTATTCATCTTCATATTTTCATATCAACCTTGCTTACAAGAGCAATGACAGCTGTGGTCTCCAAGGTCTGCGGTGATACTGCCAGTTCGGTTCTGCGTTCGAAGCAGGACTCAGTGTCCAAATGAGCCCAGAGGAACCACCCTGTTTCCCTGAGCCTCCTGGGGCTGCTGATGCCATGTGCTGCTGCAGGGCGCTCCCCGGGCTGCCAGCAACGGGCACCCACCCGCCCTTGCAAGCGAATGATAAACACGGGCACTGGAGGGGGAGATATGAGAAGGTGGGTACTGCCGTCCCTGTTCCTTTCCCCCTGCCAGACCTTCAAGCCCCAACGTCACGAGCTAGGCATCGCCTTAACCTCAGGACTCCCCAGAATGCTGAAAAACCTCTTAAAGAGAATAATCCCTGGATAATTTCTTTTCAGCTGGTCATTTTTTGACATCAGCATCGTATTTCTGGTGCAGCCGGAAAACATCGGTTCCTACGACTCATTTGCCTGGGGCTGATCGCATACGCTCCATCAACTGTCCTCGCTCCTCTTACTCCTCATCAAGCATCAACTGAAATTTTGCCTCCTGAATTTTGTCCACTGATTTCTAGGAAGCTGCTGGCAGAAGTAAGGGCTCGTAGGAGCCGATGCCGGGGCCGCACGCCCCACGTGTGACACGCAGTCACGTTCTGGTCTTCACGCCGATGGAGCCTGCGGAGTTTACTTGGGTTTACACGACTTCAGACTAGAATTTAGCTACACTATGAATGCCACAAATATTATTGTTGATGCTGCGTGAAGAACATCAGCGCGAAAATAAATGTAAGGACATTTAAAAACTGGTGTGGAATACTTTGGTATTCAGACTAATCAGGGACTGAAATAAGCACATTTGTTTCAAATCCTGTTTATAGCACTGCAGCCCCTCCCTCCTTTAAATCTTCCTCTTAACCATAGTGATGTTTATTGAATACCTGTCATTTCTCCAGCAGCATGTGCCAACAGCGGCTCACCAGTGCCAGGCTGCATGAAAACCCTTCTGTCTCCTATTCTCCAAGGGGCTCCCTTAGATCAACTACTCACCATACCCAATGCACTGAAACCCATAAATTTGCAGATACTGCAGTCAAAATTCTTAACAGGAAAGTGCACCCATTTTGCCCAGTGTAGCATACTGAAATATCACATGGTGAGAAGCATTTCTCACCATGTGTAAACTGTCAATTTGATTTGAAATTAAAATTTTTGATTAACATGAGCATTTCTGAGCCTCCCGCTGGCAGCAGCCCTATTGCTGAAAAGTGACATGATTTGTGACACACATGCTGTACAGAAGCCCCATGCCAGCAATTGTTAAACCCATTTTCATTCTGCTTTAATACGGTATGACACTCGGGAAAATAATTTTAATATTTAGGAGAAAGAGGGTAAGGGCTTAAGGACTGAAGCCCTTTATGGGTGTAAAGCAGGATTAGAGCAGCACGAAGGAACGGCACGGAGGTCTCCCCGTCTCACAAGTCATGTCTCTTTTCAGCAACGGGGACCGTCTGCAGGAGGCTCAGAAAGGTCCACGGTGAGGCACAAAGCCTTCTTTCAAATCCAGTTGATATTTCAAACACAGCATGAGGTACTTTCCACCTATGAATGCCGAGACGCCTGTGCACGGGGAAATGCTTGTGCCTTCAGTAATTAAACCCTCTCATATGGGAGGTAGGATTTTCTGGTTTCCACAGCGCTCGCTGTTTTTCCATGTTTATCGTTTCCCCAGAGGTATCGGTGGTCACTGGAGACACTAACGTTTATATGGTGAATTAACTTACGAAAGAGGAAAGTTTCACGACTATTAAGACTTTTAAGCCCAGGAATCCACCTCTTCATCAGGGTGCTGAGAAGATTTTTTCTAGTTTAACCAGCTACCGAGTGAACCCAAGAAACGGGACGCTTTTGTGGCGACAGATTTTAAGGCTCTGATGTAAGCAGGCAGGAGACAAAAGTTCAGAGGGGATTTTTACAACCGTAAGCCTGTGTCACTGTTGCAAGCTGCTGACTCAACTGTGTCACCTGCACATTTCTCAGAGCGGCTCATTTTTTTTCCAGTAACATCATGTTCTGAGGAAGTTTATCATGAAACGAGTATCACGAACAGTCATTCTGAGCAGCAGAACAGCTTTGATAAGTGTCGACACGCATCTGACTTCGCTTTGAGCTCCTAACACTATTCATCACATTAAACACTCGGCTCTGCTGGACTCCCTGTTCCTAGTAAACACAGAGTGATTTCTAATTGCCATAATACAGCCAGTTAAAAAAATGTAGTATTTTAAAATTAATTTTAGGTGGTGAAATGAAATACCAGGATGATTCAGATGCCCTGGAAGTGTTCAGCCCCGAACATAAAGCCGTGGGCTCATTTATGTTAATAACGGCGCTCGAGAGTTCAATCTGCATGAAAAACACGGTCCTCTATAAAGCCCTGATATGTGGTTATAAGGGTGCAGGTTCTTTTAAATAAGTCTAAGTTTAAGTAAGCGTTGTGTGTAAATATCCAGTTTTAATTAGTGTATTGCCAAGAAATTATACAACTAGACTCGGCGATGCTGTAATTATTTTAGGATCTACAAAACCCTCCCTCGGCTGGTGGTAGCTAAGTGTTCCTCCAAGGTTACGCTGCAGACGCGCTGGGAGCTGAACCGAGGGAGCCCGAAGCCCTGTGGACCCAGAATTAGAGGGCTGCAATAAGAGGTGCTAAGGTGGTTGTTGTTTTTTTTTTTAATTTGCACATTAATTTACAGTTATACAAATAATCCAGAGCATGTGGCAGAACTCTCTAGAAAAGCCCAGTGTCCAGGAGGAGCCGGTGGGGCCAAGGTGAGGCGAGGGCTGGCAGCTTTCCTGCCCTGCTTTGCTGGGTGATATGGACACAAACCCCGGCGACTCCATCAGCGGTTCCCTCTCATCCTCCCCTCCTGGCACTCCCCTCTCTTCACACCAAGGCACTTCTAAAAGACTGCGGCTGGACACCACGATACTGGAAGCTGTAGAAATATCTGCTGAAGATTAGATAGTACAAATGTGACGCAAAAATAAGGATGCTGGGCATGGAAGCTAAGTCACGAGGATCAGCCAGCTCCACCTTCCCCCACAGGCTTTCCTCTCCCTTCAGAGTCGCTTCTTGTACCTCCTCTGCTGACACCACCCGCGGGCAAACTTTAATTAACAGTAAAGCCCAGGCAAATCATGTCACTCTCTTTACTTATTGTCCTCTCCATTGTGTGGCTTGGAGTTTCCTCTCCAGAAGGCCGTTACTCCTCTATTCTTTGTACACAACAATGACCTCCTAACTTGGGTAACTTTTAGCCCCGAGCAGGCTGACTGCCCCCAGGTTCACACGTTAGTTGTCCTTGGGTTGCCTCCCCTTGGACAACAGGGTACCAAGGTAAGTCTGGACTAAAGCCTTGATCTACTGGAGGCAGAGAAGACTGAAAGGGATGGGTCTGGAAGACTGTGATGCTTGTCTAGGGACTCGTCAAGCTTGCACAAGACCTAGAGCACAAAACTTGATGCTTATGGATGCAGATTAGGCGTCTGTAGGCAAACACCACGTGCCCAACAAGTCTGGGCTTGTCCAGACAGCAGAGCGACACCCAGCGCAGCGTCACCCTCTCCACAGAGACACTGCATACAGAGGGCTGGGAACTGAGGGGGCTGTCCTCATTGCCTGCTAGCAGAGAAAATAGCGCCTCCACCGAGCACGCAATCTCTGGGTGGCCACCAAGGTATGCTCCTACTTCCCCTGAGTCACGCAGGACACCTCCAGAAATCAACAAAAGGGTAGAATGACTAGCAAAGGCACCAAAGAGTCTCCACAAGGAACATGTCACCCCCTCATCTGCCTCTGACTGACTCCATGGGCAAAATACTGCACAGTCCTAGAAACAACACAACGCCCTCGGTGGGTGATTCAGGCTCTACTGTCTCACAGCCCAGACCCTGCCAGGTCTCCACCTCCTCCAAGTACTGGAGAGGAAGCTCCACAGACTTAGACTGACTTCCCAAGGACTGATGCACTTAGGGTTAGGCAGGCAACTACGCTTACAGACCGCCGTGGAGAACCCAAGTAGATAATCCCTCAGCCAAGTCCAAAACTAGCAGCGTAAGTCCAGTGGGAAGAGGCTGCTGGAGGTGGAGAGCAGCAGCAGAGCTCTGCACGATGACTGGGACTCTCTTCTGTTTTATCCTAAGTTTGTGTTTAGTAGGGCAGGATGCCCTGTCTACATTCCTTCACAGGCTAAGAATGGACATTTATTAACAAGTACTTGGGCGGACAGCCCAAAACTCTAGACTCCTGGCCTGGGACGGTACAACAGAGAAGGCCAGTGACCCCCATTTGTGTTTACTGTACTTCTACAGACACATGTTGGTGTGATAGGGGCATTCGCTTTCTCAGGTTCAGGCCAAGGTCAGGCCAGAACAGGGACAGGATTTATTTTCTCTGTGTAATCTGCCCAGACTGTAGCCCAACGAGGGCCTCCAAGTTCACTAGTTGTGAGTGTATCGAGAGGGATTCAAGACTGACAAAGTAAACAGAAGGGGCAGAGAGGGACCTTCTCAGTCCTTATCTAATTTCACGTGCTCATCCCATGTGTGGCAAATAGGCTGGTTCCAGGGACGACAACGGTGGGATGTCTCTCCCCAGGGGGCTGACTCCTCCAGCAACTTAAGACACGCTCTTGGCGCAGAGGTGAGGACTTGAGATGAATCTCTTGCTAGAGGCTGTGTTGGTCAGCTGAGTCTATGCTGTTCTCTTCCCATGGTTGAAGGCTTGCCTCTCTAGACCCTCCTACTCCTCCCCATGTGTGGCATAGTGCAATACACAGGGATGCAGAAATGTGGCGGTGGGGCAGAGTCCCTCTGTCAAATGCCCTCTTTGCCTGTAGTTGGGACAATCTGAAGATCGCACAGGGCTAGGACTTCTAAGTTTGGACCATGCTTAGCAGCTTGGCTCGCCTGCCCTGAGACAGCCATCAGGCTTGTTCTAACAGTGCTCCGAAAGTAAACTATGAGACTTTGACTGGCTTTACGTGAAAGGCAGAGCTTTTGCTGATGGGCGGCAACCAAGCAGGTAGCAAGAATGAAAATGGAAAAGGAAATCCACTCATAGGGACCTTTACAACAAACCAAAGCAACTCAGGTAAAAAGGAAACCCATCCATTATGGTTTATAATGCAGAAACATCCAATTCTTCTTTGCTTGCACTACTGAAATACAGAAATAAAGGAAAAAACCCATGATGGATGGGTTTTGGAAGGCTCAGAGTTCAGCTCAGGATGGACGTGATCCCAACATTTCAGATTCTTATCTCATCGTAATTGGAATAGCTGAACCTCTCTTGTCTGCAGAATTAGGCAAGACATCCTGTGAGAATGGGCTCTTTTTCACAGCAGTTTAGTCCCCAGACACATGAAAGAATGAAAACAAGAAATGGAACAGAACATTTTTACTTGTGAATAATGGCTTCATTCGGGCAGTTTAGAACAAAACTTCATTGGAAGAGCTGGGGAGGAAGTTCTTGCTGCCAGTATGCCCATCCCTAGACACATTCTTCCACAGAGCACATAAACACTCCCCTAAAATGATAATTTATCTAAGAAACTCCCATTCTGTAGCAATCAAGAGAAAAACAGAAAGGGAAGAAAGTACATGTGGGCAGGAGATAACACTGTTCACTCTTCTTCCCTGAAGAAATCATTGAACCAAGTCAAAGAGCCCTGCTAGATCTACCTTCGCTCTTGCAGCAAAGTCCTTCTTTGCCTACTCTGGCTTTTCAGGATGAGCAGGAGACGGGAAGGGTGACTTCCTCAGGTGCAGAACAATTACTGCATTAACCCAAAACATCTCTGTTTTAAACCCTCCCAAGGTTCAGAGACAGAGGTGAATTCCCAGAAGACACAGTATCTCCACTGACTACAGAGGGAGAGTGAGGATTTTGGGTTCATAGCTGGTGCCTCACTTTAATGCCTAATGTTAGGTGGGATGAAATCCAAGCCTTAGTCCAGGTACCATGTTAACATAGACCTGAAAGAAAACTTGCTTTCCTCCCTGTATCTTGCCACGGGCGATCTCTCTTGACATGCCGCGCTTCTCTATCCTTACATTTATTTCTGGCTACTTGTTTGTTTTTAACTCTGAAGAGTGTAAATTACGAGTATTGCTGAGTTATCCTTGTGTTGCTGTCCTTTATCTGGTTCATTTGCAGGAGGGAATAATGATCTGTCACCAAGGTAAATTCACTGCCCGGCAGATAATGCCACAGTGTTTCTGCTGCCCATTTCACAGTAAGACATTCTTTTTCAATGATGTTGCATCTCCGTTCTCGTGGGAACAGTTTACGGCTGACATAGCAATAGTAGTAATAACAACTTATATTTACATTGTACACGGGTTGATCTTTACTCCTCTCTCCTGCTAACAGCGGACGGCACGCAGTCCTACTGTAAATGCACCCTTCTCGGCCATGACCGACAGAGAGTTGGACTCACTGATACTGAACTGCCTCATTCCTCAGCTGTTCACTCAGGTTGTCGTGTCCGTTCCACCTCCTTCTGTTATTGCTTTAAATTGAGCTGGGGGTCACTATCAAACTGCTGCTCTAAGCCTTCCCTCAAATCTGCAGGGTTCCCCTCCTGCCTCAAAACCGCAGCCACCCCAGCCCATCAAGCTGCTGTCCATCTTCTGCTTCTCCCCTCTTCCCTTCCTCCTGCAGCTCAAGCGAGGGCATGCTCTGCTGTACGATAAAATTGGCTCCCCTCTGTACGGCGGGGGGACGCAGCCAGCTCTCTGCATTCTGCTATTGGAAATTTCCTGAGAGCGAATTCCCTGATTTTTAAGGACTTTGAGGTATAACATGTGGGAAAACCGCAGGGGGTCTGCACTGCAAAGCTGGTCAGCTGGGGACAACCCCAAACCCCAGCAGGTTTTCAGATGGGGATGCAGCTGTCAAAGAGCCTTGTGTTACAGAGACGAATTTAAAAGTGAGGAGCAGAAGTAGAAAAATAACCGGGACAGAGGTCTAGATTCTCTGTGAGCGAGTGTTGCAGGCTACGTAAGAAGTATTTCTCCCTTACGATCCCGGGAGAAGACATGTCAGCAACGGCTTTGGCCCACCGCGGTCTGAAGACGGTGTTGACCTCCTTGTGCCTGGCTACAGGGTAGTAGGAAACTGCTAGTAAGGCGATGCACCACCCGAGCACCGCTCCTCCCTCTGTCACCCAGTGCTGCAGTGGGCTGGGGCAGGGAGCCCAGGGGCTGGGGTGTCAGCCCCGTGTCCTGCAAAGGCCAGAGACAGAAGAAAAAGCCTCGGGTCCCTGGAAGCAGCCCTATCACTTTGTTGTGCCTCCTTTTGCCAGTGTCAGGAGCGAGGTGCCCCCTGCTCATGCCAGAGTGTGGCTTGCAGCGCATCCCCTTGCTTCAAGTACGAGTGAGGGAGGGTGGGAGGTAATGATTAGAGACACTCAGAAATGATTACATTAATTGAATCTTATGAAAATGGAAAACAATGCCAGTGTGTAATAACAAAAACCCACTATAACCACGTACAGCTCTCGTTTACCAGCAAGTGCTTCACTGACTACAGATTTACTCTGGGGCACAGCAGGGAACTTTTCTCCTTTAAATTTAATCAGCCCTTTTTTGCCTTTTTTTTTTTTTTTTTTTTCTTTCAGAGAAAAATACCAGCTATCAGATCCGTGTTTCCCATCCACTCCTAAGACTCCTCAGTGCAGTGCCTGGAGGTGATAGTGTGAACTCACTCAAGAATGTGAAGGCATTTTATAAATCATTTGGTTTCAGCAGGAGGGGGAGAAAGGGAAAAGGCAGAGGGATGATATAGTTTACAGCACATCCTCGGCAGTAACTCCCAACTGTCAAACTTCAGCATTTTCTTCAGTTGCAACAGTGGTTAACAAAAAAACGTGAAGACAGCAGACGTGAAACGCACACAGCGAGCAGCACATCTAATCAACCGGCACCCCCCTACCACCCCGCCGCCAAAATCTAACTGGACACTATCACAACCCAGAAAAAAAAAGAGTTGTACAACTGAAGATAGGGCACTGGTGGAAGAAAAAGGAGCAGAAACGAATAACATGAACTGCGGTAAACAACTTGCAGCGCCCTTTGTGTGCAAGATAACAATAGCAGAGTTAAAGGAGTGTGCTTACGAGCGTGCCTCGCTCGCCTCACCTTCCTCCTGCCCGCTTTTGCCATGCTTACTACCTCACTCCTGGGAAAATATTTGTGAACCATTGCAAATAAAAGTCTCCTTCTCACTTTCCAAGAAACGGAGCTGGTATTTTTCCATTTCAGTCACACTATGGCCAGGCTTCGGAGGGGATTTTATTCTCGCACCTCTGCAAGAGTCACTGTAAACTTTCTTTCCGTTTCCTATCCAGCAACTTTTGCAGTTAAAAAGTAGTATCTGCAATTTAAAAAATAGTATCTGAGCAGCGATAGGAATGACAAGGCTTTTCCTGGGAGCTTGGTCTCACCAAAGTGCCCTCCCTGGCCAACAGCAAGAGTCCATCGCACAGCTTCCAGGAGCTGTGCATTGCTCTTCATGTGCACAACTTCAGATCTACAAAATTAAGGCTACTCGGAAAGCACCTGATTTACCAACGAATCTGCAATGTATGCAGATGCACAGATATTTTTCCGAGCGTGCAAACCAAACATGAGTATGACGGATGGAATCCATTTGAACGAAAATCACCTTGTACCTGCAAAACCAGGTATGATTCATCCAGGTACTACACCACACAGAAACCAGAGGAAGGTGTGAAATAATGACATACATTTCCAAAGAGTCTGTATGTGTATATATATATTTGGAAAGGTCTAGAGTCAACAGAATACCTCCTGCCTCGGTCAGGAAGTCAGAACAAAAGAACATGAGTGCGAGCGAGAAAGCACGATCCCTTATCGCAGCTCTCAGCAGTGGCCCTGTGCTACACGCTGACATTCACGGCCGAATGAACCAATCTCTGGCTGCAGCAACGGAGATTTAGGTGGCGATGGTCCTAAATATGGTGAAGGATAAGTGTGTAAGAGAGGAAAAAAATTATGGTTTGTTATGAAGGTGCAGGCTGGCTGGGACTGGAATCCTGGGGGACCTCTGGTGCTCTGGATGGACTTGTTGAGCAGCAGAAAGACATTGCCTCTCCGGTGCTGGAGAGGGGCAGTCAGCCACACTCCACCGCATCGCCGCTGCCTCCACCTCGAGCGGGAGGGGAGGATGCTGTAGCTGGCCGGCAAACGCTGCCTTCCCCCCTTGTGCCTCCTGCAGCTCGTGGAGCGAGAGAGCCAGTGCTTCACCAGCTCTGCAGAGCACAGCTCCCAGCACACACTTTAAACTTCCAGTGGTTTGACCACAGTGGGCACAATTTTGGCCAGGGACCGCTTCCCATCGCATGAGAGCAGCGGCGAGCCAGGCTGGGTTTTGCTGTTGGGCTCCTCGAGTGAAGGGCTCCCACTCCCTTCCACAGCTGACTGGCACCGCTGCAAAGAGACGCTACCTAAACAGATGTGAAGCGATGAGTCCTTCGGATCAGCGGCTGATTTCAGAGTGTGCTTTTATCCACAGGCCCTGTATTTATAGTTCAAGCCTTTTCAATTAATACGCACACCCTAAAAGAATTAAACTACTAATTATCACATTTTACCGTGGTTCACAGAACTTTCATCAGATCTAGTAAATGAAGTCACGAGTTCAGCAGAAGAAGCCTTACTGCGCCAAATTATGTCAGGGGTATATCATGTTGATAATAAAAGATCACTTGGTTGGAAGCCTAACCTAGAAGGTTGGGGAGGCGTAAAAAGTTCACATTTTGGATCGTGCTGCTCTGGTGTGGGCGTTTTGTGGGTTTTTTCCTGGTTATTGTGGAAGGCAATTTTCCTGCAAGTAAAATTTTCCCTTTGTCTTACGTTACACGCATTAGGAAATTCTTACATCGAAAGACGAATAGATAGGTTTGGGGGTTTGTTTTGCAAGTGAGGCCTCGGCATCACCATCTCTTCCCACTCATAAATCCCCTCCTTACTGGACAGAAAATTAGAACGATGCCCATATCACAAATAAACTTCTTTCCCCGAGTGCCCAGCTTCTCGGTGGGCATCAAAAGCATCCTTCAGCCTGTGGTCTGCTCGGGCAGCAGCAACTACCGACGCAACACAACCCTCAGCTGTTAATTAAAGTCTCTCAAGAAGACGTATGAAAATAAAACCGGTTGTCGTGAAAACGGAGCCTGCTCACGGCTCCAGCCGCCCTTCCCAGGACCCCCGGAGGACCGGCTCAAGTTCGCGCTGAGGCACCTCTCAACATGCAAAAGTGGGTAGAAGGAGCCGGTGCTGCGGCAGAGGAGGGGGCAGCAGCCTGGCACTGCTGTGGGACAAAGAAAAGCCTTGGCAGAGCAAGGAAGGGAAACGTGCCTCATCGAGGCATGGGAGCTTCCTGGGAGGAGGCTCCTGGCCAGCCCGTTTCCAAGCTCCCCTCTAGATGGCCCTTGCTGTTATCTCGTGGATAAATACACGTGGAAAAGAATGGAACAGAGCAAAAATGTATTTTGAAATGACTTAGACTAATCGCAGCTGTATTTACGCACCTTATCCACTGGAAAGGTTCATTGCCTTTTTCCTGTACACACACGGAGAAATAAAAATATATACTCTAGCCACATTTTTCTTTCTCCTTTCCTTTGCAGCATTCAGCTACTCCAAGCGTAATGAACGTTTCATGTCTTTCAAGCGCTGCTTTGTCATGCTATAAGCATTCATTTCATGCTTTGAATATTTCCTGTCATACTCGCCTTGGATGAATTTTTTGTGGGAATGCTTTCCTTGAGAAGGTTAATGGTTAGCAGCAGTGAAAACTGAAGTCCTCTGTCAGTCCTCAAGCCTCAACCGCTGCAGGTCACCGAGGAGAAAGGCTCTGCGCTCGGCCCCAGCAGAGGCTGCAGAACTGACCCTGCCTGACGACCGCGTATCTCGCCCGATTGACAGCCAACACCCTTCGCTGTTGCCATCGCAGGGTCCTCTCAAGAGAGTGCCAGCTCCTGATAAGCAGGCTAAATCCTGAGCCTCGAAGAGGACCCGCTAAATCCCAGAAATGGGGTAACCGTGCCTCGCAATCTGGACCACAAAATCGCTTGACTTTGAGCATGAATCTCAATGAAAATATGGTAATAAAGGGGAAAATGGTGTTTTCTTTCCTAATTATTCAGATGCTTCTTTACGACAGCCATGAAACTGGCTGGAAAATGCAGCTGGATGCCACAAAGTTTCAGTTCTAGACTAGTATGATTAAAATATTGTATTTCTAGTTCTTGTTGGAATCTATCTGTAATGAAATAAGATGAAAAAAATGCAAGACGAAATCACACATAAGTTAAATTTATAACCAGACATATCTGCTTTTGTTTCCTTGGGAAACGCTGGCTCTCAGAACTGCCTACACGCACTCTCTCTCAGGGGGTGATGAAACACAGGTTTGACCTCATTAGACCTTTGTCAGCTCATGGGTCCTGTTAAAGTCAACAGCTGATTCTGCCCAGCCCGCAGGAAGGCAGAAGGAACCAGCCCCACCACGGCTCCCCTGCTTGGCCAGAGCTGGACAAAAGTCCCCATTGCTGTCCTCAGCAGACAACGTGATCCACAGGGGTGCAAATCCGTACAGAATTTGGTCCTGGCAAGTTACAAAGGTGCAAACAAGCTGACATCACCAGGAGCTTTGGCTTCAGCGCCAGCTATGAGATTCCTTATTGAAAATGCTAAGGGCTTTTTTTTTTTTTTTTTTTAAAGCTTTTTCTGAGGAAAGTTAATTTTAGATTAGTCCCTCAGGCTGTGATAACTCCTCAGTGTTGCTCTGTAAACAAGAGAGGAGAATCTTCTTGCATTTATAAGATTCTGATGCAAATGATGCCGTGAAGAAAAACACTAATAAAAGCTGCCATTACTGTATCACCCTGTTTGCCGCTGTAACCGATCAAAAACTTTCTCTGCAAGGCTTGGTTATCTGCTGCAAATGAGGTGTTTCAGGAACGTCAGTCACCTGAGACTACGTACTTTCAACCAGAACCAGTTTCAGGACGGCGTGTGCAGAGAACTGCTTGTGCCCGCGCCCTCCTCAGGTGGGAATTAAGGGGCCCGTCCAAGCTGACCCTCCAGAAACCTCAGGTCCTGCCGCGCTTGCGGCACACCCTCGGTGAGTTAGGCGGAAGGCTGGTTGGCACCAAGTTCAGTCACAGCTGAGAGAGCCCACAGGCCGCCGGACTCCACCTGAAGCAGCGGAGATGGGAGATTAGGCATGGCCGGAGAAGAAGGGATGGCCGCGGAAGGCAGACTGGTTTGGCTGGTCAAAAATTTGGCCGTTGAAGCCATCGAAGGTCTCCCAGCTACCAGTTAACTGATAGCGTAGCTGAGTGGTGGGGACACCCGCGAAGAACGGTTACGTTTTCTGCCCGTCTCAGCCTGAGGGGAGGGTTCAAACAGCGAGCTCTGCATCCCAGAAGAGCGCCCAGCCCTCAGGCCAGGCGAGCATCGCTTCCTCCGGCTGAAGCCACCCCACTGCACGAGACACAAACACCAGGTTTTGGGACCAGAAAGAAAGCAGACAACACCGAGCTGGACACCACAGCCTGTTCGTTAAGGCACAGAGGTCTTTCCACGAGCTGCTTTTGCATTTTCCCAGGTTGCACATAATCCCCTCCTTCCTCCCAGCCAAAACTGCATTACACCTGCACGACCAGCCTGGCCTAGAGAAGCAGAGGAAACCTCTCCTTGCCTGTGTTCCCACTACTGCTTCTCCTTCCCCACAGCCTGAGGACCAGGATTTCTTCCTTTTGATTTTAGGCATGGAAAAGCAAGCCTATACTTTTGCATTTTTTTCAGGGTTAATACTCGAGTCCAGCCCTACTTAAGCAAAGAATTCACAGATGATATTTACAAGTCCGGTGTAATTACTGCAGGGTTGAAAAACGAGTTCTGTGAGTTACGGTACATCATTGTTTTTCTTTTTTCTTTTTTTTTATGTTACAAAGAACAATGTGCCTTTCATTTCCTGCAGTGCTGTTAAGGTACTTGCAGCTCAAAGCAGCAAGAATACATTAAAACTGAAAAGCACTTGGTTTGGGCATTAAACATTTTTATTTTTTAGATAAATGCCTCTCCCTCTACAGAAACTGTTGGAGCAATGAATTTGGCACAGGCTTGTCATCAGCTGTAATAACGAACGCTGTCTTGCTGACCTGAAATGGGAGAATTTACCAACTTGTTTAAAAAGAATCCGCTAATCTACAGTTAAAGTGGTGCGCTCCCAACCTGGAGTGATCACATCACAACACCCCGTGCTCGAGAGACACCAGTGGGCTGCAGAAAATGACACAGCATTCTTCTGCTTTACACAGCACGCTTCGCGCGGACCTTTACGCCGCCGTTACCGATCCGCCAGGGCGACCACATCAAACACCAGCATCGCTTGGTGGATGTCTGACATCCATTTACTGACAGCAGTGACACAGCGCCGTACCACAGTGATTAACCAGTTGGTGCGACAGCCTCCTGGCCTTTCTCCGGAGTCAAACTCCAGCAGGATTTGACTTTTAATATTCAACGAAGCTCTGAAAGCTGGAATAGCAAACTTGCAGACAAAAAAAAAAAAAAAAAAAAAAAAAAAAAGGAAAAGTTTTCCTACAAAAGTTTAAAATAATCCTACTTACAAAAAGAAAATCTATCTGATAGCGGTTTCCACGACTGAAAGAGAGAATAAAAGCCCCAGAGAGAGCCCACAGCAGTGCTGAGCTGGGAATTCAGTTGTTCCTGATCCCCAGGCATGCAGTCACTTCTCTACAGCAGACTAGCCACTTTGTCATCCTCAGTTCGCTCAAAACTAGTTTGTTTATAAAATACAACACCAAAGCAGTGCATTTAACAAGCTCTTAAAAATCAATAACTTTTTTTTTTTTGATTGGGCGAATTGCAAAATCACTTTGTGGTGCCAACTGAAATGAAGCTTTTACATACCATTAAGCAACTACAAAAGTAGGGAATTTTCCACACGGGTGTTCCACCCAGCTGGTCAGAAAAAAAAACTCAGTCGATCAAAATATCAGGACCTCAGAACATGCTCCTGCCTTTCACATGAAGCTGCTGGCCTCTTTCATCACCCCTCCTGCAGATTTCCTCATCCACATAACAAACAGCCAAGTTCTGGCTTCTCCTCCTCTCCCCAAGAAGCTCTTTCCCGTGCTAACAACCCCGAGAGACAGCAGCACCCTGCACACCGTTCAGTTACACGTTAGCTTTACCCCTGGGTCCAGGACAAGGCATCTGGACCTCGGACCACACACGCACCAGCAAGCCCTGTCTCGCCTGTGTGTTTGCTTTTCATGACCACCATGCTGGGTATCTCTCTCGCTCTAAAAAAAATTAAATTTCTGTAAATTTTTACACTAGTGATGGGGTAAGTGACTGCCTGAAAATTGTTCTGGCTTAATGAAGGCTGAAGAAAAGGCTCGAGTTGGCATTAAAGCCACCGCTGAGAGCAGAAGATGTCACCATCTTCCCCGAGCGCGATGATGCCGCTCCAGAAAACGCCACTCTAAAGGCCACGAGCAAAAAGGAGCGGCTCTAAAGCAGAAAAGCTTTCCTTCCCATGAACTTCTCTTTAGGGAAGGTTAGATATACAGGCTTTCCAAAACAACACATACAATTTGGAATGATAAATTAAACTCTGCAGGAGGAGGCCGCCTTTTTCAGGGCTGTATAGTTGACCCTTTTGAACCTACATTACTCAAGGTATGCAAAAATATATGTGTATAATAAATAGCTCTAGAATTTATGGAGTGGAACAGAAAGGATATTAACAGGCAAGTAGAGAGGCTGTATAACCCTCACAAGGCCTTTAAAGATTTATTTTTTTTAAATGAAGGAATGCATGCATGTAAAAGGTAGCGCTTAATCGATACACCTCCTTGTGCCTTCCAGAAACACGTGCAAAATGGTCCCAAATCCGCCCTCAATCTGGTCATTCCGCTGTTAGCATCAGTGGGAATAAGATTATTCACAATCCTGGTTTTCTTTTGATTTAAAGAGAGAGAGAAAAAAATATTCCTCTCTGTGTGGGCTCATTCCCACTCCCAGTAAAATCAATTACGGAACTCCCATGGACTCTGGAGGGATTTGGATCAGGCCCTGTAGAAGTGGGTCTGCAGCAAGTGCAGAACAAGGCGGTTAATATGATTTATTGCGTCCGTTCCTGTGCGTGCCGTTTTTCATTTTCTAAAGCCTGCAGTTGTGCTTTCATCCTCACGTTCGGGAGATAAGAGCTGCAGATCTGTGTTGATCTACACCCTGGCTACGCTGGGAGCTGGGGGCTGCGTGTGCTGGGAACGAGCTCAGCGCCTGCCCAGGGGGAGCAGCCCCTTTAGATGCATTCATAAAGAAAATTTCCCACACAGGCACGGCAAAAGGTGCAGAATAAGCTCGGAGGCTTCTGCTGGGGTGGGGAAAAATACCCTTTAGTAAAACTGAGAAAAAGAAAAATCCTTTTCCCATTTATTAAAAAAAAAAAGTACCTTTTGCAGGTCACTAGTAAAGTTCCAGGAATTCACTAAAAGCTTGTTTTACAAGGAAGGCTCAGGCTGCAAATCAGAGATATTTCATTTCACTAGGCTCTTACAGATTTTACATTATTAAACACTAACATTGCTGCTTTTGGGGGCGGTTGTTGAGTAGCAGGTTTCCTTAAGACTAAGGAACTGCAGGGTAGGAAGAAATGGGGTTTAATAGCTGCGAAAGAGTATTATCTAAACACAAAATAATAACATGCTCGGTACCTAATATATTCTAAATTACAACATGATTTAATAAACATAGGCAACATATTCCCCACCAAAAAAAAGCAGAATTGGCAGAACAAAAATCACAGTTTAGTCAGTTCCGCTCTTAACCTCGCAGTCCTTTGGCTACAAATTAGAATTTCTGTGAACAGGATTGATAAGGGAAATTAGGCACTGTCTTTCAGAAACAACAGAAATGTTTTAAGATGATATGTTTAGAGATGAGCAGCACAAAATCTATCAAAATATGAAACCTTTCCTATTTTAATGGGAGGAAAATACAGGAAACCCAAAAGCCAAAATTTTACCAGCCCGATGAGTCCTGTGTTCTACAACATATTCTCATATTTTAAAGGTTTTTTTACATACCTAAGCCTCCTCTTCTTCCCTCAATTCTGTCTGCAGTTTAAACCCTGACCCAGTGCAGCCCAGCTCGGAACCCAGCCCTTCAACCCCACTCCCACTTGCAGCTCGTTTGGTTGCTAATCAAGACCCCAGAACACCCCCTGAACAGCTGTAGGTATTTGAGGCAAAAGCAGTTACTTGCTCTGAGAAAGGGCGGTCACAGCTGTAGTATTTTACATCCCATATTTCTACAGGAGGGGGATTTCCACATCCCCAAAACGGTGACGGGTTTTAGAGACGCCAACCTTTCGCACAGGCTGGTTTCAGTAGACCTCACTACGGCAGAGCCCCCCCTTGACATTTAGGTCTGGTTATGGATTTAAAACGTCAAGAAAAACTATTAATAATAATCACTTTCACTTTGGGAGACGTTATTTCTAAGTCCGAAATAGAAGCCGTAAAACAAAACCCAGCGGCCGATGGGCCAACGAAAATTGTTGAGGTCTACCTTAGCCAAACACCGGTGGGAAGGGCAGCTGTTCCCGTACACCCACCCGTATCCTCTCACCGACAGTCCCTACAGAAATCCACTCTTATCGAATGATTTTTTTTCGGGCCGCTGTACAAAGCTAGCCGTTGGTTCAGCAGAAGCTCTTGCTTCTACTTGAAAGCTGTCCCGCTGCAAAGAATATTGGTGCTCCCCAAAGTCACAGCCCTGCTGCTACTTCCAGGCGAGCCCAAGCCGCTGCCACCTGAACCAACGGGATTGTGAACATGCGGAAATGGAGCAACGAGCGCTAGCTGAGCCTTCCTGACCCGTTTACCCATAGTATCTACAACCTTTAGAGCACAGAGACGACGGCGGTAGCCCCCGTACCAGCCCCGCAGCGGGTACCTGCCCGCGCAGCCCACAGGAGCGCGGTCCTGCCCTGAAACGGCAACCTTCGGGAGCGTTGCTGCTCGCGTTTGCTCAGCAGGTTTTTGCAGAAGAGAATGGATCTGCAGCAACATATTTCAAAGCAACCATTTTGTTCCGCGGGACCGTCTGCGATCCTGCACTCTGAAATGATGGCTGGCCACATCCCGAAAGTTCGGTACTTCAGTGTGTCACGCCAGAGCATCCATAAACAAAAGGAAGTTAAAAGCACAGAGATAAAACTGAAAGCGAGGAAGCACACACCCCTAGGGGGTCATGATTCACGGCCCAGGGACTGAAAGCCTTTGCTACAGAGGAATAAGGATAAGGGTTGCATACAGGAGGCTCTTTAATTGCATATCCCTAATTAAAATCATTTCTAAAGGGTAAAAAAAAATGTCCCTCTCCAGGACTGGAGAAACAAATGCTACCTTAGATTAGTGAAACGGCAGCATTTTAACGATGAGGAGAGCACACGACCTATCTGTAGCTATCCCGTGTCAATTGTGCTGGATCATCTTTTTATATTAGACATAGGGGAAAAAAAATCGTGATAAATATGGGCTGTTTTAATATCCCAAAGCAGGAGCAGCAGGTAAGAACTTACCATTTTCTGGCTGGTCCTTAATATCAGCTTCACTTGGCTGGCTGGGACTTTCAGATTGACTTGAATCTGAAAAACATAAAATACAGCCAAAAATTACAGGGTCTGCTGTGGAAAATAGATGAGAGGCGCCAGACTTCCTCAAAAGGCTGAGAGTACAAACTAAGGACAGGAGCGTTGCACTAGGACATGAGAATGCAAACGTCCCGTGCCTAGGTAGTATTTTTGCGAGGGAAAAAAAAAAAAAAGGGAATAGTGTTTACAGCACCGCACAGAGTGCTTGGCGTGTGTGCGAGCATAAATTAAGCTTTGAGAATCCTTCTTTTTAAAGAAGGCGTATTTAAGCGACTCTCCTACATGGTTTGGAGAACGCAGCCTCTCTGCTGTATACAAACCAGAGCCTTCATCCAACACATAGTAAAGCCTCAAAACATATTTTCAGGCAGGCGTATAAAGGTAACTAAGCAACACCACAAAGTCGTGGGGACGCTGTGGTCTACACGCTCCTGGAGCAAAAGCTGCCCAACTGATAGAAGCGCTGATTTTTGCCGTAATTTCGCAGCGGTAACTACTAGGAGGCGACGGAAACGTCCGGCATCGTCCCTGATTTGCAGCGGTATAAATGAGAGCAGGTACTGGATGAACTGCTTCAGAACTTGTGCAAAGAGCGGCTCCTACAAACTCCCAGCTCACGCTCTCCAACCGCCACGGGTTATCTGCCTAGAAAAATAGAAGGTCCTATAAAAGGATATGTGTAAATATGAGCGGTTTGCATTTTTTACGCGTTATTAACTCGACTTTGCGTGATGATGATCGCTCTTTGGTTCAAAAATTATTCTTTGCAAAGGCTTTAGTCAAACAGAGTTTTCCTCCCTAATTGCTTCTATCTCTATGAATTGGGGGGAAAGGTGCCTTTACCTGTGCGGAAAAATTCTTTGTTTAAAAAAACCCCTTAAACTACTGTTTTCGCAATTGATACAAATAGAAAAAGATTTTTTTTTTTCCCCTCAGAAATCGTTCTGTAATTTATTGATCCCATTACAAAAGTTTTTGCCGTGAAACAAAACTTAGGAACTGAAACCCCTGGCTACTGCACCAAACCCAGCCCCGGTCGTGGTAAAGCCCATTTTCTGACTTCACCTTGACTTTGCAGAGTTTAGAATTAGCTGTCTGAAATTTGACCACATTTCAGGGAGAAGTCAATGCGAGATCAAAAGGTCGCGACACTTAACTGTGATTAAATTGAAAATCTTACTTCTATTGCAACAGAGTGATAACACCACCCCTTCTTTTTCTTTGAGGTATTAATAGCGCTGGAAGAAGCAGTACTACTAGTGACCTTGGGTCAAGCAATGCTAATTTATTGCTTTAAAAAGGTTCCTTGCTTTTAAGCAAATGAAGATTTTAATTACCGCAGAGCACTATAAAGAAAATGCCTATTTTAAATATTCAAATTTTTTTTTTTTTTTTTTACCTGCTGACTGTATGCATTAGGTATCATTCAGAAGCTTAGAGGACAATCTTGTATAAATTAAAATCTACAAGTAAAAAAAAGGGCTCACCAAACAAATTTTGACAAATTTGGGAATATAAACAGTCAGAATATTTAGGAAAGAAAGCTTCGGTCCTGACACTTCTATTTAAAATCGATGAAATTCTCCTAAAAAGCGCTACGTTTCCCCGTGTGTCCAGAATCCACCCCCTCTCTTTTGTATTTAGCGTTTTTAATAATTTCTCCAATGAAGCTCAGTGATAAAAAAAATTATTCTCACTTCCGCAATTTTGTTTTAAATCCTGATCTTCTGAGCCACCTTTAACCGGAGCTCAGATCGGTGACAGCAGATAGACGACGCGCAGCGCGGTTGGATTCTGGACACTGGATTTCGGCAAGAAGTTTCATGTTTCCCATACCGCGAAGGTAGAAACAAAGGTAAAATATTAGGAATGTAAAATATTTAGTTAACATTCAAAGTCAACATTCAACGGATTTCATTTCACAGGGCAGGCATTAGGCTTTTGCTGATTTTTTAGGGTTTTTTTTTCCTCCAGCAAGCCATGGGTCAATCAGCGTTGGGGCTTTATGTTTAAAGTAGGGTCAGAATTCCACAAAAATCTCTATATTTGAAAAAGGTCCTGCAGACGTAGGGGGCTCAAAGCACGTTTTCCTTCCAAAATTTTAAACAGTCCAGCACAGCAGCGAGAGGGACGAGGGCTCGGCGGCAGCGGCAGGAGCTGGGCTCGGCGCTGGCGCTGGCAGCCCCCAGCCTGGCACCTTCGCTGGCCGGCACAGCCCCGCAGCCGGTGGGCAGCGCCGAGCCGGAGCTGCTCCTGGGTTTTGAGAAACAAAAGTACTTTTGTTTGCCTTGAGTGCTGCTTTTCCAACACCAAAGCAAGTGGCACAAGAGAGACTGTACCGGCCATAGGACGTTTGTTTGCATACTGAATCTTAACTTTCTTCTTTTATTACTCTGGCTGCTGCGATAACACTTTTCCTAATTCCGTTTCCCTCTAACCGACACCCTTCTGCTGAAATTAAATATTAATTTCCAAAAAAAAGGACAACAAAGGCTTTAAGAGCTATTCTTCATGGAGAGGCACAGGGCAACGAGGTAAAATTAAAACCGGTCTATTCGGCGGCAGAGATCACGGGAGGCTACCGAAAACACGTACCGGGCAAGCGTCTGCTCAGCATTGTTATGCAAGGTGGCATCTTGTGGAAACCCCAGATAAGAAGACTGAGTTAAGGCACTTAGCCAAAATGTTTATATGCAGAATTTTGCTTCCCTGATTTTATTCAGATGCCGCAGATGATCCGGTACATATAAATGTGCTGCCACATGGTTAAGGGATTGGCAAAATCAGAGCCGTTGTATTTTACAGTCTTGCCTAGGACGAGAGAGTCTTGCTCAGCCTCCACCGCTCGCTCGCTGCTTTTTCAGCAGTTGGCAGTAACTCCTGTCGGGGCTTTTTTGTTGTTTTGCACGTGGAAACTTTAAAATTCCAGTTTTCTGACTGTTTAGCGCGCTGCGGGCTCGGCTAAAACGGGAGGAGGAATGTCTGTCCTGCTGAGTCAGTGAGCCAAACAGGTGACCGGAGGAATAAATTAATTTTTGCCCATACATAATTGATATAAATGGAAGATCGTTTTCATAAGCATTTGCATTAAATCAATAAAATCACTTACTATAGAGCAGTTTAACAATTCATTTGATTTTCTCTTTTCTATATATTTGATAGCCACTCTGCAGAACAGTGTACACTTTAAGCCTATTTTCTTTAGCAGCAACACTGCCAGTTAAATTCTACCACCTGCAATAATTAGAGCCATTGGAAAACATACAAAACAAAATATACAGTAGATGCGAGCCCCCTCTTGAATCCGCGGCCCCCTGCGGCAACGAGTTTCATTGGTGCCTTAAGCTAAGGCTGGTAGGAAGCCAAAGAATCTGTATATTACAATAAAGTGCATGTTATTAAGGGGAGGATTTAAATGATTTCAGATGGAGTTGGAAATATTATAGCGAGGAACCACTATTACGATTGCTGATTTAGAAAAAAAAAATTAAAAAAAATCACTCAGGAATCTAGTTTTATATTTAAGGAAGCTTAACTTTGAATAGCACAATGGGTTTTATTTGGGGGCTTTTCTAGTTAAAGAAAAGTTAGGGGTTGGAATTTTTAACCCTGAACTAGCTGGAGTTAGTGTGAGTACATACACTGGAGTCGAGGTTACTGGGCGAGAGGAGCTCAGTGGGTTCTGGAACCAACCGTAATCACGGAGAAAGAGAATTAAAAGCATGTTGAAGCTATTTTACTCTCTGCTTCCAAGAATCAACCATGATTAAGGGATAAAGAACAAAAAAGCCAGCAACAAAACAGGCTGGTTTTTCCAAACCAGCATTGCCTGCTACGTCTCTGTTCTCTGCTCTTCTTCGGGTCTGTTTCTTACGCTTGTGGTTCGTTCCCCAGTGCGACCGAGGTGGTTCCACCTGAGACTCAGCTCTGCCTGACCTCCTGCCGTGAGCGGGCAGGGACCTTCGGCTCCAGGGTGGACTTCTCAATAGCCCCTTTTCCTTCTCAGCTGCAGCAGCTCCAGCCGGGCTGGACGATGGCTGCGTGGAAGCGGGGCTCGCGGCGCTGGAAGGCAGCGCTCCATTGTTTGGAAAGAATAAAACCTTCCCAGGAAAGGCTGGCCCGTGGACAGGACCAATGTCAACAGGCTGACAATGTTGTTCTTTTTGGTAGACTATGACACAGACGGTGAAGAGTTGTTAACGCTCCTCCACCAAAAAGGCCCGCTTTGAGCGTCGTGGCACTTGCTGGCGCTAAACCCCTTCAGGGCTACCCGACTTTGGGGAAACGGGATGCTTTCTTGGGTGCTCACACTTGCTCCACACGCCATGTGTTCCGGGGCACGCTGAATCCAGCCTGGGGTGGCAGTGGCTGACGGGGACCGCCCTTATTCTCTGCTGGTCTGCACAAACGGAATCAACGGGTGCCAAGATGACTTTTTTACCTATGTAGAGCCAGCCCCCAGCAGACACAGAGCCCTGGCTCGCAGCCGGCGTGCTAACTCAGGTGCAGATGCATCTACCCTCTGAACAGTAAAGGTGATGCCCGCTGCGTGGAGAAAAAGAATGACCAGCGGTGCCAGAGGAGCGAGGCTGGGCTGCCACTGCCCATGCTGAGTAAAGCGGGGTCCCTCTCCTCCGCTGCCAGCCCAGCACCTCGCGGAAGTGCACAAGTTAAATTTTCCATTCATATCATGGGGTTTGTTTTCTGTTTTGTTTTTTTTTTTTT
Organism: Bucorvus abyssinicus; assembly: GCA_009769605.1. NCBI lineage: Eukaryota > Metazoa > Chordata > Aves > Bucerotiformes > Bucorvidae > Bucorvus > Bucorvus abyssinicus. The sequence continues at coordinate 30,649,083 of CM020034.1, read as the reverse complement.
TTTTGGGTGGGGGGAATATTGTATAATAAACTGACATATTTTATTCAAGTTTCAGAGTCCTATTTGTAATAAAAAATTTATATGGCTGGGTTGTGCTCATGCAATAAATTTTTCATCTATAATTTTGGGCATGGATTCTACCCAAGATTTATATACATTTAAAAAAAAATTGTAAATCAGTCTTAGATGGTGAGCCTAAGGGATTTACAAACAGGACCCAGCACCGGGACTGAGGCTTTTGTACCCCCGTCCAGCCATCGTTTTCAAGGCAACTTTTATGGGGAGTTCAAAGTCCTTCGTTATCACACACCTCACCGTCACACGCGCACGTATCCGTACCAGATTCCCGGTTTTATTTCAGACCCCCCTGTACAGTACGCCCCATCGCCGCAGTTCTGCCACGGTAAAATCCCGGCGCTGCCAGCCTGGTTTCTTTTTTTTTTTTTTTTGTTTTATAAGGCGAGGACTCTTAATTCCTGTACACTGGGAAAGAGATTATCTTTGATAATGGAAATGTAAATCAAAGCTTGCTGTTGTTTATTCCAGACAGACATTTGTGTGTTAAGTCTGTTTATCAGGCAACACTTTGTCTACGCCAGGAAGTAGTCAGCCTTTGTAACAAGATGTATGCAAATGATTTTCCCATGAGCCCTTGCACAAAACTTTTGTGGCAAAAACCCTCCTTGTTACTTCACCAGTAAGACGCTACTAAGCTACCCCGTAAGTAGACTAGCAACAAAACCGCTAGCTAGACTATGCTGATGAGTTTGAATGAGCCCAAAACATGTGCCCGCAGTCTGTTGCTCGGTATTGTGAGCAGACTTTGTGTATTACATCTGTTTATCGGGCAACACTCTGTCTGCTGGGGCGGCTTTGCACCAAGGTAGATGCAAACAAAGATCTCCGCGAGTCCCCGGCTAACTTTTTGTCGGACGCAGCGATTGCCCGTTGCTTTCCTCCTCGTAGGAAATACGAATGCAAAACTTCACCGAGAGGCTGCGAGACCCTAAAGCTCTATCAAAACGGTTTCATTTTAAATCAACTTTCTTTGTTCTCGCAAGCCCATAAATGATTTACTGCTATCGTGTGATAGCCTAGAATGCGGGGAATCTGTGTATTCCCATATTTGCTCCTTGCTTTTACAAACAAGTATTTGATTCCCTTCTAAATGTTTGTTTTTAAAACAGTTTACAGCCTTTGATTCCTGCTTACTGATTCATTTCTGGAACATTTTCTATTTATTCCTTTGCAGTAGCGAACGTTAATTTTGACTTAATTCAAATTGTCATCAAAGGCTTCCTTAAGAAATCCCACAGCACAGATTTTATTTGTTATAATAAAATATTCTTAAAGTAAACATCGTGCGAGCGTGTTTTTTTTAATTCCAAGAGATACAAAAATCCGTTACCCAAAGGATTCAAATTGGTTCAGCCCTTTTTCCTAGACAAAATAAACACTTTAGGACTTTACTTGTTTGTATTCTCCTCAGTGGTGCTGTATGCATCACCAGCTAAAAACAAAGAAACTTTTAGCTGCTCAGACAAAATGCAGAAGCTCCCCAAACAACGAAGCGGGGGGGTGGGGAGGCATTCAGAAAGGCTGACAGTCCATTCAATATAGGGATGATGGCCATAATGCATCCAGGGTCCCCTTGCTAATTAAATATGCATTGGCACAGTTTTGATCGATGCAAGCCATGGATCAGATGACACACCTGCAAAATCTTGAGCCCAGAGCTCCCAGGAAAAGGAAAATACAGGCTGTCTCCTTATCTTTGTTTTCAAAGGCTCTCAATTTCTGCGCTTAGATATCTAATTTAATTCTCTCACCCCTCAGCAAACTGGATTAGGAAAGTCAATACTGCCATTGTGCATCGACAGGAACACACAGCTTTCCTTTTATTCAATTTAGCCATGACCTTTAGACAAAGATAATGACAACTGTCTAAAAGTAAGGTAAGGCCTGAAGGAAGACCCTGCAGCGGGGCCCCTCGCGCTTTCTGCCGCTCCTCCGCCCGGGAGGAGCCCACCAGGCATGGAGCAAAGTCAAAGCTAAATTTTCTCCCTGGACCGCAACACCCGGCTTGGCGGAGCGGCGCCCTCGGCCACCAAGGGCTCAGTCCCACCCTGAGGAGCTGGGACACCTCAGGACGGCGGCCGGACCCTGGTGAGCCGTTTGCCGAGAGGTGGCAACGGCTCCGGAGGAAGGACGTGTGCCAACAGCCAGCGCCGAGCGCTTGCACCAAGAGGGACTGCGCTGCCCTATTTTTGCTACGGCTGTGAGGGAGGTGGCGAAACGGAAGGGTCAGGCCAGCGCCGGCGGCAGCACTCATTTCTAATTTCTGGCTCCGAGACTTGGGAGGAATTGTAATCCTAGAGCTAAGGTGCGCGGTGCAGAGAGCCGCCCGCAACCGGCGCTTCGCTGCGGCAGGAGGAGGAACCGGCTGGCGGGTTTTCCTGGAGCTGAGCTGAAGCCAGTGGAAACGACGTGACTTCCCGATGGCTCTCGCATCAGTATTTTTACCAGCCTCCCTACATTAGATAGCATCTTTCTGGTCCATCTGTAAGGAAAGGCCAGGGAACGCGCTCTAGGCTGACGAACAGCTACCCGAGGGTAACCCGCTTCGGTACCTACCGATACAGGTGGTGCCTGAATCAGTGATTTAGGCATCTAAAAATTCAGATTCATTGAGCAGCCCAGCTCCGCAAAATGTGAGCTGCCATGCTGCACGGTGTTTGAATTCTGCAGTATTTTTTTTAGCTGCATTTAAAAATACCCTTGGCATTTCTAGCTGTGGACCAATATTTTTCTCATGTCTTTTTATACAGATTTGGAGGGAAAGATATTTGTCATGGAAAAAAAATATGTGCAAAGTTGGATTGCTAAGTTTCTGTAATCTTGGGACATAAAAAAAAAAAGCAGCAGCCTATGTAAGAGCTACAAGAAACCATATGGATCAACAAGAGCTGCCCTCATATCCCTGGGAAATATAAATTAACCTACATTTCATCATCATAAACCCCAAAATAAAAAATCTAATTAGAGTCTCTACCCTCAGATTCACTTCTGGAAAATTTGCTTATCCCCCTCACAAAATGATTTACAGTTCTTATATCCATTTCTTTGGAGTGATTTAAATTTATTGAATCATTTCAATTTTTAGAGAGCTTCCATTTGGATCTGTATGGGTTTCTAGACATATGCAGTGCTCAGTTATTTAAAATTAATTGCGGTACAATAATTTTAAATTGCTTCACACTATACGAATCTCAAGTGCTTTGAAATATTTGAACCGTTCTATTTAGAAGCCATCAAACTTCTGAGCACATGCATCAAAGAGTTCTTTAAAAAGCCGAAGGGCCATGCTGAGGATCCCAAAGTGCAGGTGAGCACGGCTTTGGGCATGCTCAGTGCACACAGACCTGAATTTATAGAACAATTCAACAAATTTTGCCCGAATGTCAATCTTCAATTAAGACAAACGGATTCTATAATAATTTCAAGGCACTAAAAAATTTCAAAAACTAGAAAAGCACCGTTATAAAATAATGGCATACATTAAAACTATTATTACTTCTAATGTATATTTATAGAACATCCTTTTATCCTGGAAATTAAAACATCTTATTAACATTAAACTAAGCTTTACAATACCTCTGTGGGAAAGGTGAGCATAGCTATGCCCGCTGTACGCGGGGATGAAGGAGGCACATAGAGGTTAAGTGATTTACCTTCGGAGGCACAGTTACTAAAAGGAGTAAAAAGCAACGGGGCTGAGCTCTCTGGCCGCTGCTCTAGATAATAAAGTATCATTCCCACCAATACAGCCATTACAATGGCCACGGCAGCGCCCGTTTAGGAAGCCTTCAACTACATTATGTAGAAAATGACTTGGTAGAGCGGATCCAAAGTCACCTAGAAGGGATAATTCCAGTCGCTCGCAGCTTCTGTTTCGCTTGCCTGATTTTTTTCTTATTAGGTATTTTGAAAAACAAGAAATCATTGCTATATTTCTCTCCAGAGTATTTTCTAACTCAGTCTAACAATAACAACAACAGTATTTAGGGTGACTAAATAGCTGGTTTTGCAATGCCTGACTTCATGTATAAAGGCAAGCGAAGACAAAACTGTGCGGTGAGCAGAGCTGGGAGCTTTGGTCGAAGTCTCCAGCTCTGCTTCTATGCAATTTTACGCTGGTGAGTAAACCAACATCAGCCAAGCAGGATTATGTCCACCATATGGTGAGGCTCCATTGGCGGTAGTACAGTCACCCAATTAATCTCTATCCCCCACCATCCCCTTGTTATTTATTTATTGTGACAAACTCATCCTTATGGGACCCAAGGCAGGGGAGCTGCGTATTCCCAGGCTATTCTCGTCCGTGCCCATCCTCATCCTTTATCCGTGCTGCCCAAGCAGTAGCTGGCGGTCTGGTACCTCTCCTCTGGCCAAGACGCACCGTGCTACAAGGTCACGACCAAGGAGGCTCTCTACATTTTCCGCAGCAGGCAGGAATAAACAATTTTTTGAACCTGCCCTCCATCACAAAGACAGATAAATCCCACTCCCTGCCTTCTTTCCAAAGCTCCCCTTCCTACCACCACACGAGTAACCTGGCTGCTTCTGGAGACCATCAGGGTGTTCACATATTTCAGTCGGTGCCTCTCGCTAAGGTCTCTCTGCAGCAGGAGCCGTTCAAGGCTTCGTCAGCCAGCAAAAACAAAGCAAAGCCTTCACCAAGTCAACTAACCAGGCAAAAGCCCCGACCTCCTTCTCCTGTTTCAACCTCTCCCGCTTCTCCTCCTAAAGGACAGGTGTAAAACTGTCCTATGATTGACCAAAAATTCAACTAGGACTCTATACATCAAACAGAACAAAGAATACGTAAAAAGAACTAATATCCCAAAGAACGGGCCCATTTCCCTTATTAAGGATTAGTTTATTTCACACAGGGAAAAACCATGTTGATAATAAAAATTCAATGATTAATTAAGAAACAAACAAATGGAGAACTAATACTCCACGTTGTCGATAACACATTAATACCAAGTTAAAGGTGGGGCGACCTGAACAAAGTTCAGGTACCATTATTTTATTACCAACCTGCACTGGCAGCCCCATCTTCACAACTCTCTTTCATTGTGCTGTACCTGACACTCTTCCCCTTGGCTCCCAGTTTGGCCCCTGTTAAGCACATATTTGGGTGTAGCGGCCAAATTTTTTTTTTTTTTAATTTTTTTTTTTTTTTCCTGGCAGATGTCTTTTCCTTGTTCTCTGCACTCTGAGGAGTTCAGCGTGGCATGTGAAAAATTTCCATTTCAGGTTTTCTTAAGCTTTATGCAAAATTAAACTGCTGGCAAAAAGACATGGATATATAAAATCATACAGCAGAAAAAGCTGCTCGATAGTTCCCTTTCCTCCCTCCTTTCCTCCCTCTTGCCTTCTTTTACTGAAAATAATTGCAGAAATATTGCCACCAGCCCCAAGCCTTCCTTGAACTGAAAAGTCAGAGGATTTTGCCCACCAGAATTGCCACTGATTGCCGCTCCGTGGCTACGTTTCTACTCTCACAATATTGTAGACTGCGAAGAAGAACAGTGAATTACCATAAAAATCAGGACATGTTTTGTTGCATCAGTATCATGTTGGCATGAACAACATAGACTCGGGCAGGAAAAAAAGCAGCCTTTTGGTAGGCAGCCTCCTCGTTCTGTGTTTCTGCTGTGTTTGGAAGCCACGCGAGTGGAAGATAAAACTCAGAGCGAAGTAACATCCTGCCGGCTCGGTACAGAGCCACCACACTGAGTTACAGCAAAATCTAAGGTACGATCGCCATAAATCATGGAGAAATGGAACCGTGTCTACATCTCAAAGGACGGTGGATCATTACAGATATATGAAAGAGCTGGGCATAAATATGAGGTAGGATTCTCCTCCCCTCCACATACACACTGAAAAAGATTAAGCTTAATGTGTTGACTCTGAAAATACAACCTAAAATCCATTTTCACTTGGTCCCAGTGCTGCAAAACTAAATTTTGAGGAAGAAAATTAAACCCAGAAAAGTCCAGAGCTCTCAAAACCCGGCAACTACACTGTGTAGACACAATTTTAATCAAACTTTGAAAGCCATGGTTATGATCTGATGAACAGACAGCTTGACTTGATTACATTTTTAAGTTTCAGTTTCTATTTCTGTTTTAAGATGAAAAAGATCATAGAGTGTCAGAAATTTGAATACTGAATAGCAAAAGCTCTTGCAGGTTTAGAAAGCATATAGAAAAGCTGGCAGAAGAAAACGCTATTCCATTGCCACCATCTGCTTTCTGGCATATTGAAGAAACTTTACTAACAGCAACATTTTCTTGCATTAGAATATCTGCTAATTAGTTTTGTTGTAATTTTTTTTTTTTTTTTTTAAATTACCTTTTACACAGAAGGCAAATAGCCAGGTTTTGTGGCTGGCTACACCTTACACCACGTCTGATAACATTTTCAGATTAAGTTCAGTTTACCTCACTTTTTTTTTCTATCAAAATCCTATCTTTAGCACAGCCAAAGCCTGCAAAAACTTTGCCTTGCTGAGACTAAAGAAAAAAACATCAAACATACGAAGTGTTAAAAATCGCTGAATAACTCAAAGGAAAAAAGATAATTTTGAAGGCGTTTTGGCTGAAATCTATTTTCCTTTGAATTGCATGAGTGTTTTAAAATGTTAAAAACACTACAGAGTGACTAATGAATGTAAAAGAATGATAAAGAGTATGGGTCCAGTTATCAGTGATGTGCCTAAAACAAAATAATTTGGGACAGTCTGCCATGCAAATATTGACTAAAATGTCATAAATAATGTCTGCAACAAAGGGAATCCTGCAACAGAATATTCGGTTGTATTTAATGCATTGTAGAGTGTGCCTTTTAGCAAGCAGTTACAGAGCCTGAAAACTTCAGCGGGACAAATAAAGCTCTAATTTCCCAGATAAAAATATTTTTTCAGAAAGAGACCTTCCCAAAAGTTAAAGGTGCAGCGTTACGTTTAGGATATGGGTCGCTTAGAAGTTGACTTCTGAACAGCAAGGAGTTGTCCAACAATTAAAAATAGACCAAATGTAACCACCTTGTTGACTCATGACTACTTCTACTGCCATTTTAGACAGCATTTTCACCCATTTATTTGCTGGCAGGGCAGAGGCTGTTTGCAAGTCTTTATCGTACCAAAATAAAATGCAAAGACATGACGTCTACCCTGGGCCAGAGCTGGGTGACGGCAAAGAGTCTGTTCAAGCACTTCTTAGGACCTAATTCTGTCTGCACGTGGGGCTAGAAACAAAGAGGCAATCCCGTGAGATTGAGCCTAACACAGTTTTTACATCAGGCAAAGTACATGGGAAGGGCTCCAAAACTACCTTAAAATTCTCAGCATTTTAGTAATTTTATGACTTATTTAATAGTGTTAAATATGAAGTCAAAATGAGGAAGGACAAGGGAAGTTGCAATAACAACTCCAGATTACTTGCATCTACGCTGACATATTGTGCTATGTGTAATCACAAACAACCCAGTCACTGCTCCTGAAAGGCTACGAAAAAAATTAACCAACCAGGGCTACACTGAAACCTTCGGCACGGGTTTTCAAAAATTTAATTTCTAAGAAAAATTTCACAGCCCCAGAGATGACAAATAACAAAGATATTTTACATTTCTAAAGCATCTTTCATCCAAGATCAAAGAACTTCATCAACATTAACTCTCAAAATGCTACTTTGAAATAGCAGTACTATTAAACCTACTTTATCTTTATCGGACTCGATCTGTTCTCTTTGTGAAATGCCAGTTACTGTAGGATCTCTCATGGTGCTACAGGTTAAGAAACTTGACCAGAAATACTCACTAGATCAGTGGCAGAACTGACAATGATCGTGTTCGGCAGTCAAGGATCCTACACCCTTCCTCCCTTCTAGGCTAATTAAAAACATACATGTGCAAACCGACTTAAGGAGGACAAAAACCTCCTCTACCATCATCGGACTGAGGTGCCACCCAAGTCAGTGAAGAATCTGGAATCAGTGGGCACCTAAAACACAGGAAACACCGTTGTAGCGTAGGATAGAGGGAGAGATCGATAGGTGTGTGAGGGTAACAAACCAGGCACGAAGAGAAGAACACGCATCTGCTATTTCCAAAGCCTTTTGGAAAAAATTAAGTAACAAAGATGGAAACGGTCCCAGTGAAACAGGCACGGCGCGGTGAGGAAGGGCAGCGCCGGCAGACCGAAGTGCTGCCTGCTCTGCCGCCGAGGCTCTCGCTGCGGAGGGCTGATGTCCCCAGCTCCGCAAGAGCCCGGTTCTACCGGCTGCACCACGGGTCACCCACAAAGCTCGGGGGGGGGTGCATGGGGCAGGGTCTGTGGCCAAAGAATTTGTTTAACACTAAACTTCTGATTACTTAAAAATAAATTACAGGCTGCGTTACAAACCGTATAATTCAGTCTTTGGGCCAAGCTTATCCTTGACATAACCCAACTGGAATGACAGTGGGGATAAATTTAGCGCCATATTCTCCTCAGGCTCCTTTTCTTATCGCTGCTGCAATCAGGCCGTATGTGTCTATATGTGACATTCTCGTGCCTGCTCTGTAACATGGATGAAATGTTATTGACTACACTCTGCCGCGTCAGAAAAACAACGTACGCTCTGCGAATGCACGCCGTACCGACTTCGGAGGAAAGCCGCCCCCGTTTTGAGAGGTGTGTTCTATAATCCTTTGTGGTTCTCGCAGCAGAGGAACTGTTGGACAACGAAGAAAAACATTCCGGCTCCCCTGAAAGTTCGACTGCTCCTTTTCAAACAATACAACACAAGATTTGGGACATACTGCTGACACAGCAACATCAGTGCCTCAAAGAAACTGTGGGAAATGTCAAATTTATGGTCCTATGGGTGATTGGTGGAAGGTTCCCCCCCCCCTTCAGCAAGCCTCTGTCAAAAACAGAGCCTCTAGAAAGTTTTTGGCTACGTCCCAGCAAAGCAGAAGGAAGCTGTATCCCACACTTCCCTTGGGACTTAATGAAATATACAGCCTCTGGGCTTCTTTCAATTTGGTCTTTCAGATTGCTAAACCAGTGAAAGAAGGATCCTAGCTGTCACAAACGTCACATGTTTGGGGTCACCTGCTGCTCGGGGGTTCTCATGCCAGTTGTTGACATAATAAGCACCCCTTACACTTTAATTACAATTCACAGTGTGCAAACTCTGCAATCTGCTTTAAGGCAGATCGTCTTTTAAATCAACACTAAATTCTACTACTGTTCGAGCAGAAATGGGAGGAAAAAGATGTCCAGCTGCCTGAATAATTGTATTCAAATATTTGTGATCCCAAAGAAAAGTAAGCCCTACCCAGTGAAAAGAGCAACTGTATTGCCTGTAACACTTCAGAGAGTGTAGTTAGAACTAGACTCGCTTCTCAGTCACGCAGACGATGCACGTGAGACGTTTTCATCTGACAAGCTCCTACCACCGGCAGCTCTTCCCGAAGCTCCTGCGACCACAAACCTGAGCGCCCAGCTGTGTTTGTTCCCCCAGCGCGGAGCGGGCTGGACGCAATGCCGGACGCTGGGATCGTCTACAGGAGGGAAATTCTCAAGCCCTCTTAGTATGAATTTCAACAGGACTTGTGCAATGAAAGCCGAAACGGGAAGATGTGTTTGTTTTATTCTGGAATGCTTTATTTAGTCCGGTAGAAGAAACATTTGGGTCTACTTAAAAATACATACTATTTTGAGACAGAGATGAGAATCGTTCAGTTTTTTTGACCGCTCCCTCTTTTTTAACTGCACTCTTACCCCTAATAAAGACGTATCAAGACCACCAAACTTAAATATATTATACTATCCAGAGAGGATTAAAAGACTCCTCTCCTTATATGTTAGAGAAAATTCATTTTAGCATTCACGCGTCTAAAAATGCCTCCAGTCAATTACATTATTTACCCTGCCTTGGTTCAATCCATCTTTTCCCGTGGAAAGAAAAAGAGCGCAAGAGCGGACGCACACTCCGGGAGTACTTCTAGAAGAATTTCTGTGTTCTCTCTGTTAGAAACGCTGCTAACTGTAGGCCAGTGGTTATGGATCACACTGTCCACACAGGAAAGTTTTCCAGCTTCCCGGTGGCAGCACGACCTCCAGCAGCTGCGCTCCGCACACATTCGCCCTCCGAGAAACAAAGGAGAAGTCAATAGTGCGATACGAGGGCCTATTCCTATTTAAATCCACAGGAGTGACTTTGGCCATAGGAGAAGGCTGCTGTTGTCCAACTGACTTCTCAAAGAAAAAGCCCGATGGGTTTTCACCATATTCAATAGCCAAATGCTGGCAAGCCGCTCGCTCCCGTCCCCTTGGCCAAAAGGGGCGCAACCTCCTCCTGCTGCCTTTCCCGTCGCCTCTCCCCCTCCTCGCTCGCTGCATCAGCGACCTCAGATAAACTCCAAGCGTTTTGAAATTATCATCAGACTGTGAAGCACTTCAGTGAAAATCTATAAAACAAATTTATAGTGTGCATTCGTATGTATTATATATACTCTTAGAACAGGATTTATCATCGCGCTGACCTTTGAAGCACTGATATTTTTAGATCCAAAAAAATGTGTGTTGACTGTACTTCAACCCGGTCCCCTTACAATGCACCAGCTCCTTGATATCCTACTACAGGGAAGATAATTGCAATGAATTTTTATATTTCAGCACATGGGAAGATAAGATTAGACAGTAGGGACATAAAAGCAAACTGCGCCACATAAAAGATAAGTTTCTGAAAGTTACAATTTACACCGAACGTTACAGATGAAACTGTTCAAAGCTTTTCATGGGGCCTCGTGCTGGTCCCATTAGAGACCACGGGAAGACTGCAAAGAACCAGCACTACCTGTTACTCAATCACTTTCCCCCATACCTATTAACCCTTTGGAACACAGAAATTATTAATGATATTAAGCCTATTACTAATTCCCAGCACCACCCAGGTGCCGCGGTAACCTGGTCCCAAGGCAGTATGTGCCGCGCAGACCTCACCATCCAAGAGGATTGTTCCTACTCTAATGGGATTATCTGCAATCTGAGCAACTCATCCCAAAAGGTAAATAAGCATTTGATTTTCCCCTGCCTCCTCTGGATGCCCTGATTGCCTCTGTCAATTGAGTGTCTTATCAAATTTTTTTAATGGGATGTTTTTCTTCTTTCTTCCTTACCGCGAAGTTGCCACCAATAGAGTTTGTCCAGTGCGGGAAATGAGGAATAACAGCAAGAGAGATAGATTTACTTGCATGCAAGGTATAAAAAATTGAAGCTAAAGAGCAAATAAAGAGCTGGGAAATACCCGTAGAGAGCCACACGAAGTGCCCTGTGATTCATCCTCACGCAGCAGAAGACAGACACGGCCATTGCCCACCGAAGGGCACAGGTGCAACAGCAGAAAAATAACCCAGCGCAAAGCCAAGTTTCTACCCCGGTGGCAAACAAACGACACCCTCTGGAAAGCTGTCCTGCCAGCGGGCAGCACACAGCAGTTTTCCATCACAGCTTAACCATATTCTCTATTTTCTTTCTCAAACTTAACCTTCTCTGAGGACTATTTCTATGAATAGTCTCAAATTTCAGCCACTTCTGATGAAGCCCTTCACCAAAAAAAAAGCGTTGCTCGAAATGTCTGACAAGGGAAAAGAGTTTTCCCTACTCTACAATTACTAAAAACATATGGTGGAAGCGATTCCATGCAAACCTGGAGTGTGGTCTGTTTTCCACAAAGACGAGGGAGGAAAAGTTGCAGCCCCAACCATGGGGATTGGTAAAAGAAGGAGCTACGACGGAAACTATTTTGAAAGCTTAACTCTGCCAGCCAATGCAGTAAAGAGTGAGCTCCGTACACAAAATTACATGTAGACTGAAACAACCCCGCTCTCAGTATTTGTGGGTGTGAGCTGTATACAAGAGTGTTTGGTGAAGCCCAATTCATGTTCAAAAGAGAATTAAACCAAAGAATAAGTTATTAAAAGGAGCCTTTGAAGCAAAAAGCAATGATGTGTGAAAGACAGAACCAGAAGAGTTTATTTAAACACACAGCGAAGAAAACAGGGAAAACAGAAATTAGGAAATTAGAAGAACAGTCGCGAAGGCACCCAGCAGCCTTTTCCTGGTACTAGAAGTTCTTATATCTATGAATATTTTATCCAGATTCAACTATCTTTTTCAAGTCCTTCCTATCAAAATTCCAGACATTTTCTTCAATAAAACCCAAAAAGTGGTTCAAAATGTACTGGTAGAAGATATAAAATGAGCCGTGTATGGATATTACAAAGGATCTGGGAACCTTACACCCTTTAGATCTGCTTATTTAACTATTTAGCAGCACAATTTAAAATTTGCATATGACTGGTTTGATGCCAAACCATAAGAATAAAGCAGGAATGTCTCTCTCCTCCTATGAATTTCAAACTCAGGATTTTTTAACTTTCTCCTCAAATGTGAACAGCGCTCCCTTCCTGAAATTACTATGTAGCCCATGATCTAGTTTGAAAAGTCTGTGTAAGACTGTAACATGGTCCCTTTTTTTGTTCCCTTAAACTTCCTACCAAAAGTAAATCGATCTGCGAACACGCTCAGATATCAGATATTTCATGCTGGTTCCAAAAGAGGAATTTCTCCATTTAGCAAACCCAAGTCTAAAAATAAGTGTCTAAACCTGAAAAAAAAGTTAGTCATAAAACCCATCTCCTCACTGCGCTGCAGTGCCCAACAACACTCAATGACTAGAAGAATCCAACCCATCCTCTTACAACAGTTTTTACACCCTGAAGAAGCTGTGAAAATAATCTCTGTGGCAAAACCAATCCACGTAATGGATCCTTCCTCCAAACATCTCCTCCCCGTGTCGCTTCGTTCTGGTGTTGCTACGGCATTATGGATGTGCCATGCCCGTCCCGGTGAGTAAGGTGGGAGTGCTTATCCTCTTGACTAACCAAGGTATCTGCAGTCCTGAGTCAGCAGGCGATCGCCGAGCTCGTGTTTGCTGGTCTCTGCTAGATACCAATTTTATTACGGCAGGCTAAATGGAACAGGAATAGCAGGGGCGAGTGGGTAAGGGTGGCAGAGGGAAGGCAGCCGGAGATATCACAGAAGTTTACACAGTTGTGTTTTCATATACCTGCCCTGAAACTCAAACTTCTGGGCAGAAGTGATGGTAACCTCGACAGCACACGTGTGTGGTGGTAGAATTTGTCCCTCAAGTTCCCCTTCATTTCCCACAGCAAAAATCTAGCCTAGAGAAAAAATGAACATCTTTCTTGCTAGGTATGCGGTTTGGTCCAAATTGAGTGAAGAAGCTGAAGAAAAATAGTCAGTTTAAGTGTCACAGCTCAGTTAATAGAGGGTGAATCCATTAGTCATGACAGGCAAAGCCTGCAATAAATTATGACCGTCATACGCTCCTCCGCTAGGCAAAATCCTGTTCTGATTTTTCCCCGCTCCTTCCTCAAAAGCAATACCCAGGATGTATTCCAGGAAAATCTGCTGTGTGCTGTTGAGATCAAGACGCAAGGACACTGGAGGGGTGGATGCACCAGATACCTGACTTTGCAGGTTTTCTCAGCCTCACGCAGGTACTGTAATCCCAGCAGAAACTCTTCCGTACCTGAGGCTCTCGAAACACGTATGGACTGCCCCTGCTTCACAGGACATAGGAGAGGGCTCTTGCCCTTTTGCCCTGTACAGGGACCTCGCTGCCAAGTCCAAGTATCACTAATTATTATCAGGACTGCCCCCAGACTGCCACGCTGCAGATCCCCCTTTTGCTAAGCGCTGTCTAAGCAAAGAACAAAGAGAGAGCCCCCGCCTCGAAGAGCTCAGGAGAGCAGGACAAGCACAGCACCGTACTCTAGGGCCAAGTGCGCATCTTCCGAGCTCTGGCTCCAACTGGTCAGAAATAAAGATGGGAAAACATATAAAGTAATTCTGTTCACTTTGTTTCATCTCAAACCCATGAAGGGAAGACTGTATTATATGCATCCAAGTCCTTCAATAAATTTATAAACCACAGAAAGATAGGATTTAGACTTAAAATACCACCTCAGCTCTAATAGTGTCAATAATGCAGAATGATAAGAAATGTAGTGTATTGGCCCCTGTTTTAGGCACAGATAAAGAGTGCATCTAAAGAGTGCATCTAAAAAGTGCATCACACCACTGAGTGTGAAGAACAGCAAAAAGAATAATTACTGGCTGAGTATTTATGCACTCAGGACTGACTGAGTCCAAACTCACGGCTCGATTAAGCCTTTCCTTCTTTACAGAGTGCCCGAAGTGACGCTCATACACTTTGGATTGGGCCCGTGCTGTGAAAAGCTGCGGCACCCTTGGCTAGCGATCTCACATCCGTGCTCCTGGCCAAAGCTGCCCTGCCTGTGTTGGCAGCCGAATGGGTCGAAGAGCTCCAGACACGAGGAGGGAAGACAACCCAGGAGCCGCGATGGGCCGTGCAGAGTGGAGGGTGCACCAGTCCTTGGGGCTCAGCTTCTCCGCCGAGCACAGAAAATGTCTATCCTGTGAGCATCAGCGGCCGTTAGCGCACACACGGACTGGCAGACAAAGGATCAGCCTTTACAAACATTTCCTAATTGATCTAACCATGATCTCGAAGATGGAATTTTATTTCCCCCTTTTTTTTTTTTTTTGCGGTTAATTTCTTTATCTATTATGCACTTGAGGAGACTTCATTGTCCAACTATTTTATTATTTGCCACACAAAAAAATATATTTGTGAATGGCTCCATTATTTCAGCCGTTAGCCTTCTGGTGCACAGAAAGTTTCCCTTCTGAACAGGCCCTCATTCATTCTGCTGCACTATTGTACAGTTTATGGCTTGCCATACCAAAAAAAAAAAAAAAAATCTTTTTTATTTCTTTCAGTGCTCCTATTATTATAATAGTTTAAAAGGTGGCTTCCACTTTATTTATACCACATCACTTGGGCATAGCGTAGTTGCCCACAATAAATCTAGTTATTTTCCAAAGTAGATTGCTCATTAAATACTGTATATAAAAGAGCCCTCTGAGATTCCGAATAATCCACAAAATGTTTTTTAGATATCTCTTTCTACTTAAATAAATAATTGTAACCATGAATGTGAATCAAATACTGTGCTTATAAGGTTAAATTAATAAAAACTGAACTTTATATAAGCCTCGGCTACAGAACGTTACGCTGGTGAAGAATTTCAGGTGCAAATAGTCAGAGATTACTACACACGAGGGAATTCTCCCGTGGTCCTGAATACCCTCGATCTCCTTCTGCGAGGTAAGCAATATATTCTCTAATATGATACAGGGCAGGCTCTCTTACTGTGTTCTAGAAGTTTTTACTGAACCGCAAGTTTTCTCCTGTTCTACTCGTAATGCCACTTATCTGTCGGTAAAGCATCTACAGGATGGAGAAGATTCCACATGCTCTTAAAATTTTTCTGTCTCTTAGCTTCTGTATTTTTGAATTCGAGCTACAGCACTCAGCAAACACTTTAAAAACAGTATGAGGGGAAAAGGGAATAAATATATACGGTGTCTCTGCATCTTCCTCGGTCTGGCTGACTCAGTCTAGCTGCTGCTAACAAATACAGATCAGTGAGTGAAGAATCCTAATTTAACTCTATGGCAAAGTGGGTTTTTGCCTCTTAATTATAATATGTTCTCTCAGTGATAATTATGCACTAGGTTCCAGAATTTACGTAAACTCTCCTAAACTGTCATGGTAATTTAAAATGTGGAGTGCTGTGTTACAGATCAGATCTGCAACCAGATCTGGAGTAATTCCATTAAAACCAGTGGAACTGCAGAGATTTCTATCAGTTGTGGTATCACTATAAACCTCTTGTAAATAAAGCCTGCATTGTTAATGCTGTCACTGGTGAAGCAAATTCCATAACCTATGGCACTCAGACAACCTAAGCGAGCTGCTGCAGGACGATACAAACCATCTCTTAACTTCTACTGTAAAACTGAATTCAGTCGCAACCACCCAGATGCCATATGTTGTCGAACGGTTACCTGAGTAAAGAACATCACATACTTTCTGAAGACAAAAGGACACAACACTTAAAAGAAAATGAAGATTACTAGAGTCATTAAAAGCAAGAAGGTGTCTGATACAGGGCAGGGCAGAAAACTTGCTCCTGATACTGTGCCCGAAGGGCAGGGATACAACTTGTCCCTGGAAATCTCCCTCTGTCTCAGATTTTTTTTTTTTTTTTTCCCCCTTTTCCTTTCCTTCTCCCCTTCTCTTTCCTTTCCTTTTCTCCTTTCCCCTTGCTCTACCCTTCTCTTCTGAAGATCATCTAGTTCAACTAGATTACACAGGACACAAGACCTGTAGCTATCTTCTGATGTTGAGTAACACAGAAAAGAGAATGGCCTAATCCGCTTACCATGAGTTTAATTCAGACTGTAAAACAGAGAGTGGATTCTCCTTTTCAGTCACAACTTCAATAGGAAATCTGCAAACCCAAGCCCAACCCTAAGAAACTCTGGTTTAGGTGTAGCCAGGTCTCCAAAGGATGTGCAATCTCATCACTCACAGAGAGCGAGTGACCCAACCTGAACGTTCACTACTGATTGGCAATGACAAAGGGCTTGGGGGAATAAAGTGCTTCCAGGCAGAGGAATTTTATCTGCGTGGACTCCCGCTAGGTAAACTTCGCCAGGCCTCATCGGTTTTGCCACTTTCACTCTTTTGAAGACACTTCAGGTAGAGCAAGACACAATGATTTGCTGTCCTATGCCTGGAGAACAAACTATCCAAAGTGAAGGGGAGAAAGAAAGCTTTGAAATGTGCAGCACTTACTTACACTGACAGTCACAACAGAATAAAAGCAGGCAGGTGGCACCTGGATATATGAAGCAAATAAAGGAGTGATGCAGAAGGAGACAAAGGGAGAGGTGAAGAACTGGTGAGAATGAAAAAACCCGAGCAAGTTGGAGAGGTGTGAGGATGAAGGCTAAAAGTTTCCCTGTAAGGAGGGGGTATGAGATCTATGCATTGCTAAAGAAAATTCCTGGGATTAAATTGTTTTCTGGGTGAAGTTCACCCCAAACCAGACTGCCAGGCAAAGACTTACATCATTTACGGGCTTGAACAGGACTGAGGGCTGCACAGCCTTTGTGCTGATCTCCAAAGATGGGGAGAAGGCAATCAATAACAAAGGACACTGCAAAAGGACGGATGAAAACATTTCTCTTGCTTTGGCTCCACTCCATAACTACACAAAGAACTGTGCTGTCTGGTAACACTTGTTTTTTATTAATGCTCAAAAATATGCTCCTAGAATAAATTTGCTTGACAGTAAATATTGAGGAGCAACTGTAAGCTACCATGCAGATCCTTCCTGGAGAACCAGGTGTGATGCTCAAACCCCTGCGGGATCACCTCTGGGTGCACCTCTGCGTACACATAGTCACTCAAGGGGACACCCAGTTGGGGGAACACAGTGACTAACTCCTTTAAAACCGAGGTTCGTATGGCAGTGCTGAACCATCCAGCTGCCCACCTCGTAGTGCAGCACTCTATTGATGAGGAACAGAAAATCTGTCTGAAAAGCTAATACTGCTGCTACTCTTTGGAGCCCCATGTGTTTTTTCCACTTGAATTTTGCTTAGCAGTTAACTGAAATCCCCATATTGCTTTCCTCATTCATACCAAAAGCTCCCAGCACTGAGAAAACCACAGATACTGTAATAAGTCATGACTCACATCGCCCAACATCACCCCAAGAGGAATTACACATTTTACTGTAAGGCTATCTGGGCCATCTCGACATCTAACATTTTATCTAGAAGAAGGCCAAAACATATCACTTTCAGTACAGCGGGAAAAAGGAAGTTTTTGTGGTTAAAGCAAAGGCCAATGAGTCAGATGATGTGGGTTCTGTTTCCAGGCCTCACGCAGACTTCCTATGTGCTTCGACTGAATCACTTCACTTCTCTGTGCCTCAGTTTTCACATCTGTACGAAGGATGTCAGAATGTCAGATCCATTCTTGTTGGTTTCTCAAAATTTCTGAGACATCTGGGTGGGAGATGCAAAGTGTTATGATAACTACCATGCATCTGTTCTTCTGCTGTGAACAGAACAATTATCTGCTTCCTGATGGAGAAGAAAGTTGGTAGAGAGGCCAGCCTCAGACAAAAAAAAAAAAAGAGAAGATTTATGCTGGAGGAGCAACTCATCTCCGATTTGACCAGCACCAGCACCAGTAAAATAATTCAAAGGATGCAGTAGTACAGAGTCTTGGAGAAGTAAACACTGGCAGACCTCTGAAATCCCTCGACCTTACTCTAGGTTATTGCACTGCGCTGTATCTGATGCAGCAGTCTTCTTTTTATTTATAATTCATAGGCATATAATTAAATCTTGCACATTCATTTTGAGAAAGCACAATAGCTAAACCACTAACCCTTAAGCACAGTCTAGCAGTGGCATTTGGAGAGTCAGCCACACTCTCTCACCTATGCTGGCAAACACATTACTCTGGCTGTGAAGGAAACCACAATGTGGGAAGGAAAGCCTACAAAAGAATGAAAACAGAAAGTGTCTAAGGCCTTGGCAGAAGGACACTAAATAAAATAGAGAGTGGTGACTCATTTTGGCAGTGAATCCACCTCAACCCCTTCAAAGGCTTTGGCAAGAGTCCTCGGAGGAGACCCCAGGCTTTTGCCAAGCCACAAAACACCACAATTATTATCGCAGCAGTCATCAACAAAACAGATTTTGTAAACTGACTTGTTGGCACATAGATTAAAGAAGCTATAAAAAGGAATAACAGCTGTTTGGGTTGCCCTATGCAGAAAGTTACTATATAAAAAGTACTTTTACACATATCATATATACGGACGCACAGACACACACAGATGCACATGATGTGTACACGAAGAATATACAAACAAGCAAAAGCGCCAAAAGCTTCTGAAGGGTTTCACTCCTGCTCGTGGGAGATAAATTTGCAGGTCTGAGAAGCTGTGAACCGAAGTCTCGATCCTCCTCTCAGTCCTACCGGTTCCACAATATTCACTCCACATTTTCATCACTTTCCGTAGAGTTGTTTCCATTATACAAGAACATAAGGACATCAGAATCTAGAACTAATAATGGCTCCCTGAGGCAAAGAACCACAGACCTAACTCTCCTCCTACTTATGGGTGCGTAAATCAGAAGAAAATTTTCACATGCAGGAGTCGTGCTAATAAAAGGCGATAAAATGGCCCAGAGATAATTTAGTACAAGCTACAACACACAAGTGTCCTAATGGCTCCCAAATTTTTCACATTCAAAGGTTAAGTTCAGCTTTCATAAACTCGGCACTTATGTCAACGAACAAATGGTCAACATTAGTAATTTAAAATCAGGTTTGCAGCAGCTGATGATGAGGGTTTGTCTACCTAGACCTCAAACACAAAGGCAAGAATCATGTGCCAGAAGAAACTCCTCCATTCAGTCAAAAAAGCAGTGATTCACAAGTTTTTTGCTGGTGTGTACGCTGAAGCGAGGTTTAGAATTTCCTAAACGCTGCGCTTTTTTTTTATTTAAAGCAGATGAAACGTTGTCCTTTAAATTCATAGTTTTTTATTAAAGTGGCAGAAAGAAAGAAGGAGAGAAGGAACTGAGAACACGACGCCAGGATCCTGCTCTAATCTTTCTTTAAAATCCTTCACTAAGGACAGCAGTGTTTACTTCTGGTTTCCACAAAGATTGTTTTTATCACATTGATAAGCAAGACTTTTCTTGATTTTTTTTTTTTTTTTAATCGAATTTGAACTGCTCTAGATTTCGGTAATGCATAGTATTAAAATATCCCCAAAACAAGTTTCAGAGAATCTGGTACATAACTCAATAAACACATCTGGCTCAATTAAACTCTGCGTGCCCTGACCGGTATCCAATACTCTTTTTAGAGGCCGTCTGTCTTAATGTCATCTTTTCACCACAGAATCAAGAGTTCCAATGACATCATTAAAAATAATACCCTGTTCTAGGGAAGTGCTAGGGGTCTAGAGGCTGCCGGTGAAAGAGGGTGAATCTGAGCTGAAGGGATGTTTATAACCTCCGCAAAGACATAAAGGCATCGGGAATGGGAGAAACGCGGATATAAACAGCAAATATCACTGCAAACGACATCCGCATCCTGGTGGACTTCCTCAAGCAAATGGATGAGGGCAAACTCCATTTCAGGGTCTTTGCCGGTCCGCCCGAGGAAATGATGCGGCCTCTTGCCCCAGCGCTAGCAGAGGACACGCCATAGCAGAGATGAAGCATTTGGACGGCGGTGTCGATCGGTTCAACACCTTCCAAACGACCGAGGGAAGCTGTCGCATCACCCCTGGATGATAATGCCGGCTTTTCTGTTGTCTCCTTAAACGGTAAAGACAGAGAGGGGAGATTCGAGACACCGAAAACTCCCAGCAGATGAAAATTGACAACTTGTGGTCCAAGAGGAGGGCTATGGGAGATGGAGTTTTGACTAATACAATCCACCTGAGCAGAGGTATTTGCATCGAAAGAAAGACTCCACCGTCCTGTTACTGTAACTACAAATATTTTCCAGCTGCATAAAGAACCATTTCATATTTTCAAAATTGCTTCTCCTCAGGCAAGCTGTTTATTTTCAAGTGCAATCCAAAAATTAGCTAGGACTGTATTTACCGCCTGTATGCACAGGCAAGCGTTTAGCACGGGATTGTCAGGATATAAATAAAAACCCGTACATTTAAAGTTCTTAGGTGGAACTATTTGCCTTTTATCCTTATCCTTTGCTTTTTTCCTTTTTTTTACATTTTTTAAAATTTTTTTACGGCCACCTTGGACTACATAATGCATTATACAGACACCGAACGATCTCGCACGCCAGCAGAAGCGGCGAGTTTCACCTATCCGAGGATTTAAAAAGCTTGCGAGCACACACTGTCTCCCGTGCAGCCCGGAGATCCCTGTTGAGTCGATGCCAAGTCCCTGAAAAGTTGGACACTGCATCCGGTATTTACACTAAGCTAAAATTCTAATCAGCACTAACAGCAGTGTGTTTTAATTCACCCTTATGATTTTATTTCAATCTGCTAAGTAGCACAACTGCCAGAAAGAAACTGCTATAAACTCCAGTAAACAAATGCAGGAAAAAAAAATTAAAAAAAAACCCACAAACCCCTTAAACCTGTATCGGAGATGAAGTTTTCACCGCTTCAGCCACGCAGCCCACCGGGAAAGCCTGAAGCTGGGGTCGAAGCTGCTCTCTGCCGATTTCTTTTCAAATACCCCACCCTCCACTTTTTCTTTTTTTTTTTAAATTATTTTTTTTTTCCCCCCTCGACGTGTTTGGCACTTTTTAGCCAAGGAAGGGAAACGCTCCTGTTATTCTACACCGGCTAGTTCACCTCGCGTCCTCCCCTCCCCAGCTCTCTGCCAAGTGCTGGGAAACAAGAACACAGTCACTACTTGAATCTCTGGATGACACTATAAATCGCCGTGCCAAGAGGCCGGTGCCAAGTCCGGCATCTTTCGTATTTTGGGAAGAAGAGGGGAAAAAAAAAAAAAAACAACCCCAAGAAATCGGCAGGAAAATTCTGAGGAGTTGGTCACCATTTTGGACCTGTTCAGTGCAGTCAGACCTTGGCAGCCATCTTACAGCTTGGCAACCATTTTGAGAATGTGCCTGGCAAGCTCTCAGAGCTCGCCGACACTGTTTCAACACAGCGCCGGTTAAATATAGTCCAAATTAAACAATACCGCGTAATATCAGGTAAACTCGCCCTCCATAAATCCACCCGGCACGACGCTTCACAAGTACATCTTTAAAGAGAGGGGGACGCTGTGCTTTCCGCGCAGGCCACCCGGGCGCCTTAACCCTTTCCGGGCACGGTGCTGGTGAAGCCCCACCAGGGTCCCCCGGCACCAAAGCCGCCCGTGGAGCCCCGATGGAGGGGACGCTCCCCCCCGGGTCCGGCAGCACAACTGGGAGAAGGTGGATGACAGGATACAGAAGACACGTCGCCTTTCACCGCTCTTTAACGAGGCCTCGGAAGCGCCACCAGGGAGCAAAGGCCCCTCCGGAGAAGGAAGTGCCGTGTCCGGGGATGACAGCGAGCCTGCACACCACACCACGTAAACCCGCAGCTGCCCTGTGAGAAAAACTGCTTTCGCAGCTTGGGTTTCCTGACGAACTTTTCCATGTGCTCCTCTCCCAGAGACAAAAAAGGAAAAGTTTGAGGAGAAGAAGTCATGCCAGCAGCCAGACATCTTAACGAAGCCTGGTTTGGGAGAGCCCAACGCGAGCTGTAAACAAACACTTCCCTTCTTCTCCCCACCCCACAAGATCGGCGTGGTTTTGGACCGCACGCTTCTCGCTCCGGCGGTGCCAAAATCCCAAGGAGGACTTTGTGCCAGTTGAAGAAAGGCACGGTTGTTAGAAACCGCTTTGGCCCAGCAGCAGGAAAAGGGTTTCGCAGAGAGACGCTCCGGTCACCAGGAGGACGGAGGAGCCGGGGGAAGCGCCTCGGAAGCGCTCCTCAGGGCCGGCGGGTACGGCAAGGTATTCCGGCCATATTTCTCCCAGTATTTTAAACAATCCCCTCGCCAAAGAAGTTCATTTTTCATATTTAATGTAGTGTAAACACATTTAATAACTTCAGGAGGAATGCGGGGTGAGTGTTTCTGCAGAACAAACAGTGCTATCTCCAGGACTCCGTCACTCGAGTTTAGTCTACACGAGCTCTAACCCTGTCAGCCTATTTGAATAAAACTTAAAAGATAATAGATGGGTAAAATTCAACACTTGGAAAACAGAGTGTGTAAAAAGGCAAATATTTGAAGGTACTAAACAGTATCCGAGTGTTAGAACGACATTTTGGGGAAGTATTTAATATCTGAAGACGAATGTCTATTGGAAATGCTTACCACAGACTTTATATTCTGCTTCTTATCTTGAAATAATTTAGAGTGGAACAGAAAAGATCAAGTTTATGCTCTATTAGCATAAAGTTTAAACTATAAGGGGTTTTTGACCTTGAAGTCTGAATTAAATAATGTCTGGGATTTTTATTCTCCCTCTTTTTTTTTGCCCTTTTGAAATTTTAATTTGGGGGGGGGGAAATTAAAAGCCAACTAATTAAGTGTAATTTCATAGTGAATGAAATAAATTAATTAAACCATAATTGAAATGACAATATTAAATATGAAATATTATGCTGGAGTAGATCAGAATAAAGCCTTGACACTGCTGGATATCTTTTATATGAAGGACAGTATCTGCAGCCGCATGACGTCAGCCGTGCTGGAATAGTTGGGAATGCATTGATAAATTGCTCCATCGATTCTGTTCTGCTTCACTTACCATAATTATAGCACAGTAATGGATGACATGAGTGATATATTTTTACTTTAGAGAAAAGCCAAGAGTTTGCCTGTTTCTTTATGAGATTAGACCAAATCCTTTCAATTAATACAGCATGATGATATCTAAAAGTGTACTGGGTAAGATACTTGCTTCATGTGCACATCTTTAAATGTTATTGGTTAAATATTGAAATAGAATTCAAAGAGCAGTTTTCAGTGCTTTAAATAACAGTGTCATTTTGGTAATATGAAAGATGTCTTGTCACAATTCTCAAAGACTTTTCTAGGCCCACCTTCAGCATTTGGATTGTCTTAGATTTAAAAATCAGAGTTGCAATTCATGTTTGTGTAAGGCAGAAGAATTAAAATGTTTTTCTTGAAATGCACGGACACCTTACAGGATCGGGCACCCTCACTGAAGTTCCTGCCAAGGCTACCAACAGTTATGTTGGGAGAAAGGCCAAGAGGACCGGATTATGCTTTGCAAATATATATGGTTCAGGCTCAGTTTTCAGCTGCTCTCCATTGAAGTCAGCTCCCACTGAAGCCAACTGGTGAGGTCCACATGTGGACCCAAGGACAGAACTTCCTTCTGACCACTTGTGTCCAACCCTTCAAACGGCTCCTCTTAAGGCCAAAGGTGTGAATAAAGAGTGAGTAGAAGATGAAGTAAAGAGCAGTTTGTAACGTGTTAGTGTTGCAGAGGAACTGAAGGTGGTGCACAGCCATCTATCCCTTCTCCAAGCCCGCCAGCAGTAGAAGGAAGACAGCAGCAACCTGAATGGATTCCCCAACAACGAGATGTAGAGGCATCAGCACTCCCCCGCTCATGTTTAATCCCCCTTCCAACATTCTGTAAGCGTAACTTACTGTACTTCTGGGTAGTCATCACACAAATAATAATCCTCTTTTCAAACTTTTCAGAGTATGCCGCTGAAGAAAATGCGCCCTAATGCGTTAGGAATAAATAATGGCATCATAACAAGAAGCAAGAGAGGAAATGTAATCTTGCGAAGGAGATGCGACAAAAGATGGGAGCAGGTGAGGCAGAGAGACGACAAACCACTGTCACGAAAGAGAAATCCATGTTACAGAGACGACTCTTGTACCAACGCCGATAAGACTCTCATTAAACACAGAAAAGACCTGCACATCTCTCACAGCTCACGCTTCCCTCATGGATACAGGTCCTTCACGTGAACAGAGAAAACATTATGTTGTAAAATACCATATATATGCAATATTCTATTTTAGCTGTTCTCGTTATGGAAGTGCTAATGAAAGCCTGACCCGGATGCTTTTTAATCAATAAAAACTTTTTTTCAGCCAGTCCATTGGACCTTCATGCTGAACAATTTCTACATAGAGCTGAGCAAAAAACCCCAATACTCGTGGAGTTTTGAATGAAGCCAGAAATACCTGTAGGCGGAAAACCAACGTGACCAACATGCAGCCCTATCTCCCACAGACTTTTTCAGCACATAGTTCAAAAAAGACCATGCTCAATTCTCTAAAAATTTTAACCTGTCCCCTCCCCCAAGCAGTAAGCGTGAAGAAGATTGATCTGTGCTTATAACTGTTGAATTCATTCCCTTCTCATGTTACAAAGGCTGTCACTGGAAATAAAGTGTAACTTGGGATGGCTGTGGCAGCTATCAAACCTCCTCTGACACATTAGAGAGTCTGAAACTCAGACACCCAAGGTTTACATCAGAAAACTCCAGCATGTAGCGAACAACTCAAAACCAACTATCGACCATCCTATCGATTGCCGGTGGGGAAACCAAGAGGAGAGAAGCACCAGAAGAGATAGGATTTCTTTTCCTCTCCTCATCACTAACTTCGTGGCTGCCAAACTCAGGTCTTCTCGGGCTGAAGCCATCGGAGGTTTGTGTTGCAGCTAGCCAGGATGTCTGCCTAAGATAATTCAAGCTGAAAGCAGACAATGTGCAGCGGGAGCTGATTAGCCACTGACTTCCAACGTGACCTGTCTCGGTCCCAAAAGAAGCTTCTTGACAGTAAGATATGAAGGTACAGCACAGCTGAAAAAAAACGTGGTTATCTTTTCAGAAGGTATACGAGGATGTCTGACTTTCAGATCGGCAATTAAGAGAGGTGCTTTTTGCAACTGGCAAGACCCAACCTTGGCCTTCAAAATGCTTGACGTGCATTGAAAGAGATTATTTTCAAAAACTCTCTGCAGCCCATATGAAATATAGTAAGAAGGATTAAATAAACCTTCAATAATTCACAGTACAGAAAGAAGGTGTTAAAAAGGCCATATATTTTCATCTCTTTTTCTTTGTCAACAAAATCCAGTCTGCTGCGTGTTTCAGTAACTTTGCTGAAATTATTCCAGATTTGCATCGTGTAGCTGAAGGCACTTTTGACCCTACGTGGAGACTGGGAAAATAATAACTATAGGTGTGATTTTGATCATTCATAATTTACGAGGAAATATCTCCTGTTGCTGCAGATCATCTGTTTCACTCGTTATATCTTAGCTGGTACTTTCACATTTAATTTGGAGATTGCATGGCCCCAGTTCAAATGACGGCTGGTTCTGAATCCCATGGCTTTGGCAGCTGAATCCCAGCCACAGGAACACCCTTTTCCAATTAGAAAGTGTATGGTTAGGGTGTAAATCCTAGTGCATATTTTATACTGAAAGTCACAATGTAGCAGAGCACTCAAGAAACCTCTGAAGATCTTCTGTAAAAACCTGATGAGTTTGTTATGTAAAAAACCAGAAACATTTGTTGCCTTAAAAATGTGACTGTGCTACGGTATCAGGGTAAGACCATCATCTGTTATTTTTAATTTGTTACATTAATGGGCTGCAAGGTCCAAAGTATTTGACATATATGAACTCTTCTGCTGCTCCCCCTTTGTAAAGCTCCAGCATTTTTTTACACAGCTCTGCAGGAACACAAACCATAATGTCTGGAATGTTTTGATCTTATCTTAAGTTTTTAATAACTTTCTTTTTTATATACTACATATTTTACATTTTTTATTGCAAAACTCACTTTGCAGCTGTTTACTCCCTCCTGACTTCAGAGGGTCGTGTTCATCTCCAGGTCCCCCCGAAGGACATAAATTGAGGTGCCGGCTCCCACCGGCAGCCGTCCTGCCCCAAAGGGCTGCTGCCAAAGTGCGGGGCACCCCCAGCTTCCTCCCCGGAGGAAGAGGAGGCAGAGCTCTGGGGCTGCGGCAGGGCCATGGCCAGGACACCCAGGAGGCAGCTGCTCGCTGGGCAGCCCTGCAGACACTTTACAGCTGCTTTCTTCATGACATTCCCAAGAAAGTGATGTGACTCTCCCCAGGCGATGAATCCACCTTCTGAGATACGGGGATCAAATTGCACTGCGCTCGAACAGCCAGGCTGAATCAAGTCCTCGGGACTTGACTTTTTCACAGCAAGGAGAAAACAGGAGTGCGTCCGTTTATAAAGCTACACCGAACTATTATGTAAATACTGCCTGTTGGAGTGGGTATTTTAGTTTTATGGTGGGACAGCAGGAATAAGCTTATAAATCTAAGGCCCGGGGTCAACGCTTAAGAAGAGATTACCTCTAAGCTTTACTTACACGTTCTATTTTGGCCCAACAATTTGCAATGTATTTCTGGGAAAGAGAATAGCCCAGCTCGTTCCTGCTGCCGCAGGGCATGTGGTAAGATGCGTCTTCCTGAGGTGTCAGGGGCTAGCACCTAAGAAGGGGTGGTAAATTCCCGTCGAAGCAGTTGAGAAGTCAATCTGCCTTGAGCTGCAGTGGGGATAAAATAAATCTGCTCGGCTTCGGGCCGGCCCTTTTTCTGGCTCGTGACACAGGCTTTCATGCAGTCCCGTCGCCTATCGTACCGCTTGTCATGACCCTCACCCCATCAGCTTTGCTTCAGGCCAAGATCTGTGAGGGCTCCTTCCAAAACAAACCAAGACAAAGCTTCTCCGAAGCAATGTTTTCCCGAGCTGAGCGAGACGCGACTCCACTTCCGCCCACGCCGTAAGCTACGCAGGGGCCCAGAGACCTGTGACCAAAGCACATGAAAACCCAGGCACCCAGTACTCCAGCTGTCCAACAGGGAGTCTGAAAGCTTCGATGGTGAAAGGAAAACCGTGCAGAAACGTCAAAGAGGTCTCACTACAACTAGCAAACGACCTCTGCAAATCTGCGCCCCCCTGGTTTTTTTGAGGACAGGAGTTACAGGTGCCGTCGTAGCGGCTGCTGTCCGAAACCAAGCCTCTACGCTCCCAGCTGTATCACCAAGCTCACAAAATCGAGTGGTATAATAAGAATAACCTTATAACAATGCAGCTTTACTCGAGGGCTGAGATC
This sequence comes from Bucorvus abyssinicus, assembly GCA_009769605.1. Taxonomy (NCBI): domain Eukaryota; kingdom Metazoa; phylum Chordata; class Aves; order Bucerotiformes; family Bucorvidae; genus Bucorvus; species Bucorvus abyssinicus. The sequence continues at coordinate 30,621,336 of CM020034.1, read as the reverse complement.
CTCAGTACACAGACGGTATCAGAAGGGCTCATCAAAACATTACGATAGATACTAAAATGGAATTCCTGTTAAGATGTTAACTTCCACTTATACATAAAAGCAGCGTATTTCAAGTGTGCTTGTTAGCATTCACGGCTATTTTACTGACGGAGAGGCATTCGGAGAGCACCGTAAGGAAGATACATTGGTAACAAAGCAACTACTTTAACTACTATGAAATGCCTTATTTAGTAGAAGTTAACAGTAGAGATTAAGAAGCAGCACACGTGGATTGTTTGATTTTGTACTCTAGTGGCAAAGGAAGATATAACAGCGTGTTTGGACGGAAGGATCTTAATGTTTGAAGTCTCCAGCTGCAGAGTTTCAGGGCTGAGTTACTGAGCACAGGCCAGAGATTACTCTAACTCAGTTAACCGACAAAACCCACCAGAAGGGAGATTTCCATCCTGCCTTGCAGGGTTCGCTGGGACGTGCCCTCTGAGTCTCTCACGAACAGCCAGTAACTCCCTGTGATCAAGGGGATAAGCGTTAGGCTAAACCCCTTTTTTAGCACGTAAGAAACATGCTCGGCAAACTCTCGACCTTTTCCTAGAAGGAAAGACAGTAAAAAGCTTATGCCAGGAAACCATTCCTCAGCACACCAGCGTAAAAAAGGGGGTGACCACCCTTGTAAAAAGGTGGGTGGGTACATTTCTTTGCTCTTTTTTCTCCTTGGACTGAGCAGCACATGACAGAAAACAGCACGGGATCAAGTCCAAAGAACTATCCTCTTTAAGGATACACTACGTGGTCTCATCAGCGAGTCTCAGCCAATATTGGCTAACAGTCGCTGTCTGTTTGCCAAGCAGAAGTTTGCCATGTTAAACTGTCACTATAATGCCACCTTGAAGAGGCGTTATCATCACTCTTGCGATGATACACGGCAACCGTGAACGGAAACCGAGGCCGGAGCTCACACATCTGAGCAACAGACAATCCTGGTGCCGTGGATAAGTAACCCAACAGACAGCGCTGCCTGCTTATCTCTGCCGCGATCCAGGAGCACCCTTCAAATGGACATTCCCTGCAGTAAAAATTACGCCGTGTTATGACTTTGTAACCTGCCTATTACTGGATTTTATTAAAAATACTGAGAATACAGAAACCCATTTTATTATTTCTCTAAATTTAATGCTGCCCTGCTCTGAACACAGTATAAAAGCACAATAGAAAGCCACAGAATCACTAACGCATCTCATGGAAGTGATACTGACCTAAAACATCGACCAAAACTCATTCCCAAGGCATCTTGCCTTACGACCTTCACAGGTAAAGAACAGAGGGACAGCCAGCACAGCGGCCACAAAGCAGGGGCTCGATTTCCCCATTCACTAGACTTCTCTTGGTATTGAATTAGGCATATGAAACCTGGGGAAAGGAGAGCGTTCCCCCAGGCAGAAGTGCTCTATGCTGCTGTGGCCGAGGCTCACCACGTGGGGAAACACTTCTAGAGCAGAGCTGCTCGGCTCAGCCAGGGCTGCTGCACGAACTCCTCATTAACATAGCAAAGGTAAAACATGAACTCACAGAAAACAAGACCTGGAATTTTATTAGATACAGGGTGGGAACTTTTTGTTTTTATTTAATAATGACTATATAATATTGATCTTAGTAATTACAGACTGGAAAAGCGAACTTCGCATTAATGGCACCGTATTGATTCAGCGAATGCAAAAGTACAAAAGTACTTTTATGCCTAAGAATGGTTCTAGTTACCACATTTGAAAGACCTCGGGAGAACAGTGTCTAAGAGCACTGTATTCTTCATTCAGCAGCGCACCTAAGCATAGACCTAAGTGCCTGCTCACGAGCCCCACTATTTCGCAACCCGATAAAGCCTCCTCTGCAGTGCCCTCAGCTCCCTTCCACTCAATACTTTGCAGAGTTGGAGTCAACTCTTTCTTAATGGGCCAAATGCAATTTAACTTATGAAAATAGTTTATTCAATATGTAATACATGAGTGAATTAATATATTCTTCACCGATATGTCCTGAACTATTTAGCCAGCTGTATGAAATGTTTCTAATACACTAGCTGACATTTTTTAATTACACAAATACTTTGGGTAGCAAATAACTGTTCGCTATTTGGCAAGCCCTACAAATTATGTACGGTTAATTATATTCAGGTTGGTATATAGGTTATAAATAACTGCGATAAAACTGGTATCAATGCTGACAGAATTTTAGTGGAAATCGACATTTTCGATCCTAAAGTAACGAGAGCTCTGAACGGAAATGCTGTCTCCAGAAATGCAACTGTAAATCATAATCGTGTATATGTGCAAAATGACTTACTAACACACTACATATTTTTGCCTGCAATTCTTATTAATTTCATGTTTTGCCTTAATTTGACCTTAATTTGTGAAATTTTTTTCATTCCTCTTTTTCGAGGTATTGTTTAAGTTACAGACTTCAAAAGTTTTTCACAGACAGATCCTCTGTAGAGATATTTGCATGCTAATCCCAAACTTCAAGTAGCAGTTCTCAAACCTGCTTACAGCCCTGCGTGAGCAGTCACGTACTGCTGACCAGAGACCACGCAGTAAGCCAAGCCCTGGGACTGTGGTAAGTGGAGAACCTCGGTGCCCAAAAGAGTCTGAACCATGACAGACTGCAGCCATTTGCTTTCATTCAGAGGCTTTATAACGACATAAAATTTAAACACAAAACTCTAAGAAGTTATGGAGCTCGTGCTATTCCCCGTTACAGTCCTAAACCAGTCTGTGAAGCCAAGCCTGGTTTGCCTCAGCCTAACCAAGTCAAAATTGGTTTCAGGCTGTGCCTTATGCAAAGACAAACCTACCATCTGCTCGGGGTTCAGATAACCGGCCCCTTTCCCGAGATTCCCTGAAGTAGCAACCTGAATCTCACACCTGTTTATCACCACAACTCCCTTTAACAGATTCTTCTGGTTCCCTGCCCTGACTATTATATCTGTTAGCATCCTGTCGCAGGCAAGGGGAACATGACCTCTTCCCGTACACCAGGGAAGAGGCTGAAGTTTTGAGCCCCGGTGATGTAGCCTGTCACCAGGTGTGGATTAGCTGTTCCAAGTCAGTGCATGTCACAGTGCTTTAAGGATGTGCGGAGGCGTGATGAAATTCAACACAACAACATACATCCTCAACTTACCACATCCTCGCCTGAAACAGTCATGCCTGGAGGGACCATTTCCCATGTTACGGTATGTAGTAAAAGACAAAAACAACAACAAAAAACCCCCCTCCAAACCCAACGGAACAAAACAAGACACAAAACCTAAAAGAAAATGGATACCTTTTGTGAAAGAACTATTACGAAATGTAAAGCCAGGGGGGAAAAAAAAGAAAAGAATAAAAGCAGAGCACGTTCTTCAGTAGGGGAAGTCTCTCCTGTAAATTGGCAGCGAATCAGTTACTACATGACATGCCTAAATTTAGGTGGTGGATTGGAAATGAAAACTTTGTCCCAGGAAAGCCAACGGCAAAAATCCAATTGATTTCAACGGGACGGGGTTGTCTCTCCGGACTTAACAGTCAATCATGCAGAATTGGCACCGGTGTCTGACCGTCCCCGTTTGTTATTAGACCACAGAAATCTGTATTAGTTTGCTTCACCCGCGCTTGTGACCAGCGCACCAGCACTTTGGTTTTTTGGCATGGAGGTGCAAATAAGCAGAATGGGTTCAATTTTTCATCCCAAGCCACATGAATGGGAGCTTTGCTACTTCTCCCGGCATTTCAGAGGCCATTTTCCCCCTGCAAGGCACGGGCAGCCTCACCGGTAATGGGAGTGCTGTGCTCACAGGCAGAGGGGAACTAAGCCTTGAGTGTTTTGCATATTTGCAATACAGTATGTGGTTGGGATGGGGGAAGGTTTGTTGGAAGAGGAAGACGGTGAGAAATGGTGGAAGAAAAAAATCTGGTCCTTAGAGACTAGTATTGCTCAGAAGTATACACAGTCCTCTTTTTTCTCAGTCCTTTTTGCAGACGAGCTCTGGCGAGGAACGATCAACCTAAACGGCAGATACTTAATATATAAATATTATACAGTAGTATAATGCTCCCATTTAACCAATTCTCATGAACAACCTTTCGGAATTTAAGTGCTTGGAAATTCTTGGATGACAAAGCTGCTATTTATGACTAATCTTCTTTATCTGAAAGGAAAACCGGGTCCAAATAAATAAGAGGGCAATAACGGAGTAACAATGTAGAAAGAATGAAAAAAATTCAAAAAGCAATAGATTTACAATAGTGAAACGTGTGATAGGCACGATACTATCAATACGGTGCCCGAAGCCCATCGCTTAGATTAAATATTATATGGAAACCGCCCCAGATTGATACAAGGCTGAGTAAACAAACGATACAACTGTAGTGGGTATATTTGTCCAGACATGTATTAGTGCGATACACAAATGGGACCCAGTGAACGCTTAAACTGAAAATTTGTGACCTGTTAGTATCCCCAAAATGCCCGTAGAACATTATTCTCCCTTTTAACCTTAATTTTTATTCTCTGTCTCAATTTCTGCTCTCCTCTCCCATCATAGCCCGCGTTACCTACGCTGACAGCCGTGGCAGGCCAAGGTAGCACAGATGGGGCGGCTGCAGCTGCACTCACTGGCCGACTGCACCAGAGCAGAAGACAACGGGACACTTTTCCGCTCCCTTTATGCCTGTCTTGTGTGACGTTTTGCAACATCGCCAGCCGATGCGGCAAGCGGACCGGCGCGCCGCGCAACAGCGGAAGAGAGATAGCGCAGACCCGCGACGTGTTCTTAATGGAGGAAAACACCCAAGACGGGCCTCCCCAAAAAGCGGCCTCGGACCCGCCGGTATGGCTCTGCTTTGAAGCAGTTCAATACGCCCGGCTCCCCAAAGGCAGCGCGCCGTAGGACAAAGAATACGTCCACACTCAACAGCAAACCCTGCTGGATTCAGTCGCGGCACCGGTGGGCTCCGCGTTTGATCCGGGACTGCCTTTGTCGGGGAGCGGAGCGGGCACAGGTGGCGGTGCGGGAGCAGCCCGGCTTTCAGGGTGATGGGAACAATGTGCGGCGAGCTGAGCGCGGCCAAAACTTCCCTCATAAAGTTGCTCGTTTTTGGGCTTCACGAGAAACTTGGCAAAGTTTCCTCAGGGGCCCGATTTTTTTTTTTTTTCAAAAGCCTTAACCTCCCGTCCTTTGTTTAATCTTCAACTTTGTGCCTCAAAAATACGGCGGGGGGTTGGGGGGGGCATGCGTTTTTCCATTCACGGCTTTGCAGGCTGCCAAAGGAGTCCCACTGCCACCTGAGCGGGGGCTCAGCCGGGCAGCGAGATGCCTGCACGCTCTTGCCCTCCTCCACAAAGAATCCCACCTGCAAGCGGAGAAGTTGAGTTTCAAATATCAGGCCCTCAGGTTCACGGCTCTTTTGAAAAGAAGCTGTGTCAGATTTACAGCTTCGGCGCGCGGATGGAGGAAACCGTGGCCATTTTGAGTGAGTTCTGCCCGATGCGAACCACGGGCTCCGGCTTTGAGATCAGAGCCCAGAAAGTTTTTGCAGCACGCGGGCGCTCGCCAAAAAATACGTGTACCCCTGCAAAGCGAAGCGGACGGGGAGCACATGTCTCCCAGAAGCGCTGCTGCCTTCCCCAGCCCGCAAAGGCAGCTATCCCCGCCGTATTTAATAACAGCCATCAAGCGAGGGAAAGCCCCCCGTTCCACCGTCCCTGACCCGCCTTCTATGAAAACAGGAGACAATTACGGCAGACTGCACGCCCTTTACTTTGGATGCAGTTAAAGATTTTGCTGGCTGCTGCACCAAAACTTCCCATGCTGTGTTTACTGAATTGAATATAATCTTTTTTTTTCCCCTCTTCCTACCTTAATTTCAATATTTAGAATAGCTTAATTATATCTGATATCTACTAAATGTAAATTGCTGCCATGGATACTGTACTTGTTTTAGGCTTTGCCCACAACCCAAAATGTAACTAAAGATTAATAGAACGCTGAGATATTTTTGGCTGCAAGTGAAATTTAATGAATAAACATTTAAATAAATTACCCCAATAATGAAACAATATGCCATTAATGCCTGAGTTATGCTAAATGCTTCACTTCTCTTACAATTCATGCAAATAGTCGGGAAAAGAAAGGATGGTGGTGAACTACATTAAACAAAATCCTTCCTAAACCACACCCAGAAAACAGTCTCTACAGTATTGGGAACAAAAACGGTGGCTTGTCAGTCAAAGTGTCTAACTATGGCATATGGGTAAAGGTTTCAGTCTGCTATCTCCAGACTCATCTTATGGCCCGGGTTCAACGCTGCTGAACTGCTCTCGAGACAAAAGCCCAACTCATTGAAAATGGGTGCTGCGAGCTGTCTGGTCAGCGCGGCCGCGCAGCCCGCGTCTGGATGCACACAAACTACTGGCACGGGGGAAACGCAGTGCGCTTTGGAGGGCTTTAGAGTTTCCTAAGAGCTGAAAAAGAAGCAGCCTGAAGGTTAAAGCTGGCTAGTCAGAATGGCATACTTGGCTGCATATATAGCCAGGTGGCCTGGGCATATTGGCAAACAACTGGCAAACTGCCCAATACATATGGCTTAGATTGCTTTGCTCTTCCCATGAAGCCTTCTTAGACTCTTGAGCAAGCATTCATTTTAGAGCAGAACGCATCCAAGTGTTAAATAAAATTCCCCCAAATATACTGCATGTAACCTCTTCCTTTAAATAATAAAGGCATAACTATATTAGAACAAACTAATGACGTTTGTAATGAATTCTTACACAAAAGTGACACACACCCCCCCGGCCTTTCTCTAAGTGGACCTGCCCTTACTTCTGTTAACTCCTGAAGTACCAAAGATGCCATTTTTTCCATGCGTACTCCTTCTGAGGGATAAGTACTCGCTGCAGCATTTAAGCTCTTGGCACACCACAACTTGCATTTGCAGTGAAAAGGCGGGCGCTTGAGAGGCGCCTGAGCAGGGTCCTGCGCTGCTGCCACCGCACAGAAGCTACGGCAGATGTTCCGGGCTTCTCCCGGTTTCGTGGTTCCTCTGTGGTCGAGGCAGATAGTTGCCTTTATTAAATGCTAAATGACATTCTACTCTGGAAAAGCGCCTTCTCTTAAAAACTTAAAGTCCTCATAGAAATGTAAAATTGAGCAAATTCAAGCGAAGCACTTGACACGTACTCCAGAGCAAGTATAATTTTAAGCGTCAGTCCTACGGCACAGGTCCTTGTGCTAAGGCTAGTGTAAATACCGCACTAAACGTTCACAACAGCTTTGGGGAAAGGGCTAAACATATTTAAACAATTAACACATGCCGAACTCTAAGCCAGTGCTCACATGCCACTGACTCTAAGCAGAGGTTGTGACAAAGGTAAATTCTTCTGAATTAAAAGCAGTGGGACTTCTGTTGAAAGCTTGGTAAATGCATAAGTGTTTTGCTGAACTGAAGCCTCGGTTAATGAGAAACAAGAAATAATTCTCCTGAGTTTCAGAGAAAATGTGTTCGCTCACCCTCATCCCACTGAAACCCCTTTCTGTTTCACAAACAGGACGCTGGTGTTTCAAGGGCTGTGAGCTAAATTAAGACAATAACCCAAGTTTCATTTTAAGGGACTCTGAACTCCAGTTCTTCGGCAGTTAAAAAATGACCCAGAAGAGAAAGCCAAGAACTCTTCCGAAAGCTGTGTAAGAGCTAAGAGCGAGGGACCATTCCTGTGTCACCCACCGGTAATTCTGCCTCCCTAACAAATAGAAACCCTGGTACTAATATGTTTAATTAAAAAACGAGGTCTTGTTAACACGTTAAAGGCGAGTATGTCACCTGCTAGTAAAAGTAAATTCTAACACTCCAGGCTTTACGATCCTCGTCTCTGAAAGGACAAATCCACGCAGCAGACAGGGATTCAGAGCTGACTTCAGCCCAAGTCTCCAGACACTACCTCTGTTCAACCATTTAATCTCCTTGTCATTTCGCGTTGTTGATAGGGCTCCCTTTCCTCCATTCTTTGCTTGTTTTGTATATTTGAAGTATGAAATCATCAGGTCAAGGAGTAATTTACTTGTATAGATTCTTATTTATATAATGTCTATGTACAAGGAGGACCTGACCTTCACCAGAACCCCTATAAGCCATCATAATATAAATAGCGTACATTATTTACTTAACTTCCTTGCTTCAGTTTCTTTAAGGGGGGAATAATATTTACAGGGATGTTGTGAGGATTAGCTCATTACTTCAAGAGCCTTGAAGATGAAACATGCAATGTAAATGAGAAATATCAAGTATCAGCGACACTGATGAAATTATCATCACCATTGTTAAGAGCGGCGTTCGAGAGTAAAATCGGGAACGTGTCTTTCTGCAAAAGCACATTGCCACAGGCCGAAACACGATGACCTTGGCGCCATCTTTTCCTTCACCTTCCTCATCCCCCTCCTCACGGGCAACGAGCATCATTTGGAGCTTTATTAGAACGTCTCCACGCCAAGTTGGACATGCTCCAGGCAGAGCCGTCCTCGGCCAAGGGCAACATGTGAAGTGCTCTCAGACAACTCGGATGGCCTGGATGGAGGAAGAGGGAGGGCGGAACAAACAAATCGGGGATTGTTGTTTGTCCTGCGCAGGCTTCGTCGCCCGAGCTCTTGACAATTATGAATTTCTCCTGACAGCGTGAACTGGAGGCTCTGATGACGGCAGCAAAGGGGAAATTTGTGCCTTGAATCCCCTGCTGCAGCAGGCTATTAGTGTGGATTATACGTGCCGCTGCCGTTCGTACTGGAGCTGCAAGACGGCTCCTAACCGTTAAGACGGACCATCCCTAATCGGTTCTTCTGGTACCTTTATCGCTTGGGTAGGAAAGATCAAAAGCAACCCAAACACCTGGGATATCAAAACTCCACATCCAGATCTGACTGCATTTGGCAGAGGATCTGTGGGTCAGATCTTCACTGATTTTAGATCTTCACTGGTTTTAGATCTTCACTGAATTTAGCAGTGCTACTTCATTTAACGATTCAGACCTCGTTACTGGGGCAAACCAGCATCTGAATCCCCCTACCACTGAGTCTGAGCTGGCTGAAATCTGACGATGATCACTCGGACACTGCACCACGAATGTGCTTCCAGAAGGTAGCGCGAGACACAGGAGCCTGCTGAGCCTTGCAAGGCAAATGAAAGAAAGCCTGTAAGGACAGCGTAGAGTTACCAGGCCTCAGGCGTAACCCAAGAACGCTGAAACAAATCAGTGCTCCAGACTAGAAGTTGCTTTTTACCTGGGGAATTGTAACAAACTGCCAAGTCCAAGCGAAATGGGAAGGGGGCAACACCATACAAACCCGAATAAAAGAGCTGCCCGAGCCGCTCCAAGCTGAGCCCAGCCACTGCCCGCACCTCGGCCCCCGGCTCCAGAAACACCCCCACACCAGGTCCACCTGCCCAGCAAGGCGCTACGAAACCAGGCCACCCAGGGTTTGTCCACCCGGCAAACGGCACGAGAGACTCGGGCAGGGTCTGCCGGAGCTTGCTTTGGTAGCGGGAGCGATCCCACCGTGCAGCCTCCCTTCCCGGCACGGCGGAGGCACACACGAGAGCTGCGGGTGATCTCATTTCCAGTAGTTCAGTGAAGTAAGTGCGTAAGTATGCAGGATTGGGGCCCTGGAAACCATGAAGAAACTGGGTTTCTCTTTTTATTGCAGACAACTGCAGCGCCTGTGGACTCTTGCAGCAATGCTTCTTTTCCCCAGAGGAGGACCCAGTCCTGGGATTTTAAGTTTTCTTAATATATAAATGACTTCGTAAGGAACTTTTCATTAAAAGACTTGGGGAAAAAAAGGTTAAAAATATTGCCTAGCTAAGTAAATACGCAGATTTAAAGCATATGGATAAAAACGAGTGTTACTATAAACCCAAAGCATGTTTTTTACAAGACTTTTGCAAAAAGATAAACTTTTTCTAACTGTATTTTGATTAAACTTTTGAAGCTGTTTATTGTAAGTAATTGCTTTTCCTCAAGGAAAAACAGATGTAGCGATGCAGGAGTTTGTTTCTTATCCTCCTTTGTGCGAAAGTACACACGAAAAGTGTTTCTATAAAAGAAATACAAGAGCTGGAATAGTTTATGTCATCATAAAGATAATAATAAATTAGTGCTTACTGTGCCTGTAAAAGCGCAGGAGACAGTTTCTCCTGCCTGTCCTCATACAGGCAAACTCTGAATTCTCCGAGACTGAACACGTGGAAAATTATGGAGAGTAAAACTTGCCCTCAGAGCCTCAGAAGTTTGGAGTTTGGTTGTTCTATTTTGAAAATGTTGCTCTTTTTCTTTAAAAACATTTAAAAATCTTTTACCACGGACCGGGGCCGAAATGTTCTTTGTCCCTTTACAGTTTTAGAAAACTTATCTGGCTCCTGCTGAAAGCAACAGTGCTTCTGGCCCTCGGCTTCAGCAGAATCCGGCCCCATGGCTCATCCACCTTCTTCTCGAGACAAAAGGTTGTAAAGGAGGCCAAAAGCTCAACGCTTTGATACCGTTCCCAAACATATGGGAACGTACGGCTTCATGAAACTGCATTTAACAGATGTTTAAAGAAAGACAACTAACAGATCCAGAACGTAGTAATGAGGAAAAAAGACAACGTACATAAATTCAGCTGCGCGTCTCTTTATAGCGCTACCAATGCCCCGGAGGCAAAATGCAAATGTCTACTTATTTGCAATATGACACTCTCCATTTTATATTTAATATTTTAGGTCATTACTAAAACTGATTTTCTTCCAAAGTGATTTCTTCTGGCACCTAAATGGAGGGAGATTTACACAGTCTGCAGCGTATTGTACTTTGTCAGTTCAGAGAGTCATGAAAAACCCCTCGACTATCAATTTCAGATTTCAAAAGTAAGTGGAGAGGCCCCGTGCAGGCTTCACGCACAACCCCTGTGCCAGGCGAGCGGCCTGGAAACATCCTTCTTTTTTAATCTTGCAACTTCTGAGCCCCGAATTTGAGTTGTAGATAGTTTTGGAGCCCAAAGACCAACTGTTCGGTTTAGCAAACCAACAATGTCTGCTCATTTTGTCCCAATCTTTTCAGCTTAAATATTCACAATGTGCCATTAACTGAATCATTATCTGCCTTTAGCTCTGACAACAGCATCATAAGGGCTATGAAAGGCTCCTTTCTTCTCATGATTAGTCTCTAAAACATTTCCTCATCTTACAGTGCTTTGCAGCTTCCCAGAATGCACCGCTCAATTACAGTGCTGAAATTAACTGTATGCCACTCTTATTTATTGATAAAAGAATAATCAAGTGCTCCAGCCCATAGCCTGCTTTGGCCACAGGTTTTATATCAAGTTTCAAGTAATGCGGTTTTTAACTCTTTGAATCCTCTTATAAATGGGTGGCATTGTCTGCGGCGCGGTGACAACGCGGTGCCGCTCGCTGTGGCGCACAAGATAAAGCACCCTTCATTTGCGTGGGGTAATCGTGTTGAAAATAGTCGTGGCCGGCTGACACTTCAAAAATTAATCTCGAAAGGGAAGAGTTTGTTTGGGGGGGGTGGTGGTGGTGGTGGTTTATCACTGGGGCTGATTAGGCTCCAAAGAAACCAGATGTAAATAAAAGCGAGATACGGAACTTAGTAAACTTTGGGATGCTGCCGTCTGCGTCGCTGAGGGGGATTATTTGAGCTGGAGAGGATAATTGGAAGACTTTTTATATCTACTTCTGTGGGGTGTTCCTCGCACGGACCTTTTTAATTGCTCCGGAACGGAATGCGAGGCTTTGGCTCTCCTACGCGGGCTGTTTTGAAATGTGACATTAAATTGTGATTTAGCAGATAACACGTACAAAGCAACTGCCCCAGAAACAATGGGCTCGCTTCTCTGGAGGCTGGTGCTGAAATTCCGGTCGACTTCAAAGAGAGCGGACTCGGGCTTCGAGTTCCTATCACCTCGACCGAAGCAAACAGATTTTTCTATCCAGTACCAAAGAATAACAGGTAATTGGGCTATAGCTTGGTCCAGCGCAAGAATGAAAATAAAAACACTTTCTAAACCTCAAAGATACTTGCTAAGCCATGTATACATTAATCATTTATACCACATGATTATTGTTCATTATTTGGGCAATAACAAATGGAAGGGTGTGGGGGTTAGTGTGGGTTTTAACAAACCACATTCTATTTAAGCAAAGCCAACTATTAAAGAGAGACCTAACTTGCCAAACCAAGATAAATATATGCCATTATTATGATCACATAAAAGCTACTACTCTCAGCATTACAATTTCTCCTATAATTGGTACTATTATAATTAAATGAATGCATATGTTTACGGTTCTTCCTTGAATGGTAAAGTGATTTAGCAATGATGGTGTCTCTAATTCCTTTTAACTGTACTGGCAAACTTCACTTAAACAGTGGTCTAAATACCATATTGCCACAATAAATTAGTAAAGCATCTAGTAAAGTCTATATGCGTTGTTATAGAGTTTAAATGCATCAGAATAAAACACTTCAGTAAGCCCAGGTTAGGGGAAAAAAAAAAAAAAAGAAATACACTCCTCAGACAGAATAAGATATGTGAAAACCTTTACATAGGATCCATATTTAAAATGGGAATATACCAGCACTCAGAAATGCCTACAGCCTTTTTTGCAAGACTGATCAAACGTAGAAAATTGCTCCCCAGGAGTATCTGCCCAATTTTAAGTAATACAGTTCAATAAGACATTTGTAAGCTGTCAGCTTACATGAAAAGGTGGCAAGCCATGAGATGTATCTGTATCTTAAAGGTTCTAAGCATTTGTTTGCCCTGACGCTCTAGTTATTATTATACACTGGTGCTAGAAAAGTTAACAACAGGCTTTTTCGGCTAATCAATTTTTATATCTATCTATCTACCATAAGAATTTGCATGGTATCCATCAGCACAGCATCCAACAACCCACGTTACAGAGCGAGACTGAGCCTGGAGTCCCTTGAATCGCCAAACTGCTTCCAGTGCGCGGCGCGAGGGCACGTCTCCCGCATGCCAAATGAAGGCGCAGAGGCTTCTCCAGCTCCGCTCTTACGGCGGGACTCGCGGTTGGAGACCTGAAGTGGCTCGCTCGGTTTCTAACCGGGGCGAGTATCGTCAGCATTTCAGTAATGGCTGTGGTGGGAAGGAACTTACTGGGAGGGAAGACTTCGGAGTTTGTGTTTCTCATGGTTTGTCCCAACACCCTGTAAATATTTTGAAAAATTTGGGTAAATTTGCGACTGTCCTCGATCAGTTTTACAGTTCCTGCAAGTTGAGCCGGCACAGGAGACCCTGCAGATGTTTTAGGTTGGGTTTGAGATGTTGATTTGGACACTGAAGCTCTTGGGGAAAACCAGAATTTGTTGACCTGGAATGAGAGATGGTCGAAAGACAAAAGAAAAGGGAGTGCAGCCTGAAGCGCAGGGCTGTACACAAAATGAGGGCGGTTTATGGCAGCGTTTCAGCACGCGGGCAAACAGACCAGGGGAAAAAATCTGTTACGTTCCCCTCCAAACCAGGTGAATATAACCAGCAGCCCTTGTAAAATCTGCTGGGGTTTGGGGCCAGTTTGCGCAGGTCATTACTCCAGAGGCTTCAGAGGAGGCTAAAAGACAGGATTTTTTTTTTCCCCCAATCTTTCTGCTAAGCCCAAGCAGTAATTCTATTAAGAAAAATAAGGCAGGCTGTAATGTTTGAGTTCAATAAGCGAAACGCAGCAAATATGCGAACAGAACTTCTGACTTAATATTCTTTAACAGATGTTTTATAAAGTACAGATTTAAAAGATTTGCCTGTCTTATTGTTCGGGCTGTTGCCATATTATATGGCTATATTTTCAGTCCCAGATTTTCCCAGCTGTAACAGTTAAATAGCGAGGGGTATAAGCCTGGATACTGTAGGCAAAATGCCCGAAATTTTTCTCTCCCATGGAAAAACACCCCGGTATAAAGGCGGTGATGAGAAGGTGGAGTCAATCCTTTTGGCAAAGGAATAATCTCCATACTCTTAAAAAATGGCTATGGTCATTTTAATGCACGCTGTTTTATGAATGGTGCTTTAACTGTGCTGCCAATTAGCAGAGCCTTAAAAATACCTCGCTTATACGGGCCTGATAACTGTCCTTCTTAACCTTTAACTGACCTTTTTTGGTTTTGCCATGCTCATAAACCAGCGTATGAACTATCAAAGAGGGCGGCACTGAACATCCATTCGAATGTTGCATATTAAAAAACGGGAAAAAAATACCGAATAAAAGGGTTGGGGGGGGCGGGGAACGGAGAAAGGAATGAAACCCAGCTGCTCAGCCAACTTTTTAAAACCATAAGCAGAAAACATGCTCTTCTAATTGGACAGAGAAGACAAGATCTGGAATAGGTGCAATTTTATTACTGCAACAGCGATTCTCATAGCCCACGCTCTTTTCAAAGCATGAGCCCCGTGGAGTTTTATCGGACATCTGGAGCGGGGCTCTGGCAAGATGCTGAGGGACTCGGGCTCCTATTGATCTCCGCACTGGCAACAGGCGCTCCAGCCTTGCAGAGGCGAGCTCTCTCCAAACGGGAATGGATGAAGCACTTCGCTCCAAAGTGCGCGGGGAAGGATATTTTTACTTTTGCCCGAGAGGCATAAGGCGTATTTCAGATATTTGGTCTCGAGACCCTGAGACTTCACAGAAAGTCAGAAATGAAACGGCTGACAAGAGCGGGCTATGGCAGCCAATCTAAGGCTATTGAGTTTTTCAAACACACCTAAAATAGACTCTGCTACATTTCATCTGAAACTGTGTGTATTCAAACATATGGCTAAGGGAAGAGATATATGCAAAGGCTTATGCACACACAATGCTTAGCATCTACTTTCAAATTATATCGCACAAGAATTTCAGGAGGCCCCAAAATAGCAAATATTATTCGCTTGATTATTAACATCTTCTCCTTTTATACCAGTCAGTTGAAAAGTATGCAATCACTGGATATTTTCGGTGGCCTCTCAATCATGTCAAAGATCATAAGACAAGCAGATGGTGTACATCTGGGCTTACCCAGCAGTAAGGAAAATATCTCCAGCACAGGTAGAATGATAAAGATGGGACTAAACATACACCACTCCTTTCGGACTTGTGGATTAGTCCCAGGTCTCTGTTTACCCGTCCGGAGCAGGACGACCCGAAGAGGCACAACAGCAAACAGCGCTTGTGACGCGGAGCAAAAAGAACCCTTGCAACATCTCCTGCGCAGCCCTCGGCCACACCACCAGACTAGGCTGCCTGGCTCATTTAACGCGGAGTCGAGAAGGAAGAAGTTAATGAAAGAGATTTGCAGGGAGGCGATCGGGGTGAGCCACCCTGGGATTTCAGCGGAGCGGCACGAGGGGCCAAGCCACCCAACAGCATCAATCACCAGCAGAAGGCTCTTTATTCCTGCATACCCGCATCGATTTGCGCTGAGAACCTGCCCCAACCTCTCGAACATTATTTAGATTTGTTTTGGCCACATGGACAGAGTTCGTACAAGCAACAAGTTTATGGCCAAAGTCTGCCCTGAAGCGCTGTTTTGCCCACTTGCATAAGAGCAAAAAATCACCCTTGGCTTGGCCTGTCCTCATGCTGCTGAAGCTCTGGGTGGGTTTTTCGGAGCAGTCTCAAAAACCAAAAGCCATTTAGGAAGACTATTAGTAAGGGCCTGTTGCTATTCTGCTGTGGGGAGGGTTTATCTGGACGTAAGGGATGAAATTAGCAGTATTCATTATTCACATCGGATGCAGCTCCATGTGCTGCAGCTCCTAACACCAAACCATAAACCTTTTATTCCATGAAACTGCCTTGAAAAGGACTGATCCCTTCCTGCTTGAGACCCTCAGAGTGTGTCACTAGGAGTCTGAAAAGTTTAAAAAGGGTTATTTTCCATCATTAAACCAGAACTATCATTCTTCTGCGTGGAAGCCTCTATTGTACACGCTGGGATGGCGGCTCCCTTGGCATATAGACGAACGTGGACGCTCTGCAGCCTGCAGAGCGCTCGCTGCATGTACCCAGGATCTAGATGCCATGCATACTTCGTTTGTTCTTTCTTTCTTCTTCTCTTTTCCTCTCCCCCCCCGGCCCCCGCCCCACAATACCAAAATATCAGATAGCCGATGACAGGGAAAGAAATGTTAACACTGTAGTTTGAAAGTTTTTAACCCTTGCCTTTCATCATCTAACACTTATTCAGTCTCATGGCTCTTGCTTCGCTGCTTCAAAACCTCCCGTACATACCAAGGCGATGACCACAATGTAAGCCTGTGCACTGACTGATTAGATTTAATTAGATGGATACTTTGTTCGACTGATTCTTTCGGCTATAGAAAGTCTAGGGTTACTTAACCATATCGGTGAAAACATGGCTTGCACGGTTTGAATGCGACGGATGCGTGACACTGTTCCACGTTAAAAGTGCAATAGTTGGCTGCGTTTAATGGCTGAAGTGAATATGTAAAGATCTATTTTAACTGAGTTGCGTCCCTGGCAGATTGTCTCACTTTTCCCATTATACCGGTCAGCTTAGGGAAACACTAGCCTCTCTGTACCTTAAACTATTCCTTTTTCTTCCCTTTTTTTTTAAAAAAAATCTTGGGTTCTTTCCCATTTTGGTGCCACGGTGTGGTCCTGCTATTCGCACCCCACCGCCAGTCCTCGGCGTAGCACCTCCGCAGCACAGAGCGGCTGACGTGTTTTCGTGGGAACCGGTTCCAGTGGCAAAGCCCCAGTCCATCGATCAGCGCACCGGGCAGCCCGATAGTGCACTGGCACAGCGGGCAGCAGCCTTGGGCTGCCTTAACCCGCAGGGTCTCTGGCAAGGCACAAGCGAAGGGTCACGACTGAACTCTTTGGCAATCGTCGCCTTTCCCACAGTTAAAGTATAATAATGAGTGCAAAACCCCGCGCGCTCGCAAACACAAGGAACTCTGCTCTTAGTGAAAGCAAAGCAAAGACGACGTACAACCGATTACTTGAAAGAGTCTCTGGGCTAGGTCAGCCTGGCAACGAAATTCCTCATACGGCTTCTGCTGGCAAACTCCTCTACTGTAACTGTACCTTCTACAAATAAAAAATGCTTTTGCCATAAAGTTCATAGAGGGTCCCCCAAAGCAACGGGTTGTTTTGACAGAAATGCCTTTAACACTAGGCCTTTTGCCAGTACAACAAATGCTGTACACAACATGACAAATTTAGAAGTAATACATGATGTTATTACTTGAACTAAAGTTTCTGCTGTAGCCGTGTTCAGTTTAAACGCTGATTTGAAAGACGACGCTTATTATCCTCCTCCTTTGGATCTACCTCTTTCTAAACTTTTGTTACTTTTTAGTTTCTGGTTTGTTCTTCTTCCAGACCTTACAACTCGCAGCCCAGGAGAAGTCTGTTATAAAACTTTCTGTTTAATTCAATGCTCAGAGCCACGCAGTGATACTGCTTTAAAAAACCAGCGTCCATATAATTATAATCTCGGTGATACCCAGAGCTCAGCTCCCCCGGTCAATAATTAGTGCGATTGCGGCTTAATACAATTTTCTTTTTTTCCCTGAAGCAAATACAATCTTTTTAGATCAATTTGTAGATTGTTACCCTAGAGGAGGACACAATGTAACACACGCGTTTTTTTAATCTCATATTTACTCATTTAATTTGCACACAGATAAAAGCGTGAACAATATTTCGTTTCGCTGGCGGAGGGACAGCCTCGTACCCCCCGAGCTTCGCTGCCGCTCCAGATCAGGCCTGGGTCTGGAGTAGGGAAGAAAAAAACCCCACGTGAAACCTCGGCCGAAATCGAATCCACATGTGGCGTCGTCTTATTTACGCACCGCAAGGCCCCAGTTCTTCGCCGTAGCGCTGCTACTTTCTGCTCCAGTGGAACTAAGCTGCTTTAACCTGGCAGCCCCGAGGAAAGGGAATCCCTGCGTGGCATACGGCCACCACCTCCTCCGCTGGCTGGGGGACAGTGTGGCACGGAGGGAAGGTCCCAGGGTCCTGGCACGGCCAGGCTGCCAAACCAGCCCTGGGGAAGCGCTGGCAGCCTGCAGAGCAGCCTTGTTACAAACTCATCCCCATCTTGCACAAACTTCTCTATGGCCAGGCCAGCCTGGCCGGGCAGCTCCTCTGGGTTCCTTGGCCATCGCCGGCCCCACACTTGGCGATTTCACAAGTCTAAGTTCCCCAGGACAGCAGCGGCTTGCCAGACCACGTCAGATCTGGAGGAGGTTTCACGCTGCAGAGCCCGGCAGAGGACACAGTAGCTGAACGTTGGAATAAGTTTACTAGAAGGGAAAGGAAGGCAAAGAAGAGACCAGGAGAAACGGGGTGAAGCCGAGGATGCCTGGCGAGGGCTCTGACACAAGGAGAGAAACACAGCTGTTAACCTCAGAGCACTGCATGTAAGTCCCTTTTACCAGCAACCTCTGCTTGCTCCTTGTCTGTATGATGCAACTGAAGTTCCTAAGCCCCATTTCAGCCAGCACCAGCACTGTGGGGTAAAGGGGACGACAACCGGGCAAAATTCACTTTGCCTAACTTGAAGGCTCCTTCAATCAGCTCCAGAGGAGCCCAAGAGCCGGCTGCAATCCCATCCCCTGCATCTGCCTGTGCTGCCAGGGTATGAACAAAGATGCACCTTAGTGAAAATTCAATGTTACAAAAACACTGCATCTATATGAAGAAGACGGGGCATGATTGTACTTAAGACACGATGGGAAATGTGTGGCACCGACGCGCTGTCCCACTGTCACTCCCCTACTCTTCTACACAGATCTTTCTAACGGCAGCTCTTACTGTAATGATTTAGGGGGGTGAATATAGGCTGTTTATTATTCAATGCACATAAGAAAACAACATTGTGATGGATGAGGCAGCAAAGCGGGGACCTCTGAAACCGGACAGGAGCCCTGAGTACAAGGGACAGCTAAGCGAGACATACTAACATACCATCTTGAATCATAAACGGCTCTGCAGCTGGTGAACAATTTAAAACCTTGAAGGTGTCTCCCTGCTACGGCCATGTGCCCGTTCCTCCCCAAAGCCTGTGGGTCTGTAAGTCCCGGGACAGCAGTTAACTCAGAGCAGGAGAATCGTTCCCCACACGGTGATCTGAAACACCATTTTGCCACAAGGATTTTGCCAAAGGAATTTTCAGATCTCAGAAATCGAAGGGGAGCATATGGCATATGCACACAAACACACACACACACTCTTACCAGTACAACCAGTATCAACCTGAACAACTCAACTCAGAAATAACTGTAACTCCTCGAGACCATTCTGCAGGAGGCTGCTGTCTTAATTTACTCCCAGTTTGCAGGGAGGGAAACTGAGGCAGGCATGTTGGGATCAGACTCTCAGCCCCAGTTGCTGTGAGAAGGGCTTCCTGAGCACCCCAAACCTACTGCACACGTCCGTGCCAAGTACCGAGATCCGTCCCAAGCAACGTGCCCGGGACATCTGCGGCCAAGGCACAATCTAAAGCCAGCTTTCTGATGTCCCCAGCCACTGCCTCTACCACAAGGCCACGTTTCCGCTCTAGATTACACTCAGACCATTAATCTTTAGAAGAGCAGAGTTTGCCACTAATGCCATCAGAAACGACGGTACAAAAGGCTCCCATTAACGAGAGCCAGCTTAATACAACAACCAACTTCTACATTTCTTATCTGAAAATACCTCCCCTGGAAGCTGTGGATACATTAGGGGCTTAAAAAGAACTACTAATGCATTAATTCTTGTCAGATTTGTAGTGTCCTAACCCACAGCTGCTTCACCCACTGACCCGAGTAACATTAGCGAGAACTATATAACATAGTAAAGGAGACTGTGCACCGTGCTCTTGGGCTGTGATTTGGTCCCGCCGTGAGCAAGGCATCGAGATTATGGTTAAACACATTTCTAGCATCTTTGGTCTGAAAAGGAAACACTTGCTTCTTTGCTGTTTCGCCTTTGTACTAACACAGACTTACTTTTACGTCGTGAAAGTAGTTGTTCCTCTTTCTCCTGCGTGAATCTGGGTGGGCTGACATTAAAACAGCAAGTGTGGAGTGGAGTGAAAGCGCGATCGGGGTTTGGGGATTAAATGCTGACTTTAAGAATACACTGAAAATCGT
This sequence comes from Bucorvus abyssinicus, assembly GCA_009769605.1. Classification (NCBI taxonomy): domain Eukaryota; kingdom Metazoa; phylum Chordata; class Aves; order Bucerotiformes; family Bucorvidae; genus Bucorvus; species Bucorvus abyssinicus. The sequence goes on along the minus strand of CM020034.1, from coordinate 30,601,157 downwards.
CCTGTGTTGTGGCAAAAAATGATTAAGTGGATATTTGCAAACGGCTCGGTTCCTGGGGAGCCAACTGGCTGGGGATGAAGGCAGCTGCCCTATGTACTCCTGCAGAACGCCGGCGTTGCACACGCACGTGAGCGGATCGGCCCGACTCAGTCTGGGAACCTGCCGTGGCGCCCGTCCTGAGCGCAGTTCTGCTGCTGCCCATTCCCTACAGGAACTGGTCCATGCATGGGAAGACCACAAAAGCCCAACTCCTTCCCTGCCACCAGGCAGAAACGGAGTCTCTTCCCTCACAGGAAAGGAGAGAACATCCTGACAAATGCCTGCGTTTTGGACGGGTGACAAAGCTGTCATGGGAAAGAGGCGGCAGCTCCCTTCGGAGACGGGAGGTGGGGAGCGGGATCAGGAAACTTCTGAGCTCTTCTGGCAGCCCAGGTCTGGCGCCGGGCCACCAACCCCCCACTCCTTGCGGCAGAGCAGTGCTTAAACACAAGCAGATTGACACCGAATGCTCAGTGGCTGCTCCTATGAAACAAATTTGGTATTCGGAGACCTGAGCCCGTTGGAGAGGTTGCACAACCCATATTCACCTCCATAATTAGCACAGCCTGGTACCTCATGGGCTGTTTCTGCACAGACTGGGCCCCAGCTCTGCCTGGAAAGTCACCTCTCCCACCAGCTCGCAGAAGGTCCCTGCATCAGCCTGGAGCAATGCCGTGGGGGGCAAGCTGCAAACACCTACTTAGGGCTGCCGGGCTGCCTCTGCGGCATCCTCCTCAGCTGTCCTCACACACATCATCCACCTCTCGTTATATAGAGATCATATGGGAAAGGGGCTCCGCGTGTATACGAAGGGTTGGGAGGAAATTAAACTGGAACCGGGACAAAGATCTTTTAAAGCACCGTGTTGCGTGCCCCGTTCTTGGGTTCTGTAAATCACGACCTGCCATATGTTAACCTGACACAGTCCTCCACGTGCACCTCACCGCTCCAGGAGTCAAAGCCTTATCCCGTGGGGAGACGATCAACTTCCAGCGTTCCCAGGTAATTTGTACATTCGAGTTCTGCTCTCCATAAAAATTGCCAGGATTTCATCTTGCTTCCTTAATGATCCTCTGCTTGGAGCTCCATCAGGTGCCTGGCCCCATGCCTGCTTTTAGGAGTCTCAATGCCAAACATAACCAGGGGAGAGAGGCAAGTACCTCCAGAGGGAAAATGAGAGCACCCAGACTCGCTGCCCGTATGGAGGGACGTGCTGCTTACGGCTTGCAGAAGGAGTAATATATATTCCTGGGCAGTAATTTTACCCTGATTAAAAAACAGACTGTTTCTCTTAATTCCTCAAGTTTTCAGTATGTTCTTTAATGGTGCAGTTTGATTTATGACGCTAATGGCATTCCTGTGCAAACAGTGGATTTCCAGTTTTTAAATATGCATAGGAAAATGTTCTAGGAAGAAATATTTTCATAAATGTTAATATTACCAAAGTCACCATTACCCATAAGTAATGAACTTCAGATGCGTGTTTTCATGGGTATTGTGCTCTTAAACGCTTCTAAAACTTCAGCAGAGTCGGCCTGATGAACCGCTGTCTCACTCCACACTCTGATGGTGCAAACTCCCAAGCTTCGATGGTGTAAAACTGGAGTAGCACGGTGAGGAATCAGGCCCTAACACAAAGAGTACACTGTATACATTTTATTGTATAATTTATTGTTTTTTCCACTGAGCTGGCTATATTGTTTTATCCATTTGCGTGACAGGATGTCTAGGAAACAGCTGAAAGAATTATTTGCAGTGAATTTAAAACACACTGGGTTAGAAAGACGCAGACACAAAAATCTTTGTTAAGCAAATAACAGGCTGCTACCACGTGTCAGACTGGGAACTTAACAACTCCTCCGTCTCACAAACGGCAGGTATGATAGGTACAACAGCTCTGCCTCCTTAGTGCCTGAGCTGATGTCCCTGACCTAGCTTCACCTACACGAAAGTCAAGCCCTCGGTCAAAGCCAGTTCCCCGAGCTTTCCCAGGACACCAGTGGGCAGAGAGCAGGCAAACAGCCTTCCTATCGCAAACACGGCTCCGAGCACGGGTTGGAGCCGTCTTCTCCAGCTGCATCCGTCTCTCGCCACCGATGGAAAACGCACGCACGTGACTTGTTGTGACTAAACACCTAACTGTGAGAAAACCAAAGGAGGATTTCCCTTTCAAACCTGGAGGATAAATCTCATTACATTAAAGAAAACAATCTGGTAAGAGTGAAACCACAAATACCATCACTGAGAAAACAAGAAGGGATGAGCCCAAAGCCTGCAAAAAAGGCAGGAATTCCTGAGGTGGGCTCCAAAAGCCTCGTGTCAGGACCGCAAGAGCAACAGTCCAGTTCAAACTAATGTGTTTTTTCACCTATCGCTGCACATAAACAAGTCCCCGAGGGTTAGCTTGAGGGTGGGGTGGCCTTTCCTGCAGGTTTGCAAGGTTTTCTGAGTTTAAGGAGGACAATGGATATTATTTATACATCATTTCTGGAGGTGTATCATAAGGAAGTGAGCCCTCAAACCAGTTTTGGGCTGTCTCACCACTTAGAGCCAAGACAAAAGCCACAGCCATGGTCCATGTACTGCCCTGAGAGCCTTCCCGGACCAGCGATAACCCCCTGGAGGACACGGGCATGGCCAGTGGCATTCGCACAGGGCGTAGTCATCTGCATCTGACACTGAGATCTCCAGAGCCACTTGGTGTGTGCGTTTCGGATGGAAACGTTCATCACGTGTTTAATTAGACTGGGATTTTCATGAGCTCAGGCGTCCTGGTCTGGGACACCAGGAACAAGATCCCACCTGAGCTCTCTGCTATTGCGCAGCACCCAAACTCTGTGCCCCAAGGGGACCCACCCCAGCAGCGTGCTATTTGGTGGCTGGCAGATATAAGCATGTATTGGAAATGCAGACAAGCCATAAGCCAAGGGTTCCAGTTTCCTGGTCTCTAAGAAAGGTTTCCCCACGGTTAATGCTTAATCAAATTTGGTTTAACCACTGCAAATTATTGGCCAGCAATTTTATTTACCATTGACATCCATTTTGATCTTTGTGAAAATGAGATCTGTATTTGCGTCACTGAAAAAACATCCAACAACATTGCTTAAGACTTCAATAATCCTTGGGCTTGTTTCCTTTTAACCCAGAAAAGGAAGTTTTTGAAACAGAAACAGCAGCATTTACAAAATCCAGGGTCTGACATCCACTGACTAATTAAACTCCACACGTTATTGCGATTTCATGGAAGAAGAAACTGAAACACAGGCAAGTCCCCAAACCCCTGAGCAGGTCAAAGGCAAAACTAGGATCAGACTTCATTAAAGCTGATTTCTCCATTAGACGCAGAATCCACATCTGACTTCATGAAAGACATTTACACTTTGCATTTATATCAAATTAGAGCAGCATTTATAAAAAGTCATCCTAACAGCTACTTAATTTCCTCCATCGCTATTCACAGCGGCCCCGCGAAAAGTCAACAGCGTATTACACAACAGCGAAGCGTTTTACCAGGCTGGACAGTCAATATACATCGAAAGTAAAACATATGCCAGACCTTGAATTATGGACATCACAGGAGCCAACAGAGCTGTGTTGTGTTACGCTAGCCAGGAATCTAACTCAATAGCCGGTACAAATATATACTAAATAAAAAACGGCAATGAGCTCCGCTGCATAAATAGCATCTCTCTACGCTGGCGTCCTACCCACCCACAACTGGTCGCTGGAAGAGAACTGAAAGCATGCTCTTGGCTTTGTCTTGAAAAAGTGTGACTGCCCAGAAAAACAAGATCCAAATCCATCCCTTCCCTTGCGCAGACAGTCGAGCACAATGTGTTGGAGAAGTTCTGACTGCTTGGGGTTTTCTCTTTCGGGTACCTCATTCGTTCTGCAGGTAGGTGTGACAGCACCGCAACGAGGACTGGGGGATGTACGTTAGAGCTCTAGGACTTGGAATAGGAAGACGAAAATGCCATTGGGGGTACCTGCTCCAGAAATGCAATCAAACTGGCAAAAGTAGGTAGGGGACCAAGTTCACTCACTACAAGTTGTTGTCCAAAATCCTGCCTCCAGTCCAAGTGGTGACTTTGGGCTCTTCTTTGGAGCAGGGATACCGCTTTTGTTTCTGTGATGGAGAGACCCAAGCTTGGAAGCGAGCGCTTCACGTGGTCCCAGACCTTAGAGCAGATCAGCACTTCACCACCAACCTTGGCTTCTAAAACACCTTTAACTAACTAGCAGTGATTTAGGAGCTTGCTCACACAATCCATGCCTCTGTTTAGAAGGTGAACACCCCAGATGCCTCTTGGGGACAGGAGAAATGTGGTTGTTAAAACAACCCTCCCAAGCCACGAAGTTTGCAAACAAGTTCAGATAAGGACAGCCGATGTTGACCACCGATTTCCCCAGTTTCTACAAGCTCTGGACCAGACACTTTAATACTACATTTGAGTGTCTTACCAGAAGACAGGTCAAAAAGTGCTTGTAAGATCCAGCACATGACAAAGAGGTGGGAAAAAATATACACATATAAGAGAAAATATTTAATAATCAGAAGCCATTTCAGCTTCTTTCCTCTCCTCTGTCACTTCTTCTCAGAAAGATGAGTTGTTCCACAACCATCAGAGCAAACAAAGCCTTGTTTCCTGAGGATTTGCATCGCATGTCTTCATTCCTCCCAGGACAACATCCTGCGCTTCTCCCCCAACTCCTTTATGATTCATCTTCCCCTTCCCTGCGATTCCTCCCTTCCCGACCTCTGGCCCTCACATCTGGAGAAGCAAGAAGCAGCTTGTGTGTGGCTGCTTCCAAGCTCTACGTGTGCTGACGGACGATGGACAGACAAAGGTGAGGCTCACCCTGCCGAGGTTCCTCCGTGGAGGATACGGATGGGGTGTCTCTTCCCTGCTCAGCCACCATTTTCCATGAAAAAAAAGAGGAAACTTGGTGTGTTTGAGATTTTTTATCTGTCTGTCATACTGGAATGAAACTAGCCAAAAGGATAAAAGTTATGTGAGCATTACCTACAGACAGAGGGGAAGCTGTTGCAGAAACCAAGCTAAAATATGAAAGAGCTGAGAGGCACAGCTGGGGAAACCACTTCCACTTCACAAATTATCCCAGCCCCCAAACGACCAACCAGAGTGAGTCCCCGGGGTCTGAATTTAGCAGCCCATCGCATGCCTTGTCCCTGCAGCCCACCGGTACCGGTCTCTTCGGACAAAGGGAAGAGCACACGAGCTTTTCTATGCAAATCCCGTAAAGGACATCTCCCTGCCCGAGGAGGTGTAGGGATTCACAGCTTAGGGTCAGGGCTACACCTCAGAGCTTAGAAATCAAGGTAAAGGGAGCTGCATTCACTCCAGGTACAGAACAGCGAGGGCTGGTCTCCAACACATTGGCAACTTCAAACTGTCTTTCAGTGGCAACCTGACAAGGTTGTGTTTCAACAGGAATATGTTATCTCTCTTTCCAAGGCTGGGCAGGACACTTCCTAACTGACAACTCAACAGGCCCTAACAAGTGATTAAATAGGTTACGTTTGGGGGGTAATTTTTTTTTATCTTTTCTGTTCTGACATTTAAAGTCCGTACTCCGGAGTCAGTTGAAGAGAAGACCTTGCTCCAGCAGTGCTGATAAGGACAACACGCTCTCACAGGTGGAGCTCGCAGGCAGCGAGCTGGATGGGAAGGCAGATATCGCCATGGAAGCAATGGTTTCGCCTGCACCGATGCCAACAGCGCGTTTCTGCTGGAGGAACAGGATCGGCATGGAAGGAGCCTTTGCCACACAGTGGGCCGAGGATGGTTTATGGGGATGGCAGAATGGATGTGGTTAAAATTTTAATCAGGATGACATGTGTTGTTGACATATGGCAACGCACCACCATCTGGATTCAGAAACAGACCTGGGTTTTCAAGCTGTTGCTGGCCAAAGCCAAGAACATTGCTGAGGTGCTAGGTCAGACTGGCTGGGAAGGGTTCTGCCAGCAATCCCTCTTGACACAGTATTGCTTTCATTAAAGCAGCCTGCCTGCCTACCCATCTGAGGTGAAAGAGGAATAAAGTCCATCAAAAGTGGAAGAAACAGAGACAAGGTCAACAAAGGAGTTGAGCTAATGCACCCACTTTCTGTCCTGCTTCAGCCTCTGCAGCGTACTCAGGTTACTCATCCGCAGCCTCTCGTTTTGTGGTCTGGTAGGGTAAGCAATGTCTTCGGCTCTCGGCAGGAGCACTGCAGTTCAGCGCGAGGAGTTTCTGCCTGCCTCCCGAGCAGCAGGCATCCAGCGCCAGAACAAAGCACCTGAGGTTCAACTCCCTTAACCATTTCATTTCCACTGTGCTGACTTACCTTCAGCCAAGGAGGGAAGGAAAGGAGAGAGGGAGGGAAACATAAGCCACGTTCTGATCTAGCAAAGTAACAAAAGCAAACGAAAGAGAAAATTCCAGGACAACTCTTTAAGGCTTAAAATGTCATAGCAGCTAATGTTTTATCCTGGCAGAATTCCTCTGGGATTAGCTTGGCTTTCCAGGCATAATACAGTGTTTTACAGTTCCTTTATTTCACCCATCCCATTCCTCTTTTTTATTTGCATAACACTCTCATCAATTAGTGCGTCTCTGTTTGCTCTCAAACAAATCCAGTGCTCATGGCTAAAACTACAGTGCAAGAGAGACACCCAATAAACTCCTGCAGGTTGTGAGCCGCTGCCTCACTCTCATCTGGTATGTCGATTGTTTGGAAGGGTTCGACTCCCGGCTTCACTGACCTGAATGCCAGTTGCGGGGGTAAGAGGGGGGGCTCAGCATCTATGAAATTTGGCTCCAAATCACTACGTTGCCATGAAACGTGCCTTAGCCTAACAAAAGCCATGGATTCGGATACACTGGGAAGCGTTGCACTGCCTAACGACTTACTCCATGGACAGACCGAGGAAGTGACTCGTGAGCCAGCTTGAGATTGACAGCAGAAATTCCTCTTCCCTTCAGCGAAGCCAGGCTTTCATCCTCGGTCTTCACAGGGATTACCTATAAAATTCTCAACTACGAGGCTTGTGAAATTTCAGTCTAACTCCAGAGAAGCAGCAAAAATGAAACTCTAGAGTACTCATGTGCGTCTTACTAAGACGCCATTCCCCAAGAAGAAACCGAGATGGTACCGCTACCTCCACCTTTCTTTTGTTTTGCTTAATGTTTGAAAACTCCAAAATTCAGAGTGCAAGAGGATGGATTTATGATATGGGAGGCATCTAAGTGCAAGTCCTCGGAACAGTCACGCAATTAACCGCTAACATATGTACATGCTCCTCCTTTTGCAGTGCAAGAATACAGCTATATTTTCAAGTTCTGTTGAGCTGAATTATACAGGACAGATCCTGCATAGCACTTTCTATTATAAATTGATATATAAATGGGAATTACATCACATTTTATTCTACTTCAAGTTCATTTTTGGAAAGCCACAAACAAGCTGGAGATTAACATCAGTCATCCCAGACTTCAGACAACACTGCTACAAGCTGGGAAGTAGAGATATAAAAATTTCTGTTCACCAGTTGAAAAACTATTAGCTAGTTTGGAACGCACACACATATTTTGTGTAGATCCACCCTAAAAAGCAGTAATATTACATCCTGCATGTCAATATAAAATTTGCAATTACTCTCTTTTAGATATTAATTTCAGTGAAATAGGTAGCCCTAGTGCCTGGAGAACGCAATATTAGAAGAAGTATTTTATTTTTCAATCTATATAAAGAAGAGAACTATTCTCTTGAAAAATGTCCCCTTGATACGTTTTGTAAATAGGTTAATACAATTTGAAATTAAACTTGATTCGGTGGCACGATATTATAATGTCAGCAATGCATTCCAGAGGAAAAGCTGGCATTAATCATCGATTCCAGGACATAGTTCCTATCTCACTGTAAAGTGGTAATGCCCGCAGCACGGTCCACACAGACAGAAAGATGCTGACCACCTCAAAGAGTTGCTGTCAACAGCTTAACCAAGCCCCGCCAGCACCCGTAACTGCAGGTTGGGAGAGGGGTGCCATTGACCTCCACCGCAGCGCTGGATCCAAGCCGTGAGACTCGTGACTTCTCTGGCTGTGCACACTCAAGAGTGTGAAAACAAACAAAGCACCTTCCAAAGCTCACACAAAACCACGGATGAGTTAAAAGAAGCCTGGGTTTTTTTAAAAAACCCCCCTCTATTATCCCGACCTTGCACGCTCAGATTTACTTTAAAGCTGGGGAAAGAGAACACCTCTTGGAAAATGTAGAAAGTGGTTATGATTCTCTTTTGGCTTTTACTTTAACCCCCACAGGTTCACCCCAACGTTCTGGTTTACCTCTGTTATTTCACAAACGTAAAAATCTCAAAGAAAACAGAACCGGATGCATTATTTACTCAGCCCGCAGCCCTTAAATATCACTTACCAAGGCACAGCCACCTCACCTTTCTCCTCAGACATCCACACCTCCACTTATCCACTTCCCTCTATTTTAACCTCGTGTCAATGTTTTCTATCTTCTTTTTCCTTTCTCTCTTTCTCTCTGCTTCCCCCTCATTCTTACTACGGTTATTACTTAACCTTCAGGTACCCACTTAAGCAACCCACGAAATAGCAATAATGATCACGCAGAGTCAATAGTGTGGTACATAATCACCGTGCCTACTGCGCTAATGTCAGTTATCTTTTGCTAATGTACGTGACGCGCTCTATCTGCGCGCAGTGGCAAGAGCAGATTGCTGTTTGTTTGGGACCAGCTATTGCTACTGCATCTGGGTTTTTTCTGCTCTTAAAGTGTTTTTTTTAAAGAGCATGTTAAGAGGTAAAAAAAAAGGAGAGAGCGATAATACAGGATTCTCCTATCATGTCCATGCAAACTCGTCTCTGAGGATGCTGGAGGTACCCTGGTCCAATGACACTCCTGTGACATCCATGCTGGGTGCCACAGCATGGCCTGGAGCTCCCCAGAGACTGGTCACACCACCTGCAGCCCCGTGTTTCCCTGAAAGTTACTTTTCCCCACCCCTTATTTATGGCTTTGTTGGGGTTTGGGGGTTTGGGGTGTTTGGGTTTTTTTTTTTTTTTTTGACGGCTTTCTTATTTTTCTGGAGCACTGAAAGCCAGGTCTTTCCTGAGGAAGAGCACGACGTGCAGAGGGATGTACTGCTCAGCTGGACACCGGACAGGGAGGATACATTGCAAAGCTGGATGTTCCCTGAACCCCATGTGCCAAAATGGTAACCCAAGGCAAGTTCAGCCTCTGGGTGTAAAGCTCATGTAATTTGTATTAACTTCTAACGCTCTCCTGGCCATAAAGCCACAGCTCCAGAGCAGGCACGCAGAGTCCCGGGTGTTTCCCTGCTTGCTGGGGACAGAGTTTGCTCTGAAAAGCCAACCATGGGGCAGCAGCGGCCGCTCTGCGGTGCTGCAGTTATCTGTGGCAGTGGGGGGGTTCAGTCATTGACACCACAACTGTCATCTGCACAAACAGACCCTCCAGAACGGCCTCTTTGCACTTGAGTTCACTTTTATAATGCCACAGGTACACCCAGCCAGCCCCACGGAGAGGAACAATCCAAATAACTTATTGCGCATTTCTGAATCCTGCAATAATATTTGCGCTGGAGGTCTCCTATTCCCTCTACCAGAGACAGAAAGAGGAAGGGAGCCAGTGTGTGGATACACGTACAGAAACACGCATTTAAACATGATGTCAAACCCTTATCTGGCCTTAAAAAACTGGCAGAAGGCTGGACTTCTTTATAGCATTAGACCATTAAAGCTACAAAACCTCAATTAAAAAACTGCCAGAAGATTTTTTTTTTTTTTACTTTGTTCCAGAAGGACATAAAAACAGTTACGAGGAAAAAAATCTATTTTTTACGTGGCAAGTCCAAACCGTAATTACTGCCACACTTAATGTTACTGCACACCAGGATGACTCTAACTCCCATATCATTACTTTTTATTTACTATTTATTCTGCATTTTCTATTCTGTACTTGATAAGGCATGAAAAATCCAAATTAAATAATATAACATAACATTAATACACTTTATTTTCCCCAAGGCCACAAACACACCAAAGCAGTTTGTTTACCCTCGGTTTATTCTCGCCTTTAAGCAACTCGGAGCAGGGACAATAGGAAGGAGCGCTGCATAGCACAACTGGGATTCAACCCAAAATGACACCTTCTGTGGCTACTTGGAACACTCATGTGAAAACTCTAGCAGCCTATTCCTCAAAAATAAAATTACCATAGGCTTTTTTAGTAAAGAAACGAGACACAGGCCCTTTATTTCTCTTTGGCAGGTCGAATTCGAGACACAGCACGAGAACCGTGCGTGCCCTTATTGTATTTGCCCTCTTCAGAGAGATTTCAAGATGTGATCCCAGCAAGGTCTCTGCTTTAGATCTTGGTGTTCATCTAGCGCAGCAGTGTCTGTCTTAGGAACATACAGGGTTGATAAGAGGGACAAATCCAACAGGAGCACTAAGAGGATAGTAATCGGCCGATGCGCCAGTGGATTTAGATCTATCTGGGGGAAAACCAAGCTGAGATGTAGAGGGTAGGAAAAGAAGGAGGGTAGAGAAGGTTTATGCCCATTATTTTGTGCTCTGGGAAGATGCAATCTCAGGGCTGAGGAAGGTCAGTTCCCAGTCTTTGCAAGCACATCCACCTCCACTCAGCAGGGAATAGGAGCCAAGCCCTGGACTGCACGGTCCACCCAGGAGTGTGCTCTGCCTTTCCATGCTGCACAGGCCCTCCAGGAACGCTCTCCCCGTCAGCTCTCCCCACCGGCAGGAGGACCAAGAGATGTTAAGGGACCGTTCTGATACCAGAAAGTTCTCCATACGTGTGGGCACATGGTGTTTCTCTGACACCATGGGCATACTTGTCCTGGCTGGCTTCCAACTCTTGTAATTACATGCTGGTGACCCAACGACCCCTTGGAGTTTCCATAGGCTGTGTTAGTTTTCACTTCCTATTGTGCTGCTTTGCAGTCTCAAGAGTTGCCATGTGCAGCCCCAGAGACACCTGCATTTTGCAGATGAAGCTACGGAACGCCGCTTACCTTCTCCGGGAAGCTTCATTAAGGTGTTACTGTAAGGCTGGTTTGGTGCTAGGAGGTGCTACTACAGTGGAAGATCAGTAACAACAAACCCAGGCAATGCTGGTTAGTTGAGGAGGAAAACAAGGATTTCACGGTGGTTCTCCTGCTTTCAGAGACACACCATGGGAGGAAAAAAAAAAAAAGCTTTTTTCTAGAAAGACTTTTTTTTGCACTGATTCCAACCCCTCTGATGGCCCCAGCTCAGCAGCGCGTGGCTCTGGGTGCTGCCTTTGCCATGTGTTCGTTTGTTTTTTCGAGGGGAGAGGAATTGAACGAGAAAGCGGGATGCATGAGTCAGGCTGGGGATCTGCTGCAGGGAAGACAGGGTTAACCCAGCCCGGAGCACTATGGAGCATGTTTGAAGGAAGTCTCACAAAAGTAATTTTAACTCTCTCCGTCTCGCTCGCTCCCTCCGTCTCGCTCCCTCCCTCCCTCGCTCTCTCCTCCCCGTCTTCTTCCCCCCTTCGCCTTCTCGATCGTACATTATTCCTCACTCTTTACATTGCAGTTATATTTATTCCTTGTTCCATTGAAGCCGTATATTAAAAGTGCCAGTTCCGAGCTTCTGCTGTTCAAGGGGAAAGAAAGGAAGAAGAAGGGAAAAAAAAAACCAGAAAGGGAAAAAAGTGCTCGTATTCAGTTCCTGCGAGCTCTTGCTCACTTTGAGCACTGTTCCTATTACACAATAATGTGTTATTTTGTTGAATTTTGGCATCCATCTAGCTCGCCTGGTCAGGAGCCAAAAAATTAGAGTGTGTCAGTCCACCAGTTCCTCTGCAGAGAAGCGTTCCCCTCGCCCAGCGCGTGCTCCGCGCTCCTGGCCCCAGGCCAGCAAGGGAAATCCATTTTACATAAAGAACGCGCAGAGCTCGAGTGCTCGGAGACTTTTTACCTACTAAAATAACTTTATGGACAAATGCCAGTCTGCGAGACACATGCGGCGGAGAACATTTGGCACCGAAAGCAAGGTAAAGCGCTCCGCAGAGGTACCAAAGTTTTGCAGAGACGAGGAAATGGCTGTCAGTGCCGTCGTGGCATGTCACGTGACTTGGCACCGCCCGCCCCATTGGCCGGCCCCGCAGCCGAGGCAGCCGCCATGTAAGGAGCGGAGAGCTTCGCCCCTCGCTGCATTCTTAAAATGGCGGACCTGCCGCGCGCCCGGCGAGGCGAGCCCAGCCCCAGCCCCAGCCCCAGCCTCAGCCCCAGCCCCAGGGCTTTTTTTTTTTTCCCTTTCCCCCCCCCGTTTTTTTTTCTTTTTTTCCCCCCTCCTTCCCCCTCCGCTGAAGTTTTTATAAACCTTTACAGATTTGAGTAGAAACAGATTTCTCACAACTTGCTCTGTGTCTCAATTTCACAGCTCAGCATACACTCAGGCACTGTCAAAAGCTTGACAGCGTTCCAGGGAAAATATTAACTGTAAACTTTCCAACAGGAATTGAAGGCACACACGGCTCCCGTCAGGACGGCCCCTCGGCCAAGCGCGGCGAAGGCGATGTTTTCACAGGTTCCCGACGCTCACACCGACGAAAGGAGCCGCCGCGACCCCCGGGATGGTCCCGCTTCACCGCATCGCGGGCGCAGTTAGGAGGGATGCCTCCTCTCCGGCGACGGAGCACGCCGCCCGCCTCGCGCTCGCAGGCCGGACCCGTTGAACACTGCCTGCTCTGATGTATAAATATTTGCCTCTGGCTAAAGTTCAAGCAGCCCTCTGTGGCTGCCAGACACAACAGAAAACCAACATCCAAGGGAAAGTGTTTACTGCAGCCCTGGCCAAAGCGGGGACTGCCAGCGAGCGAGCGGCTTGCCTCGGCCCGGCCTGCGGGCGCTTATCACCGAGTACCTGGCCGGCCGCCACCCTTCCCGGGAAATGGTTAATTTATTCAGCGTGCCAGTTTGCCCTCGCCTGCACTGACAACCTGGCATGAGGGGAACGCTCCTGTGAGGTCTCAAGGCATTAACCCTTCGTTAAGTGAACGTCCACAATGCCACCGGCTGGCCCGGGTGCGTCCTGCCCGTCCCGGTGGCTGAAGCTGAGTTGTTATCTCAGGCTCGAACGCGCGTGCACGCACACAAAAGCCCGCAGACGGCTAACTCCTCTGCACGGCCAACCGCCTGCGCGCGCCAGTAAGAGACGACAGGAAAGCCATTGCGTACGGGATGCCTTTCAGCATCAAAAAGACTATACAAAAATTAATTTTCTCACCCCTCTCCCAACCTCCAAGCCGAACGTGACTTAGAGTCCGCACCAAATAAGGGAGGCTAAATCCAAGTCGTTCAACTCAGGAACCAGCAGCTTCAACATTCATAAAATCACTGCAGAAAGATAAGGCAAGGAAGAAAAAAAATAAACTGGGGGAGCTCTGCAGGAGGCCTGGCTGTGATCAGGGCTGTTATCACTGCGGTCATCCTTGAAACGGTTTCCAACACACCAGTAATGGCTGTGTCAGAAACGCACCAAGTGAACATGCCGAGGCCCCGCGCGTCTGACTCGTTCGTGCCGTAAGTGAAGCAGACTTCGCTACGAACAAACAGGAAAAACTGTATTTTGGGAAAACTCTCCAAGACAGAAGGGAAGTCGACTTACTAGGGAAGGACGAAATGAAGGAATGGGGAGAAAAGCAAGGAAGCCTTCTCTTATAATTTAACTAAAATGTGGGGAGAGTTATGCACATAATTACTCTGGTGTGGCCTCTAACATGGGCATGTAAGCCACTGAAACATTTTACTTTTGTCACAGAGATGTTATGCAGCAAGTTACATAGTTTGCTATAGCTCCAGACCAGAAACAAATCTTTACTCCTTACTACTCTGTTAGTCTAGGTTTAAAAAGTTGCAAATTCACTGTAAACCCTCCCAAATAATCAATCGACTAACCTGATTTTCTACCCCCTTTTCTTATTAAAGGTGAGCGAGTTGATAGAGAAAACCTGATGAAGATTTGAAATGTCATGAGTAATGCAGAAAATTCCTTATGAAACTTTCTGAACTGAGATGAGTCTTATCATCTCTGCTCGCCCTGCCCAGCCTGCGGTGGGGGGTGTCAGAGCCGTCGACCTCCTTTAGACCTAAGAAGCCCAGCACTAATAGTATCAGGATGGGCTTCCAGGAGGCCCAAGCGAATCATGTGAAAGAGGATCAGAGAGGAATGTTCTGTTCCCACTGCGAACAAGACAGAATTAACTCTCTGATGCTTCCTTCTGCTGCCCTGTTTGTCCGAGAGGTCAAGACGATTAGCTCTTGTACACTCGGAACCGACCGTCAAAACAAAACGTGCGCTGAACCTTCTTCCGTTTTAAACGGGCGAGCAGACACACTTTGAAGGATCGTTTGAGATGTGTTTAAGGTGTAGTGAGGTACAATTTTTAATCCTGCGCGTTAGCTGCTGCGCAACAACAGCTGCCTGATAACTTCCTGTTATTTCGAGAAGATTCAAGGAGGTTTTTTTGAAGCACAATTACCTTTTTCTGGTAAATAGAAAGAAAGCAACAATTAAAGTGCATAGAAGAAAGCGAGCCTGATGTTTAAGTCATCATGCATTTAGAAACCCAAAACCACCGCTACCCTGACAAGCTCAATTCATTACAACAATTATTCTATCAGGCCGATTTCTATGGAAATATATACATTACCACAGCGAGGATTCCTTTACCAGTCATATCTTTGAAGCCCAAAGATTACAAAGCAGATAGACCGAAAGCATTAAAATTGTTCAAGTGCTTTGATACAGTGTTTGTCTACATTATGCAGAAGAAAAGGTACTTACCAGATCTTAATTGACTATATATTTAAGAATGATCATAGCAACATATTCAGCATATTACCGACGGGTATGAAATGTTACACCCAATAAACGTCGTCTGACACGTACCTAATGGGTATTCTATCATGTTCAAAGAGTATAAAACAAATACAGGAAAAAATTTCATCCAATTGTATCTTTTTCATTGAGCATCAATGTAAATATAGACTGAAGCAATCAAAATGCTGGAAATATAAATATTCCTTTTAAAGCCACTGAATCCATCACTTTACTAGGAAAGGCTTAGCTATGTTATTTGCAATTCCCTCATTGCACAACAATGTACATTACTGTCTGTAAGCTCTAATTTGGCATGGCGCATCATTAATGACCTGAATGGTGGCTGTTTCACACATACATATTTAATTACAACAGCTGAACAAATTACATATTTATGCTTTATAAAGGGGATTGCCAGTCTAATTCATTTGCTATGCATGCAGGTACAGGGCTCCATCTGCAACAGCATCTGCACAACAAGAGCTAACAATTATCCATTGTAAGTGAGTGAGTGTATCTGGTGAAACCTGTAAGAGATGCAATCGTATTAACCACTTCGCTGCCTACAAACTAGTATTTTCTCAATGGACCGCAATATTTTAAATAATTTATCAACAATAATACTACTTTGCATTTTCACAACATCCCTCATCTGAACATCTCGGAGCACTTTATATGCTATAAAAAATTAAGCCTTAAACACTCCTGTGAGGAAAGTAGTTCTTATCCCGACAGTCTATATGGGGAAAGGAAGGCACCCAACTCTACGAGGCTGGTTCCTCCAAAGGCACAATAGCCTTCCACGGACCTGTGCTGATTTACAGTATTTTAACCTTCGATCTTGACCTATGTGAAAGGTGAGAGAAAAAATCAGCGGCAAAGAAAGAGAGTCAGATCTCTGTAAAATTAATATGATAGTTTAAGCCTTGGAAGACTTGGCCTCCATGAGCTTTTGGTCGAGCTTAAAATTATTATCCACAACCTACTGCCCTTAACTGTACAAAAACTCTTACTGAACTGTCTAAAAACCCTTCCCAAACATGAATAATTATTTCTAAAATTTCATGGAGAAACAGCGAGAGATCAATATACTGGAGAAATATAAATGTGATATAAACCTTCCAGAAAGAAGGGAAGAGTAATCCTGGCACTAACGGCCCAAACTAATGTTTACTGAGTGAAAAATTAACAGCACAAAATCAAAGCACATAAGGGAGACAACTGAGCTGCCTGAATCAATTAGTATTACTGGTTTAGCGCGGATATTTTTTGACAAACTAGATATATCTATGATGTATACAAAGTAGAATTACAGTATTAATAGAACAATAGAAGTTGTATATCTAGATTCTGGCAAAGTACTTAGTATAAACCCTCACAAAATTCTGCGTGCGCAGCAGTATTTTGATTTGGTTCTGAAGTTATTGTGCGGACTGAAAACTTACTGTAACGTATGGAAATTATGAACAATCACCTCCTGAGCTGGACCTGCCTCGTCGTACTTAAAATCTTTGATAGAAGAAAAACAGGCAGGGAACGAAACCCGTGTGTAGCCACGAAACAGATGTTTGATGTTCTTCCAGGAGAAACGAGACACAAAGGAAGGTGCTAGAAGTTTGGAAGCAGTCTGAGCACCAAATGAATTTAGTTTCAGAAAAATGGACAAACACAATACGAAAACCAAATAATTCCAGGGGCAGAAAAAATGAGGAAATACAATGACAAGACAAGCGTAACAGTGACAGCAAAGAGATGATTATACAAGAGCTTGCGATGTTGTGCGGCGGTAGAAAAGCCAGTGAAACTTCTGGCAGTCCAACAATTTTGAGTAGCGCCAGTTTTTTTCATTGCTTGGGACATTTAGGAGTAAAGTAGATAATCAGTGCTCTGTAGGAAAGGCCACGTACCGACGAGACAAGATCAAACAAGTCCTTTCCATCTCTAATTTCTTCAGCTTTACAGGAATGTTAAATAGCTTAAGAATTTTCACGTTACAAATATATAATAAATCTGAGGATCAGCCTAAGTAGAGGATTATGGAAAATTCTTTCAACTTCAATACCTGAAAGAGGAAGCATTTAGGAGTAAATGAATCCAATAGTGAAGTTTCCCGTTATCATTTACAGGCTCTATTTAGAAATAAATAGGTCTAAATAGGCTACTTGGCATGGGGCAGCCGTAGGTCAACGTTCTATATCAGACACTGTAATTTGCCATAAGTGCAGAGGTGCTCATTAATTACAGGGAAATTCAAAAGTATCCCTCAGGCCTGTGCTGTAGCTGCCAAACTGTTCAGCGAAGTGCAGGCACCCTCCAGGAAGTTCTGGTGCTGCTGCTGCTTTAAAGCCATGATTGGGCTGTGCAGTACAAAAGATCAGCTGTCCCAGGATGGATATCTCAATTGGAAAAGCTATTTTATCGAATTAACAGCTATGGTGTTCTGTGAGTGCACCAAGTGCCACAGCTGCTTCCATGTCAGCATCCAACATCATCTGGATCTGCTGGCCCCACCACCTTCCCCGAAACACACTTCTCTGGCTCTCCCTCAGGCGACAGAACACCAATAGAAAGCAAAACAGAACAAAACAAAAAAATTTTTTAAATCTCCCTTTTTAGGGCCATGAATGGTGGAATAGGAATTCCAGACGTCTCCTTCCCTCAGCAGGGCAGCTCCGACTTCCTCTTGGCCCAACCTGCCCGATATTTCTGGATCCTGGCACCAGCGACTGACGGAGGGAACTCCGCAAGCCAGCGTGTAAACTCTGCACATCTCCCCTGACGTGTGCAGCTGCATCCTCCGTGAGCAGAGGACTTGTTCGCAGGTTTAAACGGCTCAAAAAAGGAACGAAAATGTATTTATTTTAAAAAGGGGGGGAGGTGCCATTGCTTAGTGGACACATGCCAGGCAACGTCTCTGTAATTACATTTCGTTATGTTGCAACGCCTGCTTTTTCTACACCCTTAATTAGGCAAGAAAAATCAGGAGAAAGATCATCCCAATTCCTCTGCAGCTTCCTGGGCTAACATTACAGAGGATCAGCTCCTGTACCTAAATGCCCTGTCACAGTACCTCAAGTGACCTTGTCAACTCTGAAAGCTGGTCAACAATCCTCTTAATGCCGGGGAACACAAGCCACGGTTTTAACACCACTGCCAGGGCAAGATGCTCGCGAGAAAACAAGATTCGTGCATTGTTTCTATTCCCCCTCTCCCCTCTCAGACATAAAAAAGTCCAAAGCAACCTGTCACTAAAGCTACACTTCAAAACGAGGCGGGAGGAAAAAGACCGTCTCAAAATAAGGTTGGATACTCCTTGGATTAGAGGGGAATGCCCGCGGGGCTGGCAGAGAGACTCCGGGGTAAGGCCAGCTCGACCGCCCGGCAGCTGGGTGAGAACGCGACACGGCAACGCTCTCTAGTCCAGCGAAGTAGTTACCCCTGAGAGCAGACATTTGAGATACGGGTTTTGATAGGTGATCTTTCATTTTTTAAGTTTTTACTTCTGCAAATTAATCTCCATTTAAAAACAGACATTAGGTTTCACCTATTATTTGTATTAAAACGCTATACACACAAATGCAGAAGTTGATGACTCTGCTTTTAACGATTCTGCCTTTACTCAATATATAACAAAAGGGCTTAGACTATTGCATTTACCTTTTCTAAAGATGCAGTTTTCTGCGCTGGAACAACAGAAGAAGTATTCTATTTATAGGAGTAAATCTATTTTTATAATATATTTTCTGAGACAGTTTGTTTTTGTTTTCTTTTGTTTGTTTTGTTCTCAGCCATTTGGAGCATTCATATAAAAAAGATGGGGTCAGTTTGCGAGTTGGTGTAAATCTGAATACTTCAACTGCAAAGCAAAGTGATGGTTTTTTTCACCTGTTGTGGGACTGAACCATCATCATGCTTAACTTGCTCCATTTGCATATCCGATTTTTCCATGCCTCGTGCCACAATCAGTCCTCTACATAATGCTGCAATTTGCAACTGGAGAGATAATAACGGTTTCATAAACAAGATTATAACTCCAGGTATTTAATAAAGCAACAGGAACGCAGGATTACAAAGGAACAACTAAGGTACTGCGCTGAAATTCCTCCGGAGGAATTAAAGCTGAACAACAACAAAAAAAATTACAATAATTGAAAACAGATTTTTGCAAATTTTCCAGTGTTGTTCTTTAGGCAACTATAACTCTTTAAACTGTCATTTGTAAAATTCCACTCCGATACTCCCCGGACGGTTGCAGCGGGCGCCTGTAACGGCGCTGCTCTCGTGACTGAGGTGCTCCTGCAGTTGCGTTCCTGCAACACGCGACGCTTCAAGTATTAATCAAACACATCTATATGGGGGCCTAAACTAAAATGACGACTCGGATTTGGTCGAATTGCCTGGAAATGTGAAGCTATTGAAGCATCTAGTATCTCGCTGTGTACGCGTACGGCTGACAAATGTGGTAAGAGCATCGAGTTCAGATGGCAGCCGCTGCTCCAGACTGGCCGAGGCCTGCTAGGTGCAATGAACTCTCTCTCCCCGAAGAAGTTTACTGTAAAGAGGCCAAGTTGTTCTCTTAAAATAGCCTGTGTTAGCCGCATCCAAGAATTACAGTCCCCTTGGCCAAAGGTGTACAGTCGGGACGACTTCTGCTCCCTCTTGTCAGACCTTCCTGAGCCCAGAACAGGCATGTCTCTCTTAAATTAAAAGAAACTGCTTACGGATCTAGGAATAAAACGCCAAACAGGAACCACGCTGAAAACGAGTCAATAGGGGTCAGGCACTGGACTGTACTGGGGAAGACAGAAACTTTGAGCGTTTGCCTAGCCCGAGCAGTTGAGAAACGTCCCAAAATGTTCCAGGACTCCCAACTGTCTTGGAACTTCAAATTTCATCACCACGCATCATCTCCTGCCCAGGACCACGCGGCGCTGAAGCCCAGGCCCAGCTGGATGGTGCTCTACTGGAAGAGCAACGAGAACTTCCAGGGAATACTGTAAACAAGCCCAAAAACCACTCTAGAAGGGTCAAGATGGGGGAAAAAAACCCCTGAAATCTCTCCCATTTCCCGTCCGGCAAGCACAACCCACTCAGGTGACAGACGTTTCGATTACCAGTGGTATTTCCTCGCTAACCATTGATCTAATAAATTGATTTGCAGGTAATATTCCTACTCTGCAGCCTCTTGCTAAAAGCAGCAAAAAGAGCTTCTTAGTAACTGTTTGGCTTTGATTTGAGAACAATACAGACGCACCGAATTGTTTTAGTCTGAATAGTTCATATTTGAAAAAACTTATTGCAAAAATATATCCGAATTAACCTGCCTGTATCCGACTCCTCGGGAACACGCTTCCCTTCAGCACACATATTTGGGGCTCTGCCACTCTCTGACTTGAGAATCAAGTTTGATGGTAAACTATTATTTTTAATAAGTTCTAAATGTTCCTGCCTTTCTAAGAAGCACAAATTTGCTGCCAACCATACGGCTTCGATTCACGGGAATATTTATTGTGCTGATAATTGAACTCCAGTCATATGACTGAAAGAGGCTAACAACGAAAAAAAAAAAGAAAAGGCAAAAAGCTCAACTGTAATTTCGAGACATCTATAAATTTCTTATTCTTTCTGCAGAGAGGAAGCTCCCTGGGGCTTTCTGGATAGCCTCAGCTTTATTTATCACCCACTCTCTTCCAATCTATGAATGCCATAATTCTTCCTCTTGCAAAGAGATGAACATGGCCTCAATCACACACTCTCCTCGTATCAACTAGACATTGCTAAACAGCAGTTATGGTAATGGAAAATATTGACCACCCAAGGTCTTGGTATCAGTTTCAGTTCCTGTTGGCTAAAAATCTCAAATCTGAGGTCTGAACCAGTCTGCGGTTGATTCTAACCACTGCTGCTGCCCTCTCACTGGGTGTTTGGATGAGGGACACGAGCAAAGGCGTCCTCAAAACGTCGTTCCAGCAGGACTGCTGGCAGCAGAGCGCATGGGAGGGGAAGGACGCGGATCTGATCTCACATCGGTATGGGCAGACTCTGCGGATCTTAAACCATTCATTGCGCTGTAGAGCTAGTCACCGTGATCACAGTAATTTCTGTGCTAAGAAAGTATAAATACTGTACTCCTGCAGCTCACGTATAATAATAAAACCCAACAGGTTCTGTCTAATCAAAGGTACCCGTGTTTCTGTACACACAAGTGAACATTTGCCCTGTAGCTCATTTCTTGCAAGGCACAAAAATGTCTACTTCCAGGCTCTCAAATGGCTTTTTCAGCTAAATGAGCTCCAATTGGAAAGAGGTCATAAATTTTCAAGAAGACCTCCAAGTAATTTTAAATATACTTGATTATTTTCACTTTTCTTTGTCAATGGTATTTTCATTACAAACTTAAAATACTTCTGCAGATTGATTTTATTTTTGGCAGTTTGGAAAATGCCGATTTTTTTTTTTTTTTTTTGTGCCTTAATCAGACCTTAATTTAATACCACTATTTTTGATTCAATCACAATCAAATCTATGTTTGTAATGCTTTCCTGTGTCCAAATAGCTTTCTGTGCTCCAGCACACATTGTTTAATATTTCTGCATTAAAAGAAGCTTCTCATTTTGCTCCATCTAGGTGACGCTGCCAAGAAGTATTTCCGAGCATGAATAAGCCATGAAACGTATATTCAAATTCAGATTAAAAATACGCATCTTTGAGCTTGGAATGAAGAATAAACACTTGGAATCAAACCTTGGCCCTATTAAGGTCAATGGGAAGAGTTTAAAAGTGAATTGTTCATGATTAAAGAGATGTGGGTTCTAGCATCAGCTTTGCACATGGTGCAGATTCCAACTATCGTTGCACTTTCTTCACCGGTAAAACAGGAATAAATCCACCCTGCGCTGGGGCAGATCATTATGGAAAAATTCTACGTATCTCTAAAAATACAAGAGTCTCACAAACAATTCCGTAATTTCAACAATTCCTTAGTATGACTCGGTACTACACCGGGTAGTACAACGGAATCGAAGTTGCCTTTGATGCAAACGAGATCTGGACGCTCGTTTGCCTCCTTCAGCCGTGCCAGCTTGCACTGATTTGAGTTAACTTTTCCTTTTACTCGCTCTCGGGCGTTGGGGGGGTTGCATTTCGCCTTTCTCCTCTCCTGCCAAATAGTACGATAAGTCAAAGCTTGTTTTCCAAACAAACGGAGAACTTCGTATTAACAAACAAGCCAAGTCCTGCTGCAAACGGAAAACATTGATAAGAGAGTACAAAGAAATACTCTCATTGGCCACAATTAAACTTCTTTTCTAATGGATCATTACAGCTGGGTGCACACCCTGGAAAATATTGTCACGGCAGATACCACCAGACCTTCAGCTGTCCGTGGCCCGAGGTAAGCTTGACTATTCAGGTCCTCCCAACTCTTCCCAAGAAATTTGTGGGGCATCCTAGCTTGGAGCAGTGCTTTCTATCTAAAGGACAGCCTCAAAGAACTGCGGCTGAAGAATCTTCCTCACAACTCCTTGTGTGCTTTTTAAGCCCACCCTGCAGGTTTGCCATTGCCCAAGGCCAGCTCTGAACAGACCTTTACAGGGACCTCGACTGGAATCTAGCAAAAAAAAAAAAAAACCAAAAAAAAAACCCCCAAAAAACTCTGCTATTTTGCACGAGATTCTTTTGGTCTCTCCAGCAATATCCAGCTCCCTTCATTTTATGTATGAATGCATATGTGTGCATTTATTAGTCGTAAGCAGTATCAGATGGGTCTGCACAAAAACCAAAGCCCGGGCAGCTACTTTTTAAGCTTCCCTGCATTAAGACACAATCAAAATCTCGATGATGTAGAAAAGCAGCGCCTAGGATGAGAAAGTTGGTTTGCCATGTAATCTCAAAACCACGCGGAGTCCCACTTAAGCCCAGTTTCCCTTGGTCTTTCCTTTGTGGTCTTTTCATACTGTCACTTAAACGCCAGTTTTGCTATGGTATTTTGGGGATGTGGATAGATGCCTACACCATCCAACCACCAGCTTCTCAAATGCACTTAGGAGCCATGATCTCCCCTGGGATCCTGCAAGGTTTCACGAGCTACGAGTACGCCTCGTTTTGTGCCATTTCATTACCATGCTAGAGAGCCGTTAAAACTGAAATCATCGACACAATAAATTGAATCAGATCTCGTAAAGTCCACAGTAGTGTGTACGAAGGCACGGTATGGAAATATTAAAACAGCGTCGCAGATGTGATACATTGTGCGTTATGGAGAAAAATTATTTGCCAAATCAAATACGAGTCAACGCACAGCACAAAACACAAAGGTCGAAAAGCTCGATACGATCACCCAGCCCACCTCTGTGTCCACAGAATGATCCCTACAAAGACAATTTTAGTCCTTTCTCCTGCTTTCAAGCGGCTCAAACTGAAGGGCATTTTATTTTACCCATGGGGTGTACTCCATTTCTTTGATGGTATGTGTTTTAGTTGTACTCCCAAGTCCCAACCTAAATTATCCTTCACTCTCCGTAGTGTTCACACCCTTCATATTATCAAAGATCTTTCACATCTTCTCCCTAAGGTGAGCTATACATATTTAGTGCACCAGACTGTGATAACGTTATCCACAATAAATAGCACATACTTAAGGAACCCTTCGACTTAGAGGAAGTCTATCTATGGACCAGGTTGTTAACGAAACACGGACAGGGCAATCTGGCCTTAATCTTCATCCATAAATCAATAATACCAGATACCCTCTGCCATTTCTCTTTGTACTGACTTTCTGCGAGTACGGTGGTTAGAGCTTCCGATAACTGCAAACGCAGTATTTTGTGCGTAGCGAAACAAGCCAAGTGAGAGAACGGATGGACCCCTTTAAGACAACAGGGTGCTGCCATAGAAGTAACCAAGTTGAGAGGACATCAGTGGATTCACTGCCGGGTTTAGTACACTTCTCATGGTCCTGCTTGTCCAAGGCTGTCTCCATGCCCCTGGAAGGTCCCTGAGACAGCAGAGCTCCAGCCAGCATGGGCAAGCTAGGGCAGGGAACCATGGAGGGAGGATCTGCGTCGCTGTTCATGGGATAAAAGACAGGAGAAAAAAACCCCATTTGTGACCCCTAAATGAGGACTGTCGAGAAGGCCAGCATTTAATGGTTTGTAAACACAAACTCAGAGCTATAAATGCATTGCTTATTCCCACTATAATCCCTTTCAAACTGGTTCCCCTGATGAATATAAGGAGTATTGATTTTCAAACCCATGTAGGTTCTTAGAGACAATGCAGACTGACTTAATTATAATCAATAAACTTTACAGACAGTGATGCAACCCAGCAGAAGCGTTTCTACCAAAAAGTATGGCATAAGAATGCTCCAGTTTCCCTACCACACTGCTAGAATATGACTTTAATACATATTTTATTATGTATAGAAGCCTGCCTGTGAATCCATCAGGAGATCACCTGCACTGCCACAGTTACATCTAATCTGTCAGTGTCTACAGTTACCTTTAAGTGTCTTCAATGAGCAAAGGGAGAGGAGAGTTCCAGCAGTCTTTGTAAGAGCTACTGCAAGCATCTCTTTCGTTCTGCATATTCCCCTGTCTTTCAGTCCACTTACTCTCACCATCTCTATCTGAAACTATTTCTACTGCACTGATAAAACACTAAAGGGCAGCGAGACCAAAGGCGACATTTGTCTCGCCTAAATGTGGCTGTCTAATGGTTGGGCACATCTCAAAGAGAGGTGCCTCTGCTCTTTGTAGAGCCAACGGTGAAAGCCAGGCGTTGCAAAAGGATGTTGCTGGGCTGAAATTCCCTCAGGGAGTGGTCTCCCATTTCACCAAATACCAGAACCAGCCTAGAAAACCACCTTAGACCAAGCACCTGACTTTTAGACAGAGCAACTTAGATGAGGTGAACCTAAGCACAAAAGCTTTGCCTGGATTGTGGCAAAATAGCAGTGGAATGATAATCTGACATCGTCCAGACCAGGACAGAAATGCACTCAGCATCCTTTTCTTCTGGACAACGTGGCAAAAATCAATGGCAGAAGGAGGAAAAAGGCAGAAACCTGACTCTAGACTGGCTTTCAAACCTGCTTTCAAACCTGCTTTCAAACAGCGGCAGCCACCCTCCCCAGGAACCAGAAGCCATATGGCTGTGAGTACAGCACTGTAGCGGGACTGTTTGGAACTGGTTTTGAGACACACCAGCTCATGCACAGCACCTGGCTAACAGGCTCTCTAAATCCACACTTTGTGAAGTCCTGCCTTGTGGATAAACCACTCTGCACCTTAAACTTTGGGTGTTCCAAGGTAATAAATCCTATCTTGGCCTCGACTATGTAATACCATCAACCAGACCAACCTCCCGAGGTGATCGCAACCTCCTGACAGACATGGGACCAAGCCCAAATAAAAGCTTAAATACACTGAAGGATGTGGGCTGGGAGGACACAGTGGAAACCATCATTTTTGCGCTCAATAGTTCTACAAGAAAACAGTTGGTCTGCCCTCTCCTACCAACCTCGGCAAAGTTGCTGTATTACTAATTCCCAGTGTTAAATTTGAGAGGAAACAATGAGTATAAATTGTTTGACCGCTCACGTGGCCCAAAGCCCACCTTTCTAAGTGCTTTTGAAACAGCTCCGTATTAACGGCTGTGACTTTCCGTGATAAACTGGTCGGTGTTGACAGCACAGGCTATCTGCGAGTGCTGAATAAAATCTCAGAAAATAAAAAACAAGAAGAAGATACCTTCTTTTGTAAATATCCTTCAGCTGGCACAGTAAATTACATTGATTCAGAAGTGACTCATTTCCAACGCTGCGCACATTAGCAGCCAGTATTATTCAATTTGAGATTTTAATTTATAACATACTCTTGGTAATGTACTCCCAATACATTCCTCACTTCCCTACCCTGTGACTGACAAAAGATGAAAGATCTTTACTGTATAAATATTTTATATTAAACCCTTCACTCTGCTGTATTTCTTCCATTGTCAGTTCCCATTTGCAAATACTATACATTGTCCAAAAAAGTGCTGAGGTAGGCGAAGGGCATGTGCTTCGAGACAGCCCTGCAGCTCCCGGTGCTGCTGCTCTGCTGCCAGGGAGAGACTGCGAGCGGGGCTCCCTCCTTCCGGGACTGCAATCCACTGGCCAAGGGACCCGGTCGTCTCAGAGGACTGGATGTGGCTGCGCTGACCACCAGCCCCGGGGCCGAGTTCAGGGAGGCAGAAGGGAGCGGGAGCAAGAGGTATGCTTGTGGCTTGGCAAGCAGAAGACGCCTGTGCTCCTGCTTTCAGCCCTTGACCTGGGTGAGAATGAGAGAGTAAAAATGCCTCTTTGTTAAGTAAACGCTTTACAAACTCTCCTGTCACCTTGTCTCGGGGTGAAGCTGTGTCAGCAGGCGAGATTAGATAACTTGACCTAAATCGGACTGGAAATCTGTGGCAGACCTCAGCTCAGATCTCCTGACATCCTGTCTTGCCTATTACTGACAAGACCAACCCTAATCTAGCAGGAGAATCCTTTTCCAAACCGTTACTTAGTAAAGGCTAAACGCCACCACCAGACATCCACCGTAAAGCCCTCCTGGCTGAGGCCAGATTTGGCTCCTATTTCTAACCGGAATCGTAGGAGACTTCTCACCAGCAGCTACATACACCGCTTCTCCTGACACTTACTGCTATTCTTGCTTGTTAAGCACTCGCTATCTAATCCAAAAATACTCCCTGTCCCATGAAGTGCACAAAACAGAGGTTATTCATCCTGCTCAGGGCCAGTTCTTTGATCAAATTAACGGTGCTGATTGTTGTTCGGTCTCTATCAAGGCTGCAAAAGGTCCTTCGGTCAGCTACTCTTACTTCCTGTGGTCGTCGAGAAGAGTTATTCCGGGATCCTGCGGTCTAGACCGTGCAGGTATTTCACCTCTAGATTTAAAGCCGCACGTGTGAATGCGCTACCCTACTTAGATACATAAAAAATAATTTCAACTGGGCTAAATTACCTTTATTATCAACTCTGGTAATTCCACCGCAGCCATTTTCTTGACTGATGTAGGGAACACTATGAAATGAATCCTCTGAGAAGAAGACGGAAAAAAACAAGACAGTGATCAATGGATTCAATTAGTTACAGTATAATTCCACCACGATGAAAAAGGTCGAGACGCAACGCAACTTCTCCAGTTCAGCCAAGAGAAGTTATAGAGAACCTGCCGCTCCTTCGGTGGGTTTTTTTAAACTCACTGCAGCTACTAATCCGTGTAATGCAGAAGGAGAGGAATTACCAACAGTACTCAGCAAACCATTGGCAGTACAGAGAGGCTGTGCCACAGGTGGAGGCTCCCAAAGAGTGTTTTAATGGACTAGATACACATTATGTCTGTATTTCTTCACACATAGAAAGCGTTATAACAACAGAGAGATTTCTCTAATGACAACAAAATAAAACCTTCCCAACAGCACATCCAAGCAAGAAATAACAATGCTGTCACTGCGCTGCGGAGGAACAAATTTCTCTTCTAATAATTCCCTTAACATTTCAAAACTCATGCTTTCAGCATCTTTCCTGCATAACGCCAGGAAAGCAGATTCCCTTAATGCGCGGGTCATCTGAATTACACTTTGACTCCGAGGTGCACAAACCTCTCTGCTCTGTGCTATGTGACACCTCCTTGTCACGGGGGTCACAAAACACAGGCACGTCCCGGCAGCCGATGCCATTTGTGGTAAGCGAGCTGGCTGGGAGGCCGTGGCGGGGAAGGGAGGCATGAGGAAGACCATAAAGACACAGTTTAGTTAATGACATTATTAAGATCTTCATCACCGAGAGTACTCAGCACATGGAAATAGTCGGTTTACAATATCGGAGCGGAGCAATCTGTATATTACGCCCGGGACATTACAGCGCCGGGAAATATGTAAATGTCATCATCTTAAAAGATAAAGGCATGTAGAGAGCAGGGCTTTTTTGCATTTAAAGGAAATAAGATGAATGAATAAAGCTGATCAAATGATTAATAGAATCCATAATCTTAATCTTATTATTTCTAAAGAAGAAAAGGCTGTTCAGTTAAGAGCTAGTCGTCTCCATTTCATTAAGAACAATTATATTCCAACCGATCAAGATCTACACCGCACAGCCCTCGCAGCAGACGCATTTTTATATTTCCTGTCATTTCAGCGAGACGAACAAAGTTGTTGGTGATTTGCGAGGCGAAAGCTCCAGAGATGGGTGTAAACAGATTTTAAACAACAGATCTGGCCCGGGTGATTTAAAGCCCCCCCCCGCTCCCTCCGAGGAACACAATGCAAGGCAACCATGTGCTTGCTTCAAGATGTCTAAATCCCAGCCGCGCTATCAATCTGAAAGGGGGGGAAAAAGATTTTATAAAGTGTTTTCACACCCTGTTGGGTTAAGAGACAGTGGGTATTAATCCTACGGCTGCTACCCCAAGCTTCCTCTTTGTGGTCAGCAGAGAAGCTGTGTGGTTGGGCGGAAGGAGTCCAAAGGCGTTTTTATTTTTTTCCCCTCTCTCTTTTTTTTTTTAAAAAAAACAACTCTGTGTTAAAACAAGAGAAAGTGGACCAGTTACACAGCAAAGCGAAAACCACAGCCAGCCCTCTCTGCTGTTGCTTTCCCCCTAAATGTGGCCTACAGCGATTCTGCTTTCCAAAAAAAGGTTTAATTTAAACCATACAGTGCTACAAGCTGCCACGTTTCCAAATTCCACATTCCTTTCTAATCTGTGCACTTCAGAACTGACAAATTCTGCTTCCAATGGTACCCGGACTAACTGCGACGAAGAAATTGCTGCTCACCCCCCATCCCTCAACTCGATAAGGAACGCCGACCCCCCTCCGCCTGCCCCCAGCCCCCGGATTTCGCCGAACTTTTTGAATTATCGTATTTAAAGGGCCAGATTCACTATTTGTGAAAGCTTTGGCTCACTTTTCACACAGTGAGGAAAGCATTTCCAGGACTCGGGGCAGGGGGGTGCAATTCCCAGTCTGGTATCAATCCACAAAACGCCCCCGATGACTCTGCAAGAGCAATTTGCACCCGCTGAGACGCTGCCCTTTGGCCCGCTGCTTGCACAAGCCCATGTGGATAAGGACACGAGCTCTTCTCCACCATGCCGCCCAAAAACGTGCAGCGCAGAAGAGCCTGCAGTTAAATAAATAACACCCTTGGAGGGGAGGAAGGCAGCAAAGAGGACGTCCCGCTCTGTCCTCAAGCAGGAATGGCCCCTTGGTGACACCAGAAAGACACAAGAGAAGCCCAAAATTTTGCTTCCCTGCAGAAGACCTGGTGGGGAGGGACCAAGGGCTTGAAAGACCATCGCTGCGGAGCTCCTGCAGCTCAGGGACGGTCTATTGAAGGGTGACTCAAGGGTACCCACGTAGCCAGCTGGGGGCACACACGCTGCCATATCAGCCGAACCCCAGGCTGGAGAAGAAACAGCCCCGGGGTGGCTGGCACAGCCCATTCAGGAGCCTCTGGGAACCCACATTCCCATCCAACAGCATGCTGTGCCAGGCTGGAGGAGCACCCAGGCCACCACCGCCATCCTGGAAACAGCTCGCCCACACTTTTTGGCCTGCAACGCATAAAAGCGAGCGTTTTGGGTTGCCCAGCAGATGCGCTTATTTCTGTCCCGGGATATTCTGGCCCTCCTGCAGCTCTACGACATTCAACCGTACGTACAACTTGTCAACGCAGGATAACAGCATTAGCCCTTCGGTAGCCTCAGGGCTCTCATCTCAACCGACGTTCAAGCAACGTGATAATTTTAGGGCACATACACAGCTCTTACATCTCCTGCAGGCAACCTGCAGCAATCTGCCGCACGATGAGGCACAGGAGTAAGGAAAAGCGACGGGATGGATCTGACTCCACCAAAACGGAGGAAGCGCAGCCTGTTTGGGCTCCTGCACCTGCCTTCTGGCGGGGCTGCATCCACCATGCAACTCCTCCTGCCAGCCCGGAGCACAGGAAAAGCATATGTCACATCTCAAAAATCGTGGCATTTTCAAACTTCTTTTTTTCTCTTTGCCTTCTGCTTTCTGATCCATTAAAGTGCAGACAAGGAACATTTTCAGGCTTTTCTCAAGACTCAGAAACTCGAGCTTTTCTCTTTTTTCTTCCTTTTTTTTTTTTTTTAATGACAGCTGAGAAGCACATGGAAATCTTTGGGTACCTGGAACCTTAAGGAAAAACATCAAACCTTAAAGACTCACCGTAAGAGCAACTGCCTGGTAACCGCACGCATCTTAAACCACCGTTTAAATCACCGAATAGTTCAGCTCAATGGTTACTTTCAAGTAATGTCAGAAGTCGAGCGTAGAAGGCCAGGTTCTTAGCCCTTGTAAATCCATTTAAGTCGCGAGCTCTTTCCCTGCTCCAGAATCATTGTGTTTATATTCAGACAATACGCTCGACAGGCACCAGATGAGCGTTCTTAGCCTCAGCTCAATGATTTTTCTGGAAATGGAAAGAGCTTAGCTGTGGGATCGCTGCCAGGGTAGGAACTCTGGGGGGTGGGTTTTTTTTGAGGTTGGGATTTTCAATAGGAGCTGGGTCCCTATTTCCCCCGTGCTCCCTTGAAAATCCAAGCGGATGCTAATAAAATTGATAGGGTCCTTTTTAAAAAAAAAAGAGGAATACCATAAAACTGGCACAAAAGAAAAACCTCATGCCTTAAGTCGGCGAAACATTCAGATTAAATACTAGCATGAACCTGAATGTTTATCGCTTCTGCCAGGGCAGTCCAATAAGGCCCAAAGTTTGAGTAAATGTCAGTCATTCTCAGTTGTCCCACTAGTAGTCCCACAATGGGATGTGCTAGCCAAAAACGGAAAGGAGGCACAGCATCTGCTTATGTTTAATTTATTTTTGCATTTTGGCGTGTTGTCCCAGGAGAATCAATGTTTTTAAGTGGCTGCATCTTTTTGAGCCAACTTGCTGTCCTCTGCTAACACATCAAGGACATGTGTCTGGAAATGGAACATACTCCCATTGAAACCAGAGAGGTACAGGTATGGCAACCTTACGTTTTTAAAATTTAATATGCATTTTTAGAGTGAAATTCCCTCAGTTTCACTCAACCTGAACTCTCGATTCCCCCCTTCGACAAAGCCGTAATTCTCATTAGCAGGAGTTAACGTGCGCGGATCACGGAGAGATGAGTAAATCCACTTAAGGCAGTTCAGCACTCCAGCTAAACCAAAGCACACCAGGCACCCACGCCCAGTTACTCTGGATTTACACAGAATGGTTAACGGCTGAAATCAACCTACTGGTTTTAATAATTGCTGCTTTGAGCACGTACCTGCCAGGGACCTAGAGAGCCTTGCAAAGCCAGGCAGGGTAAGACCAAGCGCAAGCCCTGCGCCCCTGGAAGACCCTTGCAAGACGTTGGCCATCTCACGTTACGCTGACGGCAACGGTGTGGGTGCCGTCAACGGAACAACACGCAGAAGAGAACACCACGTTCGCTTGTAAGGCTGGATAAAATCAAGAGCAGAGGGGCTTGGTGCACACTTTTGATTTTCGAATGCTAATTTCATTTTAATAGTAAGCTGCTTGTTTAAGAAGTCAAAGTGGTTCTGAAACACAAAGGTGCAGGGATGTTGTTATAACTAAAATGGGGCTGATCGCTAGTTTTTTAACAATTTGGTAACAAGAAAAACTGGTCACACGCTGGGACATTTTATGCCAAGTCTCAGCCAGAGCAAAATTTTATGGCCGAGTTACAAACCCTTGAAAATAAGGGTTTATAATAGAAATGCTGACAGACCCTTAATTATAGCAGCACTAGCGGGCACTGTTGTAATAAGGCCCACATATTTTCCTCTTTGATCATTATTTATAGGATGCATTGGAAATCATCCCATTTACAACTGTATGCCCGCTCAGCTAGGTGGAGTTTTATCCATCAAGAAAGGGAAATACAAAGTCAGCTGCTGAAGAAAGCCGTGGGGTTTACCTCCCGGCGTTCCCGCGGCATACCAACCCCGAGCTTCAGGCAGTGACTAATGCCTTTACTCTCCTGGTTTGTATAAGAGGTTGAAGTTCAGGCTGGTGCAGTGCAGCATTCCCCGGGACCTGCTGCCTCTTTAGGCAGGCGATTAATCACTTGATCGATAGACCATATGATTAGGCACTAATAGCTGATAGGAGGAGAGAATAAACAACCATAAATTTGCTTTGTACCGAGTAATCCAAGTGTAAGAAAGGTCAGATAATGGCCACATAAGGTCATGTTGCCTAAGGAGCCCATATGGGAAAGATGGAAGATACATACATTTTTAAATATCTTCAATTATTATTGTATTGCTGGGCAGGATTGGGGCTGCCGATGCACCCCTCTCTTTGAGCACCGGCAGGCTGCCGTGCTCCGAAGTAGGCTGGTATCAAACAGCAACAGCCGTTTCCACATCAAGGGAAAAAAAGAACAAACCCAATCTGAAAAACCTCAGGTCGTGTGATGATTTCACACCAAACATCCGCGTCAGCCGAGGTGGGTGTAATTTCATTGACACTGGGAGGTCCAGGTCGTCAGCTCTGAAACCGCAGCGTTGCGAGAAATCGGGCGGACGCGGCAGGACCTGCGCCTCCCGCTTCGTTCCTGCTGTGACCGGGCTCTCCGCGAGGTGCAGGTCCCAGCCCCGGTCCAGCCGCCGCCTCAGCCGCAGCGCCCGGGCAGGATGCTCGGCAGAACAGCTCGCCTCCAAAGGGCCATAAATCTCCAGTTCCCCACCCCCTCGTCCTCCGTCCCTGCCTCCTGCCTTTTCTAAGGCTCTCCTCTTCCTTGCATAAAAAACGGTCTTTTCAGGGCTCAAGATGCAAACCAGGTTTACAGCCTCTTTTTTGTTTTGTTTCTTCTTTTTTTTTTCCAGTAAACGTACCCTTTGTCTACGGCAATGGATTCAAGAAGAAAAAACAAAAATGGCTGGTTAAAAGGAAGAAAAAAATACTTCAGTCACCCCAACAAAGGCAAGGAGTTTACAAACCTTCCCCGCCAGCGCCTGGACGCAGGCAAAGTACTTACTTCATTAAGTTGAAACAAAACTCGACCAGTAAAACCATCGGCTCCGTCCGAGACAACCAGCAGCCCCTTGCAGCGTGTTCCTGATTGACCATCAGCAGACTATGTAAATCGCTTTTTCTGCCACACAATCGTGGGGATAAATGCCCTCCTTTATCTTTGGGGCGATTTCTAAACTCCCCTTTCTCAATGACGGGACATTCATGGGCTACAATCTTATTCTGTCGCTTCTCAGCGTTAGTGGGAAGGCGCGTTGGGGGCTGCCGGGCTCTCCTGCCTGCACCGATTCCTCCTTCTCCCCCTGCCCCACACACTGACTGTGTGCAGCACACATGCTCGTGTTGGGAACCGGGAGTCGAGGATGCTGTTTGCCTCGGTTTTAGAGCGAAGCTGTGCTTCAGATAACGCAGCGGCTCTTGAGTTTCAAAGAGACCGAGGCTGGAGTGCTCCCACAATGTCAAGCAATTCAAAATCACTGGAGTGCTGCAAGGACTGTGTGTACACTTGACTTTGTGAGCGAGCACACGCCGTGTAGACCTGTGCGAAATCACCGCGGCACTCCCAGTTCCCTTCTGCCCATTTTATTTTACACACGGATTGCACCACGGAGCATCCCAGCCACCCGCCGCACCCACCTGAAGAGCAGCTCCTGATCCTTACGCTGGCACAGACATGAGTTCTTGGGATCCTGCCCTCCCCTGCTGTGCTGTGGGAGAAAGGCTTCTACCCCCTAACACGAACGCTTTGAGGGCTCTGAAGGCCCTGCATGGACGAATTAAATTAAAGAGAGCTCCTCGATATCTGGAGGATAATGTAAACACCAAGCACCAAGGAGGTCAAGTGCTTGACCATAAGCTCGGTGATCGCCATCACGGGGACGGACAGCTTCCTTCAGCAAGCACTCCTGTAAACAACTAGAGTAATCAGAATAAAGTCTTAATTTGACCTAACGAGCAGGTTTTTATTTCTTTTCATACTTTTTAACTAGCATTTTCTCTCGCAACACCTACTCTTTTTTCCTTCCCGCTTGGGTGGCACCGTAGAAGCGTCCCTGGCCAGTCCTGCTCACTCCCAGCCTGGCAGGGTGCAGCCTCCCGCTACAGAACCAGAGGCAACTCCTCCTCCCAAGAAACATCTACAAGATTCACTTAAAAAATTGATTTCCTTTCTGTATTCAGCTCTCCTGGCATTACTTGTCCCACCGTACCTTGGCTTCGCTGTGTGCTTCAGAAGAAACGCAACTTTTATAACCATCACTTACTCTTGCAAATAATATTCATGGGTGTAATTACATTTCAATCCGCCGGTGCAGTTGTCTGGCTTATCCAGCCAGTGCATCCTTAGCCATCTGCTCTACGGTTTAATTTTAAACGTTAACCTAAGAGTAAAAGGGTGTTTCCCCGTGATAAATTCATTTGGAACCATCCAGGACAGATTTATTTGTGCCATAAATAAAGAGCAGGAGAACAATCTCCAATTATTAACAAAAATATGAAATATTACTGATCTGCATGGCTGGACTCATTTCTCTCTAACTGATCTTTTCCGTTTTCATCAGGAGTTGAGTTAAGGCTGAGGAAAGGATACACACCTAAGCGCGGACATTCCTCTTCCCACCCGCTACTCCCCTCGATGGTTAAAGCAGCCGGAGCCGTTATCCTGCAATGTGAAATCTCACGGGCTCTTCCAGGATACTGACATTTATTTAATTAATTTTCCTCCCCAACTTACACAGTGGGCCTGTATTCAAAAAGTGTGCATGAATAATGCAGATTTTAAAACCGCATTATTACAAAGGATGTCAAGTTCACACACTGTCAACACTAATAAACTCCCCAAAGTGCTAAAATCCAGGACACCCCTCACCCTCCCCGCCCCCTCCCCATCCCTCCATCCCCCTCGGCGGCGGGCTGGGGGATGCCGGCAGCCCCTGCTTTGGACCCTGCCTGCCAGCGAAGAGCCTCACGTGGGGCGGCGAGATCGCACCACCCCGGGGACAAGCACAACACGTAAGGCTTTCGTACCCTCCCGGACTCGACAGGTCCCAAACCGATGTTTTATCGCTATTTGCTCCTGCTGCGGTAGGACCCCGCAGGGCCGTTCGGGGGCAGAGGCGGCCCCAGCCCCTTCCCTGACCACTTGCAATCTAATTTAAGATACAGAAAAACAAGTGAGCGAGACAAACACCCAGAGGAATGGGGTAAGAGTAACAAGGTCACATTGCTACGCCGGCAGCTATTGCCAAACTTGCAAACTATCCGACAGTTATTTATATATAAAATAATTAAAATCAGCTGTCCCATCCGGCCACCCCATCTCGCCACCGCAGGTTTGCTCGTGCCTCGCACGCCGTGCAGCGGAATCACTCCGGAGCCGCGATGGAGGTGGCTGCGGCTGGGACCTGAGCAGAGAGCGGTGCATGCTGCAGCACGGCGGCCGCGATGTCCGGGACACGCGGAGCCACCTTCTCCCCCGGCGCAGGCTCGGCTGGCGCATGGAGGAGCTTCGCAAAGAGGATTTCCAGGGGAATGCAATGGGCACGGGGGCACTGGCAGAGCATTCCCCAGACTGGTGACAACTCAACACTAACCATCGGCATTTTCAGAAAGTGAAACCCATCAAAACAACCCAGTGAGCAGGATCCAGGAGCTGAACTCGATCCGCGCCGGTGAAGGAATAAACTATTCTCAGTGCCCAGCAGAAGTGAGCCCTTTTGATGCCCTTTTCCTAGCTCCGTGAATTTCTTTCACCCCAGGCATCACCATGCATGAAAGCAATATGCAGAGAGGTGTCTGAATGCCTCCTAAGGTGTCTGCTAAAGCATTAATAATGTTTAAGACTTTATATTCTACCAGCACGTCTGAGATGTCTTAACATCAGGATGGCAAGAGGTCATCTTCGGAGACATCCCTGATCTCTGCCCTGGCCGTGAGGTCATCCTGATCCTACTGCTTCTCTCACACCGTCTCCTGCTCTTACTTGACATGCAGCAGGAAGAGGGGATGCTGCGGGCAAAGGTGTCGCAAGCGTCCAAAGAGCTTTTCAGCAGCGAAATATCCCGGGTAGCAGACTGTGGCTCCTTTGCCTTCCATGTTCCAGCCAGACCCGGCCCAAGCCCAGTGCTCCATGCTAGTTAAAGGGGATTGGATTATTTTCCAGAAGGATGGAGAGTGAAAGGCTTTGCTGAGCCAAGTTTTGAAAATAATCAATGCTCTGGACATGCTCGATTTTTCCTACAGCAAGTGAGAGTGCCGTGTGATGGGAGAACGTTGGTGGGCGAGAGCCTGGTCCTTCGTGCCCCTGGAACGGCAGGCTGGCCCCGTGTGAGACGCACGACGCAGACTCACAGTGAGACAGGATGTCTTCCCACAGAAAGACCAAGTAAATAGTGGTATAATGACAGGATTTCTATTATTGATGCTTCAGCAAATCATCTTGGATCCTCGGAAGATCAATTAATCACTGGGATTGTCAACACCCAACTCCATGCTCTAAGTTCTTGCCATCCAACTCTCCCATCCTCCCCTACACACAAATGATGCTGGGGGCACGGTGCCAAACGAAGCGGAAAAAGAAAGAAGGGGAAAGAAAGCACCGAACAGAGAGGCTGTTGTCAGGGCCGGACCCTCGCGTTGGCGAGGAAGATCAAATGCAGCTGCCCCCATGGCTGCATGCGGTTAAGCCCGCCGTGCCTGAGGGCAGGCGGGATGGGGAGCAGCCAGGCAGCCTACAAGGGGCACAGATAATTAAATCATCCGATTGCCGGGCAGGCCACATTAAGAAGCTCATCGGTTTGCATGTGGCCCCTTGCTGTGGCCACCCGTGAGCTAAGTCTTGCCTAGATGCTAGTAGACAATTAAGACAAATTGTATGGCTGAAGATCAGACCAGAGCACTGCCAATGCCCTTGCCTGGAAGCTTCGCTGAAGAATGAGGGCACATGTGTGTGGGAACCAAGGCTCGGAAGAGAGCTTTTAATGAACAACGTGCCAGCACTTGTTGCCAGAACACACTCTTCATTTCAGCTCTTGGAGAAAACAAAACCCTTAAAACCAGAGTTTACTACATTTCACTGATCTTCAATATGGCTGGAACTTCAGGATGCTTCTCCTCAAGCTAAGTTTGTATCAGTGAAAATATGCTTCTTGTTAAAGAAACTATTTAAAATGTGGAATCTAAAATCAAGCAAAAATAGCAGACAGTATGTTCAGCTTCAAAATTGGCT
Organism: Bucorvus abyssinicus; assembly: GCA_009769605.1. NCBI lineage: Eukaryota > Metazoa > Chordata > Aves > Bucerotiformes > Bucorvidae > Bucorvus > Bucorvus abyssinicus. The sequence continues at coordinate 30,563,914 of CM020034.1, read as the reverse complement.
TGCACTCAACCAAGTATACCATAAACAGAAGGCAGAACTGACTATTTTTATCTTAACAGCCCTTGGGTGATTAAAATTTGGGGCCAGAATAAACAATTTTTTTCCCCATTCCTTGCAAGAGAATATGTGACATGGGTTTGGAGTCCTTTCTAATTTTTTAACTCCCTTCCTAGCTATTAGTTGTTTGCATTAGAAATGTTCCCATGTACTCGACAGCATAAAGGCTGCATAGCACCAGGCACGGTATGAATTATAGGAACACACAGACCACTGCGCCCTGAAGAGATTACCCTGCAAGATAAGCCAAAGACAACAACAAAGTGCTAAGAGGGAGCAGGTGAAAAGTTAACAAGGGGAGGAATGCACAGATACACAACGTATGTGAGTTTTCTTTACGAGGTGTAGCATCATGGACAACCCCTGCGGCCCAGATGCACGGGAGAAGAGGGTCAGAAGGGTGCATCTAGGACACAAAGGACCAGCTGAGGTCAGGGAAGGTGATGGAGGACAACACAGAGGTGCTTCTGAATCAAGGGGCAAGGAAAGCTGGACGAGAGAGAAGGGAGAGGGGGCGGACCAAAGAGAACGGCGAATAGATGTGCAAGTGCTAAGGGAGAGCAGATGGTCCAAGGGAGGGTCAAATGCCAAGGATAAAATCGAGCATCAACACGAGACTGAGTAGATGGAAGAGACTGAGGAAATCCAGGCCACAGAATTTACAGCTTTGCAGCAGCCAGGACTAACAAAAAAGAGCAATCATATGTTGACGGATGGGCAAGGCAAGGGAGAGACGGGGAGGTAGAAATTGCTTCCACGTTTGCGGAACAAGAAGTTGAAGATGGAGGCCAGGTTTTGGCCATCAGTTGGCAGTGGTTCCAGTGACTGGAGGAAGGAGAAGAAGCGGCGATGGGAAGAGGAGGAAGCAAGAAAGTCCCTTTTGTCGGTGTTAAATAACGCCGATGGTTTAGCTTTTCTGCAGAAGTAGCTGTGGAAAGGGGCTGAGCCGTGGGACTGAGTGAGGGGAGGCAGAGCGGGACAGGAGCAATGGACAGGGCACTACGGGAGCTGAAGCCATGGGAGCAGAAGCAACTGATTTGAAAGAAGGTGTAGAGGAGGGAGCCTAACTGAGGATTTTGGGATACCTCCAACTCAAGGGGACGAGAGGTTCTGACATTTACTGACATGTCTATGCCATATATTTGGGCTTCTCTGCAGCAGTAGACCACAGATTGGTTGGGACACCAACCACTGCCAGCCCTCAGAACTTCTTCAGACCTTCATGAATGTGACTCCCCATCTTTTCATTACAAACTACACATTTTAATGCTTAACACGTGGACGCTACAGTTCACATTTCACAGTGTAGGAACTGCTGAGTCCCGCTGTGAGGACCACCCCAGCAATATTTATTTATAAATAAGTAAAAATAAAGATTTCCTGAACAGATCTCTTAAAAGCTGCACAGATGTCCAAAACGATGGCAAAGCGACCTAATATACAGCAGGCCCAAAGGGTTCACAGTCAAAGCACCTGGGACAGAAGACAGTTGTGTGTCTGAATAACATATTCCCATATAATAATCGGGGGGAATTATCTGACAAACTCTTTTTTCCTCCTCCCTATCTTCACACACTGATCATCTTTACTCAAATCCGTTCAACTCTGCGTTATTATTTCTCCTCCTCTTTAGAACGGTCATTGTTCATAACTTCCTCCTCCAGCTCAGGGCTATTCCTCCAGTTTATCGTGTTCCCATTCGCACGGTGTCAGCAGAAAGGGTTTCTTACTCCCGAAAAGCCGTTGCATGTACAATAAACAAATAGCCTTTGACATACTGGTTAATTATATCAGTTAGTGACAATCTCACATGCATGAATGCTGTGCTAATGAAAACACTTTGGCATGCAAAGCAGGACCGATCAAGACATTCAAGTGTCCAAACCTGCAAACTATAAGCAGCGCAACCCACGAAACACAACAGGACTTTGTAGTTACGCTTAGGAGGAGCACGGATGGGTGGCAACACCGTAAGGCCGGACTGTAAACAAGGCACAGTGTTAGCCTTAGGTGCTGAACAGTTTGATTTCATGTGAAGGAAGCCATAAATTAAGAATATAATCCTGCACCACTGGTGACAATGACAACATAGATATCTATTGGGGTGTAGCCAGCGATGAAGGCACCTATTTGATACAACCTCTCTGTATCTTCTACAAAGCACTGGCTCGAGCGCCTTGCTGAAGAGCATGGACCCAAGCACGCCACTCAAATTCCCCAAACCAAATGCTCTCCTAAATCACATTCCCATTCTCTTGCACTCCAGCCGAGCTAGACACAAAGAAGGGCCTCCATCCTAAGAACTTCTTCTGCAGCCCACTTACCTCCCCACCACGGTGGTCCACTTTCTGCAAGGCTCCCAGCAGACAAGCAGAGCAGCCTCAAGCCCTCCCCACCGCTAATCCAGGATCCCTCCAGAAAAAGATCTTCATGTGACAATCACTTGCCACGTTTCAGCCTGCTCCAGAGGAACAACTGGGCGGCCAGGTTCCATCTCCCACCCCAGAAGCCAGCTTGGTGCCTCAGTCCCGGCACACATGTGCTGTGCAGATGGACGCCGAGCACGGGCTGCTGCGGCAAGCCTCGTGCATGCTCCCTGCACGCTCGCTGTGCAACCAATTTGTATGTTTACCGCAGCCATTTGTCCAGGACTTCTGAATGTCTGCAGCCAAAAACACGGACAAACAGAAAAATTGGAGGTGAAAAAACCCCAGGAGGCACGTGCAAGGATGCTGTGATTGCCATCACCATCTGCATTCACGGGGCCAAGAGCCCTTTTGCAGCTGGACAAGGACTCATCCCCTGCATGGACATGGCGATGAGCTGCGCTCGGCCCCTGCAGCAGGGCTGACTTCCTCGATGTCTCCATCGCTTTGGCCAAACCAACCCCTTTTTCATTTTTAACGCCTCCTCTTTCAACTACCTGGCTCACTGCTCTCACCAACCCCCAGCACGGTCCACGCCTATTGAAACAGGAAAACAACAGTACTTGGAGAGTCCTCGGAGACCCGATCTCCTTCATCCAGTAACACTATGCAGAGCTAACCACAGCCTTAATGTACTGACAGTTAAACTGCTTTTATCTCTTCTATTTTCCACAAAGTTCTCACACAATAATCCCCCATCATATTTTTTACCAATAAAATATATGAATAGCTAATCTAGTGGCTAACTTTACAGTGCTATAAGATCTTCCCTTACAATGACTTCCACAGGGAAATAACAAAACACCTATCAAAGACAATCTTTTTATGGCTGTTAGAAAGACCGTCTCTATCCAGACACTTGCCATCGAGTTGGTTTTAACTCCGCCATCCACTCCCTAACATCTTCAGAAAAAAACTCCCCTAGAGATTTATGCAATCCCCAAAGCCTGGTGCTAATATTTCCACATTCTTGCTCAGCTCAGGACCCATAACTCTCCTCCAGCCGACGCAGCGTGCAAGGTCTTTGGGGCAGAGACCGCCCCAAACGTGCGTACCCAGCCCCGGTAAAACCGCGCCTTACTCTCCGCTGGCCTTTGGGAATGACTGCAATGTGCCTTTACAGCAGCAAATGGGTACGTCAGTAATCTCCCACGCTGACTTGTTACCTGCACAAAGGCAAATTGCAGCTGATTGCCCCTTACGGCTACCGACAGCCCTCCCCTCCAAGCACGACCTTAGGAGCTGAGTGCAGCCCTGCACAGCCCCGTCTTCAACTACAATTTACTGATTAGCTACCAGGCAGCAGCATGTGGGGATCACATTTCACTATTTTGGTCTTTTTTAAGCCCTGAATAAGCCGTAAGATGCTCCGAGCACTCACACATCATGTATTTCCTACCACCTGCTGTAAACGGAGGGCTGCAGCCTCAGTGAAACGCTCCTCTGCTCAATAACAGAGGGACACAGAAGATCATAGCCCAAGAAAACACAGCCATGGGTAGACCTTACACTGCTGGAGGATTTCCCAAGGCCGGAGCTGGCAGTAGGGCTTGGGCAGGAGGACACGGCATGGACACCGAGGCCAGCACACCAAGGGGTCCCGCGGAAAGCTAACCCCAAAGGAGCTGCAGGGCTGGGAGGAGACTGAAAGGGTCTTGGAGAGCTGAGCAAGGAGATGTGCCAGTTCATGGCAAGAAACTTTTGTGCAAATCCCCTCATAAAAAGCACTGCACAAAACCCACCCTTGCCAGTGGGCTTGGGAAGCTGAAGGTTGATGATGTGAACCTACAGCAAGGCGAGGGTCCCAAGGCGAGGTCATCTGCACGACGAGCAGAGGGAACTTCTACCGGTGATAAATAAAACCAGACAACAGGAGCTTGGCAGCCCTGGCCAGCCCCACCCCAGGCGCAGGCGGGTTCGCAGGACTCCTACACAGAAAGTGTTTTTGTGGGTTTGCCAATATTGCAAAACCACCGCATAAGGCAGGTGAGAAACTGAAACCCTTTCAGCGGTCAGCGTGGTGCGGCGCGGAGCTCAAGGAGCTTATTGTGCCGTTCTCTGTTTCGGGCCACATCTTTCCAAACCCCTTTTACATGAGACAGATGCTTCTGCTTATGGTTTCGTGGGCAACGCAAGAACCTAAAGCACTTGGGAGGATGGTGGCTTGTTACAGCAGGAACTTGGGTTCTCCAGAGGTAATTAACTGCAGAGAAGGACTTCCCGGCCATGGCGAGACCTGGAGGACTTTTAAATTACTTTCTTCACGTACCCAACTCCAGGGACTGGACCGGTCATGCATCACTGCAACGGCTCTTCCGAGTCACGAATCGCCAGGTCATCTTGCCAGGTGGCTGGAAATGCTGCACCACTAACTCGATGGGGGAACACTTAAGGGAAAGTTCATCCTAATCAATTAAAATTGTGAATTCAAAGTGGATTAATTAAACTGCATTAAATCCCCGTGTAAACTCCTCACTCAGACTTTAGAGAGTCTTTATTAAATTGCTAAAGCAAAATCCAACTAAACCAAATTAAGGCTGTTTCATCTCGAAACGACAGTGTCTACACGAGGATGTAATGCAGTTTAGCTAATCCACTTTAAAGTTATTCCACATCCATTTCAATTGTCCCCGTGTAGACAAGCCTGAGGAATCCCGTTGCTCACGAGCCTGTGTACAAATATGGGTAACAACAGGGCCATTTTTAGACTGCCTTTTTAGGAAGTTATTTGCAAATAACCTCTTGGACAAGAGAGCAAAGAATTGATTTTCATTGGGACTGGGGCGGGGAAGGACAGGCTCACGTGTTGGCTCACGGCGTGTGGCAGGACGAACGTTCCTGGCTCATCCCTGCGTTCGGGGCGATGTGGAGGAAAGGGAAGGGTCACGCGCGGCCGGGAAAGCGCTTTGTAAACGCAGCTGAGTGCCCAACGTGCCTCTGACCGTATCGCAGCAATTTGTTTCCGTTTCCCTGAGAGAAACGTGGAGTTTAGGGATGAAATAGTTGAGATGAGGAGAACAGAGTGCTGGGCCTGATGTCTGTAGTCGGTGCATGGAGATCGCAGCTTTACAAGTCACGGTGGCGTGGCACTGGAGGCTGCAGAGACCTTCCCTAACCCCACCGAAGCTGCTGGGCAGGACAGGAGTGCAGCCTCCAGACCCCCTCACCACCGAGGCTGTACCCACGAGCCTCTCCAGCAGGCAGGAGAGGACTCCCGCTGCATTTAGCAAAGTTGGTGGATTCGTGGCATCCGCAGACCCCAAGAGGTGCGAGAGAGTCAGCGGGAGAGCATGTGGGGTCTCCTCTCAAGCGGCAGCTCTGCAACCCACCCGCTGTGCAGGAAAGAGCGATCCAAGTGCAAAAAAATTATTGTGGTGGGGTTGGGACAAAGCCGTGGGGAGCTCAGGCTTGAGAAGGGTCCCTGCGTCCCGCCTGGCTGCCAGAGCCGAGGCTTTGTGCAGCCTTTCCAAGCAAACCACTCGGCCCCGAGGCCCCGCTGCCCTGTGCCAGCGATTCCCCCTGCGACATCCCCGATCTGGGGAGCCGTGCAGATGGCAAAGGGTTAAGGCAGCCCTGGGGTTTACAATTTAGTAGCAGTCAAGCAGCAGCAGAGTCCTTCGCAGGGAGGCTGGAGAGGCTGCAGTAACTGCTGGCTGGAGCTGCAGCACGTCCAGAGGCAACGGCGATAAAACCCGAGTGGATTACATCCCTTCAGAAACCCTCCGGAAAAAAAAAAAAAAAGGCAAACAAGGGAGAGAAAAAAAAAGGAACGAAAGAAAGCGTAAACCACAGATTATGTCTGTTGGCTGTTTTTTGATAAGCTCTGCTCCAAACACAATGCTAATGAGTGTAAGGGACATCCTCTGTGTGGGGTGGCTGCTTGACCGCATTTTGTCTGCATGTGGCTGATTTCCTCACCCACTGCCAAGCCCCGTGGCACCGCTCCCTGCCGGGGCTTTTCCTTCGCCTCCTCGCCTCGCCGCTCGGCCCTCCGCGGCCGTCAATATTTCACCCAACCTGCGTGAGTCAGCAGTAACCGAAGGAAAGGACTGAAGGGAGAATAAACATGCCGTCGCCTGGAAACTTTCCCTCCGAAGCATTTCAGGGTCGCTATACGGTGCCCACGTGAGCTCCAGAGCAGGGCTGGGTGGCTTTGGAGCTCTTTTCATATTAACACTGTATTTTTTTTTTTTTTCCCCTGGTAGATCCCAAAGTCCACCCAGCTCCTGGTGTTAATTTACCCTTTGCTATAACCTTAGCTGCCCCCTTTTATACCACCCAGCTCTTTCTGAACCCAGTGGTGATCGCCTTCCCAAGGCATCGATGGGGTGGCATATAACTCCTCTAATTAAAGGTAAAGGAGAGATGGTTTGGTGGAGCACCATTTCAACATTTCCCCTCTCACTTCATGCTGTGGACTTTAATGAGGACCTAAACCACCATCTTGACTTGGCTTTAGTTTCAGGCCAGATGAGCTTTGCTTGTTAAGACGGTCTTCACTTGTCAGGAAAAATAGCTTTATTAAGGTCATGTAATGCAGAGGGTTTGATTAAAGTTAATCAAGGAAGAAAACCAGACCGGAGCGGTACGAATCAAACTTACCGCGACATGTTTAACATAACTTCACCTCGTCTATCTGTTGAAAGCAGACAGGAGTAAGATCAAGTTACCCAGAAGAATGCCTGAGCCGGGGGAGTGTGTATAGCACCACACAGCATCGTAGAGCACCGTGAAACGCCGTAGAGCACCGCGCAGCACTGCACAGCACCGCACAGCACGGTGCACGCTGCGCCTTAACCCATGTGGGGCTTCCCAGGAGCGGAAACCCCGGCACTGCCGCCCTGCTTTTAATCCTCGAGAGCCGGGCTTCCCGGAGCCCTCTCGGCGCAGGCTAATTGCCGCCCGGCGCAGCAGCCTGGCCGGCAGTGCGGAGGCGGCTGCCGCTGTCCTGGAATCCACACGCACCCACGTGCTAATCTGGAGGGGTTTCTAAACCTAAATAACGGCGGATAGCTGCGAGCGCCGCGGTCCCAGCGGAGAGACCCCATCCTGCTTCCCCCTGGGCTGCTTTGTCAAGGCGATGCGAGTTTTACAGAAAATAGTGTTGTTTCTTTCAAATCCAAAGGGCTGTCCTATCACTGGGGCTCGTTATGGCAGCGCCTCATTTTTTGGATTTTACTGGACATATTTTTCTGTATTTTACTCTAGAGTCTGCAGCTGGGAGCTCGCCCTGCTTCCTCCGTGCAAGCTAACCAGCGTGCTCCTTGCTTTTAGTTTTACTTTGGTTTTACTGTCAACAAATGCAGAAGGGACTGCCCGAGGAGATTGTTTTGGGGGAAAAAAAAAAAAGAAATTATAAAAAGTAGGTGCTGGTCCATAAGTTTGGAGAGTTTCTGAGAAACCTTCAGCCCTGGTCAGCAGCCAAACACCATCGGCCCAGCCCTCGAGCTCCATCGACTGCGAAACACCCATGTAAAGTGCTTTGGAAAACACCGATGAGCTCAAGCCCTCGGCACATGCCCGAGGGACCTCGTCCCACCTCGTGGGGTCTGGATCCTGCCGAACCGTCCCCAAGCTGCCAAAAGTAAAACTGCCAACTGAGTCGCCTCCGCTTTTCAGTTCTGCTCCTCGGCCCCCGGGTGGAAGGAAAACGCCGACGGATGTTTGAGACGCGGGCGGATTAAGCCGCAAGGTACAAGCTCTCACAAGCAAAAGCAATTAAACGAGGGCTTCTTGTTGGTTTTGCTTGCTTGCTTTTTTTTTTTTTTTAAGAGAGAAGTTAGAAACTCAGCGCTATGGAAGGGGCTTTTTAAGGATAATTTTCTCCAGTGAAGTTCAGGAACTCCAAACATACACAGGGATATCCTGCTTAGGACAAGGCTCAGCATTAAAAAAACACAGTCTAAACAAAAACGCGGGACTACTCCCCTGCTCCAGCCCCGCCGCTCCGCGAAGGATGGACAGGAAATTGCCAGCAGTGGCATGGGGGCTGCTGCCAAGAGGGAGCGCGGAAACAAAAGACCCTCTATTGTGTAGGAAAACCTGACATCCATCCCCTCTGCTATACTCTGAACTCCCATAAACCTTTCCTGTGAGATATGATTTGTGAGAGCTTTCCACATTTCCAGTGCCCTGCCTTCCACCCCCCAGCACATGCACGAGGGAGCTGCATCTCCACCGAGTTGCGTACCGCCGCCGGCCATCGAAAGCCCTGATTTCTGCTTCTTCTTCCTCCAGCAGCCACCCCACAAATTGCTATTAAAAAGTAAATGAGATATTTGCCCTCACGAGAGGCAGCAGCAGCCCCGTATTGCACAAAGGGCTGAAGGGGCTCAATTTTCTTCATTCCTTGGTTGGTTTGTTTTCGGTTTAAAATGGGGAGCTTTATTGGTACAACAGCAATATTCGATATTTCTGTGTTTCTTTGCAAAGCCGAGCGCTGTAATTGCCTAACGGGTCACTCTCAATTAATTACATTTAACAAGTGTAAGACGCAGAGCAATGCTCCCTCCTCCAAATTTGTCCTTTAAATAGGTGCAAGTAGAGGGTTGGGAGAAGGAACAAGTCAGTAAAGTATCAGCTGTGGAAGTTTGTTGGGAACTTTCCAAAACCCTACATCTGCTTGGCAACAGCTCAGAAAGGGATATGGTTACTCCTTTAACAGTAACACAGCTTTCCCAGGCTACAATTTATGAAAAACAGCTTACCCCCAAGCAGCGAAGGGCCAAGCGAGAGCTGCAAAAAAACCCCCCCGGCCCCGCCGTGAGACCCCGTCACCTCCCCAGAGCCGGCCGGGGACCAGGACAAACACCGTCCTCCATCCCTCAGCAGTGGGAGCCCCCCCGAGCCCTCCCAGCACCCTGTGAACACCTCGAGGTCCCTCCTGCCGCGGCTGGAGAGGGGGGTCCCACACCGACATTTTGGGGAGAAACACGGCACAGCTCTTGTCAGCGTAAGCATTCGCTCACCACAACCGACACATCTGAAGTCCCTGTTTTTCATTAGAGCATTAATTGATCTCTCGCTCATTTATTTTTTTCCAGCTGCTAATTAGAGAGATAGTATCTCGGTTGCTTTACGAGCGTTAGAAGACTTTGGCTGGCGTGGAGTTACTTCGGCAGTGGAAAGCAGAGGTGGATTGAGCGGAAAGCAATCGTTTTGCAAAGAGGAGAAAGGATTTACCGGAGCGAGGTCCATTTTTTATATTTTAACTAATCTCGCTTTAGTCCAAAAAAAAGAAAAACTTCCCGCAGCCCATTTTGCGATTCAAGGGCAGGGAGGCACTGGGAAGATTTAGTGCCTCTGGCAGGTCAGGAAAACACATTAAAAAATCAGAAGTAAAAACAATAGTGCAGGAGAAAGGAGGGAGCGCGTTTGGCACGTGATGAGACGCCTCTGCGTCGCAAACGGAGCGGGACACGGCTGCCCCAGCCCTCCCACACCAGGAGGGCTCAGCGGGGAGCATCCCGGCGCCCGACGCCCGTCCCAGCGGCCGTGGGCTCGGCACGCTGCCGTCACTCCTCCGAAGGCCAGGATCTTTGCTGGAGCGGAGGAAACACGCGTCTAGAAGTAGTTTTACAACTAGGCGAAAGTTCCTGCAGCGGCAGGACGCGCGGCTGGCACTGCCTAGCGTGACCCATTTCTACAATAATTACAGCCCGAGTCACAAACCTGTTAAGACCCAATTAACAAAAATGTTATGCATCAGTGATGCATGTTTTGTCCAGAACTTTTAATTCCACAGTTTTTCCAAGTAAATTCGCTCTCTTTATTTTCTAGTCATTAAATCCCCTCCCCTGGGTGCGAGCGGTTGCCTTCCCATTGTGTTGCGAAAGGGTTAGCGGGCCAAGAAGTCAGAAGGAAAAGGGTGTCATTACTTGTTGCCACTTTGTGGTGGGGAAAAAAAAATTATATTAAAAATAAACTCCTGCCGCTCCCAAAGCCAGGGCGAAGCCCTGGGGACACCCAGGGGAGGGCGAGGGGGTCGGGCTGTGACTGGCCGTGGGGTGACGGCGGGGAAGGGGCTGGCTCTGCCCCGGCCTTTGCAGACAAGAGGAGGCAGTGGAGAGGATTTTATTTGGCAGATGGGTGCAGCTATTGAGCTTATGCAGTAGTGGGTTTTTGGCTGCCCGAGTGGGTAGCCTGTTGTTTACTGTTTATGGATTTGTCAGTTTTAATTATTGTGAAGTGCCCAGATGCTCTGGCGACCAGTGCCATAAGCATTTAGGGAGCAAATATATAATGAAACGCACTTGAAAACATCTCCGCTTCCTCCCCATCCCTTCCTCCCTGCCTCCAGGGACACCCCACGGCAGAAACTCCGTCTCCCCGCGGCGTGGCCGTGCCGTACCGCTGGGCACACGATGCTCCCGCCGTCCGCGGAGCGGTCCAGGGCTGTCCCGCGTCCTCCCACCTCGGAGCTCCGGCTCCACCAGGGCCATCCCCGCGGCCAGCACAGGCTGCCGACGACCAGGGCCCCCTTCGCTCTGCGTTTCGCTGTTGCTACCCCCGCCGCCGGCCCCGGGCGTGCAAATCTGGAAGCAGATCTGCTTCCTTGCACCTTTCTTTTTTTTTTACCGTCCATCTTTTTAAGGTTATTGGACTCTGTTTTATATAACAAGGTTACGTGCATGGCAAATAGTATAAATGTATCCCAGACGCGGCCGTTTAGGAATGCTCCCCCCCGCCCCTAGCTACACATGGACTTTTCATCTGCGGTAGTAGGGCTGCAAGTGGCCGTCTCCAAGCGCTCAATAGCCCGCTCTTTCCTGACTCCATTGTAATCCATGTTCCTCCTCCCTATGTGAAACGCTTCGCTAGATAAATTCCACTGTATTTCAGAAAGTTTTCCACAGCTCCCTAAGTGTTTCCATATGACACTGTACTCTACAGGTAACTTGAGTTAAAGCCATTCCTTAAGCAAAACTCCCTGTAAAATTTTCCACTATCTCAGCAGTACTCTATGTGCTGTCATTAAAGCAGAGCACATATATTTCTGAGCAGGATTTGCAGCGATGTCAGATTGCTCGGTGAGCCCCAATTAAGTGTTTCATATATATATATATTTTAAAAAAACCTCCTCGCTCAGGTCTTTTGCCTGTTCATTTACCAAGGTCCTTTTTAACGGGGGAAGACGCAGCTTTTGAAGCCGCGCAGGGCGCAGGCTCGGCGCGCGGCTCGGGCTGGGAGCAGCGCGGATAATGCCAGCCTTGTTCCTGCTGCCTTTTCATTCTGTTCCCAACCCTCCTTTTTCCACCCATTTCCCCAGGAACGGCAAATTCCCTAAATTGCAACCACCTGCTCCATACATCATCCTCGGGCCTGGCAAGACCGAAACGGCGGCGATGCTCGGCGTTCCTGCGAGGAACTTCTCCCCAGAATGCTCAGCCCCCGTCCCCAAGGACGGCAGCAAAACCGCCTCACGCATAAAAGAGTTTCATTTGCGGATAGGTTTATGCCGAAAGGGTCGCTCCTGTTCTCCAGGAAGCCCTTAGCAGTGATGGAGAATCTCCAAAGCGCGGGCAAAATGTGTCGTTTCGGAGCAAAGAGCACTGAGGATGGAGTTGTGTAAATAGGATCGCGGTGCCCTGCACACGCAGCGACTGCAGAACATCTGGCTGGGTTCTGGGGAGAGAGAGAACCCAAGATGGCAGGAAAGATTAATTATTCTGTGACTTATTCTGGTTTCAATGAACTTTTCTCTGGTTATAATCAAGGTTTTATACGGTATATTGGCTGCACGCTGGGCAGCAGTAAGCAGAGGTGGGGTGCTCTGTCTTTGGGAATGACAGAAGCAATCAGGCAGAAATCTGGCTCGTCACCGTTACGCTGAAATAGCTGTTCGGCCGCTGGGTTAATTAATAAACTATATTATTGGTTAATTTTATACCGTTCTGAACTTTTGTCAAGGAAAAATGGTTAATTTTAGAGCGAGTGGATTTGGTGCAGCGGAATCAATAGATAAACAACTTTTCTAAAGGTGTGCGCGCGCAGCTTTGCTCTGCTTTGATTAAACCCCATGTTTTTACCACACAAATAATGTCCATTATTGATAGACTCCTTTGCGGACAAAGAATCTCCCCCATCTTCAAACAGCTTTTTAAAAAGCTATTAAATACCCTGCTCCCATCCCAGGGTTTTACACATGCAAATACACCTCTAAACACTTTTAATTCTCTTTTTCCCCCCCCTCATCTATCTCCCTGCTTCCCAGATGGACCACCGGCTTCCCACCATTGCCAGCAGCAGCTTGGGTATTGTTTGTTTAAAACAAAGATGATGCATTAAATATCATATACGAGGAGAGGGGTTAAGGTTAACCCTCCCGGACTGAAACTGGCCTCAGCCCGTCACCCGAAAGGCTGGTTCAGGCACAGGGAGACAGGATCTGGCCACCTTCTGCCTCCCCTCCCCGCACCGAGGATCTCCTGCCTCCAGAGAGAGTTAAACTTGTGCGAACACTCTCCAAATTATACAGGCTAACCAACAATTATGTCATTTCATTCAAACATTCATTCACCCGTCATGTGCCCAGATTAAACAGTAACACTTTGTTTGAAACACTCTGCTGAAATTAGCAGAGCAGAATTGCCTTCACCTATATTTAAGCACTCAGCCCCGCGTCGAACGTAGCCTCGCCTGAACTCGGATGGGCTTAGGCAAGAGTTTAACGCTTGTACATGAATCGAACCTATACTTTTGCATGCTGCGCGTGTAGACGTGATTATTAGATTTGTGGCAGTAGCAACAGCTCTGTACAGATATATTCACAGGGATATGGAGCTGTGAGGATCCAAGGGAAAAATTATGAATCTGAGAAGAAGGTATGAATCCGAAAAAATTATTAATCGGAGAAGAGATTTGTGTGTGCTTGCAGCCCCCCCAAGAAGTATTTCCAAGCTGTGATAAAAGAAAAACAATGCACAAAAGCTGTAACCCGGTCAGTGCGCTGCGGTGACAGACCCAGAAAAAGCGAAATCCGAGTTCAGGGCTGGCAAGGTTTTACCGCTCCCTTCTTTAACGACGGTGATCCGGGACGCAAGCCCGATTTCAATCATCATCTTTTGCTTGAAAGCAGAATAGCAACCAAAGCACCACCAGCCCGCTCCTGCATGCCGGTCCGTAAGCTCCCAACGGCGGGACGTCGGCAGCCCGGCACACCTCGCCCTGAGCACCAACACGCCACAGAAGAGCGCAGAGCTCCAGGATGCCCAAGGCTGGCATTAATGCTAAAATCTGTAGTGCTACCAACGTCTCCAAGATGCCAGTTTGCTGCCATCATCTTTGTGTGACAGGAGAGAATAGCAGGCAGATTGCGTAGCTAATGAGCCACACATACTGAAAATCCACAGCAATCTCTGGAATACATGTGGATTTGTCTGAAACTCTAAAATATGGCCTGGATGGTGTCCTGACTGCCAAAACCACAATGAATTCACTGTTACTGTCACTAATCTCCATGTATGTTACATATGGTTGACATTTTTCTTTAACTCTCATATTTTTTGCATGTGTGCGTATATAAATAGGGTAGGAGGGAGGCTAGGGGCAGGCAGACAAACAAACAACCGGCTGCCACGCACAGCGTTCCCATTAGGCACTGGAAAACCCGTCTGAAGAGTGTTATACAAATCTGCAGAGCCCCGTCAGCCCGTTTTGAAGCGCAGGTGAAGCCTCGGTCCATCCTGGGAACCCAGATGTGCCTTCCTGGCGTTAGGCTCAAGCATTCAGCCTGAAGTGGGAAGGGCTGCTCCAAGTCCTGCTGAATCCAATGGGAAGCTGGAGGCATTTCAATACGGCATGCACTTCGTATTGTTCCTTCAGGTCATTAATTTAGAATATTTAATTCACGCTCCATCTTAAAGAATTTGATATTCATATAATACGCTGCCTTGATCGCCCGAATGGAATAGGAACCCTTCCAGAAGCAGGAATAAACCCCCTTTTATTAGCAATGCAATATTACATGGCGTGCTGGCAGAAAAGCTGTATGTGAACTAAGAAATAATATTTCATGCATTCCTTCTACTTTCTAGGCAAATTTATGCCAGATTTTATTCCACTACAGCGTTCCGAGAGGCACTGCTTATCTCTGTTGCAGTGCACTTCTCCTAAACAGTAGGTCAGCTGAAAACTTTGTTTACTGCCTGAGGAGAAGCAAATAGTAGTCGTGCGTGGTTGGCAGGGGCTTGCGATACGATACATTCACTGCCGTTATATGGCTCATCATATAATTTAAGTCTACTGTAAACAGTCTATTTATGATACACATCCCTTTTGGACATGCAAATTCTTTGGCTTCTGAGAACAGCATTACGGTTATGGGTATGTTCCTCCTACCAAGCGGTGCTCGCTGTTGGTAGGTGTCAACAATGAAGGGAATATGGTTCCAGAAGAGGAGAAGACCTCTCTTTTTTTCACTGTAAATAAACTCCACAAAATCTCAAGCTAGGTATTTCTTCGATGGCTATTTCCCAGGAGATCCACTTGCTCCTCTTGCCTTTTTTTAACATCTAGCTGTTCCTAACAGGCTGCTCTCTTTGGACATCCTATAGCAATTTGCTTTTCTTCTCTGTTAAAACTATAACCTCCCCAATGATGCTGTGGGGACAGCACCCACTGCAAACCGAGGATGTCAGCAGCACTACTGAAACGCAGGAAACCGCATGGCCAAGGGCTCTAGGGATGGATGAGAAATTTCGCAGTCAAGAAAAAGCAACTGGTCCCACGCCACTGAGGTCCCCAGGACTGTCCCATCATGGATCCTCCTTGCTGAGTTTCTCTCTTGCATTGTATACCTATGCCGGTGACTTGTTCATGCCCCTGTTTTGGGAAGAACAAACCCTGACCTCTGCTACCCTGATGATGCCCGATGCTGTGTACGAGCCCTCTCTTCCTAGTCCACATGATAAACCGTTCATGGCTTATATTTGCCATTTGGATTTCATAGAAGACACTTCAGCAGTCACGCGGTATGGACCCAGGACCAACCCCCCCAGTGGTGCGCTACACCTGATTTTGAACAAAGAGGCTGCACGTACGTGTGCCATACCCAAGAGACTGACCTCCATCATGGATTTTTTTTTAACTTTTCAAAGCTCAAGAAGAGCTCTGGGTTGTCTAAAGCCACCATCTCTCACCAAAAGCCTTTGGTAACTTTCTAGGCATGTACCACGGGAGAGCATATCTCAGAGTGTTTCTGAAACCCTACAACAGGGTTGGGTCCTACCACTCACTCCTCCAAAACTACCTTTCTTCCACAACTTTTAAGAGACTTCCTTTCTCAAGGGACGTGTCGGTAGCAAAGGGCATTGGAAATTTCTGGGGTTTTTGCAGGTGTGTGTGGACGCAGGGGCAGGAATGGCCCCAGCCCCATCCACCAGAGAAAGCACTGCCGTGTCCATGAGAACAAGGACAGCATTATCCCAGGCACAGCGTCCGTCTGAGCAGATGGGCAGCGGGGGAGCGGGTGTCATCTACTTTCATTTTTGAACATACCAGACAGTTTTATAGTTTGTTATGTTTAAATAAGTTCCTACATCGCTGTTACATGGTCTGACCTAGACTGGTAAAAGTCTTCTGCAAGCCAGGAGTGATGGTCGTGGTGGAAAGAGCAGTATCTGTGCTGTGGCAGGACTAGGCACTGTACAGATACACGGTGTCCAGGCTCCAGCGACTTTAAAACCTTAGGCAGACAAATAGGAAGGAGAAAAGAAACAGCGGCGCTCCCACTTCCATTCCTGACGAACCGTACTATTACAGAACCAGTTAAATAGTTTGCCCAAGGCCACAAAGAAAGGCTGTGGCAGAGCAGGAAAGAGACCCAACCCCTGCACATTTCCAGCCACGTGCTTTAACCAGTCCAGCGCTTTCTCCCAGCAAAGATTACCATATTCAACACTGTTCCAAGTACTTCTGAATAATTGTAACCACCACTTACTTTCATCTGAGTGGCTGCGAAAAGCTACATCATCCCTCGGTTTAATTTCCTTCCCCAAGAAGAATTGCATTTGAAAAGAGCACGAGCAAGTCTGAACCTGCTAATTACACTACAGCACCAGGACGGAAAGAATCATATAAAGGTATTCCTGACGTTATATATGCTCATGTCAGTCAGGGCTTCTAAAGAGCTGGAAAAAAATGACTGCAACTTGTTCAGAGTAGCCCTTACAAAAACACAGCTGGTCTTTGGCTAGTCGTAGGTATTTTGTGGCCATTTCACGACTACAATAGCGGTTAAAAGCGGCACAGCGGAGGTGCAATAAGGGCTGTCTTGTTCTTTGCAGGATTGGGCTCATCTTCAAAAAAGTGAGCTACGAGAAAAGCACGAGGAAGCGATGGGTGTGAGAGCCGGGTACCTGCGATGGCTTCTCAGTGATCACACCACTGATGAGCTGTGAGGGGTTGACCAAATGCAGGTCCTGTGAAAGGCCACATGCAAAACAAAACAAAATAAAACAAACAAACAAAAGAAAAAAAGACCCATAAAGCATTTCTATTTTGCAGAGCCCTGACTGTAAGAAACTCACTCAAAACTTGCTCCCTTCTCCTGGTAGCCTGCATGAAAATGGATTTCATCAGCCAGAAAAAAGGGGCTGCATTCAGCCTGCACTGGCCCGTATGTTCACATGCTCAAAGACCAACGCTCAAAGACAACCCGCAGCATTCATTAAATATCAGCACAAAAAATTATGGCAGGTATACGCGTAATTTAAAATCATTTAATGCCATGCAATTTATGCCAAATGACAAAGAAGAATATCGCGTGATGCCAGTTCTTCTGATTAATGTGATCACGCTTTACATTTCTTTGGAGCTTCTCCTAATGAAGGGCAAGCAGAGATTTCCCCCCGCTAAACACTTTCCAGCTCCGCTTTACTTTCTAGTGCCTTCCCTTGTAGCACACATCATTCATTTTGCTGAGCAACTACATTCGCTTCTATTAGGCAGCTATTAATTACCTAGCCCTAATGGCAAGGTGACAGTGCATCGCAGCGCCATCAAGAAGAGCAGATCGGAAAGTTCACGAAGAACCGGGGGTTGAATAAAAATGAGGCTTGTATCCGCATCTTCTCCTCCTCGTGTGAACGGTGCGTGAAGGACCCCCACGTCCAAAAGAACGGCGCAGGGCTGGGACAGGAGGGCTGGTCCTTGACTGTTTGGGACGGCTGAAGGAATCACCCTCCGTGCTGCCTGACCTGCACAGCAGGGTGAGGACTGCTGTTGACAGGCATCCCAGGGAGAAGGGGAACAAGAAACGAAGAGGCAAGGAAACCCGAAGGTTCTCTGGAAAGGAGGGAAGGAAGCGGACTATCCTCTTTTCGTGGCGTTTGGAGACAGATGTTCTCAATATCCCCGGCTCTGAAGGGTAGGAAGTGGTGAGCACAACTTGAGTTCCTTGGGCAAACAGCGCCAGTTTTTTTTTTTTTTAGACTTTCTGGAGGACTAAAATGAATAGTGGCTTTAGTAGCATTTGAATCTGTCCGTGGCATCTCCCTATCTGCTTTAGGGATCTGCTTCCTCCCAGCGCCCTGGAGGAAGAGCCCAGCCGAAGGAGCAGAGGGCTGGTCTCCCAGCACGGCTCTGGATGAAACTCAAGAAGACTTTCTGAAAACCCGCACCTCAGATTGAGCCCTTACGCATTTCCAGAGCAGACGTTACAGGGACCAACTGACTCGTGCGCCTCTACTCATCCCCTACAAGCACCTTCCTCTTTAAAGGCATCTGGGGTCTGCTCTGCCATCGCCACGCAGGGATTTATGTATGTCGCTCCCATTAGCGCTAATGGTAGTTAGACACATACTGCAATTTCTCTCACACTTCAGGAAGAGCTCGGAGCCTTATGGATGAAAAGTTTGCTATTAAGGATTCTTAATACAATGGAAACATTCTGCCTCTTTTAATTGTAATTTACTTCTAAGTGTAACCGCTCTGGGTTGGGAAAACCAGGATTCAGTCCAATTCAATTATGCAATTCTTGCCACCTGGTAAGCCTTGTTATTTTATAAAGAGTACTGTAGTAGAACTGGCAGATTCATTCATGTTCAGAGCGTAAGCGCCGTATACTGTGTAATCACGGGCTCATAAAAAAGAGCACGGCGCAAAAGTCAACCGCTCAATTATAATGCAATCTTTAAAAAAGAATATGCAAACCAGGAGGCGAGATTCATCTTTGGTTCAGCTGGTTTACAATTGTAAGTTCACTGTGATCTTCGCTTTGCAAAGCCTTCCGGTACAGGCTCAACCTGGAGTTAAAACCGAGCTCAACGCGTGACCCGACTCGCTGCGGCGCGGTTCAATCGATCAGCACCTTCCTGCAGATGCTGGCGGATAATCTCCATCCAGAGGGCACTGATGGGAGGGGATGCTAAATCACGGGGCTGCAGGGAGAGTTTTATTGGGCTAATGCACATTCACTCTGACTTAGCTAATGAAGCTGCAACGAGATAATACAGGAAAGGAAAATACGGCCCCAGCAACTGCGAACGCTTTCATTAGCACCAGCACCTGATCAAAACCCCGCGCCATCCTCCGTCCCCGCGGGCTACGGAGCTTCCCCACGTCCTGTCCCTGCTAAAAACCCCGAGCATCGCTCCATTTACCACCCATATCAGTCGGCCTTGTGCAGTGCCTTGCACGCACACAGTGGCAGAGGCATGTAAAAGGTAATTTTTTTTTCAGCAAACAGTTAACAGGTAAA
Organism: Bucorvus abyssinicus; assembly: GCA_009769605.1. Classification (NCBI taxonomy): domain Eukaryota; kingdom Metazoa; phylum Chordata; class Aves; order Bucerotiformes; family Bucorvidae; genus Bucorvus; species Bucorvus abyssinicus. The sequence continues at coordinate 30,544,732 of CM020034.1, read as the reverse complement.
GAAAAGCAGCAGGACAGGCCGGTGGAACAGTTTTAATCTACCCAGGGTAGTAAATGTTCGAGAGAAAAACTCCCCTTCAGCAGCTTTGTCCTAAGTCCTGCCAATCCTCTTTGCCCACAGCAAACAGTGACCAGGAGTCGGACGGTCAAAGGAGACGGATCAGAGCACAGGACCAGGATGTACCCACAAGTGCTGGAAGTTCCTCTAAACCAACACCCCAAAACCGTAACTGGAAAATGAGCTGTGTTTTTCCTAAATAAATAGTATCAAAACTTTATTTTGCAGTTCTCTTTCTCTGCATTTCTGTATTCTGAGATAAGAGACCAAATCTGCGGTGGTCTTGGAAAGTCTGAAAACACTTGGAGAACCCAGGTGGACCGGCCAGCTCTGCCGCGGGAGGACGGAGGGTCTCTCTGCCCATCATTCCTATTGTCACTGCTGTCATTTGGCCTCTTCATACTGTTTTACAAGCCCTCCTCCCCAGGACGAGAGCTTTCAGCCCACACTGGACGTGAGCTTCTCCCCAGTTCCCACCCCAGCCAGAGCAGAGGAAGCCGAGCTTTGCCCGTGTGTGCAAAGGAGAGGGATGAGGGACGGGGAGCTGGGTCTTACTGATTCCAGAACTACTTCCCGAACTCCCCACCTGACAGCTCTGCACCTCCGACAGCAAGAGCAGGATGTTTCAAAGTCTTCCACCTCGTAAATAGGAGCAGCACGGCCCGATCATAAAAACGTGAAGTATTAATAGTATAACTTCGGTTTGTACTCCAGCTCTGACAGAATGAACCTGCCAATTTTGATTGCAAAGTGAAAACTCATCTCTTTATTTTGGACAAATAGGGTTAAGCTTCTTAAGCAATTCTTTGTTGTTTTGACTTCAACAATTTATGCAAATGAGATGTTAATTAGGGTAATTGTAACTTAAATTATGCTTGTGTAAACCTCTCCATTGGTAGGAAAGTGTGGGAATCCAGACAACTGGTATTTAAAGCAGCTGTACTAACTCACTTCTGAAAGCAAAGCATACCAAGATCACTTTCATGTCTTTACAATTTGTTTTTATGAGGTGATAACATTTTTACAAATACCATCATTTTTGCTTTTTTATATTGTAAGTGACAGTCTGACATTTTACAACTGGCTTATTGAAAACAAGAATTGAGCACTCTCGCTGTAACGGACATTAACTGCTCAATAGAGATTCACATGCTAATGAGGTGAGAGGGGCTCCAGAAAGTTTTGATAAATGCGACACACACTCTAACTAGCAGTGAATGTGAGTTGACAAAGAACATCTACACCAGGGTTCAATAAAATGTAACCCTTTAAATTAATCATACTGGCAGTATTTAATAGAATGCACAACAATCTCTTTTCTGATGGCTATAAAGCAGAAGAAATGCAAAGTCTCGACAAATGAAAGTTCCCACATTTCCCTCTTCACACTGCTACTTTCATTCGAACTTCTACAATTGTTCAAAAAAGGTAGTTACTGTAAATAACAAAGTAGGAGGTTTAATTGTTTCCTTCTTTTAAAGCAGGATGCTTTTCTTCGCATTTATTTGTCTGGATTCTATTGAGCAAATACCCCGACCCAAAAGATTGATCATAAAAAGCATCACCGGTCGCGCTCGGGAGGAACTTTAAGGATACCATATAGCAAAGAGAGGCTTAACCAGCCAGCTCCGCCGCTCGGCCTTTTTTCAGCCCAGCTCGGTGAAGTTTTTTCCTTTCACTAAATATAGATTGAAGGAAAAAATCGCTGCAGTGGTTCATCAGAAGCAGAAAGCGAAGTTCAGGGGCTTCATTCACACCAAACTCCCCAGACTTTGCCCCAACGAGAGGCAAAACTGGAACCTGAGCTCCAGCATCACAGCAGGGGAGGGGCCAAATTTTTCATCCTGGTTGCCTTAAGTTTATTTTTTATTTTCCCATCCGGCCAGTCCCGACCCAACGACACGCGTGAGCCCGCGAGATGCCCGGAAATCAAAGCGTCGGAAGGCCGGGCGCAGCCCGTGCCTCCACGCGCTCCACCAAGGCGTCGTTTCTTCCCAAAGCGACAATCCCCGATACCCTTTTTGGGTTTCGCCCGTTTTAATCTTGGCAGGAAGTGTAAATCTGTGCGCTCAGCAGCATTGCAGGCTTGCTGGCTGACAACATTTTGCCTCCGCCAATGCTTGAGAGGTATTCTTGTCATTTCACTGGGGTAGGAGACTTCTCCGTCTGACATACAAAATCTCCCCAAGCGGCACGTCGTGCCAACGCGCCGGCGAACGTCCCCTGCTCGCTGCGTTTCAAGCCGTTTTGGTAACTCAGACTTGCTCCCTCAGCAACGGATAGATGCAACATGAGGAGCCCGCTGCAGACAGAGGAAGGGAAATGTCCAGGAGTTACCCCAGAAAAGAATCCTCCCCGCTGCCTTTGGACTTTACGAGCTTACTCCCAGTACATTTTAAACGGATCGGCGTAGCGGTCAGCCCCGAGCGCCTGCCTATCCAAACACATGTCCCCGCTCCCCGAGAGGTGTCGAGGGCTGCTCGGCTTCTCACGCCGCACGGAAATTGTGAGCCTGGAAAAACGAGCGAGCGGAGAAAGGCGTGCTGCAGTTCAGGAACGGCCATTTAGCCAAATTGCATACCTGTGCTGTGTCAGCTATATGGTAGATTCATCTCATTCCATTGGTCTAATGGATAGCAATTGAATTTAATTAGCAAAACTACTTTGACTTAGTCTCATACTGTGCTGAATGTAATGAAATCTTTCTCCTCTCTCTCTCTCTCCCCCCTTTTTTTTTTTTTTCCCTCAAATAAAGAATGTCCTTAACTGCATTCCACCGATAGAATATTAAAAGCTATATATGTTACTCCTAAGGACAGAGTACAGCCATCCCCTTTCACGGGCTTTAGATTTAGTTATTGTATTACATAACATAAAATAATTAAAAAGATACTTCGATAGTTATACACAGTATAAATTCAATTACCGCTATGTCTCCATTAAAAGCACTTTTATAGTATGAATAAAATGCAAATCCTCTTTACGGATCAATACCAGAAACATAATTCTATGCTTCATCCTGAGAAGGAAGTTAGCCTTAATAAATCATCCTCTTAGATTAAAAAAAAAAAAAAAAAGTTGAAAAGATACATATTTGAAGGTAATTCTCTAGAGCAGACACGATGCTCCTATTCCTTCTGGGCTCACTTTTTAGCAGCGGGGTTCACGGGTTGCACCTCCTGCTTTCGTACAGACCCCGCCGAGGAGAAGAAAAGCCCCGGCCACGCTAACTGGTGCCTCGTCCGCTTGCGGCTCTGCCTGGAGTTACCGAGACACCCCAGATCCAGCAGCGAGAAGTTTGCAGCAACTCACCACACCCCCAAAATAAAGTGAAAAGAAATTCCTTCGGATGGGTTTGGAGGGAATATTACTACCAAGCCTAACTTTTGCCTGGCCAGGCACAGCGAGACAAGTTCCTATGATTGATTATCGTGGTATCTCTGTATCTCTGACTTTGAACCATAACCTTTTTTGCGCGCAATGACAGTTGGGACCTACCATTTGCCATCTGTAGAGATGGTGGGGGAGAAAAGGACTTTGCTTACATTAATCAACCAATTAAGAACAGACTTAAACAAAACACTAAAGCATAATAAAAACCTGACTGCTTAATAGCTTTATACTTTTAAGAGTTGCCTTCCCTGTGGCTGTTGATGGGGGCAGCCCTGCTCTGCCTAGCCCCTGCTGGGGACGGGGATCTGGCTCCGAGGACGGGCACTACCCGATCTCAAATGGAGCTGAGGGTCCTCTGTTCTGGGCAGGACCGAGTACCCTACAGCAAAAAAAAAAAAATAAAAATATATATATATGTAAAAGTTCGGAAGTGCAAGTTGTAAATCACAGCCATACAAAACACGGCCGGGCTCGCCCATCAACCGCGCTCATTAAAGAATTATTTTTGCGAGTGTAAAATTAGTAACTAATCAAAGCACAAATCACTGCTTCAGTAAGAATTAACCTTTTCTTTCAAAGCTCGGGGCAGTATCGAGAGGCCCTATACATTTTGGGTCTGTCCCCTCCCTCACGGCTGGCAGCACATCCCAAAGGAGAGACCAAAATAGCAGCTGAATAACGGGGGGTGGACTCTGCACCCGGTCGCTCCAATGAGGCTCTGGAGGAGATCCATGCACCCAGCCCCAGCAGCTCAGAGACTAATTCTGCTCTCAGGGATGGTGGCTAAAGTCACTTTTGTGCAAGCTGGCAGAGAAATCTGGCTTCCCTTGCAGGGTCTGGTAAGCGGACGCCTTGTGCAACGCACTGTGGAAAAGGAGGGGGGAGAGCTCCGCATTTCTAAACCGCATCCTCGTTTGTGTCTCCAGCTGACGAGGCTGCGTTGCCGGCAGCCCTTTGCGAGGCCAGGACTGACGTTGGACTGGTATCATCCAGAGGTACCACAGCAGCGTCTCGAACAGCTGCTTATTTCTGCTGCCCCTGGGGTACCCACCAATGCAGATCTTTAGAAGAGCCCTCGGACTTGTCTACTTAGTGAAGTTACAGGACAGCACGCGTTTACACTGGTAAAAAATAAATCACTTATTAAAAGGAATCATCTTCCACTGGAGGCTCTTCACACGTGTCCACATACTGCTAAATTGTCCCTTCGCCATGACCCACAAATTAAAGGGACAGTTTTCTTTGTAAAGGTGAAGCGTATTTATGGACAGGGTGTTCAAAAGCCCCACAAGCTACTCAAGATCTGATCAGCCAAGAAAATGTACAGCGTTGCTACAATAAATATGGTTTTGTGGTATTTAATAATTGAAATTGGGAACAAATTTGTAGAGGTTGGCCAAGACGGTCTTTCCATCCTCGTGCTATATGTCCCTTTGTCTATTGTTCTCTTTAATACATTGCATCTGTAAAAAAAATTTGCAACCTACAATTACTGCACTGAAGTCCCAAGCAATCTATCAAGTTGTCATACATTTTCTTCACATTAAACCTTTCTAAAAACTTCCTTTTTTTTCCTACATTTCAAGAAAATGCAGAAGAAAATTCACTTGGCTCAAAACAAAGGGCACAGTGAAACATGTGGTTCGTCAAGTCTGGTAACAAGGGGAGTTTGTGATACCGTGTCAGGAGAGCAAATAGTCCCCAAAGTGGTGTGTTAGGAGTTTTGGAAGGTTTGCAAATCAACAGAATTCAAAGCATCAATAAACCTGCAACCAACAGGGCTTCGGACAAAAAATCCCACATCAGGTTCTTCTTATGGAGGTTTGCTGAACCCCCTTTTTGCAGCACTTGAAGCCACCCCTGAAAGGGGGTGCTGAGGTTGCCGGTGGTCTGTCCCCACCGAGGGAGGGACAAAGCAGGGGCTCGCAGGGCGCCTGGACTCTGGGCTGGGTTGTGGAAAAGCTCCGCACTACCAAAGACTATTTATTATTAAGGAAAGGGCTTTTATCTCTTGATGGCACCCAGAAACAATGAGCAGGAACACGAAGCAACGGGTGGGTGAGAGGGAAGGCGAAGGGAAACGGCGATTATTTCAGCTTGGAACCGGATGAAATGCCGGGAGAAGGGGGCTTATTTTGCCTATTAGTTTAAAAACTCTCCGTGCCAAGGTTTGCAGCGTTTGAGGGACCATCTCTACCTTATAGCAGTGTGCAGAAATATGCAGATATTGCCTCAATTTCCATTAGCCCCCGATCAATGGGATCCATCATATGAAAGAGGGATGTGAAAGAGCTCTGCTAAGGATTGGAAGATGGGGTCCCTCTCCTGTGAACTACAAGGAAAAAATCTTCTCCGACTCTCTCTCCCCTCCTCTTTCCTTCATTGCCTCCTCCAAAAGAGGCCTCTGTGGGGCCAAGGAGCCCCTCCACCACCTGGGAACCGCAGCATCCCCCAGATACCACGGCCGGGCACCGGGCACTGGTGCCACCACCTGTGGGAATGTAAGCAAATTTAAAATAAAGGCAAAATACCGAGCACTTGGCATTCCGCAGTTCCGAGAGGCAGAAGCCCCGCTCCCCGAACCAGCTCACACCGCCGGTCCCACGTTTCACAAAACAAAGAAATCTGTTTAGGCTCTTGGAAATCCTACGTGTTACCATCACTAATTCGAGCCCAACTGCATTTGTGGTATTGTCATGTCTTTAGGACGATCTTGTGCCGTTCCCAATGTAGGGAAAACCGTGCGCTTCATTATCTTCTTTAATAATTCCGTGGTATGTGATTTATTAAGCAGAGTCCTTATTTGTAAACAAAATCAGAGCCGCAAATGTGCAAAGATAGCCGCACTTCCTGGCTAAATAAGGGGCAGACAAAGAGCCCTAATGATGCACCAAAAATGCTCACCAAAAGTGTACTCTTTAAAAAGATCACCAATTTAATGCTTTTTGTATTTCATTTATCAGCCATGTAGTCATCATTCCCCTCCCTACCACCATCTGTACACACTTTCCCCATAGACCATCACAGCTGTCCCGTTTCTCACACAAACAGTACCTTTTATATGCTTCCCAACTGTTTTTAATAACTGTTCTGTGCACGGCACTGTACTTCCTTTGTTTTCTTTTTTTTTTTTTAAATATGAAAAAGAGATATAATCCAAACAAACAGGTCATCACAGCAAGCCCTATAGGAAGGCAATTAAAATGTTAAATGCCTCCATGGCCGCTGACCCGTCCTCGAGCCGCACCAGCGGCCCCAGTGCGGGGCTGGGAAGTTCCCCGGAGAAGTTGCTAAGGTAGACGAAGCTTGTTCAAAAAAGGATATACAAGAGCAAGACTGCCTGATAAATCCTCCATCTCTCCTAATGAGGAACTATTATTAATATTAGATACTGCTTGTGCAACCAGAGAAAGTTTTCGAGGCTTTCGAAGCACGTTTATCAACTCAGAGATACCGCTGCCCCGTATTTCAGAACCGTGTGGACAGAAACATCCCATCTTCTTTTCGTTTTGCTCTTTTCAAACGTCCCGCGTGTCCTGACTTTGCATCATTGGTGCTCGTGCCTTCCCTATGCCCAGCCCGGCTGCCGGCGGCGCCACTGCCGGGACCCTGAGCCGGGCTGGACCGCACAAGCTCGGTGGGGATGAAGGCACCGAGCAGCCAAGGATAACTCAGTCCCAAGCCCCAGTCAAATGAAAGGGCAATAGCAGGGAGAGATCCAGCTGGGGATGGGGAGTAAAGCAGCACTTTCTCAGTTTTCTCGTGGAAAACCTACCCTACCAGTAGGACATTCAGGAATGAAACCTCGATGAACTCGTTTTTTCCAAGGCAATGCCCAGAGCATCCTTCAGCATGGTGCAGGGAGACGCGCATATCCCACCCAGCAACACACGAATACTCCTCAGCTAGGTCCCCGTCTGCATGAAGGACAGCAAGAGAGGTCCCCACACTCCACATCGCATAGGACTGCAGCAGATAACCGAGCTCCGTGCCAGGACGGGGATCCTGCTCGTACCATCTTCATCCCGTGCGCAGATAGCTTCGCGCTCTGGGACTGCTCACTGCTGAGACACATCTCACTGCTTACAGGAGAGTTTATTACTAAAGATCGTGCACGTGGAAAACGACTGGCCTGCCTTCAGATCCCACCACGATTTTGACCTCTGGTTTTTACCCAGAAAAAGAAACAATGTCCATGTTTAAAGTGGGCATTGAGCGTATTATTTGGCTTACGGGACTCTCATATACCCACATCATAAAGAACAGACACCTTGAAGACGCACTTCTGAGACACAAGTGTGCATCTCCAAACAGCTCTGAGCTCCCTGGCTGGGTGTTTGTCGCTGCATCTGCCTAGGAAGAACCTAAACCAGAGCTGTTGATGCTGATGTCCTTCTTTATAGGAGAAAATAAGGTCTTGACTGCAAAAATCCCACTTCTTACCTGACTGCCCTGTATTTTTCCCAACTTTTCCAGCAATGCCCAACCCACGCTCACAAGGGTTCGGCTGCTATCGAGGCTGATCCTCCCACAGTCAGGCAACTGTTTTGTGAAGCTTTCAAATAAAATGATGTGGGATTTACTTTGTAGCTCAGCGACAACTACTTTTCACTTTTTAAGCACAGAAACAAATGTAAATAGGTTTGTTGGCTATTTTTAATGAAGTCCTCATCACGTCAGGAAAAGTCCTCGTCATCACACAATAAAAGCATTGCGGTGGCTATCCTCCCTAAAAGGGACCGCAACAATAGCTGGGCTTTAGAAAAGCATCCTGATACAAAGAATTCATTCTCCTCATTTACTTGAAACTACTTTGTCTTAAAAGAAAAAAAAAAAAGAACCTAATTAAATTTAAATTTTACCCTAAGTTTCCAGCATAATTCAGGGATTTGGCCATTTCCTTCCATATCAAATTAAAACCGTATTGGGTAAAAAGATCAGACAAAATTTTGAGTGCATATCCTTAGGATGAAATCTGATTGACAGTGTATTTCTGCATTAAAACCTCCAGTAAGCGTTCATCTTTACAGTAAACGTAGCAACTATCTACCTGCTATTTGGACACCTCTACCGGGGTTCACTCCTGTTCTTTCAGTGTGTTACAAGGTACTTTGTAACACACGTCCTGGCTTTAAACACAAAAACGGGAATTTGACCAGACGCGGTGTTTATGACAAAGCTCACGCAGCTCATTACCAGTGCCTCATACACGAGACTCAATCTGTAGACACAGAAAAATACAACGTGAATGAGGCTGCCTCAACACTCTGCATTTAGTTCTTCGTCCTTCCTCTCTCCTGAAACCTCCCGCAGACTGTGCACGGTGCCTGTCCTCGCCCTGCAAACTTTCCCCTCGGCGAGTGCTCCAGCTTAGGACTAGACCGAGCCAAGGGGGCTGTACGGAGATGCCTCCCGTGAAATACTTCTCCTGAGTTTGCAATGCATCTTGCACCTAGCAATGATCGCCGCAGCCACGTAGAGCCTCCCGGGCTGAAGAGCACGCCTGCTTTTCCATCATGTGTTACTTAGAATCACAGAACCATTTAGGTTGGAAAACACCTTTAAGATCATTAAGTCCAACCCTACCTAACATGGGGCGACAACAGCCGGGACGAGAAGAGAGATGTCTAGCACCGAGGACGGTGCAGAACAGGTTTAGACTTTGTTTAGATACTGCTGCTATGAGCATGTTATGAATATGACAAATGGATGAAACGAAGGAGCAGGAAAAGCACTGGCTACACCTCTGTGGCCAGGGCTAAGTGCCACGGTGGCAGGTTGCTGTCACATGTGGCTCTTGCAGGCAATGTTGCATCAGTTTTACATCCCGTGGAAGGTGTGCTCCATCCCCACAGGCACTGCAAGCTCTGCCTGGAGCCCATGGATCTCTGATGGGGGTTTCAGGCAGCACAAACTCACCAATGCCACCATCCAGCTCCCCACGGCCTCACTGACAGCCAGGGATGGACACAACCTCCCATGGGGTGTGTGCAGCAGGTGAGTGAGATGGGCAGGAGAAACCCACCGACTGGTCCTCCCGAGGCAGCACTGGGGGCTTCCCCCTGCGCCCCGTGGGTGTCCTGCTGGAACAGTGATACAACCCTCTGTGATGTTTCTAAATGACCTTTCTACATCATCAAAAAATCCTGAGCACCAGCGAGTTTTACCTCATCGACCAACCAACCACCAGGCACCACGCTCGCACAACCCTCTCCAGCAAAACTGGCTCACCTGGCTGAATAACCCTGCCCTGGACACCCACCAACCCCATGCTCATTTTGTGCTTCACTACAGATATATCTCACCCCAAAACATGAACATGCTGAAACATCCAATCATGTTCTGGCACGCATGCAAAAAAAAAAAAAAAAAAAAAAAAGCCCATGGCAACAAAGACGACAGCTTGCCAATGGCAGCTGCTGCACGCACACACAAAATTAAACTATATTCTTCTGAAAAGGGATATTATTATGGCATTTGTTTCCCCTCACCCATCACCCTCAACCATTCCCTTGCAAAATAAAGGGGGAAATATCAACACATATGAAACACGAGGAGAGATGGACAAAAAAAGAGAGAGAGAGAGAGGGAGAGAGGCGCTGCCCTGAGGAGGGATGGGATGGAGAACGCGGGGTTTAACAGGAGATCCAACTGGGATCGGGGCTGGATGCACGGAGCCGCCCTGAAATACCGGCTCATCTACGGGCACGTGCAAGTAAAACATTCAGCCTTTCCATTGCGGGAGGGCCGCGGATGCCGAATCGCATCAAGTTTGGTCAAGCCGGCCCTTGGCTGTAACGCGAGTCTGCAAACACACGCGTCTATACGTGACATCGCATCTGACCATACCTATCTTCGCTTCCTTCCCCCGGAGCGGACCTGCCTGATGCCTCCCGTGCTGCTATGCGATGCGAGGGAGAGCCGTCTCCTCACTTGTGAAGATAAATGTCATCTCGGACCTCTGACATCATGTATTCTCCAAGTAATTATTTTTGATATCATAAGAGTTGTACAGGGTGCACAATAAAATTAAAAAGTAGAAAGCAAGGTTAATAAGATTAGCGGGTTGGTAAAATAGGTAATGCATTTTGCAGTATATCCTTAAATCTGCCCTCTCAAAACGTAATTAAATAACTGTGATTTATATTTTAAAGGAACGCAGACATGCAGGGTATCCTCCCACCCACATATGCTAATTGCTCTCAGCCCCTAAAAATCACACAGTTGTTTGCAGCTTTTTAATCCTCATGTGTAAATAACCCGACTCGGGTCCAAGTTATGAACAATAAAGTCCAGGAAACTTTCAGCATAGCATGTCATTAAAGCCGTCTTGATTTTATCTTGCTAATCTAATGGCGCTGATGTGCACCGAAGCCCGTGGGGAAGGACGAATGACTCCTCGGGGCCCCAGCCTGCCCTGTCACCGATCGCACGCGGACCGGGAGAGCGGACGTTAAGGACCTGGAGAAGAGACCCAGACCCCTTTTGAGGAACCGATGGATGTAGCAGCTCAGGATACCCCCTCCCGGGGCCTCGCCACGGGTCTGCGCGTACCGCGGTGGCGCAGGGACCGCGGGCAACGCGTGCCCACACGCTTGGCCATAGGCAAAGCTCAACGGCGCAGCTCTCCATTTTGCCCTGGCATGTGAGAGCCTGGCACACAAAATGGAGGCCCTCGTGTATTTTGCAGGCAACGGCTACGAATCCAGCCCGAATCCACCTGCTCTACGGGAGCCACGTCCTCCTGCTAAGCGTCGAGCCGCGGCGATGCCAGCCATGGGGATGAGCTCGTGCTCCCGCATCCATCCCCCGGCTGGGGACATGGAGCCGTACTAGCTAGAAATACTCCTGAAATAAATATAAACACACCGTTACCTCTGCAAAATTAACCACGCTCTGACGAGGGCATCGGCTGGGGAGCCGCCCCTGCCGCTGGGCATAACATGCTGCCACCCCCCAAAGAACTTGCTGGGACAAAGCTGCCCCACACATCGCGGGCAGCGTGACCCATGTCCCGATCGCAGCTGGGCTCGTTGGTGGCTACCACGATGCGGGTGATAATGAACAATAACCAACGAGCATCACAGGAACGGAAAAAACAGAGCGTTTACAATGAATTTTAGGCCACCAACAACTCTTATCTACCGAGAGGCCTCGCTGTCATAAGGAAACCTTCAGGGTCGGCTGCTGTTGGGAGGCTAAAATAATTTGCCCTGAATTTACAGCCTGTAATTCAATCAGCAGCTCCTGCCCTTGCCTGCGCGGAAGGCAGCGAGGACAGAGCCGGACCCACGGCTCCCAACGAGGACACCTCAAAAGCCATCCCACCGGGGACAGTCCCCGAGCCCAGAGGGTCCAACTTGGGGAAGCGTAAGGCGAAGTGCAGGCTTTTGGGGAGGGGCTGAGGGTTCACGGAGCAGCAGGCTGGGGTTTGTCTGCCGGTTGCGAAAGCCTCAGCCAGTGCCTGAACCCGAAGCATCGAGGGGAGGAGGAGGACGATGAGCTGTGAAGAAGCTCAAGGCACAGAAAGCGAAGGACGCCATTTACTTTACATCCGAATGGGGAGAAAATACATAACTGTAATAATAAATAGCGGGTTTTATGAACAATTAGGATTCTGCTGTCTCTTTGAAGGGTTTGAAAAGCTGACACGATGTTTTGGGTTCTCCAGATTCAGCTTTGAGGCCTCAACCAAGAGAAACATTCAGCCCCGCTGTGTACAGCAGTGACCACAACAAAGATTGTGGTTTCTCCCACACTCGCCTTAAATAGATCTAAATTAATGCTATTCATCATCGGGTGGAAAAGAAGGGAAATATAAAAGTGCAGTCGCTTGTAGACAAGCCAGCAGCGTTGGGCAACTTTCTTACCATGCAAAGGGTTCTCTCACTTCTGCACCTCGAAGCCCGGCGGGGCAGGGAGGTATGGAAATAACGCACCCCTATACCGGCCAAAGCATCACCTGGAAAACATCCTGGGCATATAAAATATGTCTTTATCCCGTGTTTATTTGTTATTGCTGCTGTTGTTGTTGTTGTTGGAGAAAGGGGAAAGCTAAACCACATGACTGAACTCCTGCCAGGGGTTCGTGATAGAGCAGACCGTCCCAAGTGCCGCACCAGTTAGTATCTGAATTATCACGGATACTCACCGGCTCAGTTACAACCGCATGGGGACAGCAGTTGTCCCACCTAAATCCTGCTTCTGTCAGCTGCCACCCTGCTCGCGGCTGCGGAAAGCGGTCGGTCCCGCTCCCCAAAGCGGAGAGCATCGAGAGGCGGATGTATCTTTCTGTGCCACACGGGGTGTGTAGATCACCGCATTTCGTGCACGCCCGTGATAGGAGGGTGCATGAAATTTGGGGTGTCGGAGAGCCACAGCTGTCCTCTCCCCACCTCCCCTGACTGAGACATAGACCCGGGCTCCCACCACTGAATTTTACGGGCACCTTTTATAAGGCTAAAACAATACAAAACCTGCCTTCTCTCCTGGCTTTCCTTGAGGGCAGAAATACCGCGAGACGCTTGTGTTTCGCTTTTTTCTTTAAAACTATAGATGTCTCACTGTGGCAAAACTTAGTGGAGAAAAAAATAAACCAAACAACTATGAGCCCCCAAACATTAAAATCTCAGCTGAACACCGAACCGCTCAGGTACCCCTGGGCGAGCACAGGGAGCCCCGTACAGGCAAAGCATGAGAAGTACCTGCTGCCAAGTGGGCTGAGTGGTTTTTGGTAAGAGTAAATGCCATTTGTCTGTAGAAATGCGTAGGGACTATTAACATCGCCAACAAAACTTTTAAGGACTGTTTTGCCCGCTGGAACAGCCATGGGCTGGAAGTGGGTTTTCAAAAGCCTTATATATGGAGAGAGCATCATGGATGCTTTAAAAGTCTTCAGATACGTGTAAAAATGACATATATATTTACATATTGTCTCCACAGAACAAAGAGCATTCGAAATGTGCCCCTTTTTAACTACCATTACGAGCTGTCTAAAGAGCATTTTTGGTTGAAACTTGGGAGGAAAGGAGAAGGGGGAAAAAAAAAAAAAAAAAAAAGCCCACTGATCTTACACCTGCTCTTTAGCAGTGGGAAGTGGGTTCTCAATCTGTTAACATGACCATCTGGCCAATCTGCATATCACGGCTATCTGGATTACTGTACGATGGAATGACAATAACGTAGCCACAACAAAAGTAAAACGCATCAAAAACTCGGAGTAGCGCAGCCCTTTTGATTTTAAATTAAATAATAAATGCGGTATCACAGCAATGCGAGAAAGTCAGCTAAATAATTAAAAATAAGCCTTTGCCACGGCATAATTAAGTAAACAATATGGTGTGCGCTCCTATAGGAGCCGGCAATAGTTTCCGCCGTCGAACGCTCCCCTTTTGCAAAGCAGCTCTCAGGAGTTCAGGACGCTGCGACAGCTCTTTGGGTGATGTACAGTATTGTCAGGACACCTCTCACATCCCCGCGACACGCCGGACCGGCTGCGGCTATTAACGGGATTAATGCACCAACAATCAATACCAATCGTACTAAAAGATGACGGCGCAAAGCCTCGTGTATCTCTCAGGCTCCCCGGGACCTCCACTGGTATTTGGGCTACCTGCAGGCGTTCTCTGCGTTAACCAACCTTCGGGTTATTCCCATCGGTGCCGCTTCGCGGTGGGCCAAGCAGAAATATTTTAAATCTGCTGAAGGGACCGTAAAATGGGCCTGCTTAAGGTTCAAGGTCATGTGCTGTATATGCTATTGCCCAGGCAAGTGCCCATAGAGCCTATTTAGAGGCCAAGTAAATCTTCACAGTCGCAGAAAGAAGGCTGGAAGCATCTTCGCTGGCTTCTATTCTAAACAAGAGCAGAAAAACGAGCTCATGTAAATAAGACCCTATCCCCAGATTTTTCTTAAATTTGGGATTTTTCAAACGTCCTTCTGAAAGATTAAAAGATTTTCTCTGCCACAAATACCTCTCCAGCTTAATTCTCGTCCAGAGCGTACAGTGACGGCCATCCAAAAAAAATAATTGAGGCATCGCCGCATTGCCTCCCGGCCTGCCGTCCAGCTTCGTCCACTGGAGAAGTCTCGAAAAACTGCGACCTCTCAGAAAATTTAACTACTTCCATTGCGAATCTGTTCTCCAATCTGATCACATTAGCAGAAGGAACTCCAAAGCAGTAAAAAACTCCAGAAAGTTCTCGGTTGAGTGCCTACTAATGAACAAAGGTTAACTTTATCTAAAAGGTCAAATGCCTGGTGGCTAAGGTTGTGACCTTAACAACTTAAATTGTGACCTTGCCACGTGCCTAGTATATTGTAGATTCTGATACAGATCATCTGGTAAAGGACCGGTCATAAATTAGCTTTACTGTTCGACTCCCACAAAGAAAACGGTTTGCCACAATGGTTTCCAACTTGTCATTTGATACAAGCGCACAATAAGTGAAAACTAAAAAGCAAACCCAAGTTCAGGGTATGAAAATGCCGCCTGCTTTTAGTTAAGCAGATTAGAAACTGCAAACTGAGAGCAAGACTCTAGATTTCAATAGATTTTTTTGGTCAACCTCTCATTCACAAAACACCGACCTTCCTTTTTTTTTTATTTTTTTTTTTTAAAACAAAAATGACATGTAGTTTGCCTATTTACATATTTCTGTTTTCTCTTCCTAGCCAGTTCTTAAAGGGAATAATTGATTTCAGTAGCTTTGTAAGAAGCACTATTTAAATCTGCGCACATGTGTTCCCTTACAGATGATAGTGCCCACTGAAGAAAAAGCGTGGATTCAAAGCCATAATTATCGTACATGTTTAGAAGGAAAGGGACATCTCGCCGCCGAAGTCATCTCGAATAAGGGCATCTTGGAAGAGAATAGTCCCCGCAAAAAAAAAAAAAAAAAAAAAAAAAAGATGAAGAGAGGGGAAAGAAAAAAAACAAAACCCAAGAAAAAGAGAAGCGAGCACTATGGGTGAAAAGGTCACAATGGTTTTGGCACGTATCTTCAAGCACGTTTCGGAGTCTGTGCCTCCTGCCAATACTGGCAACTTCTCAAAACTTTTAAGGAGGTAAAAACATTGTTTAGTGTTTACAAATCTTCAGTACTATAGCAGATGCTTGTCAAATCCGCTATATGTAAGTTGACCAGCCTACCTAATATTTGCGCCGGCGACTTCCTCCTTATAAAGAAGCGGTCCGTACGCTTGGGGAGCGAGGTCTGAGGGAGCTGGAGACAAAGGACCCTTAATATTTTTTTCTCTTTTGTAATTTTCCTGTTGCGCACCCGGCACAAGCTGCCATTACTGCGGTTCTGCGGGAACCAATGGCTGTCAACTTGGCCAATGTTCAGGTGTAACAAAGACTGCTGGGATACATCGGAGCGGGGAAAAAAAAGGGAAAAAAAGGGGGAAAAACAAAAGGTAGCCTATACACGAGGCGTTCGGTGCACCTCCGTGAAGCGATATGGACGGCGACCACACTGTGCCACCTCCTAACAACCATCTTGCCCCCCTCCCCGGCGAGGTTCAGCAGGGAACACGCCAGCACACGCTCCTGCGTTAAGAGCACAATGCGATGCGTGCAGCCAGCAAACAACGGCCAAAACCACGAAGCGGTGCGGGCGCGTTCCTGCTTACACGAACCCGCCAGTCGAACCCCCCAAAACGAGCCTGAGCCTCGCGCCATGGTTCCGCGGCAAACGCCTCGTCCGAAGAACAATTAGTGCGATTGCTGCCTGTTGACGGCGAAGGCAGAAATAAATAAGAGTTCGCTATCAAGGCTACTGTTTGCCAACAGCGTGCTGATAAGACGGTCTACCCCTAATTACAATACCGAACTTTTATAACGCCTATTGCCCGGTTGTTGTAACAGGGAGAGGATCCCTTCGAGCTCCCTGGAGTGCTCACACCCCTGGGCTTGGTCCTTTTCTCCCCATCCTGTACTTTTGTGACCCTACCCGCAGGCTAAACCAAGACCGTTGGTTTCTATTAACAACTTTTGCACTCTGCAGAAGGCTGCTTCTCATTTAGGGAACACAATACGGGCCAGTATTTAGCGGCACCACACTACGTATAAATGTAAATAATAAAAACCTGCAGTACACAGCGGTTTTTGGCCGCGGATATCAAGGCACTTTAAGCGCATCTCCCCGCTCCGATGTGCGAAGGAGGAAACTGAGGCAGGCAAAAGGGATGCAAGCCCCCGCTCTCCTTGGGGCCAGTGATGGGACGGGAGGGGTCCCGCGACGCCCCAGCCCCGACCTCCCTTTGGTTAGCCATTAATTGGCAATCCTTCCTTCACCGCGCCCCGTAATAAATCGCAGAGTAAATAAATAATTTTCCACAATATTTGCCTACCTCCCCTTCGCCATAAACGCGCAGCATGGTTGACACATCGCACCGAAGTGCAACCTAAGTTTCGCAGCTTATCTGTAGGAAATACCATGAGGACACTCGAAAGTTGTTTCCAAACAGGGATCGTACCCGTAAAAAAAATCACAGCAGCGACGGTGCCTATCGCAACAACCGCTGCATGGACTGGGCGAAGAAAAACTTTGGGGTAGATGAAACTTTCTGCAAGACCCTTTCAAAGAAGGTGGCATTGGAAATGGAGGTTCCAGCGCTGTTATTTGCTCAGTTTTCTTATCGATATTTGTTTATGTGGAAGTGGTTTCTACTACTACGATTCCTCTCCGCTCTGCTCCTCTTTTTTTTCCAGCCTGTCCAGCCCCTCAACTTGCAAGTCAGGCTGAAACCCAGGGGGACCTATGCATACCATACGTGAAACCCGGGCCCTAGCACTTCACACGTGCGCATTCTTCTGCAATACAATCACTCAGGAGAACTACAATAGCATATTATTTTATCCAGTCAACGTAGTACACATCCTCTGAGCACACCGAGTCACGCCGTGGGCAGGGTGTACTTTGCGCTGCAGTCAGAGATGCCAAGGTTTTCATCCCAGGCAAAAACTTCTCAGCTCCCCCCCACCACCACCACCACCACCATGCACACAGTCTGATCGAACCAGGGATTTGTTTCGAGACCTGCTCAGCTTCTAGGTGTATAACCTGTGGTGTTTCAGGGCAGTTAAATGCCTCCTTTTCCCCACAGGTTTATGCAGGGGTTTGTTTCATGGCCGCTCAGAGCTGATAACTCGGTTTGCTATCACGGGACCGTCTTCTCCTTTCCCCGCCAAGCCCCGTCCTGCGGGATTTACACTCCTCATCCCATCGCCGTGGGGTGAGGATAGCCGGTGCTCCCGACCCACGGGCCTCGGGCACCTCTAGCCCTCTCAGACTACTTTATGCATAACATATACAAACTTTTTTTTTTTTCTTTTAATTAAAATCTATCTGCTTTCACCCAAAATCAGGATAAAAAGGAAGCTGCATCCAGCTGCAACCCCTCTTCAGACAACATTTAGGATAACACCTGTGAGGGATGCCTGAAATGCCATTAACCCCGGGAAAAACGAGAGCCGCTTTTACGTGGCTGCACCTTAAAAGCCCACAAAAAAAAAAAGAAACTGAAATAAAAAGGAGGAGAGTTTTGGCACTCTCCTCTCCGCCCCGGGAGGGCAATAACTGGCATCCCCCGTTCCCTCCCCAGCTCATGCAGCCGCCGCCGGGACGCGGCACCCGGCACAGAGATAAACCGAGAAGTTGGAGAAGGTGGTATAGAAAGGCACTTACCTGCTGCGTGCACAAAGTATGCCAAATATAAATCGAGTTCCTTAACAGAAACTCCTATATGGTGGGGCTGTACGCACAGCCCGGGGTTAGAGCACTGTGGGGACTTTACAAGGCGCTCGCCATCAGTACTTTCGAGCGGAATACCTTTAAATAAAATCACCATAACAAGGTCCAACCTCCAGACCTTATCTGCCTGGCGAAGGCAGTCAATTCTTCTCATCTTGCCCTTCTGGTCTGGATTGGAAAGAACGCAACACGGAGGCTTTTTTCCTGTGACTGTGAGAACAAAATCCTCCCGAAATTCAGGCCTGATATCTTTCCGGAGCTTTGCCAGAAGTCTGGATGCCCATTTTTGCTTTACCTCGGGTTTTTCACTTAGCAGTTCGTCCTTCACGGCTCTCTCTTCCTCTTTTGACATGCGTTTTTCATGTTTTTTGAAGTATTTTCTTTTTCGGGCTTGCAGGTTGAACCATGTGTACGCAAACGCTCGGACGTGAGGCAGAAGTGCTTCGATGAAGGGATGAAATTCATCCTGAAAAAGTTACAGAGAAGGGTCGTTGTCACCGAAACCATCCACAAAAAGCCTCCAGAAACGGGGCTTCCGCGCGAGACGCCGAGGCTTGCCGGGACAGTGGGAATCGGGAGGGTGCTCGCTACATTTTACGGGCTGTGGGACTCGCACCCCTCGCCGACGGGCTGCGACCCGCCACCGCCGCATCCCCGCTTCGCCTCGCACCGACCCGAACCCTCTGGCTCCCACCCCACAAAAACGGCGTCCAGCTTCCGACGAGTGCCCGGGCGGAGACGGCGCAACGATGGGGCGCTTTCCCCGCTCCCCAAATTTCTTCAAAAAAGGGGTAGAATGAGTTAAAAGGGAAAAACCCCGCGGCGAGTCCACTTGCGGGGCGCGTATCTCCCTTTGCTCTCTCCCTGACCCCGCTGCTTGCGGTGTAGCCAGCGTCTGCCCGCCAATTTGGCAAATCCTAAACATTTGGATGCCAATCAATGTTTGTATGGGGAAGTCTAAAGTATAGTAAAACTTTCCCTAAGATATATTTGGAAATCGCAGCAGGCGGTACAGTAGAACGCCGGCATCGCTGCATATACGAATACAATGAAGGGTGGTTTTCTCCGCGTTTCCTACACGGTGAAGGGAGTCGAAAGCAAAGCGGACGATTTACCCCGCGCGCGCAACAATAATCCTGGGGGAAAAAAAAAAGCGAGTCTCACAATTATTTTTTTTTTAAAGTTTTGTTTATATTTAGTCAAAAAGAAAAAAAAAAAAAAACCCAATATTCAGGCGTCTTGGGACAAGCCAAACCCTGAGCCTTTCTGCAAAATAAACAGCAAAAATTGAAAAACGCGGTAACAGAAAAACTTAGCACGACTTGTGCAAATGCGCAAGGAATTATTCATTCTTTCCTTTACACCTTGTTTCATATACTTCAGAAGAAATGCCCTACTTGCAAAGTTAGTTTGGCCATCCAGAGACACCGTTTGCTTTGTGTAACGACGAGTTAAAGATCACCCCTCTTCCCTGGCACAAGAATAATCTCGATTAAAATTGTGCTGATGACAAAAAAAATGCCAGAAAGACCCTCCCAATTTTGTTTTAAAAAAATAATAGAAATATATATATATTCTCAAAAAGTGCTACGTGGATCAGCCAAAGGGACCCAAACAGATTATAATATACTGGGGCCACGCTCCTCGTTTTTCTCCGAATAAATGAATGGCCGAACTCGAGGCTGCACTTAAAATCGTATATAGCCCGTGGGGGCCTGATCCAGTGCCGCGTGCTGGGGACGTCCCTGCTTCCAGGGGCCGAGTTCCTCCTTTGCTCAGGATTGGGCCCTCCAGGGGGGAAAAATAAAGTAATTTGTGCAACGTTTCCCCCAGCATGGTAAGAGCCACCCGCTGCCTACCCTTGCAAGACAACACTGGGGATTTTTCAGATTAACTAACTTTTTTTTTTTTTTTAATTATCCCATGGAGCACATTTCCTACCCTAATCATTTCAGGTCGTGCGAATACTGTTATTAAAACAGACATCTCAGTTACTCTCCACACCTTATTTTCACTTGCATTTTCTTTCCAAAAATTATGAAAAATGGAGAAATCAATAGTAGAAATATCTATCAGCAAAAGCCTGCCGTAATTCCAGACCTTCTGCTGACTTCCCAAAAGCTTTCACCGCACTTAATTCTGAGTGGCCCCTGAATTGTAAATACTTACATCTATAGGTAGTACCACAGCTTTGATTTTTATTTTAAATGCAGATTGTTAAAAACTACCAAAAGCGGCACAACATATTTCATTACAGCGCAGCAGAGCCGCAGTAACCACAAGTGCTAGGGATGATTATTAAAATATAAGCAGGTAAAATAAAATAAATCACTTCGATGATTGGCACATTCCTATTCCCCCCCCCCCTTACTGGAAAAGATCATCGTTTCAAATTTCAATAGTTTAAAAAAAAAAAAAAAAAAAAAAGATTGCTGCGAGTTTGCAGTCGGCAGATTCAAAAAGTGAGAGGAGGCACAATCCCAGCACATGGAGCTGCTCTCACCCACCAGGAACAGCTCTCACGGAGGGGGGGGGAGAAAAAAACCCTAGAAAAATATCAAAACTACAGGTTGCTACAAGCTATTAGAAAATAATAAACCCTCCTTCTGATCCCTCCTGCCCTTCCCCTTCCCCACTCAGGGAGAGTCAAGGAAAAAAGGCCTTTTGTCAAGTGGAAGTTTATCTGCGAAGGGACACGCAGCAGAGGCTCGACAGACCCACAATGAGCCGGGGCAGCGCTTCCAGCCTTCCCAGTTTCTAAACACGTCTTGGTACATCCTGAAATATTTTAACTTTTCTGCTTTAAGCGGCGCTTTGTCCTGCCTGATCTCATGCGCTCGGGACTTTTTTGGCTCGACGCTGGAGACTATCCAAGAGAGAGTCGCTTTAACCTGCGCTAGAGCTGATTTCTGCGATGTGAACCTGAAAGGGGGGGTAAAAACAACACCCGGAAAAAAAAAAAAGAAATAAACACAAACTCCACTTGAAAAGACTTCAGGGGGAGGGGGAGAAAAATTACAAGAAGGTGCTTTTTGGTGTAGAGTCCGGGTCCCCGGCTGAAGTGGACGCCAAGGAGCGCGGCTCGGCGCGCGAGGTGCGCGCGTCCCTATCGGACTCCAACGTGCCTTTTCAAAATGGTGTGCGAGGAGAAAAGGTTAATGACTCAGAAACAGAGCAACTTTCAAACTGTCTCGGCAAACGCGCCGCTCCGTCACATCGCGATCTCGGCGGCGAGGTATTAGCAAAGTCGAAGTGGAAATAAAAGCACTCAGGACTGATCAAACAGAATTGGGCTGGAAGCGGGGACGGAGAGGGGGGGGAGCGGTTTCTGCACAATGCAATTATTTATTTTGGTGTTATTACAGCCCCCCTCGAAACCCAGAAAAGTTTTGGAAACGTGTCAGTGCGGGTGTGCTAACAGATGTGCAGGCTCGTCTGCAGCCCCGCTGCAAAATACCAGTATTTTAAGTAGCTGCTGGAAAAGGAGAGGATCTTTGCCTTTCCCCAAGTGAGCTTTAAGGGAAACTTTCAGAGTATTTGATAAAGACGTTTGCTCGGCCTGCGATAGGTCACCTAAAACTAAAAGGCAGCAGAAAGCTGGGAAAGCAAGAATAAAAAGTAAGTTTTTTTCATGGCACTACTCTCCAAAGTTTGAGGACACAGCTCGCCCGAGAACAGCCTCTTTCGAAGCAGCACCCAAAATTTGGGCCGCGCGCTCGTGCCTCGCTCGTACCACCGCCCTCCTCTGCTCTGCAGCAAGGTGTCAGAAAAATACTCAAAACCCACCCAAGAGCCCCCAGCCCCAGCCCCAAGGCGCCCGCAATAATGTAACGCTGCAGAGGAGCCCTTGGAAACAATATATTTCTGCTGATCTTTTTGAAATTCGGCCAGCCACAGCCACCCTTGTTAATATTTTTACGATCCATTTGCCTGTAAATCTATTAGGAGACGGGCATGTGTTCCCCAGCTCTTCCCCGGATCTTCAGCAGGTCTCTAAAGGGAACGGGGTTTGGATTCTTCCTGACACGGTACAAAACGCTCGTGCCATTTCAGACCCAGTGCTTGGATAAAAAGGCTCACAACCAGGATTTCTGTCTGTTTTCCTTTTCTAACCCACTTTCGAGAGCTTCCCTTTAAATCTGAACCAGAACTTAACACACACACACACAAAAAAAAAAAAAAGAAGAGAGGAAAAAAAAATCTCCATCCCCAAACTCATATCAATAAAAACTCCTGAAATGAAAATTAGGGAATTGCTCAGGGCTCGCCCCCTTTTTCTCCGGAAAAACGACAGAATCACCTAACTGATCCTGCGGAGGGAAGAGTTTGTCAGAGGCCTCTAATCCTCCTCTTACTTTTCCAAACGTGCAACACGAATGCGAGGTTTCCTCAAGCGAGCAGGAGCGCAGCGCCTGGCTGTCTGCTTTTGCCTTTTTTTTTTTTTTTTAATTAAAAAAAAAAAGGGGGTGGGGGGGGGTTAGTGGGGGACACACACCGGGACAGGGAGCGACCGGCCCGTGGATTTATTTTCTCCTCCTTCATGTGCGACTGGGCCTACTAAACCCGGGCAGCTACACGTGCAGCTGCGAAGCGCGGCGGCGCGGCGCTGGCCCTGCCAGGAGCGGGCTGCTCGCTCTCCTCCGCAGGCACGACTGACAAAAACCAGGTATTTTTTCCGAGTGGAATTAAAGGCACAAACTTTGGCCAGGCAGCGCGCGGAGTTGCGTCCCGCGTCCTCTGCGAACTCCCTCCGCTCCCGTTTGCCTCCTGCCTCGAATCAAGTGCCGGGGTTTTCCAGCCCGCTGGAGCTCCGTGCCCCCGCCGGCCCGGCTTCCCCTCCCCAGGCACCCCGAAATTTTGGGGGGGAGGCTGGGGAAGGAGGGGGGGACCACGGCGAGGGAAGGGGACGAAACTTTCGCAGCTCTTGGGGCTGCCTGGGAAGGCTGTTTCCCCTCTCTCTGCATTTCCTCGCCTTTTTCTCGACGGAAAGAGCCTGGAGAGGCTTTCTCACCGGGAGAAAAAAAATATTCAAATTAAATTAATAAGAATAATGTAGTCAAAATCTCCTGCAGGAGGAAATAATCTGGGGTTTGAGTCCACCACAAAGCATTTCCTCGTTAAACCATTATATCCTGCTAATTGAAGGTGTGTAATTTAGCGTCCTGCAGCAGCGAGCGGGGAAAGGGGGGGGGGGGGCGGGCGGTGCTCCGCGGCCGCGCAACTCGGGGGCACCGCGGGGCGACCCCTTCCACACCTCACCCCGCCCCCGCGCAGCCCCGTCCCGCCGCAACCGGGGACCGCAAAAGTTGCGCCGAGTGCCGCGGGGGGCCCGATCCGCCGGCGGGAGGGTGGCGGGGTGGGGGGGGGACGACACGACACACGCAGGACAAGTTTGCGTGTGCGTGTGCGTCCGGTGCGGTCCCCGGTTGGGGCGTCCTCTGCGGGGCTGCGCGGGTGCGGAGGGCACCGCGCGCAGGGGCGGCTGCACCGCGGGAGCGTGCCCAGGTGCGGGGGACGGTCCGTCTCCGCGCCGGGCGAGGAGGCGGTTGGGGGGGGGGGGGGGGGGTGTGCTGCAGCGCGGAGCCAGCGGGGCCGATCCCACCCGCGTAACCCCGAACGTGGTGTCCGGGGCGGGCGGAGGGGGTGCGGGGCCGTGCCGTGCCCGGCGCCCGGGGCCGCTAAAGGCGCAGCAGCTCGCAGCGCTGCCCCGGGGCCGCGGAGCGGAGCGGCGGTGCGGGCGGCGGCAGCGGCGGCATCATCGATCGCGGATGACCAAGCACGGCGGGGCCGTGCGGGGCGTCCCGCAGCACCGCGCCCGCGCGGCTCGTTCCCCCCCCCCCCCCGTTCCCCTATTAATTAAACCATTAATAAGTAGGCGCCATTAGCCATGTGCCGACACAAATGGCCGTGCGGGGAAGGGGGGTGGGGGGGGTGGGATGCAAGCGAAAGGCAACAAAGTTAGTTTTCGGCGAGCTGCGTTCGTGCCCCTTCCCCGGCGCGCACACGCGCGCACCCCCCGCAGCGCCGGCCCCATCGCGCCCCGGCAGCCGCTTACCTGGGTGAGACAGAGCGGAGAATACATGACTGCTGCGGGGGGCTGCGGTTTGGAGGTGTGCGTGTGCGGGGAGAGAGGGAGAGAGAGAGGGGGAGAGAGAGAGAGGGAGAGGGAGAGAGAGGAGGGGAAAAAAAGAGAGAGAGAGAGAGGAGAGGAGGGGGAGCCCCGAGCCTGCTTCTTGCTTTCACATTTCCAACTCTGCCAAACTGCAGCCAGCGCGGAGCCGCTCCATGAGCTGAACTTTAACCCCGCCTCGACTTTCCCGCACTACGCGCTCGGCATGCCTGCCCTGCGCGCCGTTAAAGGCATAGCCGCCGCATACGCTTGCGCGCCCCTTCCGCCGCCGCGGCCCCCCGTTCCGCGCCCCCTCCGCGCTCCGCGCCGCTCTGCGCCGCGCCGCCCCGCTCCGCGCTCCGCGCCGCCCCGCTCCGCGCACCGCCCGCCCGCGGGGGCGGGGAGGGGCGGGGAGGGGGCTGCGGCGCCGCCGCCTCCCTCCGCCCCGCCGCCCCGCAGCGCGGGCAGCCGCGGAGAGACGGGCGAGCGCTGCTCGAGTTCAAAGTTTTGGGGGGGTTTTGTCTGTGGTTTTGGCTTTTTCGGGGTTTTTTGTGGTTTTTTTTTTTTCTTTTCCCGACGGCGGCGGCTCCGCTCGGCCCTTGGCCGGGGACGGGGCGGGGGGGCCGGGGGGGAGCGGCGCTGCGTTCACAACTTTCCCCATCGCCTTTGGCACTTGTCATTTTAAATCAAGCGCTTTATGGTCAGGGGTGCTTATTCCTCTTCAAATAATAGTAATAATAATAATAATAAATTAAAAATAGCCACACATAAATTCATCTCCGCGTCGCGCCCCCCCTCCCACCGCCCCCCCCCCCCCCCCCCGCTCCTCACTCAAAAAAAAAAAAATCACTCCTTAAAAGTGAAAAGAGCTTAAAAATACACCCGCGCCTCCTGCCACTTCTTTTGAGCGCATTGTTTTGGCACCGGCGACGTTTGGGTTTGGGGTTTGGACGCTCTCCAGCCCGCTCACGGGCGCTCCGGGTGTCCCGGGGGGGGTGTGTGTCCCTCCCCACCCCCGCGCTCCGCGGCAACAGCGGTTCCCGCGGATGCTGGAGGCGACCTCCGCGTCCCTGCGCGTAGTTATCCGCGCGGGGTTGGGGGGGAACACACACACAGGGAAAAATACCATCCAGAGGGGACACGGGGGAAAACCCCCCCATGCAGCTCGTGTAAAAGGCGGCGCGGGGGTGCGGTTGCGCGGGTTGGGGGGTGGTGTGTGAGTTGCGCGGGGGCGGAGGGGATCGCGGAACCCCCCCGCCCTCCGCGCTGCACCGTTCCCAGCCTTTTGCGGTTTGCAGCATTATCTGTAAGTAACTTTTGGCGCCCTTCGGGAGACTTTTGGCTGCGGGACGGCTGGTTGCGCCCTCTAGGCAGGGGCCACGGTCAAGTGCAGCCCCTCCGCAGCTGCGGACATTCTTCCCCCTCCCTCCAAAAAAAAAAAAGAACCAACACATAAGGGGGGGGTGGACGAGAGCAAAAGCACCTTCTCCCCCCTCCACCCGCGGTATTTTTCAGCGCTGAACGGGTGGGGGAGGAGATATAGAAGTTATTCTCGTATTTTCCCAACTCAGCGTTTTGCTTTAAAAAAATAAATAATTTTTAAATATCTTTTTAAAAAAAAAAAATGTTTAATTTCTTCCTCTCACCCCCCCCCTTTTTTTTTTTTTTTTTTTTTTGTGGTGCTAAATCCGGAGGTTTCCGCCGCTCCGTCCCCGCCAGCGGCCCCGTCCCCGCGGGGCGCCGCCAACTTCGGCGGAAAAGGCAAAAAAAAAAAATCCCGAAAAAAAAAAACGGGGGGAGGGAAAAAAAAAAAAAAGGCGCGCCCCTCCCCCCGGGGGAGTTCAAACGTCGCAACACCCACCCCTGCCGCTGATTGGGCAACGTCACCGCGCCCCGCCCCTCCCATTGGCCCCCGCCGCGGTCCGTCACATCCCGCGCCCAGCCGCGTTTCTTTGTGCGCGGCCGCGGGCGCTCCAGACGGCGCGTACGTACGGGGAGGGGGGGGGACGGGGGGCGAGGGGGGAATCTGTCAAGCTCAGCGGTTTTCTCAAATCCCTGAAAAAAAATCGATTAAAAAAAAAAAAGGGGGGGGGGGGGGGGGAAAGGGCAACTGCGCTGCCGACAGCGCGCTCCCTCCGCGCCCGGAGCCCGCGCAGACAATAGCCGCTGCGCTCCCCGTCAGCAGGGAAATGGGGTTAAAAGCGACAAAAAACGCCGAGTGTCAGAGGCGCCACGTCCCGGGGACCGGTGTAGAGAGACGTGAGAAACTTCTCCGCGCTCAGCCCTTGGCTCCGGCTGTTGGGACTTGGGTGGTTTGTTGGTTTGTTTTTTTTTTTCCGCGATTTTTTTATTTAACAGCTAAAATAAACTTGCGGCCGTTGGGAACCCGGAAGGGAATAACCGCCGCAGCCAATTGCCGCCTGCCGCTCGGTGGGTCGTGTGGGTCCGGTCTCCCGGGGCTTTGGGGGGTTTCTGAGGACTGCCGCCCGGGAAGGGCTGGCAGTGCGGGCTGCCCCGGGGGCGCTGCCCGGGCGCCGCCGCTGCCTCGCCCCGCTCGACCGGGCGCGCTGCGAGCGCCTGGGACTTTGCAGAAGTTGCGAGCGATTCGGCAGCCGCCTGCCTGCCTCCTCCTCCTGCTCCTGCTCCCCCCCCCCCTTATTTCCGCAATCGCCGCGATTTGCATAGGAGACCCGCACCGGGGGGCGGAGGGGGGGCCGGCGGGGCTCACGGACATCCCCTCTCCGCCACTCCCCCCACCTCTCCAGCACGGGCAGTCCCCGCTGCGGGCCTCCAGCCCTCCCCTCCCACGCGAAGCCCCTTCCCAGCCGCGGGGGTGCTCCGCAGGGCTGCGCTGCGGGAGGGCGGCGGGGGGTGCTGCGGGCAGCCAGCGGCTCTGGCACGGGTAACGGCCCCCCCGCCCTCCGCAGCGGTACACCCGCACGGGTAACCCCCCTCTCTTGCACGGGTGACCCCTCCCCGCCATGCGCACACACACACACACACACACCCTGGCTGGAACACCCTCCCCGGCGCGGGGAACCCCTGCGCCTTACACCGGCAGAGCTCCTTTGCTGCACTTCGCTGCAAAGTTACCTGGTATCAGCACAGTGTCCCCCCCAACCCTCTTTGCACGGGCACCAACGCTGCGCTGCAACCCCCGTGCTTTGCAACCCCCCCCCCCGCCGCTTTGCACCCCCCTCCCGGGTGCGGGGGTGGGTGCGGGGGTGGGTGCGGGGGTGGGTGCGGGGGTGCCCTCCCACCCGGGCAAGCCCTCGGCGGGGGAGGAACTTTCCTCCCAGCAGCGCGGCCGTGCCTGGCAGCAATGCAGCAGCCGAGAGCCGAGCTGCAAAGTCTCCAACTTACACGGCACCCCTAAAATAGTCCTGATTTCATCCCTGAAAGGATTTCCTGGCTTTGTGTGTCTTAACTAGCCTTGGCCATTTTTGTAGAATAACCCTATTATTCACAGCTCCGAGGGTACAATCTGCTAAAGTCACTTAATAAAAAAAAAAAAAGAGAGAAAGAAAAAGAAAAACCTTCAAAGGGCGTGAGAAATAAAGGCAAACAAACAATTGTCTGTAGCTCTCAGCTCCCCTTGATCGTGGATACTGGCTTCATTAACAGCAGAAGCATTATATTCTTAAAACTGGAAGCCTCAAGATGCGTGATAATACTGCAAAATTAATTTGGGGGGGGGGGGGAAGCAAGAGGATCTGAAGGTTAATTATTTTTTTTTTTTAACAACAAAGTGAGACTTTAACTTGCACAACTTAACTCGTAACGAGTGTCCTGGTTATGCTTCCGAATTTACTGCTTTTAATCAACACGAGCAGGTATTTAAAGACACGGAGGGCTGCAGCCCCAGCGTGTTGAGCAGAGAGGGGGGAAAAAAGGAATAAGAAAGGAAAAAAACACCTCAGATGGTGATTTTCAGTTTCAAATTTGGGAGCCTCAGACCTGCGCTGGTGACAGCCCAGCTCCGTAGGCGGCACGTTTTAACCTCCCGGCAGCGGCTCTGCTCTCTCGGTTACCTCCTGGTGACCCCTCCGAAGGCGCCCGCTGTTTCCCAGCGGTCTGGAGACCACAGGTTGGAAACCACTGGGTTTGCATAAAGTTGTGTTATTCGGCGCAGGGTGAGGTTGCGAGGTTTCCTCTTAGCAAATTGTCGGGGGATGATGTGTGCTGCATAAATTAAAACATCATGTCCCCTTGCCATGTGAAAGCATTATTAAAAGAAGCATAATAAGGGATTTCCACCATGTTATCAAGCGTACAAAGAAAACTCCGAATGGGAGGGATGGCTGTCATCGGGGTAGAACAAGCTGGGATTTTGGAGAGGCTTGAGGCGCGCTGTGAATAGCCCGTCAGTTGGACAAGGATCAGCGCTGACAATAGCCGGTCTATATGTGGTATGGCCTGTTAACATCCAGCAGCAATCATTAAAGGCCTGATCCTGACAACGGGGCTCTTCAGGGCCCTGAGCGATGTCAGCGGCTTTGGAAGAGCCGCTGTGGCTGCTTGCCTGCCCTGGGGGCCGCTTTGCCCCGCTGAGAGCCAGAAGCCCCCCAAAATCACCGAGGGCTCCACCCTGATTCCCTTTCCATCAAGACCGCAGAGCCGCACGCTGCTACGACTCGCATCTCCACAACTGTTTAGAGGCTTAAAGGCTATTCTGGTTGGTGGAAATCAACGCCTGGGTGATGGTTCTGTGTCATCCCACTATGGAATTAGCTACAAATCCCAGCAGAAGTGTGGTGGAGGAGACGCAGGTTAGTGCCATGCCTAACCCGGTCCCTCCATCCTTCGTGACATTTATATCCTGAAGATACTAAAGGTGAGAGAGGTCTGCCAGACTCTCTCCAGGGAAGAGATTGATTTATTATTCCATATGTACATACAGAACTGAGCATAACGGGGTTTTCCTCTTCCTTCGGAAGGCTCCAAACCCCGATGCAATATAAACACCACAGTCGTGTGGACGCCGCGTCACCCTTAAACAGGAGGGCGGGTGTGCAGAAGCTTCAACCCCCAGGCTCCAAAGTTCAGGGGGTAGCTTAAATAAGCAGACTAATACATTTGATGGAAATTCTCAACTTAATCCACAAAATACGTGTGAATAATAACATTTTCTGCCCATCACCGTGGTTCCGTGCAGAAGAGCATGGGAGGATGAAGAGGTGCTGCAGGCCCCATCTGACAGAGGAGGGTGGCTGCACCAGATTTTGGGGTCTGGGCCATAGGTGTGTGGCCAAAGCCACGTACACGTGGAGATGGGAACTGAAGCAGTTGAGCTATGGGCAAGCAGGAATAACGGCACTAAAAATTGGTCAATCCCATCCCTCTCCTTGTGAAATCACCTACTATAACCATTGCTGCCTGGCATGGCCGTACGTGAGGGGCTGGCTCCGGAGCCCAGCGTATCGCAGAAATGCCTGCGAACTTGTAATGCATTTCCACGGGGTCTTGAGTCTATTGCGGGGTGCGTTGTGGAGGAGATAGATAACTGCCCAGCAAAAGCGTGCTGGCTACAGAAAGGAAGCCAATGGAACGGAGAGCGGCGGGATAGGCACTGTTTCCCCTTTTGGTTCGCTGTGGATCTTCTAATGGGGAGCAAAATAAATGGTAATACTATTTTAGCAAAACTATTGCTTTGCAAGCAGAATTTAGTTGAAAAATCTAAATATCGCAAAGTGAAAGTTCCCTGAGAAAGTAAAGGCAGGCTGATAAGCTGGCCGTGATTTACTGGTGGGTTTGAGCAGTGCCCGCTGGCCCAGACCTGCAGCGGAGCCGGGCTGTGCCGTGTGCCAGCGTGCACCTAAAAGTCCCTGCCCACCATGCTGATGCCTCCATCCAGCTGGATAAACCCCTTGTTTGCAGCTGGGAAAGGACGCGAATAGAGGCGCCCTCAGATATATTTTATTTGTACGCAGTCCCGCGGTGTTATCGCTGCTGGAA
This sequence comes from Bucorvus abyssinicus, assembly GCA_009769605.1. Lineage (NCBI taxonomy): Eukaryota > Metazoa > Chordata > Aves > Bucerotiformes > Bucorvidae > Bucorvus > Bucorvus abyssinicus. The sequence continues at coordinate 30,514,462 of CM020034.1, read as the reverse complement.
GCTGCTGGACACCTCTCACAATGGTACAAAATCATTCTCCAGCGATACCGAGTGATTACGGCGTACAGGACTGATATTGCCGCCGTCCTAAATGCAAGGTTTTATCAGGCAGTTTGGCATAAACACTTTGGACCTAATCTTTGCACGCCTCGATGAAAGTTTTGCTTGAATAAAGTTTGCGCAAGAGCCATATAAACATGGTGTGGCAAATAATGTTTATATGCCCATACGCAGGCACTATTTGTTTTAGTGTATTATATATCTCTGCATTGTCATTTTGATGCAATATATTTCTCAACAGGAAACTATGTCTTTTGTCGCTGTTTTTTATCTGAGAACGTTTTACCTCCAGGGTTCACTCATAATATGAAAGCTGAGATTCAATGCACGGTGTGGAAAATAAAGCTTAAGAATTGTTAATTGGGTTTTGTAAGGTTCAGGTAATGCAAACTGAAGGTATGTTCCAAAGCAAAGTTACGTCTAAGAGCAAACAGGAATATAGCGCAAAAATGCACATCACCTACACTGGTGCTTCAGCCCTACTTAACGTGCAACCCCTCCTGCCCTTTGCTGTGTGCTTTTCTCTGTGGTCTGGAACTCTCGAGATGTGCGTTATTTCCTCAGAAAAATAACTAACTAAAAATCCCAGCAGCGATCTGTTGAAGTGCTAAGTCATTTTTCACATTTCTGATCTATGCTAAAGTTCTGCGAAGGTAAAAAAAAAAAAAAAATCCGAGTGGCCTTTTCAGACAAAAACTTGGAGAATTTTGTACTTGGGTTAGAGCCGGACAAGGAGGGCAGGAAAACAGGTGCAGGTTTTTTACTGCTTTTCTGGCATTGTGTCGCAGATAATTCATCTGCAAAACTCTTCTGTAACTATTTTTTTCAAAATAGTTTAAGCCCTGCTGACCCGGAGCACACACGAGGTCCAATCGCTGTCCTGGTGGATACGGAGCGGTCAAGTATTGCATCACAAGTTTTGCTAACTCTGTCTCTTTTCTGTCATAAAATAACGCTTTTCAGCTGTAAATTCGCTATTCTTTAAAAGGTGGTGAGGTCTATAATCTTCATAGGAAGGGCAGGCATTGTCTAATACAGCTATTTTAGAAAACACACTGTTATCCCATAAACTTGGAACTAAATGACATTTCAGGGAATAAAAAGCAATACTCTTCCGCCGTGATTAGTAACTTTTCCCTTCCTTTTCTAATTTCACAGACAACTTCATAACGTGCAAGGAGTGAGCCATAAAAGTTGTGTGTATCTCATGTGCAAAGGTTGGTTGTGCTCAAATCCGCACGAGAGCCAACGCTTCTGCCTAAAAGATGTCGTAAAAAATCAGAGGGCGAAGCGTTCGTGGTCCGCTCTGCCTGCTCTGCCTTTCGCAGAGCTTCGGAACAGCCAAAGAAATGTGTTAGTCTCAGCACCTGAATTTTTTTTTTTTTTTTTTGAAGAGTTTATTACTGTAATTCACTGACCTGCCGCATTGTAAGCCCTGGCAATATAGATCCCTGGGATGGGCACCCCGCGCTGGTACTGGAGCTCTCTGGAGAGGCTGCTTTGTTTTTTTGCAGAACAGAAGTTTTTCTTTTTAAAAAAAAATAAAAAAGGAAGTGTAATCCGTGTGGGCTGCCTGTCACAATCACTGCTCTCCTCTCTTAGCAGCCGCGAGAAGGTGAGACCATCCTCTGCTCACCCGACTGGGGTGTTAACTTCTATACTGGGATGATTTCCATAGGGTAGCCCCCGGAACTGCCAGGCGCGATGCACAGGTGGCCCTTACAAAGGGGTACGCTCAGCTACGGTTTTATTTGGATTCCTGGAAAAACACATAAATCACAACATCGCCCCACGTACGTATGCCCGACCTCTTCGTTAACTTCTTGGATGGGAAGGTTATTGCTGAGCCTATGGAGCAGGTGTATGTACGGTCACGAAGCTCGCGGGGAGAGTCGCACAGACTATATTATTCCTCCCTCAGAAAATTGAAAAGCCGAGCCTGGAGATCCCCCAGCCCAGCTCCTCCTTCCTGCAGGAGAAAATAAGCATTTCCTTACAGATATTCAATTTTTTTTTTTTTAAATCCTCTTCAGATTCAGATTGTCACTAAATATAGAAGCTCTCGTAGCCGTACAAAACGTGCATCGCCCCACAGCTGCTCATTTGCAATTTGTTCTGCACTTAAAAATCTCTTAATGCTACAAATAAACTTTGGGAAAGTTACATCCCAATAAACAATGAGGTGTTGTTTAAAATTACATGTGCTACTGTATTATTAGGTCTCTACCGACACTACAATTATCTTTTGAAGCTGGCAATAACGTATTAGCTGTTCAGTCAGACGCAGAAATAGACTCGTGTATAAGCCCTCTGCCATTTTTATGAATGGAAAATATTTTAAAAGATTGTTTCCACTTTCTTCTTTGTCCTCTCCCCGCAAGGAGCCCCCTCGCCGCGACTCTCTCCCCACCTCGCTTTAATATTCATATATATTATCCACACATTACGATACATGATTAACTGCCTCCCCCCCACACACACACCACCCCGAACAATACATATACTTATTGGATTAACTACTCAGTCCTCGCTGGGAAGGAAAGCGGTATCCGTGAGCTCTCGCTTTTATTTGCACGTACAGTTGTAGATCTGCGGCATGACAATAAAAATCAAAAATAAACCCGCGGATAATCCCTACGCGGGAGCGCAGTGTCCGCCGCAGCATCCGCCCGCTCCGCGGCACCATTTTCACCCGCCAAGGGGAGTTCGCAGCCCGCCGGGTCCTGCTCGGGTTTGCCCGCTTGCTGCCCGCTTGCTGCCCGCTCTCCGAGCAGGGGCTGCCCGGCGGGGATGGGCGTCGCAGCTCCCCTTCGTCCGTGCGCCCCCCTCCAGCACCGCATCGCGGGGGGGGGGGATCGAAAAGGGGGGGGGGGGGGGTAAGAAAAGCAAAGCCTTTAAAGTTCGCCGTTTGATTTTGTTTTGGCTTTGGGGTTTGGTTGGGGGGTTGGGTTGGTTTTTTTTTTTGCGGGGGGTTAAATAAATAAATTTCGCAACCTGCCATCTCTGCCTTCTCAAAGGTTCGCCAAGTCCCTGGTAGCCATTTTCATCTAAGGTACGGGAAAAGGAAAGAAAAATAACAATAATAAAAAGAAACCCATAAATAAAAACAAGCATGGAGAAAAACCCCAAACCCGGAGCAGCGCAGCCCTCGCAGGTCGGCACCGCTGCCGCTCCCGCCGCTCCGCGCCCGCGCAACCCCCGCCGCTCGCTCCGCGCTCCGCCGCCCCTCGGGCTGCGGATGTTTTCCCCCCTTATTTTTTTCTTCTTTTTTTTTTTTTCCTTTTCCTTTTTTCCCGCCCCCCCCCTTTGCCGCAGTCTCGGTCCGGCGCTGGGGCGAGTCCCGGCAGCACCGCGCCGGCGACGCGCTGATTTATCGCTGCTCCGGCCCCGGCTCGCAATTATGTCACTCTGAATCACGCACATGCGGAGCTTTTGGCCAGCTCGGAGCCCCCCCACCGCCTCCAAAAAAATTTAATTAAAAAATTAATAAAAATATAAATGCGAAAAGAAAAGGGGCGGGGGTGGGGGCGTGGGGGAGAAATCCAGGGGAGACCCGGCGCCCCCCGACCCCCGCCGCAAAATAAAGTCTCAACCAAAGTAGCGGGGGCGGCGCGGAGGGAGGGAGGGAGGGAGGGATGGAGGGATGGAGGGAGGGGGGCACCTGGCAGCCGCCGCGCCGCCCCCCCCCCCCCCCGCCTCTCCGCGCCCGCCCCCGCCGCTCCCCGCGGCGCCTCCCGAGCCCGGGAGCGGGGAGCAGGGGGGACCCGGCGAGACCTCCCGCCCAGCACGGTCCTTCCTGCCAGCAGCTGCACGCACCGCCGGTGCTTATCCGCATACATGTATGTCTCTGTACAGAGAGGGGGGGTTACGTGCTCCGGAGCGCCGGTGGCCACCTGGCCCCTTGCCCGATGGCCCAGGTGGGACACAGCCCCTGGGCCAGCAGACCCCTGCTCTCCCAGCCCCACCGCAGAGGGGGTTTGTGCCAGTCGGGGGCAGCTACTGAAGGATTCTGGTGTCCCAGGGCCGTTCCTGCTGCCCGTGGGGCAAATTGGGACAAGCCAAGGGGGTCCCCTGGGCCCGGGCGGGCGAGGGGCTGCGGCTCAACCTCTCCCCAGCAGCCCCGTTAGGCCCTGTGGTGCGTTTGCCTCTTATCTCCCATTGCATCCTTTAACCGTAGGGAAAAAACCGGAAAATCAGCATCAAAAGCGCTGGTGGCATTGCTGTAATTCCGGGGATGACACAGGCCGTCCCAGCTCGAGCTCTGCCGGCTGCCCTTGGCTGCACCCAGGGGCAGGGCAGGGCTGCAGGGGGACAAGTTTCAGGAAAGCCTGGATGGCTTCGGCCCACCGGGTGCATTTGGAAATCACTGAGACTCGCGCTTCTGAGCAAGGGAGGAGGCACTTCTGAGAGCCCAACTGCCGGTCGATGCTTACATGGCTAATAAAACCTGGATAAACCCCCAACAATCACGCAGCATGCGGGGTGAGAGGCTGATGCTGTTCTCTGCAGCTGCACTGCAGCAACAAAATCTGATTTTAATGTTTTTTTCTCCCCACTTGTTAAATTCCAGAAATATCTCCGCATTTTCAGTGTTACTGAGCTCCAAACTTCATGCAAGCGACTTTTGCGCTGCTTGGTCAAGGGACCCCGCCATCGGGCCTTCTGCATGGAGGAAATATGGAATCTCCATGGAAAATCCTGCCTCTTGCCTGTGGTTTGGAAAATTGGTAAGCAAAAGAGAAATGTATAGAGCAGAGGAGGACAGTGGACACCTGTGTGGAAAGGGAGAGTGGCAGCAGCTGACGGAGAGTGCGCCCAGTGCCCTCCGGCCAGGGGGCTGCGAAGGAGGCAGCAGCGGGACACTGTCCCCCCTTGCTGGAGAGGGACCCTTTGCTGTTCCTGCCAGGGTCCCCATTTGTCACCTTGTCCCTTCAGATGGTTTTATGGCGGCGTGGAAGCTGGGGCAGTGAGGGGGCCAGGTACCCCTGATTCGCAGGTGCCCCAGCACACAGGTACCCCACTACTCAGGTACCCCAGAACTCAGGTACCCCTGGTACACAGGTACCCCAGTACTCAGACACTCCAGGACACGGATATGCCACTATACTTGCACGCAGGCACCCCGGTATGCAGATACCCCAGTATGCAGATACCCCAGTGTACTGCTACCCCCGTACCCAGGTACCCCAGCACACACGTATGCCATTACACAGGTAGCCCAGCACACACATACCCCAGGACTCAGGGATCGTGACACCCCGGTACCCCAGTATACCACTCCGTACACCACTACCCCAGCCCATGGCTGTACTTACACCTAGATACCCTAAAATACATCCCCCGGATGCAGGTACACGTGTACTCTGGCGCCCATCACCCCGCTGCCCCGGGGCAGGACCCCCAGCCATGCCACGTGCACCGGGCTGGGCTCACCGGAGCTTTTGCCGCTCTCCGGAGCAGAGCAGGTCGGTGCAATTTGCCTTTAATTATGAACGTTATGAGACTCGCTCTGAAGGCGATGCCAAAGGCCTTTCTAACTGACTGGCTAACTTGATTTAAAAAGTGTGATGGTCGGAAATAACGGAGGTGGCTTCCCCTTGTTGCAACAAATTTGCGTTCGGCCCGCGGACGGCGGCAGCAGGACTGGATTTCTTCGGAAGAGTTACCAGCGGCCTGCGAGACAGCTGGAATTCATATTAGAATATTTTTAACGTGCTCTTACAAATACTTTTGGCATACGCCTGTTCCACTCCTTTTAATGATGTTGACTTCATTTCCTTTAATACAGGGGGGAAAAAAATGCTACACCAACACAACTTAATTAAATTAATAAGGAGAAACAATAATAAATAATTCCAGTCGCGTTACCGCGGGGTTGCAAAACACGGATCGGGGCGTTTGGCTGATAAAACCAAACGACTTTGCAGCTCCGTTTTTTCAGACCAGCGCATCCCCGGGCTCCTTCAGCCCTGGCTCTCTCCCGTCTCCCGCCCTCGATGAGGCGTGGCGGGGGGCTCGGCAGCGGCACCCCGGCCTGGAGCTAAAACCGGCCCCCTTTCCTGCCCCGCAGCCGAGGGGTGCAGCGCCTCCGCGCCTCGGCCCGCTGGGTGCCTGCACGTCGGGCCTGTGTGTACGTGTGTGCGCGTTAGGCCTGGGCGTGCGTGCGTGTGGGACCTGCGTGCACACGTGTGCACCCCTCCGGGCGCAAAGCCCCGCGCGCACACCCACGTGTGCACCCCTCCGGGCCCACGTGCCCGCTCCGCACGCCCGCGCGCCGGCTGCCTGCCGGCAGAGCCCGCGGCGCCCCCTGGAGGCGCGAGGCCGCCACCCGCCCTTCCCCGCCGCCTCCGCCCCGCCCTTCCCACCGCCCCGCCCCGCCCCTCTCTCCACCCACCCTCGCTCCCCGCCCGCCTCAGCGGTGAGGGCCGGGCGACGCAGCGCCCCCTGCCGTCGGGTGAGGCGGGTGGCCCGGCCGTGGGGAGGCGGGAAGAGCGGGGCCCCCGCGGCCACACCGCCGAGGCTTTGAGGCCGCGGGGGCCACGGCTGGGCCCAGGAGATGAGGCCAGCCTTTGCTTCCAAACCCGGCAAATCCAGGGAAAATTAAAGCCTGGAAGCGAAAGGTGCCTTGGGGCAGCTTCACCCGCGCTCTGCCCACGGTTGCTGTCAGCTCTTGGCAGAGCTGGGCCTTCCCTGCCCCACCACCTGCGCAGGGCAATTGGCAGGGTGGGTGTCCCCTGGTTCTTCCTCCAGCTGCCTGGTTACCTCCGTAATTCCAGAGGGCTTTTGGAGGAGAAGGGAGGATGCAGACACTGGTCTGCAGCAGGTTGGTGAGGACTGGAGGGGTCCCAGAACAGGGCAATTAGCACTGAGGTTCTTCCCTTTATTTAGCTAAAGGGAAGGATGCTTTTTCGCGCGACCGAGCAGTTCTCCCACGGGAGACAAAATATGCTCAGTAAAATGGAAGATTGGCGGGTGGCTTCAGCGTTGGGAACTCTCACACACATGGACAGGCCTCCGGCTGATGTGAGTGACGTGAGGCCTTGCACTGCCCTCACACGCTGATTTACACCAGCTGTTGGCTTGGCCTGGCCTGCTGATGGTCTTAGAGGTGGATGTGCTTCGTCCCCCTGCCCCTTCCTAATCGCCTCAGTAAGGGCAGCTCTGATGAGTTTATTTAGCGCAAACACTAACGCCAGTAAGGGTATCAGAGCAAAAAAAAGTATCTATCACCTTGTTCAGTGTTAGCATTTTCTGGTTTTAGCTCTGAAATGTTGTAAATTCTTGAATAATCACTGCCCGTTACCTTATGTCTGTCACCTTTTTGTTTTTAGCCCAAGCAAAGCACTCCCTGTGCACCAGGAGTGTTGCCGTGAAGGACATTGCCCGGAGTTCCCCTGAATGGCGTTGAGGTGCATACAAGAGGATGAAACACTTCACGTTGGCGGTATAGACGCATGCATACAGCACGGTGTTGGTATGACTGCCCACAGAAACGTTAATATTGATTTTAGAAAGCAGCATGTGCGTGCACCGGTTCGAGCCATATTTCCCTTGGGCCTTCTGGGATTGGCTTCCTGAACCTTGGTAGAAATCTCCTTTTACACCAAGTTTTAGCCATTCTAACTGGACAGAGGGCTTCCCAACGTGCTCTGTAGAAATGTTTCCCAGCTGCTTCTGTGAGTGACTCACTTACTGGTCTTCCCTAAGAGATAATACGATTTTTTACCTGCCCAGCCCATTTGGTTTTTTACCCATGTAATAAAATATGACACTAGAGGGCGGCCTGTTAATGTAATTCAATAATGAAGTTGCAGCGGCTGCACAGGGAGACACAGCACCGATCCCTGATTAGCGCCGGGGCTGTGGCTGGAAGCTGGGAACGGCACCCTTCCTCGCTCCGAGACACCCACCACTGCCCCAAGATGCAGAGAGTATCCAGCGTGTAATACCAGAACCCAAAATAATAAATATTCCTAAGAAATGTGAGTTGCCAGCAGTCCCGTGAGCAGCCCCGCACTGAGCACTCAGTCCGGCGGGGAGGAGGAGGTGGCCGGACCCATCCTGTCCGTTCCCTGATGCCAAACCCTCCCCCTGCCCCAAACCACTGCACCTACTTTTACAACTCGGCTCTTAGCAGCCTGCGCTGCAGCTGAGTGAATGTAGTCCCCACTGACGGCACATGCTCAGCCTTCCTGCGACTGAGGAGGACTCTTACGTTCCAGAGACAGGTTTCCTTGAGTCAAACGAGGTTAAAAGCTGCACTCAATTTAATTAATTAAAGATTGCAAGTATTTTTAGAACGCCAGACGCCGCATGCATCAGAAATACCAGGTATTACCTAAGCACACAGTGCTGTTGTTATTGATACTGCCTGGAAGCGAGGATTTCCTTGTGGTAATACCTTTTCTCCCCAGATTTAAAATCTGCTTGTCAAACGTGAGCCAACAGGCAAAAGCGACGTCAGTCAGGCTGAGGTAAGACCAAGGACACAGGTCACAGTGCCGTGCGCGCTGGCAGAGGCCGGTGATGCCGCAGGATGTTGTACTGCGAGTGGGCTCTCAGTGCCCGCTATCAAAGGCAATTCAGAGTGTTCACCGTGAAACGAGAGAACGTTTGAAGCTGAACTTCAGTGAGACTTTTTTATGGTCTGGAGCAGAAATGGGCCTGAAGTTACAGATGGAAAGAACTTAAATTAGTGGCCGCTTTTCTGAAAACTGATGTTCCTTAGCGTTTAGCAATAACATGTCCTCAGTTTTTGCTAAATTGCAAACGAGCAATTAATTTTTCAGCACTTGTGCAGAATACTTTAAAAATGGAAACATGAAAGTCTTCTATTAAAATGAAGTCGATAGTATGCACCTGCCACTAATGTACTGTACACTGTGTCTTCCACTCATTATAGTGATGATTTGGGTTGAGATCAAGAGTCATATAGTGAAAATCACTTCAACACGTGCCTGTTCATATGCATAAACTCCTGTGTACCAGATGGCAAAATATAATGACATCTTAAACAGCTAATTGCATAAACCTTGTAATGCAGATAATTGCCGAACCAAAGTATGAGTTAATAATTTCCCACTGTATTGCCTGGCTTGACACTAATTCTAAAGGAAAGTTGTGACAATTCTCACACACTAAAGTTCACCAAGCGGTAATTAAAACTAGCACTTAAAATCATTCGACTTTCAAACCCTTAATTACAATTCAGTGGAATCACTTTGTAGAAATCTAACATTTCTAGATAGTTACATGATAGCTGATATTTCATCATCGGCCCTTTCATGGTGTTCTCCCAAGGCAAGCTTCAGGAAGCGTGAGGCTCTCCCTGGAAGCCTAAGGTTGTGATCGTTTCTGTACCAGTGGTCACTGGGAAACACTTGGAAAACAGTGTCAGGGACGAGGAGTAAATGTACTGGAGTTTTTATCACAGGTTACGTTTAAAGCAGCGTGGCAAGTCGTCATTTTTAATCGCCTGATGATATATAAGTGTAAATAAGCAGCAAGGCACTGCAGTGAAACAAATCTACTTTCAAAGAGCAGGTTTAAGGTTTGAATTGTTTGGGTTGGATTGATAACACTCGTACTGACCTCAAAGACAAGCCTCTAACATGCCATGAGCTGTTGTTGTGTATTGGAAGGGCTGCTATGGGATCGAAACGGTGCAGAATAGGAACATAATTAATGATGGTAAATACAGGTTTAGGAGAAGTAAGCCTTATCAGACAAATGCAATTTCTTTCTTTGATGAGGTGCATCAAATAATATGATGAAGGTAAAGAGTGAATGATAGCGGTCAATGAAGAGATGTGATGTTCATTTTTTATGGAGATGAGAATTAACACTGTGTGATATTCTGATCAGAAAACATCAGAAATAGCAACAGAGCATGCACTAATTAGATTAGGAATTGGCTAACAGCCTGTTAAAAAGTAGCTATGAATCAGGAAGCGCTATCAAACGGGAGAGTTTTACCAGGATCAGCATCAGGTCAGATGCTAGTCAATGTTTTCTTCAACAATTTGGATGTAAACACTGTAAATTCACAGCTGATGAGTGTGAGGGTGACAGGAACACTGGTGGAGTGACAGACAATGATGAGAATGACACTCCAAGTGATCTCAGTTGCTTGATGAGCTGAGCCCATTCAAACACAATTGGTTTTAATACAGACAATATAAGATTATGCATTTTCTGGTGCTTGCACTTTTAAAAGATTGTTGGGAAACTGGAGAGGGTGCAGAAAAGAGCCACAGAGAGGATTTCAGGGCTGAAGAAAGTGCTTACTGGTGAAAGACTGAAAGCACTCAATCTGCCTCGCTTACTGGAAGGAAGACTGAGACGTGACATGAGTATAATGTGTAAGTATTTAAGTGTCTATGAGGTTTGCCTGGAAGTATCCGCTGGATACCAATGACATTTTTAATCATTCAGAGAAAAAAGGATAACTGCAAGTCAAAGTCAAACTCAAGTGAGAATTTAGGGGATTTTAATAGCAGGAGTGGGTGAAATCTAACTTCCAAGGCACAAAGTGGACACTTTTTTTTTTTTTTTTTTTTTGATATTTTCAAAGCAAGACCAGGAGACCTGCTGTAGCTAAACCCAAGTTAATGCATTTACTGCAGGGGCAATGGCGCACCATAAGCTGTAATATATCAAGGGCTTTCTCTAGCCTTCAACGCTGGGAGTCGATATACATCAGCAGAGACATTTCATAAGTGTTTGGGAGCTGGAACGTACACCTGCACAAAGGAATAATCAAGTAATAACAAGTCTAACACATTTCATGGGCTCTCCAGACCCAGGCCAGGTGTGCAGATATCACACATTCCTATATCTCTAATAACGTATCATTTTAAGACGCAGACAGAGTTTATGTGCTGATGGAGCTACACAAAACCACCAAAAGGCAACCCCCTGCCCGTAGATCTGTCACCCCTTGCCTAAGTCCCAGCACAAAAGAGCTGATTCCTCAGAGCTCTGTGCCTCTGCTCTCTGGCAAAGGAGAAGCAGTGACCCCAGCTCCGGGCATCTTCTACCTGGAAGTCTGTTTATTCACAGTGTGAATCAGACAGTCCTGTGTCAGAGTGGGCCGCAGACAGAATATTAAGCTGAAACTTCACCCCAGACCTCTTTTTCCTAAACAGTCCTGCCTCAGCAATTGATTCCTGCAGGAAATGATGACAGTCACTTGTCCTGCTGTTCACCTGGCTTCCTGCCTCCAGGGACGTACCTACCCATCACAGCAGTTCCCACATGTGTGTACATGCTCTTTGCATCCTACAAACCTGTTCCTCTCTCACCCCTCCAAAAAGTTCAACAACTGTCAAAACCATGAGTGAACAGAACCGTTTCAAGACTCTATGATACCACCCTGTGGTGCCTCCTACTACAGCTCGGGGTACTGCAGAAGGAAGAGAAATCTGAGGCCTCACCCCATTGCCTTCTGCTCTAGCATGTTCTTGGGGGGCTCCCATCTAAGTTCAGCCTACCCTAATGACCTGCTAGCCCCTGACGAAAGCTGGGAGCTAAACTCTGTAAAATCAGAATTGTAGAATCACAGAATTGTTTTGGTTAGAAGAGACCTAAAAAATCTGAAACTTCATTTTGCACATCAAGTAAGCACAAAGCATCACCTTTAAATCTCTCTAGTCTTCTCCATTTCACTCAGACTATGCTAGAGGTACCTGAACAAAATAAAAGGATTTCCAGCACCTCAAGCACTGAATGCACACACTTGGCATTTGTCATAAGCCTGCGGCCCACAGAACCACAGAATCATTTAGGTCAGAAGAGACTTTTAAGATCATCGAGTCCAACCGTTCCCCAGCACTGCCAGGTCCCCACTAAATCATGTCCTTCAGCACCACATCGACCACATCGACATGTCTTTTAAATCCCTCCAGGGATGGGGAATTCACCGCTGCCCTGATTTTGGGGAAGAAATTGTTCCTCATGTCCAATCTAAACCTTCCCTTTGCAACTTGAGGCCATTTCCTCTCGTCCTGTCACTTGTTCCTGGGGAGAAGAGACTGACCCCCACCTCGCTTCAATCTCCTATTAGGTAGTTGTGGAGGGCCAAGAAGCTCTCCCCTGAGCCTCCTTTTCTCCAGACTAAGCCCCCACCCCAGGTCCCTCAGCCGCTCCTCAGCGCACTTGTGCTCCAGACCCTGCACCAGCTTCGTTGCCCTTCTCTGGACACGCTCCAGCATAGACTGATTCTGTGCAGGAGGTCAGAGCAAAGAGCTGGCGCAATCTTTTCTGCCTTAAACGTATTTATTAGCCCATGAAACATAACTACAAATTGTCTGTGTTGTTACTAATTTTACAGATGGATGTAACCAGATCCAGTAAGAAATATTTTCATGCTCAGGTCTCCCCTATGGTCTCGTCCATACAGGAGACATGATAACTCAATAACAAGGCAAAGCAAAAAAGACACTGAGCAGCATTATTAATTGATAACTCAAATGACAAAAGTTTGGGGGAGATTGAAATAGTCAGTGACGGCAAAGCCTGGACAGCTCGATAGTCTCAGGGACTGGGGCTGAGGTCAATCCAGTGATGACCTGCCTTTTGGGCTTGCAGTGATGCTGGTAATCAACTCTAAGCACGAAACTGTCCCACTGATTGACTCAGCAGATTAAAATGAAACACGAGCTGAAATGATTTGCTGGGAGGGATGTAATCTGAGGAACTTCTTTATCTTTAGAATAACTGATAGATCCAGGACATGGTGGTGTGACGTGAAGGTGGCTTATTTCTCAATCTGCGAACATGAATTGATCTTCCTCTTATCTTTCAACAGGAAGAAGTCTAACAGGGGCAGGTTATCTTCATGAAGTACAAATCTAGAAAACAAGACAAAATATGTTGTCATATCTCTTTACTGCTGTTTGCAATCTTATTTTCTGCTTAGGATTTCTAGATACTTACGATATCAATGCACATGTAGAGTAAAACCGATTTCTGATCATGGATTTTATCAAACCAGAATTCACTACTGAAAACCTAGCATGTACTTTGAGTTATAACAACAAACACTTGAGTCTATCATCTCCATCATCCTCCTTCTAACCAGCATTCAGGAACATTCAAATAGTGCCAGTGTAATAAATACTCACTAAACATGAATGTAACTTAGGAGTTCTCCTACCTGGCTGTGGTCGTCTGGTACTCTTCAGTGGAGAAGCCATCTTCCCATCTTCTCCTTCAGGAGGTTTTCAGCAAAGGGTCAGCCACCACATTTTAGCTTCTCCTAAAATTGCACGCCTGTCTTTGCTGTGCATCCTATGTGTCCCCAGATCCAAAACATCGGAGGTAGTTTGAAAGATCTGTTGGTAGGCAGAGGAAGTATTTCTCTGTTCTCTGTGGAGCAGTTGCCCTCTGCCACTAGCCTGATAAAACAGCCTTAGGAAATACAGTGTCATCTGGGAAGGGGAACCAGCTCCCAGCACTGGGGAAGATCACTGCAGATTTATCACTTTTCCAGATGAACACCTGGCCACTGATTTTCTTTATCCTGCCGAATATGCCTTTGATTCCTAAGTCCCTAAGGCACTTAGAGATCAGAAAGTAGTTCATTCTACACTAAAAAAGACTGCACCCCTCTTCTTAGCGTCGATTCTCTCACTGTTCTTTCATGCACCACTATTGTTGGGTGTGATTACTTGCAGGTATCAGCTGGAACATGGTGTCTTTTGTCTTCTCAAGTGCTTTGGCCAGCAGGGACCCAACAAGCTTTGGTTTACCATGATTAGGAGGTTGGCTGTTGGTATAAATGACCACTGGAAAAGGACATTATGTAAGATAAGAGCTTTCATTGTCAGTCATAGGGATTGTTTCACCTCGGGATGTTCCAGAGCAGTGCTGCTGGAAGAGTTTGGACCTGGGTCTGAAGCCTGTGAGACGTACATAGACACGCAGGATTCTGCACTAACTTGCAGTTCAGGTGGTTGAATTCCACTATGGGCACCAGAAGAGGGCAAGAGAACCAGTGGTCTTGATCACAATTAGACCTGATTTATACATGTTGTTTTCTTATCGTCTGCTCAGTATCCCACCAATTTAGGTTCTTAATGTGGGCGCTTGTCACTGACTTAAAACCCTTCAGCAGCGATTGCTGTCTGCTTGGTTAATTGGTGATTTTGTTGTTCATTACACCTATTTATGTGTAGCTGTCAGGAAAGATTTTGTTGTTTCAGCTATGTAAGAACAGCTGTGTTAGAACACATTGCGATGGGGTTTGAACTAGGCAGTGGCTTCGGGGGAAATCCTGACGATTGCCGGCAGAAAGACAACAAGCTCTGCAGAGATTTTTGTTGTCCATCAGCCTGGCTGCTGGAGGCTTTTCGGGTAGCAGGAAACCATTCTCTGGGTGTTTGTGTAAGGCTTTGGCATTTATAGGGGGGCTGTTGGTGTTGCATAACCTCAGGAGCATCACCACCTATTGCAGAGCTGCCACTATTTCATGTACCATGATCGGCAGCAGAGCAATACTTATCAGTTCTTTTTCTTAACTCATGTCTTGTCAGTGACATCTTTTTGCTGTGTCTGTCATTTCTACCTGGAATGTAGAGTAATAGGAAGACAAAGAGGCTCTAAACACTAGAGAGCTCAGAGTTACAAGCCATTTTTGTAAATTTTGGCCAGGGTTAATTTCTAAAAGCTAATTCTTGTTTGCTATTTAGTTTAAAGGATAGATTCTAATCCTGGCTTTATTTTCTTGTTTCACGTTTAACCTCCATTATTTATCAATTTCTTGACATTATTCAGTTTAGTCACAGCATTCTATAAGGCTTCTCCCCTAGATTATTTTATCTTGGCGAGTGAAGTGGTCTCTGTATAGTGCAACACTACTTTGTGCAGCTCCCATCGGGGCTAGTCACACATCCACACGTGCATGCGGTTCCCACTAAGGCTTGTCGATGGGACTCAACGTATGGGCATGGACGTGAGAACAGACCCCTTGCTGGGCACTTGCCTAGATGGATTTGGGTGGTTTTTTTATGTTGATCCCGATTGCTCACAGCAAATATTGCTGTTGTTAGAAATCGTTGCACGTAACAGGACCCTCGAATGCAGCCTCCCTTCTCATTCTGTCATAAGGGAGCTATTTGGTGGTGTTTGCAGGCTCAGGGTAAATACTTTGTAGACACAAACTGAAATCCAAGGTTATTGTATAAAGTAGCTTTATTCTGTCTCCTCCCTTCTGTTTGCCATGCAACAGTGTAGGGCTAACTGTCTCCACTGACGAAAAGGCAGGGTTTTTTTAAGGCACGAGGTGGGACCTGAATGTTTGGGTTCTGTCTGTGGCTCCATGTAGGCAGGATGGTTGGAGCTTTAATGTTCAGCGCTTATGAACACAATTGGAGAATTAAGGTAACTCTGAGCATTTACATTTTATTTCTGTGTACCTGCTTTTAGCATCTTTAGTGGTTCTCATAACTGGGGACTCCCCACTATGCTGGTATTCCCGTGCATGTAAGTGATGACAGAACACTTTCTGTCGTGAAGTTGAAGTTTTCAATATGTTTTGTAAAACTGATGCATCTTGTACCATCTGTAATCCCACTCCACTGCAACTGAGGGACATGCAGATCTTGAATCATTATTATTTGCTAACCATATGAAAATAATGACTGATTTCAGTGTAATTTGTAATGAACATGTGTCCACATCTGAAAGGGGAAAGGACCAAGTCAAGATGTGTTCTCTCAGTCTCCTTTCTGCTAGGAGGTTCTCTGCCTTTAAGCTGCACTTTATGATTTTGGAGGGTTGGGTGTTTTTTTTGAATGTGTGATCCTTGGAGATGTTTACTGAGCTATAATTCTGGGTGCACTAGGGACCAATGAACCAAAGTCAAGTCAAACATGGGCAGGAAGAGCTGTGTTTCAATGCCCAGCCTTTCAGGAATGAATTTGCTTGGTTTAAGTCTCCACTTCCTACCTCACTCCATGTTTTCAGGCTTTCTCTATTGGTACTAGAAGCACGTACAAGCGAATAACAGAGTTCCACAATATGACAATGCTTTCCAGAAGATCTGCCCCCAATCCCACCAGCTACATTGTGAGCAAAACCTCGTACCAGGGCAGGAGTCTTGAATTCAGCTCTGGAGGCACTGGGACTCCCTTCTGAAGGCTAAATTGGCAGAGCCACAGGAGGTGTGGACACGCGTCTCAGGACAGAGCCCAATGACACACTCAACAATTTCAGCAAGCAGGAACTCGCGGTGTTATCCACTGCCCAAGGCTGACCTGTGATTCTTGATTTAAAGGTTGATTTTCAGTGCTCATAACTTCGCCAGGTATTGGCTATTAGAGGGCATTTTTCCGAAATTCATCTTTTTGCCAGGCTGCCTTCTTTCTGGAAAACTTTTATCCAGATTAATTCTTCTATCTCTAAGAAAGGTGCCAGGAAAAAAAATTTCAGTTTTACCGTTCTGGTAGTTTGTCCATGAAAAGCTCTGATGACGTCACGGTTTGAAAGTAACAACTAGGAGACCGACCTACATCATCTGTTTCTTAAGGAATGCATTATGGTAGCCTCAAAAATCCATCAGATCTGAAAAGCCTTTACAAACTCAGGGTCTGCACGTGCTTGGCAGAAGTTTTCTACCATTAAGCTGCTAAACTCAGCACTGGTTTTATAGGGAACAGGCACCAGTTGGGCAGGGCGCACAAAGCCTGTTGCACCGTGCAGGGGGTTCATGAACAGCACTCTACAACCTTCTCCCAAACATTTTCTAACTGTTGGGTGCTCAGTCTTGCATTTCCAGTGGTGTCCTGTGAACATCCCCCCTTCACGTGCAATTAAACGTCATTTGCGAAGCAGGTAATGAGTTACAATAACCGTGCTCCTGTTGTCTAGTAGGAAGCATGTCTCTTAACTGGTACTAATGGGTGGCAGCTATTAGTTACTCCTGCATTAAGGTGCATTCATATTGAAATTTCGTACTGACATTACAATGCGTTTGATTAAAGTGCAGAAGAATTACACATTAGATACCACGTGGCTGGCTGGAAGCGTAATTTAGCTGAGTCTGCAGATGCAGTCAGGCAGGTGTTTCCGTAATTCTCATTCAGTGGGTAAAACCGGTGGTGTTCAGTGGCCCTCAAATCACAGAACCATCTGTGGTTCAGTTTCTTGTGAAAGGAATTCCTTGTGCCTTTTATCAGATAGGATCACTGGATTCCTGAGCAAAACTTCCGTGAATCAGGCAACGTTTAAATGTCAGGGGTTCTGAGGGGGGGCAGGTTACAGACATCAGGTATTTCAGCTTGCATTTGTTTACCACTGAGCTACTGTAAGAGGAGGATAAAACCTGGGCTTTGTGGGAACTTCCCCTCGCTCCAGGGAAGGGTTACACTTTCTTACATTAGAAAGAATCAAAGTCTGGATTGTGTCTGATTTGCAGCTTTTGAAACTAATCTGGCTTTGTGTATCTCCCTATGAAATAGTGAGGTACCTGGAAAGCCCTATATGCCAGAGTTTTGAGAGGTACAGTTCTACTTAGGCCTGTTAATGATAGATCCAGTTGTAACAGCTATAACTATTGCTGCTTGTACTTTTCACAAACACCACGATGCCCGTTACTTTCAGTGCAGAGCCAGAGCTGAGCCCAACATGCAGATGGGTCCACAACTGCCAGCAGAAGCTCCTGCATCCTCACAGACATGCACATAGACAATCTCTTTGCTAGACTGAGAACTTCTTGAAGGCAGGAAGCTGTGATTGGGAGCAGAGACCATAGAAAATAGGCAAAGAAAACAAGGACAGAACTTTCAAGGAGCAGCTCTGGTCCAGCAAAGTGGTAGGGCTGGGGGATGGGGGTTTGCAGCATTACATGGCTGCTGCCCTTCCTACAGCATTCTCCAGCCCATAGGTCTCCCAAGGCCGGGAACATCTAGCCCTTCACTATGTTTGGCAGTAGGCTGACGTCACCTTTGGAGGATCACAGACTTAACGTCATCAGAACACCGCGTGAAGCAATCTAGATAATGTGCAGTTTTGTCTAGAAACGCTTGGAGGGTTGAGCACGGTTCAAAAGAAAAAAAAGGCAAGTCAGAATCACAGGCGGTTTCCTCTTTACCTCCAGGGTCACCGGGTTTACACATTCTGAAAGAGTTACTGAGCTAATTTGTAAAAGACTTTTATTTTATGTATTAAGGAAAAATAAAGACCTCACAAGAATTTTAGTCGCAGCATATGGAAACAAGAAAAATCTGTCCTCGGTTGATGAAATATTTATTTATCATTGAAATCCCAGACATTTGCATCCAATGTAAGGGCAAGACAAATCTTGTGCATAGCCTCCTAGAGAATTCAGTTAAAAGCAGTTTTGGATACCTGTAAGTAATTATGCTATCACATTCTCTAACGGATTTAATTTGGGCCAAGTAGCAACTACTGTATGTCCAGAAGATAATGAATTAGAGCAATGCTTTGGCATATCCCCTTTCTGAAATGTTAGCAGCCTCTCAAGTGACTTGAAAAATGGGCTTCAATAAATGGACAGGAAAATATATGCAATTAAATTCAATCAATAAAGCTGTCCTTGACCAAAGTCCAAATATTAAAAACAACTCCAATTGAATTATGAGAAATCCTTTTCTGATTTTAACTAGATTAGTTTAATCACATGTGCGCCGAAGTTGCGTGCCGTTCCTCAGCAAGTTTATGGAAACAAAAAGCAGTGCACTACTCCCTGTCTCCTGCTCCAGCCCAGCTCTAGCTTTTCCTTAGAGAGGAGCGCTGCTCTAGAAGAGCCATTTTCTTACTAACAAGGTCACTTATTCAGAGGAAAATTGCAGAGCAGGGTCCCAGGTGACAACCCCAGTTACCAGCCTTCTCTCCCTCTTCACTTCCACAAAACTCCTCATCCTCACAACTACACAGGTTCTTTCTTTCCACTTGTTGAGAAACATTTAGAAAATGCTGAAAAGCTACTCAAAATGTGAAAGCTCTTCCAAACCTCCAAGTAACTGGAAGGTTCAATTTCCTCCCACCTCTTTCTCTCTTGAGCTTTTTTCTGCTGTACTGGTATAGCTGAGGATAAACACACTTACAAAATCAGAGGTGCTCCAAATTATGGTAAAGAACACACACAGGTACAAGTCATAGACCTGGAAAAAGAAATCCTTCAGAAGTAAAAAACAAAACCAAAAAACCAATTAAAAAGTCAGAGGCTTCTGGAGGTAAATTTTTTGCAACCATCAGGTATTGCAAGAGCCCTTACAAGAAGAATATGTGTATACTGAGAAGTCCAGGTTGATACACACCAGCCAGGGTAAACTTGGGCATTTACTGTGCTGAAGACCCTACCCTACCCTATCTCCCCAGTGCCTCGGAGAGCAGGAGTTCACCCCTTCCCTTCTCTGGGGATGTAGAAACAGCTGACAAATAACTTCACCTAATTCAAAGAGCCATCAGCTGGGAATCCCCACACAAGTCCACTGGACTGCAGGACATCTCGACCATCAACACCTGAGAGATCAACATTGCTTGGCTGTTTCTCCGAGCTGTCCTGTACACTTCAATTCAGAGAGGAAATAGAATATCAGGTTATTTTAGATCTGACTTTTCAGATGTGAAGGCTTAAGATACATAATAGATGGAGCTGGGGAGATAATTCCTAAGTAGCAAAGTGTTTGCTGAATTTTTGATGTTTGGGGACTTGTGGTTTTTCTGCAATTCTTTCCCAAATCAAGGCTGAATTATGATGAAATGGTTTGACTCTGATAAGGGACCGTGGATCAGAAGCAAAGTTATTACCTGCCCTATAAGAGGAGAACAAAACACCACAAACAGCAGAAGTGAGTAGAAGCGCTGGTGCCAATGACTGCAAGATTCAAGACTTGCCTCAGTTTTCTTCCTCAGCACCTGCGCGAGCTGGATGGAGAGCAGCCATCCACGCTAAGTGCTGTGCTCGCCCCTGATCGGTGACCTCTAATGCTCTCACAAGGACGTAACTTTGTGACTCATCTACAAAATTGACTCTCTCATGCTCGGTTCAACTCCCGCCAAAGTGTGGCTGGTTGTAGAACACGGAAATCTTCGTGTGGCTGTAGCAATCGCACTGAATTTCATGGGTGCTTATTGGCTGGGTCTGCAGGATGGCTCTGGAGACCCTCCCATGAGTGCATCCCCACCAAAGGTGTATCCAGATCTTTAGCGGGATACAGAGCCAAGTGTGACAAAGCTTAACAGTAGAATAATAGGAAATACTACAATACAAATAATATCACAAATAAACGACTGCAGTTAGGAGGTTAGGAAAACGTGTGCTGATTGAGTGTCCTACTGACTTGATGTCAACCACCTTGGCTGATCCTTCAGTAGTGCGTCAGGAGATCAAGCTGAGCAGGAAGATACCTGAAAAAAGGCAACGGCAGAACCTCTACCTTGGACAATCTTTAGCTGTTTGCACACATACTGTGAAGCCCAAGAAGCTCGTATTCCCTTAGCAACCAAAGCTGGCACCTGTGATATTTGTTTTCAGCAACTGACACCCAGACTTTGAACTTACATCTGTTTTACTGAATGACGGTAAAACAGTATTAGTAACTGCAAAAGCGGCTCTAAATTGGACAATACTGTCCCGATCATTTGCAGCTTGTCCTGCCTGTGATTTCATTTCACATCCCACCCAGAAAACACAGGAAATAGCAGCAGAACATGGCAAGTCTTACGCAGCCCAGGTCTTGCCATCTTGACCTATTCCCAGCTACAAAACTTGCTTATGTAGAAGTTTTCCTCATGTCTTTTACAGTTCATTTGTGAAGGATCGTCCACCTGGTGCCTTATCAGAGATGTGGAATTAGTCCAGGAGATGGCAACAACGTGAACTGCTGTGGGGGAATAACAAGGAGTCTGTTATGACGGGGAACTTTTGCAGTACTATAAATAACTCTATCAATATTGTGATAATGGCACTTTAAAGAGGTCTATTTTACAAGTGGTGAATGTAAGAGAGACCACAGATGTGCTCATTAATTCTGAAGTAGCTCCTCTCCCCCTGCCATTTGCAGGTGTAACAATAGGAGCGTTGACTCAGTGCAGGTCTAGCTGGTGTTTGGATTAAAAAAAAAGGTCACAGTAGCATGATTAGTTCTTAACGAGTCTTTATTGTGTTTGGCAGAGGGAAAGCAAATGATGATTGTTTAATTGAAAACAATAAAAGTAGAATGGAACTTTGTTACAGAATTTAGCTATACGTAAATAGCTTCTCCCCCCGCAAAGAGCAAGTACCGTAATTGACAGCAGTAGATCTTTTGATAATTAATTGCAGTAAATTATCACTTGGCACAAAGAAGGCATAATTCTAATTAATTTGCAACCTTTCCAGCATAACACTGAATTGAAAATGGCACTGCTGTAATTTTTTTCAAGCTAATATAGAACTGGAGTACAAACAACATTGTGATGCTTTCTTGTGTTTTCCTTGTTTGGAGTTGAAGCGGGGTGATTCCGTCCTTTCCCCACAATTCTGAACCACGCGGAGATGACCTGAATGGACAGGGGTTTCCCGCGCAGTCAGAATTAATCTGCCGCAGCATGGGATAATGTAATTAAGTACAGAGATCCAGGCAGAGCGCTGGTTCATCTGGGACTTGTCTGGGACGGCAGTGCTTTGGTTTGAGGACAGTCAGGGATGAAAAGTGTCCCTTTCATTCTCCTGTAAATCTAGATCCGATTTGAAAAGAAGGTATGTGGAAATGCAGACAGGTCAGACTATTTAGGCAGAGCTAAGAACTACAATGTCTGTCAACTCCCTCAGCCTCCATCTTGTTAACAACTTACAAATGAATTTTCTTTACCTCTGGGAGTGCAAATCCCCCTTGGCAACTGCAGGGCAGAGCTCCATGGCGAGTCCTCTCAAGGAGGTGTGATGGAGGGAGATCTGCCGAGGCAGCCAGCCCACAGCACAGGCAGCTTTTCACTCTGCGGATGGCCTGGGTGCAACGGCCAACAAATCCATTTTAAGCAGGGCGCTCTGTGAGTGCTTATGGATGAGGTGCTGCTCCTCTCTCATCTTAACTAGACTTTACGGTGAGACTCCCCGACAGATGCTTTGTTAATGGAATTAAGATCTGGGCCCCGATCTGTGACTTTGTGCACAGCCCACAACTCTTCTGTGCTCCAAAACTTCTCTGTGTCCCTGGGAGATCATATTTACCTCCCGCACGTCAGTGTTGTGAGAATAAATTATCTTTGGGAGAGTACGTTGAGCTCCTTGGAAAACAGTTACTAAATAAGTGCAAGTATTATCATACATTAAATCAGATCAGCTATTAAAAACAAGAACAAGTCCTCAGATCTGTAACCCTCGCTACATCAGTTTCTCCCTCCTTTGCTGATTGCCGTTAGCCTTGATAATAATGAACTCAAAGACGACATTAGCAGCCTAACCTATACTATGATTTAATCTTGATTGCCACAGATCAAGGTTTGATTTAATTGCTCAAGAATTAATTAGGAGAAGAAACAAGTTATAAAAAAGAATTTTCACTCTAAATAAAGAAACCGTTTCCATTCAATTGGAGTTCACATTAGAACAAATCATTAAGCTATAAAAGATTACATCTGGGCTAGAATTAAAGTCAAGCCGATTCATTAACCCAAATGGTAGCCCAGAGATTACCAACATGGTATTTCTGCTTTGGTGATCAAAGGATCAAGGGATACATGACCAGATGACCCTAATTGAAGCAATCTCTGCTGGATTTTGTAAATGAACTTGGAAGAACTAAGAAGAGAATGTCTAACTTCTGTCAGTGGGGAGAATAAATTTGTCCTGGTCACCTTACTTTGTGTATAAGGTAAGGAAAGAGAAGATAATGGCAATCCTTTGTGCGGGACACAAAGCAAGAATATTTTTCTTGAGTTATGGAGGAATCTCATCCAAATTGTTTATAGTTGTCTGTTACAGCTTTTGAAATACAGGGAATTTACAGTCAAAAACTTCATCATTATTGCCCTGTCAATGACCTCATCACACCTGACCTATAGGGAGTATCTTCTGCTGGGCTCACACATAAATCAGCCTGCACGCAAGGCCCTTCTCCCAAAAGCTGAATTAGGTATGATAGTTTTATTGTGTGAGCTACTGTTCACCCGGGACTGGGTAGAAACTGCTGACCGTATTTCACTCGAGAGCGCAGGGTGAACTTGAGCCTTGGTCCCACTGGTGAAAGGCCAAGTCTGTACCTCGCTGAACCTCCAAACCTACAGGCTCTTGACTCAGTGTCAGGGAGAGCTGCAGATGGTTTGTTAAGGCAATACCTGGAAGTATATACTAATTTTGTGTTTTGAGTTTTAAATAAGAAAAATACACTTAAATGCTGGAAAATAATAGGGGTATGACTTCCTTTGGAAGCCTGGTATAGACATTAGTGAAATTCTACATATCCCGCTGTGGAAAATCAAGAGTCACTGAGCATAAGAACTTCCTGGAGACAGAGACTATAATTCGTGTTATGAAAGGGGAGGAATTGGACATGATAACTAGTGATGGACAAACTTCAAAAGGTTCAGGGCTTGTGCTTGGTTTGGATAACTGTCCAGGAGCTTTGATGAATATCCAAAGCTTATCTGGACCTCCTGGGCCTGTAAATATTGGGATGGAAATCTTGCAAGAACAGGCTCTCTCAAGAGATTTTGCTTTTTTTGGTATTTTGGGCAAGTGTTTTCTTGTCGTGCTGGAGGTACAGCAAAAATAGTAATGACAAGAAATAAGACCTGTTCTTAAAGAGTACTTCATCAAGTCTAAATCAAGAATAAGTAAAAAAGCTTCTCTTAAAAAGCTTTCCACATCTCTGACCTTCTTGGCGTTAAGAGGGGCAAACTTTTAAAATAAATGGGGAGAAATATGTCTCGATTCCTTCTGAAGCTTAACTGTGCTACAGTCATTTTGAGTTGGGCACTTTTTTCTTTTTATCTGTTTTGGTGCGATTGCTTCTATATATAACTTATATGAAAACGCTGTGCGCATTTTGGATAAACAAGATGTAGATCAAGGTAGCATGAGTACTGGCACCTTCTGAAACGCCGTTTGTGTCTATGGCAATTAAACAAAGCACTCCCAGCTTCCAAAGGCCAGGCTTCCCACACAACCTCTGGTATTTCAGAAAGTTTTGTATGTGTGTGTACCCTTGTCAGTTTTCCTAGTTCTTCACAGGCACAAAGTAGCTTATAGCTGCTGAAATGGTTTCACTTGGTTTTGTAGTGCAGATTATTTGGTTTGTATTTGGAAAAGTGACTGTACTACTGAAGCCAGGGCTGAGCTTCCTCTACATTTGTTTTACCATTGGTGAACAGTTAAAGGACACGCCACGCCTGAAACACGAGCTTAGGGAGTGGAGAGTTTCCTGTGACTAAGTAACCTTGGAGAACACCTAGATCTGTTGTCTTGCCTCACCATGCTCGGTGCCAGGGCATGGGGCAGGGGGCACTGAACCCGCTTTTTAAAGTCACGCCGTATTTTTCTGATCCGCAGAGAATGTTCAAGAAAACGGATCTGTTGATTAAAAGCCCACCACTGTTTCAGGTACAGGTGGTAATTCCAGGTCTTGAGGGTTGCAGGGGAAGAGGTGTCCTCTGCCCTGCTCCTCAGAGGAAGCGTAAAACCAGTAACAGTTTGAACTTGGTGGCACAGGCTGGTGGGAGAGGCTAGAAGAGAAGGTACCGCACTGTGGTGGTTGGGGGAGAGGAATTTGGTTCCTCCAGGTAAGATTTGCAGGGGCAGATGTCCCAGATGAAGTGCTGCCAGTCCCTTTTCCTAAAGACCAATACAAAATAGTGATGGGGAGAGGTGAAGGCTGGAGGGCTTAAAATTCTGGTTAATGTATGTGCCAGCTCATTTAGGTCCTGGAACCATAAGTGTCAAGACTAACACTGGCTCAGCCCTCGTAGGTGAGTCACAGCAGCACATGGCAACTAGTGTGGTAGTAAGACCTGGGGAGGGACTTCCTTTGAAGACCAGACTGGTCAGGGCCAAACTGACTTTTTTTCACAGCATAATAAAAAACCCTAACATGACTTTCTTTAAAGAGCTCTGATGAGGACCCCAGCAGGTGGGGCCCACTGCTGAGCAGGAGCTGGGCTCTGCTCTACAACAAGATGAGGATTTGTGGTTCCTCAGTCCTGGGAAAGAGGCCAAAGCCCTTTGGAACCCACGGACGATATCTCCTAACCTGTAGCCCAACATTATCCCTAAATGGACATGATATTGCTTAACCCTGGGTTAGTTATTTTGAATGTGTGTTAAGAAGTTGTAGTCTGCTATTTCCATCCACCTCACATGCTGAAGTCGTTGCTGCCTGCATGTCTGAGCCAGCAGACCTGGCCGTGTTCCTCTCCCATGGCAGCTGATGGCCTAATCCAGCTCCAAGTCACTGGGAGTGTCTCTGTTGACTTCGGCGGAGGCTGGCTGGGGTTTTGAGGAGCTGGCTGAGCACATGGAGAGCAGCACATGGGACTCTCCTAATGAGCACTGCAGCTCTTGCACGCTGAGGGAGATGCTGAAAGCCCAGTTTGGCCCCTTTGTAGTAGCAACACCTAAACCGACTTGCGAATGGTGAGCGTTAAACATCCTTGCTGTGCTAGTGTGGATGTCAAGTAAACGAGCACATAGAAACCCAGTCAATGCACACAGCAAATGTTACCATCCGTATTCAGGAAGCAACAAATGGGGTCTCACACCATTGTCAGGACTATTTAAATCGTCACTGGCCAGGTCACCCTTTCTTTTCTTAGCTGCTCAGTAAGACGCAGTTTGGCACCTTTGTACTCAGATGGATATATATTTTATCTGCAGTGGTGCATATGACATCTAAAGCGTTAATAACTTGGAGAAAAAAATTAGTATCCAAAACCCCATTATTTTTATCTCATTTTTCTCTTTGACCGACTCACAAAATGTATATAATTTAATCTCCAAATATTCCAGAACGGTACAGCAGAATTAGATGAATCAATCACATATTGGCGTAAGGGCCCCAAGAACAGAGACCTCTACAGAGTTTTGCAAAAGCAGACTTCTACAGATGGAAAAACTTAAACTCAAAGTTAAAGATAGTCCAGTATAAAAACAAGAGAGGAAAACAAGTAGTTCGAGTGTCTGCTCATGCACTCAGTCTTGTTTCCTTGTTCGTTTTTTCCAGTGTTGGCCTTTGGCTGCCCCGAAGTTGCCAGAGCATTGATTAGACAGTGCAGAAAAGGAGACTGGTGGAGAGGTTAGAAGATAACCCTCAGAGGGTTTCAAGCATTCAAGGGATAAGGCTGGCTGAGGTGTGTAAATACTGGATATGACCAAAATACAGCCGAGGCCTTTAATGGGATCAAGGTAGCAGCTCATTACTGGGAAGGCTTCAGTTCTTACTGCCGTCCAAGAACAGGCACGGAACAGAAGATCACCTTTGTCCTTGCAAACCCCCAAGCCCAGAGCAGATTAATGAAGTACAGAGATTTACAGAGCCAAACCGACGCACGATACTCGTTAATGCAGAGATTTTAATTTGCACAAGTGAGCCTATTCCTTATCTCGTTTTCCCGTGGGGCAGCCCCCCCTTGCCACACGCTGCCTCAGGAACCGAAGTCCCCAGAGAGCAGGGGCAGCAAGTGGGGTAAGCTGCTCACTGCCATTCTCAACTTCTATGCTGAATTATACTCCTGGTACTAAACAGGCAATCTGAATGAGGGTCATGTCTACTTAGTGTTTCTGACCTACTGGGGATGCTGGAGTTTCTTTTACAGAGGGGTAGGTAAAGCACCCACCATCTAATGAAGGCTGCAATCATTCTATTGCTAAATATATGGAGAGCAGAGTCAGTGGGAAGCCAAAACCATTCGATCTGTACAGGGAACAGGTCTGTAGAGATGTTCTCTGTATGGAGGAGGATGGTTCCAGTCCCAGTGCCTCTTGGAGAGCGGTGGTGGGGTTTTGTGCGGTGGGAAGCCCACTACCATGTTTCTCACCAGCCACTGACAGCTGCAGGATGTTGACTGTGTCTTTCAGTGCAAGCCAGTGCACAGCTGGGCAGTATTCCTGACATCGTCCTCAAAAAAATCTGAAGTATCTTGGCAGAGGAATCTGCATGCATAGCTATGCGGGCGAAGGGGCAGGGTCCGCTCGGCCCATCCGCCCTCGGAGCAACCATCTCGCCCAGAGCCACCTCTCCACACACAGCCACCCCATCCCACTGCTGCTCTGTGGCCTACAGGGGTGGTGGCAACAATACTATCTGTGCTCCTGGCAATATGCAAAGCTGGGCAAAGAAACTTTCCCTTTGCCCAGGGAAAGCCAATCTATGGCCCATCTCAACCAAGTATCTGGTGACTTCTGTATTTTTCAAGGCATGGCAATTCTAGGTGTGATATCTGATGAGCCTGTTTCCTAAAGAGTCAAGAGCTGATGGCAGAAATGCGTTGGGAGTGTTAGTAGTGAAGAAAGTCCAGACTCAGATTTTTGCGGCTGAGGCCCTGGGATTTTATACCATGTTAGTAACACAGTTTGAGGGAAATTCATAGCTGGGAGAAACAGCTTTGCTGTATCTAAAGCGAGATGGGTACCAAATATACAGCCACTACAGCTGACTTTAGGAAGATTTTCCAAGGTATACGGGTTGTATATTCTCAAATATTCAGCATTTACTTTTAGTCAACTTTTTGACACTTCAGTAAATCGTTTATGATGGTTTTGCTACCTGGCCTCCGATGCTGCTAGTGGGGAGATGGCAGGAAAAGGAGTACAAGCTACCCAGGAACCCTGCAAAGAAGCCCCTTTGCAAATTGAAGCCAAATAATTTTTAAAGGTATTTTAACCAGATTTTTTTTAAACTTGAAAAATCAAGCCTTGTGTTTTAGTACCTGCAGGAGCTTTTAGTCCCCTCATCTAAAAGGCCTGGCCTTCATTATGAATATCTAATGAGTCAATATATTTAGTCTCTAGTCAAAATGTCACGCAGCTGAATTCCAAAACATGCATACTTTTTTTTTTTTTGAAAGATACACAAGGAGAATTACCATAACTGTTACACAGCTCTTCTGAATAGCATCAATTGTAACGCTGGAACAATCTGCGGGGGTTGAGGTTTTGCAGCTGGCTGCCTGGTCGGAGCTACTTGGAGCCGCAGGCGTGCAGCAGAGCCAAGTCCAGGCTCTGCTGCTGGTGGAGGAAGATCTCCCTGAGGACCCACCAGCGTGGGGCCTGAGCCACCAGAGACGGCGCGCCTTGGTGTGAAAGACAGTAGTAGATGTCTGCAGACAAAATGGAGGCATCAAAAATAATAATTAAAATTAAAAAGTGCCTGTTCTAAACTGATGACTTCAGTTGGGGAAGGTGAGACCATGCCAGGTGATTGTGCTGCACCCCAAGGGAGCATTCCTGCCACGGGCAAGACGAATCACTTCCAGAAAGTGCCTCTCTCTTCCTTGACTGCCAAGGCAGCCTCATAACTTTTTCGGAGCAGACATCTAGCTTTTAGGCACTAAAATATGACTGAGGTGAATCCACCCTTCATGCCCAGATGGGAGACATGCTGTTTTCGGTAGCTGTGGGATGTGTGTTTGGTGTCAAAAGCTTTACAGAGATTCAGGAATGAAGTTGAAGCACAGATCAATA
The DNA here is from genome assembly GCA_009769605.1 of Bucorvus abyssinicus. Classification (NCBI taxonomy): domain Eukaryota; kingdom Metazoa; phylum Chordata; class Aves; order Bucerotiformes; family Bucorvidae; genus Bucorvus; species Bucorvus abyssinicus. The sequence goes on along the minus strand of CM020034.1, from coordinate 30,485,781 downwards.
ATTAAAAGGATCTGGATGCTGCCTCTCACACCCTTGTCCTGTGAACTTTGGAAAAGTAATCCTGGGCAGGATTTTTAAAGATATTTAGGTATGAAATCCCACTAGTTTCGAGTGATTCATCCAGCTCATAGTCAATCAGCCAGGCGTCTAAATGCTGCTGGGATTCCTGTCATGAAACCTCTGTCTCCGTTTCCTTGTTTGCAACCCAGGGCTACCAGCTCCCTGCCAGGCAGGATTACCGTCCGCAGCGCTTCGAGATCTTTGGGTGGCTGACGCTGCCGGTGAAAAGTGCAAACTCGTCATGAATTTCAGATTGTCTTGCACATCATGTACTGCAGACAGCATAGCCCCCGGGCCCCGCAGCGCTGAGCACCGCCGCAACCGGCCTCGGATTTCTGTGACAGAATTCACAGCGCAAACCGATCTGTGAGCTCAGCTGCTCCCTTCCTCCTGGCTTCTTATTGACTTCTGGTGCTGCGACACAGAGGCCTTAACAAGGAAGCAGCATCAAGGCAGAGAGTGTTTGTTCGGTCTCTCTTGTGCTAGCACTGAGGCGTTTGGTATATTCCTTAAAATGCAGTTTCTGAAGAGAAAAATATCCCATTTTCCCTGGGTTCTGGAGTCAGGCTGGGAGCACTGCAACAGGAGCAGGCTCGCAGATGCGAGTGGGAGCGTTACGCGCTGCTCAAGCCTCCCAGTCAGTTGCCCATCTCTCCCAGTAGATGATGCTAAAGCGCGATTGTTTTGAGCAATTTTAAAGAAGTGGAAGATTTTATCGGGGGAAATTCGAGGTGGCGGGAAGGCTTCTGGGGCTCAGTGTGCAGGAGGAACTACAGCAAATACCCTGAAAAACCTGGAGACCAGTTTGCGCCTGTCTTGGATTTATTAACAGCTTGAAAAGTAGCAGGATTAGAGTTTATGCAGGTTTTCAGGGGTTTTAAGCAGACTGTGACATGCCCACATTTACACATGTGTTTCTGCAGCACTTACAGCCAAAGCACAATGCCAGCATCCTACTGCCTTACCAAGCCACTTCTTGACTGTTGCCATCAGCGAGCTCCTCCCCTTTGTTTCCATACCACATTACCAACGTCTGTTCAGTGCAATCAGACCCACTCAGGGTGAATAATTTGGAATGAAATATTCAGCAAGAGTTGTAGCTTTCTGGTTACTTTTGAAATGTCCAGCGACATTTATTACTAGAAACAAAGCAACGTTTTGCCTGTAGATGCTGCCAAAGTTCAGATATGTTTAAGCTCCAGCCACTCTCTGGAGCCAGGAGGGGAAGTGGTTCTGGAGTGGGAAGTATAGGCTCAGATATACATTTCCCTGGAATTTAGGAAAATTGGAAGGAGTTTGGCCTTGTCTTTTCTTCCATTTGAGATTTTCTGAAGACTTCTAGGCAGCCAGAAGTTTTAAAGTTCAAAGATTCATCTGGAAGTTATTAATAAAACCAATAAAAATAGAAACTTAAACCCAGGACTTTTTAGTGAGGAAAAATTGCCTACATTTTTTCAGTTGGATACTTTTTGTACTTCTGTAGTTGAGAAGTGGGGTTTTTTCCCCTTTTAAGAAAAAGGACAAGTTATTAGTCTCTTTATGAGACTTCTGGGGTCTGTTGTAAAGACTCCCTTTGCTTCTCGGCATCCAAGCCGTTAGTCCTGGACTGTTGTGCGTGAGGCAACAGTCACAAGGTCCCTGTCTTCAGAGACAATGTAGAACAAAGCATATTTTGGGAAAAAGATGCACAGAAAGACAAAACTGATTTCTCTGGATCCCTGTCTGGTACGTGGAGGGGCTCAGAGGAGGAGTACTCAATTCCTCACCAAGTGCCTGCTCTGCTGAACCATTCTTACTTCTACGTTCAGTCATCAATTATACACTAGGGCTGTATGATATAACACCCTCACCGCCCCCTTCCTAAATTCCTGTATACAAACATAATCTTCGTTGTCAGAGATCCAGTGCTGATGTTGCCTTGGCCCTGACTGATTCTCTTCCTTGGGTCAGAGGTGTATCCGGGGACAGTCAAGACTGCTTCAAGATATATGGTCAGGTTTGTTTGCTTCAAAGCCCTTGGAATAGAATTAAATTGCCTGGAGGCAACTTTTAGGAGCCTTTTAGTCTCTTTTAAGAAAAGAGATTCTGCAAATATTACTGTGTCTGCAGTTTTCTTGCCGCTGACTGTATTTGGTTTTCTTGAATTCTCCTGAGATATCGTCTGTTCAGTGCATGCTGCAAGCAACCGCTGCAGAGGCTGTTTAATAAGTGGAGATGTTTTGTACCCCCTGCTCTCTGGAGATCATCCTCATCAAACTGGGCTTTCTTCTTCATCCACCTTGGAAAAAGGTTGTCAATGGGAGTGGGAGCTGCAATTTTTATAGAAGGAAATGAATAGGATGAACTCGATTCTATGCGGGCTTTTATGGTGATAGATGAGGTGGAGACCAAGAGAGGTGGCGGTGGAGCAGGAAAGGTTACTGACAGCAAATGGTAGGGGAGCTGGAAAACAGCCTGATGGGCTCTTGGACCAAGTTCTGAATGAAATGAGCAGTATTATGCTCTTGGGATTTCATCACTAGGCAAACAACAAGGTATGCATGGGCAGAAGGGATGGTGAGATTTCTAGAGAAACTCCAGGAGAAAGACCAATAATTACAGTAAGTGGAGACGAATGTGAAGTACAGCATGAGAAATCTGACCCGGTTGTGCTCTTCCCAGCCTAAGTCGGGCAAAATATGAAATTTAGGATGTAAGAGCAAATGGGGATTTTTCTCAGTTGTCAGTGACCCCCCAGGATCTTTTAGAAGTTAAATTATTTTTTAAAAAGGATGGCAAGAGCTTACTTCACTCTGGGCTTTTTCACTCTTTGAGAGTGCTTGGAAAAGAAGGGTAAATGTGACTGATAAAGGCTCTAAAGCAGCTAAAAGCAGCCACAGAATGAATGACTTCAGAGTTGCACACTGTTACTAGAGTAAGTGTAAGGTGCTACCCTTTTTTTATGGCCAAAGAAAATAAAACGGGAACCTCCAAGCACTTGTATTCTGACCTCTCCAAGTGCCTTTGTCTAATTTAGGCTACATTAGCAATTGTGTTCTTCACCAAATCCTGGGTAGAAGAGGGGAAGGATTTGTAGACAGCATTATGTCCTAAAGGGATTCATACAATGACATTATAAAATGCTGTTAAAAACACATAATTAGCACTTTTCATCCATAAATTTCCAAAATGATGTTTTTAAAAGGAGGACATTACCTAACACCATGTGAACTAAATAACTTTAAATCAAATGAGACAATTTATGCGTTTGCAAGTTGTTTATATTTGTAGTAAGAGCATCATTTACCATCTCCTCGCCTTCCCCTCATGCTGATTTATCTCCCGGCTTTCTGGAGGTCACTCTTATTGGTAGAAGTCAGCATTTGTTGTGTTTTGCAATGCAAAAATTCTTTTCATTCCCTAACACTAGAACAATATTTCATTGAATTGCTCTGGTTTATTAGACTCATTGCACAGATGTCCTCTCTTCCTGAGCCAGATGTACAGAGTGCTGCTTCCAGCTTAGCCCAAACTGGAACATGTTGACAGAATAACATAACTGAGACCAGACATATTGCGTTTTACACTAAAGGTCATGCAAAAAGCACAGGCTGCGTATAGCATGGGCTGTTTTACATAAACACACATTTGGTTCAGCTTTGGTATAGGGATTACTGAAAGAATGCTTGGGGAGGACACACCATAAAGCAGTTGGAAAGATCTGACAGTTGTTGAACGAATTACTCCCAAACTGGTACATCTCTAAGAACAAGTGCAAAGGGCTCTCTGCAAAAGGAGGCGAGGGGAAACTCTCAGGGAGACATTTCTGCTTGAGATTGTTCCAGAGAGACAGAAGCTACTTTGCAGGTTTAACAGAAGATTCCCGAGGACTTTGTCCATACAGTGGGTTTGATTCGGAGGTGTAGCTTCCTAATAACCTTTCACCAACGTAAGAAGAGTAATTAGAAGAGAAGAAGAAATCAAACTGCCTAACAAGGAAGCTGAATGAAGGCATGAAAGGCCAAAATATTTCCCATGGCTGCAGTATCTATTTGGGGAAGAGCTTGAGAGAAGCACATATGGATCCAGATGTTACAGATGAGGAAGGATTGTCCTGTGGAGCAGCTACAACTTCAGATGCTTAAATCTCACACTGACGTGAGCTGAAGGAGCAGACAAGGACTTGGAACGAGATTAATTATGGGATGAGGGTGCAAACCCAGATCAGAGCCAAAATTCCCAATGTTTCTTTGTTAATCAGGTTGGTGTTGTGTGGCAGAAATCTTGCCCAGTATGTGCCATGCTGACCTCAATCCTGGTGACAGAGGAGGGGGAACAAAACCCTTCTGAATTCTGGAATTCACCTGTGACTCAGAGCAGGCTTTTTTTTTTTTTTTTTTTTTTGCAAGAAACTTAACCCCTCTCAGATATCTGCTCTGAAAAACTGGTATAACCACCAACTTCCTAAGGATACCGTTCAGTTTAATTAATCAGTGTGATAAAGTCTTTGAATTAAAAGACAGTACGGACTGTAAGTGCCAAGTATTACTGGTACTATGTACAAATGAGCAACGGCGAACGAACGTAAGCACACTGCAAAGGAGGAATGTCATTAAGGAAAGAGGTCCCATTTCAAGCTGCCAAATACAAAGGAGTGAGTCATTTATTTTCAGTAGGAAAAACATTTCAGTGTTGTTCTTAAGTGATTCTGCTTATGATCATTACTCCTTAGCTAAGCGCTATAAATATTTCGGAGGGGTGACACAGTCTTCTATTCCTACCTAGAAATGTGGAAAACCAGGAGTGGAAAATAGAAAAATAAAAACGATTGGAAAAGGCACGTCTGGTTTGCCACATGCTAAATACAGTCGTCTTTGTCCTGTGTGTCGTTCTGTCTTTTTTCCCTAAAGGTATTTCTGGGGGTGACAGTACTGTCCCATGCGTTGTCATTACAGCCTGACCGAGATTTATGAGTTGGTAACTGTCTGAATGCTGGATCACAAAGCATCATTTTTGTTCTCTCTGACCTTAGCTGCGACCTCGGGGATGGCAGGCAGAGAGAAATGTGTGATTTCAGTACAGTCAGGCAGGGTAATGCGATCCGCTGGTGCTGCTAAAGCACAGCTTCACGTTTCTGTGACAGAGAGGACATTAAATTGGCCCGCAAAGGGTACTAGAGGTGGTAGGAGTTTCTCTCTAACATTTTGAAGCAGTGCCCTGGCTCCCTTGTATCTGCTCAGGACACGCAGGGACAAACAAGCATTTTTGGATTTAATTATCACCTGAGTTTAACACACAATATTCTGACTATTTTTTGCAGTAGGTATGATTTGAAGCAAAATTGTAGAAATTTGTGGTACCTGAGGTGTATGGATACGTATACCTGCTCCTTTTATTCCTTATAATATCTAGTGCATTTGCTGTCCATATTCTGTATCATGAGCTGCACAGAACAGGCTGGTCTCTCCCCTCTGGGCTCTCCCCTGGCTGCCAGACCACCCTGCCCTCCTGTGCCACAAGGTCTTTTCTCCTGCGATGCCTTGCCCAAATGGCAGCTCTCTCTGGTCCCTGCAATGTAGGGTTTCCAGAAAGCTGTAAAAGTGATGGGAACTAGATGAAGATGGACCAAGGTTCTTGCATGTGCAGTCCATTGCACAGCGTGAAAGTTTTCCTTGTGCCCAGCACGTTCAGATGTGGGTTTGCCAAGAAGTTCACCCGTATGAAGTCTCATGGGACAGGGAGGCTAAAATCCAGTGCAACATTGTGCCCTGAGGTACAGCAGGACCCCGTTGCTTTAGATTTTCACTGAAGGTTATTGAGATATTTTAACCCTCTGAAGAAGCATCTTCTTCTTCTAAAGAAGTCAACAGAGACGCTCATTTAAAACCAGAGTAAGTGTCAGACTGGACTCAGATCTTCAACGGCAGTTGTCTCTGTGCCCTCCTCTCATGGAGGCAATGACAAATGGCAGCCGGACCCTCTGGATGATGGTACATGGATTGGCTGAGACGGGATTGTTAGGAGAACACGAGTTTGCTGAGCTCTCTAAAGTGACTGGGCAGTGTAACTCACACATCACCCTCACCCAACGGGCATCGCGTTGAGAACAAAGAATATCTTCCCTGCTCCTAGAAAGACTGAGACTATGATCTTCCCTTTGGAAAAGAGGCGGCAGCCTGTGGTAGGGAAGCGGGGGCTCACAGAAACAGAGGAGGCAGAAGATAGAATTTCAGGGCTCGCTTTCTGATAAGTCTGCTATTTACTCCATGTACAAGTTTACCAATCAGTGAACTTGGTACAATACCTGTGTAGAGCATTGGCAGCTCATCATTTGGATTTCACCCTGTGTATCTGCTGCTGGTAATTCAAAGTGTTGTTGCAAAAGCCAGTGAGCTTCTGATGGGGTATGTGGCCTTTTACCTTACTGATTCCAGGGGAAAGTTGCCACAGGCCACATTTCCCATCAAAACTAGTGATGAATTTCTCCCAGCTGATGGTTGTTTAGAGAAGAGTGAGAAATGACTCGGGACTCTGAGGAGATTCTTGCCTCTGCTCGTTTCCAAGCTGTAACCCTGGTCATCTCTGGAAGTGACAGAGGAGAAGCCAAAGACGGAAGGGATCCTGCAGAGGACGAGACCCTTGCAGCACGAGCGTCTTTCTGGCAGGTATGAGGTGAAAATGATTGATGAGGTCAGTATCAGATCCCTGCTCTGTCTCTACCGACACCCTTAGCACTTAGAAAGAAGAAAAATTCTGGTCTCCAGCTCTGCCACTCAGAGACTTCTTTGCGGAACTATATTTATTACAAAATAATTATAACTGCAAATTAGGAATGGGGGTGTTCTAGCACCTCCTTGCATCTCTCTCATGCATCTAAAATAAAAGCAGCGTTGCGAAACTATTGTAACCTTCTGTTACAGGTTCAAGTCAGACATGAAACCGAGACACTTGTTTAGTTAGGCACAAACACTCTGTGTGTTGGCTTTACTGCCCGTTTTCTAGACCTATTTTCCGCACCAAACAGTCCAGTGCATTTGTAGCAACCCTAAATAAATGTACAACTCGAATAAAGCCCAGCTGTTCTCATTCACACCAGGCCTTCCTAGCACCGCCTTGGGACCCGTGGAGTGCCATGTCCTCAGCTCCTCCTGATGGTGCTGAGAGAGGAGGACACTTAGGGGTGATACTCGTGCAAATCGATGGACGCTTTTCCATTGCCCTCTAGAGATAAGCTGGGTTCAGACAGTGTTTCTCAGGGGCTGGTGCACGGGTTGTAAGGGGACGACAGCAGAAGTACGAATGGGTGAATCACGGGTACGTTTGCTGGCTGCAAGATTTTTCTTTTATCAAAAGTGTTGCTGCTGTGAGGCCCTCTAACTGCAGCAGGTCCTAGTCTGGTGGCCACCCAGGGACGGACAGAGCCTAATATACTGCACTTGCCTTCCCACACAGACTGGAATTTCTTTCTGGAGAAATTTTGCTCTTACTCAAAGGTGTTTTATGGCAGCCTTTTAAAGAAACCGGTTCTCAAATCTCTAAACCGACATTTTGGATGTTCAGCTAAGTTATAAAAATGAGGGTTTAAGATTGGTGCAACAGATTCTGTCCTGAGGCAGTGTGTGAGTCATTCTGAGTAATATCCAGACGATGGGAACACGCTCAGGGCCCAGATCTATACTGCCTGGGTCAAGAGCAGAGCCTCACCACACTGACATCTGGAGATACCATTTAAACATACATAACAATCATGATCTCTGTGATTGGAGTCTTCAGCAGGGAAAGGGAAAAGTACTGAATGAAAAATATTACTGTCAGGGTATATCTTACTACCTGGAGTATTTTACTGACCTCTTCAAGGGAACCAATGCATTAAATAAGCATCACTGCCGTATTAAAAAAAAAAAAAAAAAGAAAGATTGTTCTGTGCATTTCTATGGTTTAAGTTCATGTATTTTATGTTACATGTGACTGACTGGGCTGGTTAGGGTTTAGGAAACTCTTAAGAAAGAAAATAATCTTGACATTTGCAATTTATTTTTGTAAAACAGATCCAGAAACTGAAGGTTTATACAAAAAAAAATTTGTCTAGGTATATGATGGCATAAAACTAGAATAAAATGCTAAATACAAAATAGGGACATATACAGAAAATAAATTTATTAAAACCAATGTAAAATTGTGAAGAATAATTCAAAAAAAGAAAGCAAATGTAAGACTAAGCAACACAATATATAGCATGCACGTGCCTGGGCTTTAAGTGTGGTCATGATGGTTATGTGTATCTGTACTTCACTTCATCGGGACAGAGACCTAATCACAAACCTGAGGCACAGGTTTAACTGGGGCACAAAAGGGTTATGCTCTACATGTTTTAGAAACCACACAGGTACTTGTTGATGTTCTGATATGTATTTGTGTCTGACTTCACTATTGTGAATTAACACATCCAAGACCTGCTTATTTCAAACCATGGCATAACCAGAATGTTACCCGCAGCTTCTGATGTCATTGATGACATCCTTAGCCTGGCGTCGTGGGTATCTCACTGTAGATGTCTGTGTTTTAAGGACTTCTGGGTCATCATATGGCCAGCAATGTATTTCATCCCATGGTTAATTCCCTGCCTGCCATGCTATGTTTGCCTTGAGGCTTGTTTCAAGGTCTTGATTAACGCCACCTCTCCATGCCTAGTTAAGCTGGCAGAAGCCTGTTCTGCAACCAAAATGGGTTTCCTGTCCCCCCACCGTGCTCTCCAGATGGTTGTTTGCGCTCACTCCCCCTGTGTCGGCACAGGTGTTTCTCTGACCATGCAGTGAGAGATCAGAAAACTGATCTCAGTGAAAACTGACCTGGTTTAAAAAAGAAATGCCTGGTTTTCAGACAGCCCATTTCCTTGGCTGGCTTCTCTGAATGTCTATGAGGGGGAGTGGTGGCGAAGCGGGAGCAGAGAGGGCAGCCAGGGCTGGGAGGAGAAGGATGGGGCTCCTCCTCTGGTCAGCTTCTCTGGAAGTGTGGGGAAGTGCGGGGAAGTGCAGTCTGAAAATGTGTAAGCAGTATCGAGGTACCAGTATCCAGCTGGATCATGGACCTCTTCACAGACCCACGTAATGAGAACACCTCAGCCTCCACCAAGCTGCTGAAGAAGCAGCTCCCTCTGGGAATATCGGTCGCACCAACAAGTCCCTGTGGGATTTACAGCCCATGCGTGGTAGAAATTGCCTGTGCATATGCTCTTCCCTCATGGTGAAGGAATCCTTTATAACTGAAATCAGCCAAAGCCCTGCCCCTAAACACATTCTGATTTTAGACCTTTAAAATCTGAAGAGGTTTCCTCACTGGTGAGGTTGTAGGCTGCAGTAGCATATTGTCAGTTGCATTAGGAAAAACTTGATGCTTCCACACTACAGTCCTAAACTCATGGGCTCCTACAGACACCTCAGTTCCTTTTCCCTTAAGTTAGAAATAGTTTATCTCCTAAAAGCTGGATTCAGCCCACCAGGAAAGATCATCCAGATTGAGAAGTAGTAAATGAATGGTTTGGTGACACCAGCTTGTTTACTGATGCCATTTTTCATGAGCACAAGTGATCTTCCCACCTTAGGTCACCTGAAGTGTCCACCACAAGACCACAGTAGAGTCCATCTCCATTACGTGACACATCTACCCACGTGATGGTATCATGCAGAAAAGTGGGTTCATACAGCCAGATGCTGGCTGCATTTTCTGTTACATGATTGATCACATGGCAGTAAGTAGAAGATACATGTGGTCACTTGACCTAACTCTTCTCACTCATTCAGAAGGACAATTGTCATGTCACGCTGGATACGAGCGTTTTAGTCAAATGACAGCTACAGCTTTGGTCAGCTATACGAGACAGAAGCTGTGTGGCTGAATACCATCACGAGCAGCCACTCCGCCTGGCCCAGCCAAAAGAAGAACCATCCTGTTTGCTCTCCAAAAGATGGCTGAGTGATAATGATCCTCTGCTATGTGCTAACATACTTCTTCAGCAATGGGCGATGCCTTTGCCGTGTTACGCAGAATCCTGCTCTTCCTCTGAGCTGTGGCTTCTCTGTGTGTGTATGGTTCCCAGATGTCCCTGTTGTGGTTTGCTACCTGAGCAAGGCTTCAGCGAGTTTTGTCTGTGAGATCATGTTTACTCTCAGATGTCTTGGCACAATGCTTTAGGAAGTGAGATAGATTTTGGGCAGGAAGCAACTTCTCCCACATACAGTGTGATACCAAAGTGATTCTGATGACTGACATTCCTGTTGAAATAGAAGGAGATGAAGATGAACTCCATTCAAATTATTGGGCTGATGATTTGCGTTTTAGCTGGGTCCTATCTTAAGTAAACTATCTTGACCTGAGGGTGCCTAGTAAATTTTTAAGCAATAATTGGATTAGTTTGTGTAAGAGAACCTGTTCTAGAACGTAGCTATCTACACCAAACATCAACAAGGCTTTTAAGTGTGAGAAGCTTGGGCCCCTGACATCAGCGACCAGTATTTCTTAAACACCATGCAAAGATGGTAGGGGAGAGGCTGGCAGTGTATTTTAGACACAGGTGTACTCCAAAATACTCTTGTGGTCCCTTTTACCCCTGTTTTTTCTGTAGGTCCAGAACAGCACAAGCTTCTGTTGAAGCTGCTCCCACCCTTGGCAGCAAAGCAGCGTGCTTCCACATCTGTGGCGCACAGAGGACATCCTCTGCAGCTCCTGCTGACAGGGAGCAAGACTTGAGCAACCACGGTGTCCTTTGCCTTGCTCTCATTCTGCCACACGAGACGCATTGCCAGTACCTGGCAGTGATGCTGGTGTGGAAGGTGGCAGAGCCAGGACGCTGCCCGCTTTTCCCCTGATAAATCAGCATGAGATGTTTTGATTGGGTGTGTAACAGAGACCTCTGCGTATTTACTTCCTAACAATGTGTCTGAAACACACCATCAGGACAACCTTGCTACCTTCCTGCTGCCTTCCAAGATGTTATACTTCATTCAACCTCACAGTTTTTTTCTTAAGGCAAGAGAGACTGCAACAGGGAAAGGAGGTAAAGCAGCAAAAAACATAGAAATATATCATAAGGTGGAATGGGCAGATTTTTAACAAGTATTGAGGGAAAAATAAAACTCTTTAAAGACTTTGAATAAATGTTTACGAAAGAGAATAAAGGCAAAGCCAATCATCCAGACCCCAATCATCCAGACCGCAATAACTAGTTTCATTTACAAGTGTTTGTGGAAGATTTTTTCTGTTCAAACAGCTGTTTTGGAAGTCAAATCCTATTGTTGCTCTTGTGTTTTACCTGCATTTTAGGTAAAGCATGAAACTTCCTCTAAATGCCACCCTGTAGTAGTTCCTCCTCAGGATATTGTTTTAAACCTAATTGAATTGTTGGGGTACATTAAACATCGCAGCATTTTAAGCAGGGGAAGTAATTTAATGATGTGGTCTTTAAGACAGTTAATTAGCCTGGCATGTATGAAAGTGTAACAAGACCACCACCTACTGTAAAAGTGAATGTTCTACACTCCCGAGCACTAATTCCTGATAGCTTTACCCCGCGTGGAAATCCTTAACCCCTTTTTTGTCAAATGTTTTTAGGTGGAATTATTGAGTTTGGAGGTGGGGATCACAGCTCTCTCCAACATTAGCCAGAGGGAAGATCTAAGAGGTAAAATAAATCGCAATTGGTTTAAACATCAGGAGTGATCATTTCTGAAAAGATTATTCTGGGGTCTGATACAAGCCATTTTCATAATGCTGATGGATTTTTTAGCTGGAAATAGCAAGGATTTAAATAAAATTTCTGGTGATGTCAGCATGGTTTTTAGAAAATTGCTTGTGGTGACCCTGCTGCAGTATTGCTGTTGCCAGCTTGATTTACCCACCCTAGACGGACTGTAAATGACAACATCTAGCACTCGCTCTGTCGCTGTAGCAGAAGGTGGCACAGGTCATGGTGCAGGGGAAAACAGCAAGGTTCTGCTGTAGCTCTTTAGCTCTGTATTTTTGAGAGCAGTGAGCAGGATCTGCATTTCCTGTGCATTCTGAGGTGGGGGCAGCTCAGTCCCACCAACCCCTCGGGGTCCAGGAGCTCTGAGCACCTCTCAGCAAACTGCTGGCACTTGCCAGGCTTTGCTCACTTGTCGAAGTTTTGTCAAAACAAGGCAGGACAGAGGCTTCTCAAAAAGAGCTGCAGGCTTGGACCACCTGGAGTCTTCAAAACATGATTGCCAGCTTTTATCAGAACTTACATAAAGCATGGTGTATCTTTGGCTTTTAGGCTTTGCCTCTTTATCTTGCAGGAGCAAAATTTAGTGACTGTAATGACGCTCCAGGTTTGAAATCCCCAGTCCTCAGACATCTTCTGCCTCTCCTTTGGAAGGCACCTACAACTAGTTCTAAAAGACCACAGAGCTTTTTATATTACACATCACTGGATCAGATGTAGGACAATTCAACGAGATTATAACAACTTCCCCTAAAAGGATCAAAAAAAGGAAAAAGAAATCTAATGTGGAGAACCAGCGAGAGAATTCTTGAGGGAACAAAGCGTAGCGCTGGCCTTGTTGAATGCAATAGAGAGGTTGCTCTTACTTCCAATAGCCCTGATTTTACTCAAAGTCACTTTCTGCTTCTATGTCTGTGGTTTGAAGTGTTCAGCAGGGCAGAATTTTCTCTCCCAGTCAGAGAGCGGACTTAGTGTTTTGCAGGCGGCATTCGGCGCTGGCAGGGACAGGAGCATTCCTGATTAAACAAACTCCCTAATAGACCACGTCTTGCACCGTTAAACTCGCATGCATTATTGCGCAGGAGGCCAAGCATATTTCAGCCACAATGATGGAGTGGGCAGCGCTCTGTCAGATCAATTATGTACAAGGCCCATCTTCTCTATGATTCCCTCGATTTTTCCTCCTGACAGTTCACCTTGTGCCCAACCTTCTGTTCTCATGGAGAAAAACCTGCAGACAATAGAAAACCTAGGGCTGTTTTTCCTCGCTGCAAAATGGCATGAAGTAACTCTTTCCTGTCAGGTTCCTCATGGCTTTTTGTGCAAATTTATCTTCCCCAGTTTAGGGGATTTACAGCCTCTCTATTTCTTTCTTTCTTTCTTTCTTTCTTTCTTTTTTTTTTTTGTTCCCTTTGGCAATGTCACAGAATAGTGAAGGGACTCTGGTCTGCTGGTTCACAGCTGTGGTTGCAGTTGGTGGCAGGTACTCCTCCTGCTCGCTCTCCTATGAGGAGCTGCTGTGCTCAAACACTGCCCGTTTCCCATCCCAGGGCAGCAGACCTGGTCCAGACTGGGGTATGGCCTATTCCACACCCTGCCTGTGCAAATGGCACTGAGATTGGGCTTTAACTTCCTTTCGTGACAGAACACACCGCTGCCCCAGGGGAGATGAGTCCTAGGAGAGGCTGTTCAGTTCCCAGTCAATTATCTGATGCAAGTGTCCTCCACCACTTATAATCAATTCTGCCCGCTAGTATCTAATTTAAAGAATGAATTTGAATTTACTAAGTGAGGACCAGTATCAGCTTATACTGCCTGTACTAACTCAAAGCAGATTTCATGAGGGTGAGGTGTGAGTACAAATGAACTGAGTGGTGTGAGCTGGGGCAGCTTCAGAGAAGGAATCTGCTCTGAAGCTGGTGCCTCATCTTTCTCCGTCCTGTAAGCCAAACTGTGCAGCAGGGTCAGCAAAATGAGATTTGGCGGTACCCAGCCTGAAGACAGCCGGGAAAACACAGCAAAGAGAGAAGTTGATGAATGTCTCAGGCAAAATTTCTTTTATTCCTACTGTGTAGAAGAAGGAGGCGTTAGTGCACGTGTTTAATTCCTATGAACTCAGTTGCGTGTGAGCAAAACCAACACAAAGCGCAATCAAGCACATTGTTACAGGTGGAGTTAGATTCTCCATATATCAAAACCAGAAGAATTACCAAACAGAAACAAAGCTCCAACAGATGTGTATGTACAAATGCAAAGCAGAAGCGATGGCTATCAGGGACCTCCTGGAGTCCTTACGACACACTGGTGGTAGGAAGCTCGTGACTCTTTCTCTGCCTGTGGTGGGATTGTCTAAGCCATGCCTGCTGATGAAGCTGCAGATGAAGGGTTTTGGCTTAGCTAAATTGTTCGAAACAGCCACTGTTTGTGATGAGCATAAGGGGAGTGAGCCCCGAGCCTCCCTGCACTAGATAGGAGCTGCCTTGAAGTTGGCGCAAAGATCATTAAATGCAGCCGGAGCAGCTTGGGAGTGCTGGCGGCAGTCCGTGCCCCAGGGAGCTGCGACTGGAGAGATCACTCCAGCCAAGGATATGAACACATTTTTTGGTTCAGATTGATATCATCTACAGATGCCTTGTCTTCCTAACAAACTAGCTTCCCTTTCTAACCTCCACCTTCTCTGATCAAAAGACTGTTCTCTTTTGATAGGGCAGAAGTTAAGCTGTTTTCCTACTGATGTTGCTGGAACCTGGGGAGAATTCCAGGTCCTGCTGAGTATTCCACATAGTCTTTTTTTACTTCTCACCGTTTTCCCTTTTACTTTGATCTGACCAATTCTGCTCACACTTCCCAATCTCACTTGTCTCTCCCTCTGTAATGAGAACACCGATAGCAGATATATCATGTGATAGATTATGTCAAGCAGTCACAACACTGTAGGATCACTGTGTCATGGAATAAAGACTGCACACGGCAAGAGGCAAGATTCATCCATGGAAGTTATTACAGTCGTTGATCAAGAAATAATACGCTCCAAGAAAATCTGAGCATTTTTGGCCCTGATATCCAAACTGATTTAAAAAGGGAGATTGTGCATAATAAAAACCCAACTTCAATAGTGAAGAAATCTGCAGTAAAATATTTTCAAAGCTATGTGAGTGCCATTACAAGGTATAAAATTTTTTTTTATAGCTATTTGCTTCCCCTATCAATGACTGTAGCAGAACCTGTCTATAAAAGCGTCTGTCCTGGAATGAGCAAGATCACGTCTTCAAAGATACCTCATGTACCTTTAGCAACAAAGAACAATTAGTCTTTTCTCAGTGGAAAAGGTCAGTGCTTTATATGGTCTCTGATATTTAAGGTTTTAGTTAGAGATCAACTATGCAATGATGGTGCCTGATGATGTAGTGCTCTATGTGTTAAGGTTGACTGAAGACAACCTTGAATGCTCTTACCTCCTCGTTGGGCATATTTCTAGTCAATACCTAGATACTTTTTACCTATAGGTGAAGTTGTGACCTCTAACCATGATCCAGCCCAAGGAGAACAGTGAAAAAGCAAATGGTCCTGAAACAGATCGTAGTTCACCTGGAAATTTTCCCTTTATCAGGCAGTGAGAAGTTTTCTCCCCACTGCAGAACCTTGTAATCGCAGCTCCTGACACTTGGCTTTTCTGCTGGGTACACTTTTGAAGGCAGGGGCCCAATAACCTACATTACCAGCGAACATTTAAATCTGACAGCTCACTATCTATCTGACAGCAGTGCTGCGACAACACGTCTGGGGCAGATTCAACACTATTATGTAAGCCACCAACCAAACCTTTTTTTGAATACATTAAAGGCTGCTTAAGTACAGAACCCACCCATGCAAACCTTAAAATGCAGGGAAATATTTGGCTAAGAAGAGCTTTTGGACACCCCTTTGTGCCCACACATTATAGCAAGCAATCACACTGCGAAACAGCCTCCACAAGAAACTCCTTTGCATTTCCAGCATCTAAGAAATGCAACACATGCCCGAATTCCTCTGGCAAGAGGAACAAACCTTAACTCTGACCTCAGCTGGAAGTTGGCAATGCCAGCTTTGGAAGGGGAAGCTCCAACTGCTGGTATCTCTTGGGTGGAAGCAGGCAGAGGAGGAAAATCAGCTCTGGGAAAATGTCTGCCTGGACACTGTGGGGTTTTCCCAGTCTGCAGCATAATATCCAACATTTCTTAAATCACTGGTTCATATCTAGAACTGGAAATGCCTTCTTTGGTTTCCGGGAAAGGGATGAAGGTGGTAGGATGCAGAGAGAGAGATCCCTGTCCCTTTTGGCAGGGCTCTGGTAGAATTTGGCCAGTGGTACCAGACAGATGGTTGGTGTGATTGGAAGCTCAGCCATTTCTTTGGGGTTGAAATCCTTTCTTAGTCCTTCTGGAGCCCTTCAGCTGCATTTCATTTCTGACTCGGCCATTTTGAGCTTGATTTAAATAGGGCATCATAAACAGAAAGAAAGGTGCTCACAAAGGGCTTGGTAGCACTCTGGGTTGTTTTGTATTAGGCTGTCTGTGCAGGCAGTGGTTCGTAGGTCCCGAAACAACTTGTTATGTCACCAGTTGATCCTGTGCTATAGCCATTTATCCAAACCAGCCATCAACCTGTCCTGGGCAGAAGTGGGGACATGGTGGAACCGGGAGGGAAACCATGTTTGGAGGTGCCGCGTTCAGAGCTGTGGGTTATGGCCATGGGACTGGATGATCTTGGGATTGAATGGCAGCAGCGGGGCTGGCTACAGGCCAGGCACCAGAATGGCCTGAAAGACATGTCCCTGCTAGGTCAAGGGCTCTCAGATCCTGATGAGATATCACTTATGAGGCATATTTCATGCCCTCAACAGTGGCCTCTCTCACCTGAATGTCATGTCAGTGTCACTGGTTCTTGCTGAATTTGGAGCTCAGCAGTTCCTGGGAGCTGGGAGCATCTGCCTGGAGGCAGGATATGGCTTATCAGCATCTTGGTTCTATAGGAGGCTGATTCTCCAAACTCCTGCTGAGCTGTTACCCAAAGGCTTTCATCTGAGAAAGAAAGAAATGCTTTGCACCCCACTCCTAAAGGAGTACTGATTCCTGGGCCACCAAATCAAGTGACCTAAACCAGCCTGGAAGCTGGAGGCAATGGCAGAGCTTACAAGGTGCACAAAACAGGAAGACAGGGCAGAGAAAACTGCTCTGGTAGGAAGCATGGGCAGGAAGGGACCGAGTGGCCTTGGTACCATCCCATAGTCATTAACTGGACCATTGGCACTGACAGATCAACCATGTGCCGTGATGTCAAAAAGATGCAGTGACAGGGAGCCCCTCACAGAGGGTGCAGATGGGTGTACCTAAGGATATTGCACCAATTCCTCAAGTTAAACCAAAATTTATTTATTAACAAGGTCAGTCCTCTCTTTCCTTAAAATATGATGTGGTGACAGGTCTTGTGTAACCCCGTTAGGGTTAGTGAAGGTACTTTGGCTTTGCAGACTTTGCAAGTCTATGCAGACCTTGGCTCCTCTGGTTTTAAATGTTTCAGGAAACCCACACTCCTCATGCAGGGAAAAAAAGTGTGCACAACACTAAATGCTGTCATTTCCTCATCATTCACTGTGTAAGCAAGCAAAGAAAACACACATTGTGCTAGTTTAGAAAGGAATACTCTCTTTGGGGCTACCAAGTAAGAACAGCGTGTTTCATATATTTGATATGCAAGGTATTGGATTATTTGTAAAAATCCCCGTGATTCAGCAGCACTGCGGGCTCGTGAATCAGAGGGTGATGTGAAGGGATGTTTATTTGAAAGTCTTCCCTCCCTTAGCAGCCCACATTGCTTCTGATCCCCAGCAACCTGCTTCCTCTCTTCAAGGTCTTTCCTGCACCAACCTCCCTGCGTTGGATTTTGAAGAGGTTACACATCGCCATAGGTGAGCTATGTGTTACCTAATGAGTTAGATTCAAGTACAAGTCCTCTGACAGGGGTGTAAATTTTCTGATCTATGATTACACATGTGAAAATACAGTTATTGTAAAATCAACCTCTGCTGCTACTGGTTAAGAAGCAAAACTTGCCCATCACCTCTACCAAGTATCTGCAGTTACACCTGATGCAGACTGAGAAATGCAAGTCTTTCAGAAGGAAACATCTACAGAGCCACCGATTCTTACAAGAACAAGCAGGACCAATGTCTGAACTCCTGTATAACACAAATGTTCACACTGATGCCTTTTAAACCTTGAGCTTCTCTTTTAGAGAATCATTTGCTTCTAGTATCAGCCTAGACAGACAAGCTACCTGTAGTCACCTCCTATCTTCCAACAGATCTACGAGGGAAGGAGACCTAGCCTCTGGTTTTTAAATAGAGTTGGCTTTCATTTTCAATGGACATCCAAATTCTTGTGCTCTAAGCAAGGGGGAGGGAAATCAGTACAAAAAGAGGGAGAGAGTGAAGAAAATAATTTCATTTCTGTTACTGTAGTTTCAGTAATTTTATTAGTCGTTGCCCCTGTGCAGTCACATACCATTTTCTATTACCCACTTCCCTGTACCGGCTGCACTGTCACCGTAAGAGGCACAGTGGCCCATGACTGGGGAGGTCAGCATTTTTTATTTCCTTTCAGCTCACTCTAATGAAAAGCACATGCGTCCAGTAAATCTTGCCTTTTCCCTTATTAAACCAGTCGATGTTCATTACTGAGGTCTGTGCCTGGCTGGGTGGGAATCAATAAGATGATCCTTTTAATCGCCTTAGTAATCAACAAGCTATTTCTTATTTCAATCTCAGCCCAGCAGTCATTGAAATCCAATGATTTATCTGCATTACACATGCACTCACACACACGCTTTCAGCATAGGGAGGTTTTATGTGTGTATGAAAGAGAGAGAGAGAGAGAAAGGCTAAATTTCACAATACACTTTAAAGTATTGTGCCAGAGAAATAACCCCAGTTTTATTATTTACTTCCTAGTAACCGGCACACGCATGCCCGAGAAGGCTGAGTGGGAGTTAGGTGATGTGCCAGTGCCTGCAGTGCAAACGATGAAACTGCACAAAATAAAGGGATCTTAATGGAGGGACTGGCCAAGAGGCTCATTATGCCTGTCCTAAACCCACCTTCCTGATTTCCCTTCTCATTCCCATTTCTGCCTCATCCAGGCAGAGCACGCAGTGCTGCAGGAGCACACTGTGCTGTGAACAGGGTGAGTACAGCTCTGCTGCGTAACTGTCGGCAACTTTTGCCCCTCGGTGCCTCATCTTCCCCAACTGTAACATGGGGAGAGTCAGACGGATTACCTTCATCGAAACCTTCAAAGAACAGTATTGTGCAAGAGCATTAGTTTGGGATTAATCATGGCTGTTTCAGAAACAAATGCTGCTGTCCCCTGGACTCCTTCTGAGCCACGTGTTCTGTCCGATGAGCCTAACCTGTGCTGTGAGAGGAGCTATTCGGAGGTGGGTGAGCCCTGCCGGCACTGTGTGCCTGTATTTTGAGGGCCTAACCCTAAGATACAAATCTTTTAATCTCTCTTGGTTTTGCTTTGATTCATCCTGAATGTGTTGTATGTGAAGTCAAGGAAAAGAGCTGCCAGACAGCCCTGAGAACCGCAGTTTAGAAACTTCCACACGTGGAGGGGTCGCTCACACAAGCCTTTCGCATCTGTAAAGCTCCTGAGATGTCATTAGGGCTGGTTGTCTGAGTAAGGATTATTTGCACCAGGGAGCTGAGCCAAGCATTGCGCTCCAGCCATGTCTCTGTATGTAATTCAGTCTGACTGCCCCATCACAGTATTTGGGCAGGAACAGCAAAACCCTAATCCTGATAAATAAACAGCAAGTGTACATTGATATTAGTGATTTTAGAGATTTTACCCCATATTTTCTTTCTGCTGAAAGATCATTATAGTCTGAATTATGCAGCGTGTTAATAGGTGCAAAATTGGGCACGGGGACTTTTCTTCTGCTAAATTATAAGCTTTGGTTTTAGGAGAACAAAAATTGAGTGGAGAAAGAGGAAAACGTCAAAGTGCAAGTGCACCAAGTGCAGGCGTCGGAGCATCTTTCAGCCGTGCCTCCTGTTACGTAAGGCCGGGCTGCATTTGGGCTGCAACCTGACACTGCCCCTTTCTCCCCCAAACAGAGCCTTTTCTCATCAAATTCACTCAGGCACTTCTTCTCAAGTTCTTCATACACTTTTCGCAAGAAAAAAGAAATCATTCATATCTCTCAAAGAGAGGCTCGGATTCTTCAGATATTTTCCATTATAAGCTTTTGGCACCATTATTACCCACAGATCGAGTTACTTTTTTGATCCCCCTTCTTTCATCTAGTAAAAATGGATTATTTCATTATTAGCCTGGAACCATTACTGTTCACAGAGATCAGGTCTGTATATGAACAATGCCTTCCCCAGTATATTGCTGAAAATCCCGTGGCTGCTGTAAGGTTTCCTTTAAACACTAGAACTCTATTTTCCCTGCGATCAGCGTGGTTGTGCAGTCTCTGAAAGGACATTCCTTTTCTCTGAATGGTACAAAAGCTCGATATGGTTGTTCTCAATAGTTTATGGAAGATCTTAACTGGTGTTAATCCTCTTACTAGATGTTTGTGTATATGACATAAAAATATATATAAAAATATTTCCAATGTCTAGGCTAGCTTTTATTGTAATTGGACTATATTTTAACTATTTAATTGATTGAGGAAAAATGGCCAGCCTGAGTTGCTCTGAAATGTCCTATTTGAAAAGTTCAGACAATGGGAAACACTTTTGGCTGTTGTGTTCCCTGTTTCCATTTCCCCTATTCCTCCTCTTCCTTTGGAAGTGCCACTCTCCAAACTGGATCTCAATTTGAGAAGCAGGGAAGTCTCTGGAAAATGCAGACCCACATCATGAAGTGAGAAGGGGAGTTTTTCCAGCTGGTGTTAGAAAACAGTCCTGCTCTCCATTTTTCTGCCCCATTTGCCAGTTTCTGTGGTGAAAACCATCCCCAGCATCAGAGATCTCACAATCACAGAAAGACATGAAATGGGGCAGAAATCTCAATCTTGCAGGTCCTGGGACAGTGCCCTCAACCCACGACTATTCTTCCTTCTCCCTCCGAGGCCTTGATGCAGAGAGCAGCAGTTGTGAACTCTCATCCCACCACCTGCACCTCTGCTCCATGTTCTCAGCATAAACCACCCTCTCGTGCCCTCAAAGCATCTTCCTGCAGGAGAGCACCTGTCCTCTGAGAAGTGGGCTAAATCCACCCATTAATTTTAGCAACAACTACCAATAATTCTGAGCCGGTGACAACTTCTAGATGCCAGCAACATGGGCAGCGGCGGAACAGATGGAACGACAGGTAGAGCGCTCGCTTCCCATCCCCACTCCTTTGAGAGAGCTTGAATTCTTTATGTCCTCCATGTGTCTTATCTGTTTAGACTCCACCAGAACCTGTTTTCTACTTAATAGTAGACAAATAGTTTACATAAGTAGAGTCCTCGATTCCTACATGAGCGAGGGTGATTTCAGCATTTTTAGGATTTATTGTGTAACGACCCG
Organism: Bucorvus abyssinicus; assembly: GCA_009769605.1. Lineage (NCBI taxonomy): Eukaryota > Metazoa > Chordata > Aves > Bucerotiformes > Bucorvidae > Bucorvus > Bucorvus abyssinicus. Next base: position 30,464,440 of record CM020034.1, on the reverse strand, counting down.
CTTCCCGCTGTGTTTAGTTTAACTAATTTCATTGAGCACATCGCTTCTTTTTACTGTCTTGGTACCTCCCTTCCATGTGTGTCATTTCCATCCTCATTCTAACCCATGCCAACGAGGCAAGAAAAAATACCCAACACCCACCCACCATCGATTACAGTTGCCTGGATTTGATTCTGAATCTGGAATTTCGCAGGAATCCTCCGTTACGCTGAATTATGGCACAGAGGCGAGTGTACCATCTTTGTGGGCTGTAGGCTCTTCCAGACTCTTTGTCCTCCATGGTAATGTCCCAATCACACTGAAGTGCTCCCAAATGTGTGAGGACTATTTAAGCTTTGTAAATGCCGTCCTCCAAAAATCACTCCACATAAATGTTTCATGTCTCTCCTCTGCGATGCACAGGCCCCAAACATTCAGCTGTGAGGGTGTTTATATTTGTGGAACTCTCTTGAACATTTGCTGTGGATTTCAAACAGCTGCTACACTGAAGCACTGGGAATAGTAAGATCATGAATATTCAGGTGAAGCCACTGGAATGAACAGCCGTTAATAGAATAAATGCCTAAAGAGTTGTGTAAGGCTTATTAAGACCTATTGGGGCTGAGATAATAAATTCCCTCTTTGACATGTTGCAACTACTGTAGTTTAAACATTTTGGACCACCTCTTCAGAACTGAAAGAAAAAATTATGTTAGTTGTGTGTGCTAACACAATGAAACACCTGGAAGGCTTGGCGCTCGGATTGGGTTTGGCAGAGGGATTTTAACATGCCAGTTCATCCTCACTTCAAATCATGGCACTGTTTATTGTGTTAGTTGTCAAGGTTATCCAAATTACATACAGTCTGGACTAAGCATGGTTCTGTTGCTAGAGAATATTTTTTTCCTATGTTCCCTTCAAGTTTAGAAATAATCAATAATATCATACTTTTGCAATGGACCAGTGATATGGACAAAACCCTATCACACAAAAAAATAAACTAAACAGAACAATAAAAAAGAAAAAAAAAAACCAAAACACATTCAAAGTTGTCTTGTCCCACTGTGGAAACCCAGCAAAGTTCAGGAAACCTGCCCCAGCAGCCTGGCTTTCAGAAACCACGAGCATTTCTGCAGCTGACACTCCTGCTACGGGGACACCTCGGAGGGTGCAGCAGCACAAAGCGCTGGGTTGGAGCAGCCGCTCAGAGTATCGAGAGTGGTTAATTGTTGCAGGAGAACTGCCTTTTCCTTTGAATTTAGCTGTCACGTTGCATTACGCTGCGCTGTATTGCCTGGTTCTGGCACTCTGTGTCACGAAACATAAAATGCGACAGGATGCAGTGTAACTCTCGCAGGTTAAAATTTAAAGGCAAACTCAGTAATATTTGATCAGTTACCTGCTGTCAGTTCAGATAAAGGGCATTTGATCTGCAATAGCAGGGCGAACTTATTGGGAGCAAACTTACACATGGCAGCACGGTGCTGCATTCGGCCCTGCAGCCGCTACGAAGAGGAGAGCACGAGCAAGGCACTTTGAACAGTTAAAAATTAACCCATGTGGCTCTTCTTTCATGTTTTAAGAAAATGATCAAACAATACCCCTATTTCTTTGTCTCTGTCGATGACAAGCAGATTCTGGCTAGTTGTTTCAAGAGAAAAATCACAGGTTACCCGAAGTACCGAAAAGAAAAACTTCGTTCCACTGAAATTGGTACAAAAGCCCATTTTAACACACTGTGCTTTCTGAGGCAGGGATTAGCTTTTCTCATCCAGTTGCGTGAATGATCTCAGATGTGTTCGTTGACTGCCCTTATCTCTGCAGCATACTGTATAAATCAGCCGTCTGCATGAAAGAGTCGGAAGCCGCTCGGGATGAAATAAAAGCTGAAATCCCACCATTTCCCTTCATCCCTTCCCCTGCACTCCTGTTTTTCTGTGACCTGTTTATCAATATGAGAACCAAATCTGTTTCGGAAACTTCTGTGTCATGGTTACATTTTGGGAGGAAGGAACAGATGGAATAGATTAATTAGTCAAACTAGGTTTAAGTAGAAAGGCATTTCTTTCCACCAGTAGCCAAAGGCTAGAAAGAACATATAAGGGACAGGGAGAAGTGCCTCAGGACTTCTGGCTTGCTGGAACAGCTTCCCAGCTTAAGACTTTCAGCAGCATAAAGAGTCTTTGATTTCAGCTCCTATTAAGAAGTAGGTCAGGAGGTGCCTGATTTGCAGGAAGGCAACTGCTCCCTCCTGCCTGTTCAAAGTAGCCTCTCCAAAATGTTTAACGTGTGTTTCAGTGGGTTTAGCACAGCGAACTCAGGTGTGGGACCATGCGCCGGACACTGGCTGCAAGGCTTGGGTTCAGTCATCCCACCTAAGAGTGGACACTTAAGCAAGACACCTACGTGAGGATCATGGTCACAGTAATATCCCTGGCTGGTCAGTGGAGAGAAACAGGACCACCTTGAATGCAATTTAACTTACTTTATGGCCCTGGTTTTTGCCACAGACTGTAAAGGGAGTCATCAGCTGCGCACCGGGCAGAATTCAGGCCCGTCCTCTTGCTGGTTTGGTTTCAAAGCAGCAATTCCCACAAGTATTTACTACCCAAAATGTGTAATTCCCCCTCTGACAACTTTTAGAGAATGTGGTTTAGTGCTGTTTCTATTTTTATTTTTTGTCATGGGCAGGAGGGGAAGATGGGCAGAAATCTAGGACGGAAACAGTTATTTCAAATAACCGAGTCAGGAAAGATTTTGGCCAAGAGGAAGATTTAAATCTAACCCAGATGTAGCTCACTGCTGTCTGGAATGGGAGAGATGGTCCCAATCATAAAGTAGCACCCAAGGCTGGCTCAGGAAGCACAGGGATGTCTGTCGGCTGAGGAGAAAGCTGTCTGCCTAGCCCCCAGCCAGAGGAAATGTCCCGGGACTGCAGCTGGCAGTGTGGGATCGGGGAAAGGATGGAGCTTTATGAGCACATCCTGCTGGCTTCTCGTCTTGTTGGCAGAGCAGGAGGGTGGATAGAAGTAGTAACAGCACGGTCTGAGGAAGAGGAAGAAAGTCTTGTACTTATTGCTTGGTATCTAAACAGGGGTCTCTGTGCCCAGGAGTGAGTGGGGACAGCGCACCCTCCCTCCCTGGGACAGGCGGGTGCCCTGGGCTGAGCTGGCACGGCCTCATGCTGCTGACACTGCCCAGAATAAAACCGGTGTAATCCCCCACCTCATCACCACCATCATCCTGAAACAAGGAGGCAGTTGTGTGCCAGAGAGGGACCGCCAAATGCCGAGGCTGTTTCAGAGATGCCGGGTATGCACGCGCCGATACACACAGGTACATACACACGTGCAGCACTCCTCACACAGAGCTCCGGCCAGCGCCATCAGCTCCGCAACAAGGCCACAAAAATTAAACTCTGAATGGAGCTTTGACAAGAAATGCCACAAATGACGACGCAAGCCAGGAAGTGAGAGAAAAAAGAAAAGACGCCATGGAGAACACTCTAAAAGCTTTTTTTTTTGCCTTTTGTTTTTAAGTAGCTTTCTGGGATTGGCTTAAAAAAAATCCATTTAAATTCAACATATTTGTCACGCCTTGGCTACACTTATGAGGAGAGAGAAGGTAGGAAAGCAAGCAAGGAAAGAGATTGCTTTCTGGTTATCTTGCAGGAACTCTGCAATAAGATCTGGAATAAATCTCACTATGTTTACCAAAAAAACGCAGTTTATGATGTCTAGGCGCAGCAAGATGGAAGAAAAAAAAATAGAAAAAAGAAATCACCAGAGGTTTGTTTAGAAAAGCAATGTTAAAAAGATCAAAGAAAAAACATATAGATTGAAACGATCATTGTAAGTTAATAAAGTAATTCTTAAGTTTTTTTTTTAAATAGTGCTAACACGTGCTGAGAAAACCTGGGCTCACCCTTATCTGCCCCCTATCTCATTCCAGTCACCTACTATTTAAGAAATTTGAAGTCCCATTGTTCAAATCACTTGGCTCCAATAATAATCTCTTATCAACAAGATGATATATAGCGGCCAGGGCCCCATTCACTTATGGCTCACACTGCAGAACTTTGAGCTGGACTCGGAACATCTCCAAGCCTTCGGATGCCAGGGCTGGGACGTGGTGCAGGGCTGTGCACAGGGAATTTCAGCCCGTGGAGGACAGGTTTGCTTTACCCGTTGCCTTTCATGGACTTGTTAGGACCAACCTGTGAACCCCTGGGTTCAGTCCCAGAGACTGGAGACCTGGGCTGTCTCATTTCAGGAGGGGGGTGTGGTTACTGGATTCCTAGCAGCATTAACTCATTTCTTATTGTGTTTTTCTTTCAAGGGAGGAACTAACGGAAGCAGGATTATTTTCACAAGGGGCTTCTTTGGGTGATAGCGAGTATGTGCTTGCTGATAAGAGCTGTCGAGAGTGTGGACACAGGGTCAGGATCCCAGGGGACGCAGAGGTAACATCCTGGCAGGAAAGAAATGGAGCTCAACTAAGTGAAAACTGCTGCTTGCCTGGGAAAGAAGAGTGTAATTACCTGGGTATAAAGTTCAGGGAATAAACATGCTATTACATGGCTCCTAACTTCAGCACTCCCTCTGCACACACTTCTTTCTGGGGAAGGAGTGAACATAAACCTTGGCATGGTGTGAAACACCCTGGGAAATACCTTGTTTTGTACACTATCCCCTCGATGATGCCCCTGGGTACTGCATGTCTCTGCTAAGCAGGGTCAGCTAAATGTGATGGTGACAGAGGAGTCTGCAAAAACGTTTTGCACAGCCTACTGCTGTGCTACCGGTGTTTCTTGAAACCACTATAACCATCAGTAACCACCGGTTTTAACAGTTTGCTACCACTGATGCCTCCCCAGCACCTATTTCAACAGTGGCAAGACTCTTGTCCCGTTGTTAGCTAGTGCACAAAACCCCCTGCATGATCAAAGTACAGAAATGTATTTCAGATATACTTCAATAATCACGGGAGCCTGGCAGTTTTGCCGTTCTTTAGCACAGAGGTATCCTTGCTCATGATTCCATGGATACCATGAGCAACTCCAACTTTGTGCCTTTAATGCTTGCACTGTAAAAACTGCTGTTGAAATATTCATGCTGACCTTAGAAAGCTATCCACTTGGCCATCTGGAGGACTCCCAGACCCCATCCAGTAGTATTTGATTTTGAAAGATATATTCTGATCACACTGCCCAGGCTAAATAGACTATTGGTCCATTTGTTTTGTTACTGCCGTTTAGTTACCCCTCAGGATGTCAGCTCAATTTATCTGGGTGGAGGTGAACGAATTCTCCAATGAAACTATAGATAAATATGCCGAAGCGCTGCGGATGGTTAGGAGGTTACTCATTCCCACCATTGCTGTTGCGAATGGGAGCGACCTTGTCTGTAACTCTAACCTTGCACCTTGCAATTCACATGAAAATTCAAAGCAAAACCCCACCAGGTCAGAGCAAGAACCCAGCCTCATGTGTAAGAAAAAAGAGATTTGCTTGTTAAGGCAGTGCTCAGTTGTGTTCTGTACAGGGACACAGAGTGCACGGTGCCCTGGGCTAATGGGAAAATGGGTGGAGAGGGAAGACACTTACTTAATTTGAAGTGGGAAGGAAAAGGAGAGCGTGACATCAGAGAGGGCCAGGAAGAGGAAAAAACACTGTTAAGAGCAGAGCACCCAAGGTGGAAGCGTCGCAATCCTGCACCTGGTCTTGCCAGGAAGGGGCCGTTCCTCGGGGCTGCCCGCCTGTGCTGGCTTGAGATGGGAACAGCAAAGGGGCCCTGTTTCATTCCCCAAATTCCAAAAAGGCACTATCTGGCGTGAATGAAGGATCATGGCCGTCATGGCTGTCCAAGGGCAATTCCACTGTCCAGGGATCTGCAACACCTGAAACACATGCACTAGCAGAAGCCATTTGCTACACACTGCCTTGTCCCTGAGACACTCCAGCAGTATCGCTGACGCAGGGTTGGGTGAATTGTTCACGATTAACGATGTTTATTTTGGCCTTTTCTCTCCAGTTTGGGTGTGGGGGCAGCGGCGATGGTGCTGTTTGCCTGATTTATTTATGTTCGGAAGGAGGGTGGAGGAAGGGGGCGTATATCCATGGTCACGCTGACTTTTTCAAGCTGCTCTGGAAGAAAGTGCACACTTAATTTGCATTCAAACTGCATCTCTGGTTCCTATCTCTCAGTAATGCTTGAATAGATTGTGGTGTGTACAAACCTGGCAATAACTCCAAGCTGGCCTGACAAGAGTTAGGAAACACTGCTTAATTCTTCTATTTCATTTTATTTTTTGGGTCTAGGAGAGAATTTTCTTCTTTGCGGCTTGATCATTTTCCCCGTGATTCATGTCCTTTCAGGAAATAGTAATTGACAAAAATAAAGCACTTTGGTTGTTATTTAGTGAGCTCCAGCTAAATGCGCGCAGTCCTGCTTAAGAATCTATGCCCTCCATGCCGCATTTGTTTCAAGCTTCCAGCCTTCTCTAGACAGATTTTTTTTTTTCCTGTGCAGGCACAAAAGCCCTTTAGTCAGCACAAATTTGGAGGTAGAACAAAAAGCCTGTAATAGCATATCTCATGCTGCTATCAATTTTCCACCAGTGGAGCACTCGGGTACGTGAAGTCCTTTGTCTACATTCAGAAGTCAGCTTCGGTCACATTACATGACCAACTACAACATTATAGCGTGTTCCACACTGTTTTGAATTGTAACTTAAAAAAAAAAGAATAAAATAAAGAAAAGATGTCTTGGAACATGGCCAGGGCATAATGATTTCAATTCTAAAGAAATCCGACAACCAATTACACTCAATTCAACATTTTCATGTACTATAAGTTTAAAATCTCCTCTAATCAAATAGGGAAACCCTTTCCCCCCATTATACTATGGTTTTAGTTACCGGTAGGCCTCTAAAAATCTGTTTCTGCTTAAAAAGAAACCCGGAAAGGTTATATTTACTATATGTACAAAAAAGGGTTGAATCACACAATTACATATTTTAGAATACTAAAGCAATGTAAAAGAGACTAATCATGATCCCAAATTCAATTTTCAAACCTTTAATTGATCCCATCCCAAAGGTAACGTTCTATCTTAATTGCCATGCTGAAATGGTTGCAATTACGTAAAATAAAACTATTCATTGGTAACTGGAAAAAGTCTTCTTCCTAAGCACATGACAGCCGGCCTTGAAAATAGTTGATTGCAAAAGGATGCAACCACTTTGCATGTATTTCCTTTTCTGGTTAAACTGGCCTTCACATATGTTGAGTTGGTTCCAACAAACCTCACATGCACAACAGCAAATAGAAGATAGTACCATGACACGTGTCTCTGTGCTCCCTGCACCTTCTGCTACCGTGTAGGGGGGAAGACGGGGTTGGAAGGTAAAGTGTCCTCGGTGCTGAGCTGCTCTGCTGGCAGACGCCGGTGAGCGGAGCACACTGTGTGGTCTACAAGGTGTTCTGCGAGAAGGGAGCTCTTCTGGAGATGCCTTAAATGCTGCTCTGAACAAAATCAGGCACTAATAATCAGAACTTAATCCCCAGTTGAAACTGGAAGTTATCCTATGGGGTACACATAGGATGTCCTACTTTTATAGGTGTCACACAAGGCAGGACTAGGAAAGGTTGGTGTCTTCTCTGTTTGGACAACGAACAAAAAACAAAGGAAATACTGTTTTCTGGAGGTGACAGTAGATGTCGATGAAGCAAGAAGTCCGGCAGCTTTTTTATTATTGCCAAGGGAGACTGAGCCTCTCTCAATTTGATATCGACACCTGTGTCACTTGGAACGCTGCCTCTCTGGATGCAGATATCATGCAAATAGTTACAAGGCGCTTATTCATTACTATTATTCTTATTATTCAACTTCTGTAAGATATAACTGTCTAGCAGAGACAAGCATGTCCATAAGAATTCACTAGGAACAAGGCACAAGACAAGCTGTGGTGGCAGTGGGTCACTGGGGCAAACTACTGCAGAGACAAGAAAAACATCTCTTGCTTTTTTTCTTTGATTTCATCTCAAGAGAGCTCTGATCTCATCAAGATTGGATGCCTTTCCAGAAGTTAGTCTCCAGTCAAACATACATCCCTGTCCTCCACTTGGAAATAAAATGATGAATGTCTCCAGGTTGTGGCATACAGGAGGTCAGACTAGATGATCAAAAGCTCTGGCCTTAAATACCTATCAGAAACATCTTCCAAGTAACTCTCCAAGTAAATCCATCACATGGAAGTATTGAAAATAGTCCCCTTCTACACCATGGGATGTTTCCACAGGGAGTGCCATCATCTCTCTGTTTGAGTGCAGGTTTGGAGCTCTGTTGTACTTGGGACTGTCTAAACTCAGTGAAAGGACTGTCCCAAAGAGCTCATGTCCAAGTGGAAGATGAGATACAGAATAGATTCAGACCGATGGGGAAGCACAAGGTAAGAATGAAATGATGATATGTTTAATAAACATCAACTGCAGCATGTCAGCTATAGCTTCTCAATCAAATTCTTCTATGTATGGATTAAATGAGTAATCTGGTTCTACACCAGCAAATTTCAGAATGCAGAAGAGATCACTGGACACGCCCATCCCTTAACTCGATATGCATATATCTATCCATGCTACATATGCTTATGGTCACAGAAAATAGATCCTTTGAACATCCTGGAGATACAGTTGAAATGATGTAGGTCCTGAGAGGTAGCTATCAGAACTAAAGTTTCTGTTTCTCTTTAACAAGACGACTTAGCCGTCCATCTCGACTTAGCCATCCAAGTCGTTTAGGCACGCCATTGCAAGCCAAATATTGCCTCTATATATCTTTAAACATCTGAGCCTTTGAATTGCAGTGCTATGTAGTGATGAATAAATGCCTACTTGGACATAGAACAAAGATATTCGACTGGCTGAATAGGCAGCATTTGAATTGTACGGAACATACAGATACTCTGCTAAATGAACGGCTGTTCACTCGCTTGGTCAATAGCAAAAAATTGCTCTTTCTCTTTCTGAGCGCACAGTATTTGCAGTAAGGAGGGCATGTATATCAAACCAAAAACCTATTTCACAAGCACTAGAGCAGACTTGTGAAAATAGAACCAGTGCATCATTTTGCTGATGGAATCTTAAGTAGCGATTCAGACAGAAATCATCACTAGCCCTGCAGACGTTCGGGATCTGCACTTGTCCTGAAGCGTGCAGCCTGGTAAAGCAGGATTCCAGGCCTGACCTACTTTTGCCCCAACCTCGTTCCATCAGCCCTAAATCCTGGTCCTGTATTCAGTGTGGGAAATGGTTGTGAATACAAATGATTCCGGGCATTGCTGATAGAAGGAGACTGAGTTCTGTACTTGAACCCGCCGTACTTGGGAAATTCAGGGACTTTGAGGTCATGCAAAATTGTTCCTCTAGCAAAATTGATGTGTTTTTGTGTAAATCAGCTTTGGAACAGCTTCAGATTTCTGTGGAGGATTACTCTTCCCTCAAAGAGCTGGTAAAACTCAGCACAAAAATGAGTATCTGAAACTTCCCCAAACTTTACTAAAATAGAAATGAAAGGCCATACTCTTAGCTAGCATAAGCTGGTGCAGATCAGCTACATGACAATTTCCACGTAGATCAGCAAGGCTTGCATTTATTGAGCTGGCTGACCCACCTCTCCTATTGATCTTTTTTTACAGCTGAAATCATCACGATAGAGTTTTGTCTGACATAAAAAGAAAACAAATGAAATGTTGACAGCTTTAAATACAACAAAGCCACAGATCATTATTCATTTTGGCTTCAGAGCACTTCTCTGGGCTGTCAGCGTCGTGGGATTTGGACATCATTGCAGCTTTGCGCTTCTGCTGTAGCACGGGAAGATTTCCTTTGGATAGTGTGGGGAACTCTTTGTTATCGGTGCCCTTGGTCCTAATGTCACTTACGGGTGAGCCAGCTAAACCAGCGCCAAAGCAGGGTTGATTGAAGACGTACCCTTGTGAAGAGGTAGGGGCTGCCTAAACTCCTACTTCTTTTGATGTCTGGCTCAAACTAGTCTAATTTGGGTACCCAGTAACACGCTGTCGGCCTCTGCCAGGTGGATGTTTGCTGTGTCATTTTCATTAGGTATAGACTTCTATGAGAGTTCATAGTCCGATATCAACTGCAACAAAAATGTGCAAAGCTCAGCCTGAGCAAATGAGAGGGAGAAGAGGGAATGCTGGTTGGGAATGGAGCACAGTGCTTGGCTTCATTTCTGTTCACCTTAGATTTAGTAGGCAAAGTCTAAGGAATGAGCACCCGCAAAGAGAGCAGTTGCTGTCTGGTACCAGAGAAAGGACTTTGGTTTTCATTTCAGTCCACTGGTAAAAATGCCTGAACTGGAATGCTGGCAATGTGAATTTTTGTCACCCAACTGAAGTTTTGGTAAGTTTAGGAACTCACACGCCGGACTGTGTTTCACTGCTTTCATCCTTCACCAGCTCTGTCCTTCTTCAGCTGTCACAAACAGAAATACAGGGGGTGAAAACATAACCAAGGACGCAGAGAAGAGTCAATGGTTCGATTTGCTGAGCAGCCTGAGATGTACCAATATAGAACCGAAAGAGTGGGGCTGCTGTGCAGATGCAGCCCTAAAAAAAGACAAAGGATGAAAACGCTAATGCACTACACTTCATGAAACACTTGCCCACAACGTTATTAATCCCAGGTAAAGAGAAGAGGGTCAGAAGCAGCAAGTGACTTGCTCACAGTAGCTGTAGGCAGTTCAGCAGAGGACTGGACCACTTACCAGGAAGTCAGCACAGAGCTGGGGCTAGACCCCAGCTACTGTAATTCCCACCCTCCTTGTGTAATTGCTGTGCAACGCTGAGTCTTTCATCTTAAACACTTCGTGATCTTGAAAGTGCAATCTGATAACACTGCTATGGAAACTTCAGACCCATATGGGGTTGTTGCATAAACCCCACATAATAAAGGAGATATTTATGGCCTTTCAGTACAAAGAAAGTTAATAACCACCATTAGAACCACCATGTAACAAGAGGACACAAAGCAGAGTTAGCTTCCCTCGAAGTGTAAATTGCAGAGTACTCCAAGATGAACGCATGCTGTATTCTTTTCATAGTTATATTTAAATCTGTGTTTTCTTTAATTTAAATCTGCTCTATAAAGATCTCAGCAATTTGAAACAAAAGTATCCTTTAAAAAAAGAAAAAAAAAAAATGACATGATAGCATCCTTCATGCCAGGCTGGCCCTGTTGTGATTTTACATTGAGGGTGCATTTTAATTGATGAAATGTGCTACACAGCACAACTTGAAAAAGTAACAACCTTTAGTTACCATTTGGAAATGTGATGGAGGTGCCAGAAGTTAAACTCTTAGGACTAAATGAAATAACAGAAGCTCCCTATCCTTTCTTGAAGACGCTCATTAGTTTTCACTTTCTCACATTCTGTTTGCCATGGATTTCATCCAAGAATGACGGATGTAGAGTTATTAAGCAAGTGATAGTTTCAAAACTCCAAGTGTCAGTGCTCAATGTGGAAGCTCAGTTACCTTGCAGAGGACTAGAGGCTTTAAGCACCGGTACCCCGGAGCTGGCATCAGCGCAGGGCAAATGATCACATGGAAAGGTGCTGTCAGAACAGTCAGATGCAAGTCAGTTATAGGAACGGACAAATAAACAAATGAGGAATGTTTGAGGAATAATCTGGTATTTGAATGCTTCAGCACACACAGGAAACCGGAAAAAAAGGAAAAAAATAAAAAGAGGAAGGAGTATTAATATGCAGGAGGCAACGAACAAGTTCCTTTTCTTCAATCCAGTCCAGGGCTGGGACGCAGGGGTATCTCAGATACTGTGAGGCCTCTTTGAGGGAAGAGGTAAACCCCTAATGTTTCTGATTATGGGCTTGGAAGGGAAATCTGCATGCACAGGGCACTCTTTTCACTCCTGTGGATGTGCACATCAGTCACGGTCCATGGGACACGCTCCATGGGCAAGGTACAAAAAGCTCCACTGAATGAACCTGCTGGAGAACACAGAGGGCAAAGCAGTACCTCAAAGCCTGACCTTCTCCACCTGGGAAAAAGAAAAGCAAAAAGTCCTTGTGATCTCTCCCCATTTTACCTTCCAAGTGACTGCCACAACTCCTTCCTTTTCTGAAGATTCACTTGTATTTCCTGCCACATGCTGGCACTCTGAATGAGTTGAGCTCGTGTGTCAAGCTAGACCCAACCCAATTCTCTTTGCTTTTTTTTAATTGCTTTTCCCACTTGATAATTTTGCTCACAGACTAAGGCGGCAACAAAAAAATAACACTGGAAAAAGCTGGTTATGTTGGGTTGTTTCTGTCCTAGATGCAGTAAAAGCCTATCAGGAGTCTGAGTGAAAAGCCTGTTGAGCAGTTTCTTCTTTGATATTTGGGCTCAAGTGACTTGATGTGTCTCAGCTTGAACCAGACCCTGCAGCTCTGGAATTCCACCCAGTCCTGGCTGGCAGCTTGTTTTGTGTTCCACACCTGGGAGCCGATGGGGTCATAGCAAGAATCAAAGTCCTTCTGTAAGTGTTTCTCTGTTTAAAATACAAGATTCAGCCTTATTTGTAAAGATTTGCTTTTACTTTTGAGATAACTTAGAGATTCATTGTTGACATCCAGCCTGGCAGTGGCTGAGACTGGCAGAAACCTTCCAGAGCGGTGGCTCTGACTTGGCTTCTGTTGTTGTCAGCTATAGAACGGCTTGCAAGAATTTGGCTACAAGCAAGCTGAGCCTGGGTTTCAGTTTGTTTCAAACAGCTCAATTTAAATCTCTGCCCACAGCACCCATACACCACTTCTTTCATCTCCTTCTAATTCTGTTTTATGCAAACAAGTTGCACCCAAATTCCTTATATTCGAGCATCCCTTCTAGCTTCCTATTCCAATAGAGATTAAGTGGTGAAAAAACTATTTTTGCAACCTTGCCTTCTGAAGAGTGAGTTTTGGGCACCATAATTCAAGGGATGATACGGATTAATTTGATATATGTCAGAGGAAAACAGAAAAAAAGAAGAATGATCAGAGTGGTTGTCCTGGTTATGGACAGGTGAAGGATTTGCTCCTTTCCTCTCTATAGTTTCTTTTTTCACATTTGCAGGCCTCTCATCTGGTTCTTGTAGAACACCTCTTTTTGAGATCCAGGTGTCCAATGTGGAAGAGAAGCAATGGGAGCTGGGAGGAGAGACTTTGGGCTTTGAACATCCTCCGTGAAACACTGAAATCAGTTGTCTCAAGGGGTCACAGATTATTCATCACTGGAGGTCTTGAAAACCAGTCTTGTCATGAGGAAGCTGACCATGCTTTTGGATAGCTGAATGGACTAGGTGACCTCTCGGGCTTTTTTCCAGCAAGATTAATGGCAAATCCGGAGGAATTTTTTCCCCTGAAGCTAGAATCTTGTGACACTTGCCTCCAGGCTGAGCGGAGGACCCTTTCAGGAGTCTTTTCTGGAGGGGACAAAAAATTGATTTGAGCCTGTTCAATGGTATCTTGCATATGAGTTAGTCACTAGCCCCTCTTCCCAATCCCTGGAGATTTTAAAGCCCTGCTGCAGCAGACACTATGATTTGGCAGTTCTCAGCCTTGGCTTTCGCTGTGGCTTTCCCACTCTGATCCTGTCCTCTTGATCTGCTCTTTTAGGCACCCACTGCTAGGCCTTTTCTCTTTTTTGGATTCACACCTACATCTCAAACTCATCACTATCCTTTCCCATGGGTTTACTGTCAGACCCTTTGTGTACAGTCATCTGTCACTGAGGACTTCATACTCTCTCAATTTGTCTTGCGCTCTCTAGCAAACTTTGGGTAGCCCTGACGGTATTCTCCAAATAGATATTTTTGCTGGAAGTCCACACATTTATTCTTTGCTGGGTTTAGTCTCCCTGTAACCTTAATTAGAAATGTAATTAGATGATGGCTGCTATTCCTTGGGAGCTCCCAAGCATGCACTAATTTATAGCCCACCATTACTCAGTACAAGTCATAGAAAAATCCATTTGCTGTAACAGCTGTTGCAGGGCATGGATGGGAAACAAGGTGGCAGGCCATTTCTAGAAAGGTCCAGAAAAAATGAGTGTGATTGAACTGTCTGGAAGTAATAGAGTGCCTTCAGAAATGGATGAGAGCTGATTTATCTCCAGTCTACCAATTAAACCATTATAGTTCTTGCCAGTAAGAATTTTTAACATACGGTTTGCTGATGGGTTCATGAGAACAGGGCTAGTCTGGACCCGGAGGAATCCCCTGTGAGATCCCCTGTCCAAAAGCAGGTTTGTTCCTGGCAGAGGTTTGCTTAACATGCTCAGTTACAGCATCCTGAGCATGTCCTAAGGAGCTTTTTTTCTGAATGGCAGACAAGATAGCAAGGTTTGGAATAAGGACTGGAGTAGCAATAACATCCTATTAAGAGTCAAAGTATTTGAGAGCTTCCAGTGGCACGTTCCTGATGGTTGTAGGAGTTGGTGCAGAGTAGTAAGAGGGGGTCTGCACAAGAGTTATGAAAACAGACGTAGAGGAGAGAATTTCTGACCTAAATGCCTTATGGAAATGGTAAGCAAGTTGTGTATCAATTTCAGCTTGAGGTTTTATCAGGCTTTGTGATTTGATTTTCTTTATCCCAAATCAGTTTGTCCATCTTTAATGCTGTTGAGGATTACAGGAAGGAAATGCTTTACAATGGCAGATTTTACTGAAAATTGCTAAATGTGGGCTGCAGAGTAATGCACTGCTCTTCCTCGGTCCGTGGTAGGATCATGTCTGCCTGTTTAGTGTGGTTCCGGGCTAACACTGTTACCTTCAGACTGAATGTAGATGCAGATTCTTTTCAAACTCTATTGTCACGCCCAGCTTTTACGGATGAAACTTGTCATCCCATGGTTAACATAAAAGTAATATACGTTTCAAAACAGCCCACTAATATCTTCACCACCAGTATTATTTTCAGTGTACAAGAGAGACAGAGTGGACGGAAGGATCTCTTTCAACTTCTGTTGAAATACATGGAAAAACTCACACTGACTTCATAAGAAGTTAGATCAAGTTCCAAGGCTGCACGTCAATTTTCTGAGTGGTCCTGACTCTGCAGAGGGGCCCCTACATCATGTTACATTCCTTCACAGAAAAAAAGGACATGGGAATTTTTTACCTTTCCAGAGACAGCTCTCTTTGAAAATCACATTTGTTTTCTTTGTAAGTGCCAGAAAGAAATGCATGTGAAAAGCTCAACAGTCAACTCTAAACTGCCTTTTATGCTGGCATCATTTTTTGGAGGGGGGAGGAAGTGAGTGTGCAGGCACATGCACTCACAGCTAAGGTCTTAATTCTATCTCCAGATGCTATGCATAATCTAGAGGTTTATCTTAATGAATTATTTCTGTTATTACTGCAGGCAAAGTGAGATTTAATTTGATGTGTGATATATCCCTGGATTAACTACCCTTTGGTTTTATTTGCTCCATAATGGTGAATTTTTGTTTATAGACCCATTTTGTAATTACATCCCTGAGCTCAGAAGGGCTACAGCAATGCTGCTCCATCCTATAGGAAATCAGGATCCAATTCCCTTCTCCCAGTCCTGTTGTCAGCTGTGGCTAAAACAGAAGCCGCACAATATGATGTTCCCCATATTTTCTTGCTTAATAGCAGCTTTACAGGACAAAGAACATTGAATAGAGAGACTCTCCTTGGCTGAAATGTCTCTGATTACTTCTTAAAGGCACACGCAAAGTGTCAGAGGAGCTTCACATTGAAAAATGGCAGCGATGTGTGTTATAATGAGTGCCAGGAACAATCAGTTGAATCCTTCATGATACCGACACAGTGAAAGTGTCACGCCACCACAGAGGCTCCAAGGGTGGTACAGGGAACTGGGGGTCATGGGAGCATGTGGAACAAAGCTTCAGGAATTCCTTATTTTCCAGATAACCTCCTCTCAGTGGAAAGCCAAGCCTTCACCCCATCGTGAAAGATACCTTGCAGGCTGGTGGTCATGGCACTGGGACACTCTTCTCCCTTCCCACCCCATCCAGCCCTGAATAACCCCTTCCATAGTCTCATACCCAGCAGGTCTAGGACCAACATACCTGCACTGGCTCATATTCACCACATCTCTTTAGCACTTTCCTACAACAGAGTCATGGAATCGTTTTGATTGGAAAAGACCTTTAAGATCATCTGGTCCAACCATTTCCCCAGCACTGCCAAGTCCATCTCTAAACCAGGTACCTCAGCACCACATCTACATGTCTTTTAAATACTTCCAGGGATGGGGACTCCACCTGCCCTGGGCCAAACCCCCAGTTATCAGAAGAGAAAGAGAGGCCTGCCCCAAATCCAGCTCAATGACTCCCTTGGTGCTGGTGTGGCAAAGCCATGGGGGTACCCATCCCCAGTATGAATGGGAAGAGGTGCAGAGGCACAGAGGGCTGAGATCCCACTGCAGCTCAGTAGAGAGCAGGACATGACACCGCAGTTACAGAAGCTGTGACAGCACCCGTACCTAATCCCCTGGTAACATATGGTATTGCACGCACCCAGAATCATGTTTCATTGCAATCATAGCAATCTTAATTAGTACTATTTAGAACAACAGAAGTCAGCGTAAGTACTGGGAACAGTAAATGGAAACAAACAAATCCATCGGGGTATAACTATGCTCCTTGAAAAGAGGTATGGGGAAGGTTAACTTTTGACTCGTCATATGTGCCAGCTTGACCCTTCAACCATAAGCACGCACTTGGTTTGCTGGGAGCATGCATGGATCTCCTTCCTCCCCAGGTGAGCCATGCTGGAGCAGCAGAGTTTGCTCCCGCTGAAGCCTGGCATGATGGAGCACTTCATGAGTACCCTGAAGTGGGGACCTCCACAGGCCAAGGAAGCAACTATGAAGTTCAAACAGAAGGTCATGCTTTTCAGGGAGGGAGGTGCTGGGTGCAATCCCTATTCAGAGAGAGTCACTCTAAAAACTATGCGTATTTTCTGGGCATACACCACACTGAAGACAAAATTTTTTTTTACTGGCAGACAGGAGTGTTTGAGGCCATTAAACCGCACAGAGCCAAAGGCTGCAGTTTGCAAAGCGTGCCTGCAGATTTACGTTATCCAGCATGTACTTGTAATTGTTCCTGACGTGTCAGTTCTCCTACACTTCCATTAAAAGTTTATGTCCACTTTTTTTTTCTTTTTCCCCAGCTAATAAAATCAAAATGTTGGAAAGACTAAGTGAAAAAATAAAATATGTTAGTCTTGCTTGGGGCAGGACAAGATGGGATATTCAGAGCTGAACACCAAACTGTCTTCAAAATCACCTACTGTTCAGAGAGCAGCGTACTAAAACTCAGCTTCCTGTCTTTTCCCAGTTAAAACCAAACCTGTACTGTTGTTTTACTGCCTTGTGAGTGTGAATTTCAAACGACCCTTAAGGGCGGAAAGTGATTTAAAAATATTTTTCTAAGAAACCCCAAAACACAAGCAGCATTTTTATGAGTGAAAAACTAGGAGTATGCGTCAACATTTGCAAACATATCTGAGGGATGCAAGGAACATAAATCCTAGAACTTTAAAGTTGTCACGAGGCCAAATTCTTGTTTCCTTTTACCCATATGAGTAGTGTTGCTCAAGTCAACGGCTTGAAACAGTTTCTGTAAATAAAATGAGTATGACTTAGCCTGAAGTCTACAGAAAATAATATGAACAATCTTTCTTGCCCCCCAGGAGGGGAAGCCAAGCATTCCTTGGCTTGACCTGTCCCCCCAGAACCCGTGGGGCAGGATACACCGTGCCCGCTGCCGTGAGTACCAGGTGCCCCCACCCTGCCTCTCCGTGAGGCTCCTGGTTCCCCCACATCAGGCTGCTGCTGCAGAGTTCTGTGGCCATTCACAGCCGCCCAGCTCTGTGTCCCAGCACACCGTGTCCAGGGCTCTGCCCCTTCCCAGTTGCTGTGCGGGATGAGGGAGGCAGCACTGGGATCTTCCACTTATTCCTGCTTCAGGACTTAAGTGAAAAGGACCATGGACCAGAGAGGAGGGAGCAGCAGGACAGAGGCTTGCCACTCTTTGGCTGTCTCTGCATGTTCAAGTTTGGTCTGGGGACAGTCGAGCTGTTCCAGCATTGGCTTTGATTTTTAAGGCTATAAAGGACCGTTATGATTATCCAGTTTGACCTCATCCAATACAGAAAGGGATTGAGTAACTGAGAACACACTCAAGAAATTAAACACAGCTTGTGCAGATTTTAAAAGGTACCATAGAGAATTTATGCTGATAATTTTAGCCCTGTGTTTTGGGTTTTTTCCATTCTAGAGTAGCGGGGTTTTTTTGCAAGAAGTGGCTGCTGGGTCTGCTACTCGCCTTCTGCTGTAGCAGGTCATTTACTGATCCTTTTTTCTATGCTAATAAGGTATAATAAATTTAACACCACTAAAGAAACTAAAAAGTCTTGAAGACTATTATTACAGATTTGTATGTGCAGTGAAAGGCAAATTGTTTGCAGCTATTATTGATCGGGAAAGGCTGAGTTAATGTAATTGCAGAACATAAAAGGAGGAAATATAATAAAAAAATAAAATTAATATACCAGCCACAGAATTTGAACTCAGAAAGCCAATAAAAGACATGTAATAAAGCACTGCAGAGGAATGAAACCCCGTCACAGCGAATATCAAGGTGTTTACTGAAAAGTGCAAATATCAACCAAGGCATTCGTCACCACGCGGACATTTAGTTAGGTCCTGTCTCTGCTCACTGTTTTACAAAATTAGTGACTGCAGCTAAAACTATGTTTCACTGATTGCAAAGCGTCAGCAAGGTCTTCACCTGCCCTACTGTGGAAGCTACTCTTTGAAGTCTTACTCTGGGATGCCGAGTAAGGAATCGGAAAGAAGATGGTCCAGAAGGAAAGTGCTGGTGTCATCAGCCTGCGGAGAGAACAGCTAAAAATGGAAGTTTCACGGGGAGCTGGGGTCCAGTTACACAGCAGTACAAGGTGTCCTCCAGTGAAGCACCCATTGAAAGAGTACCCCATTGTGAGAGCAGTGGCGTTATCGACATCAAAAATCATGTGTAAGATGCCACAAAAATCATGACATTGACCAGAGAATTAGGAGACTAAGCAGAAGCAGTTCAATACATGCCCTTCATATTTGTTATATGACTTTTTAGGAATTTTTAGGGTTTGGATTTTCAAGCTTTGCTCTGTCTCTGTGAAGACTTGGATTGTGATTTATTTTGTGCCAAAGCTCAGATTAGTGATGTGTTCAACCTTAGGCAGTTCTTGCCTTTAAGGAGTAAAGTCTGTTAAAACGATCACTTGCTTGCAGCATGGGCAGAACCAGAGGTTAGTGGCAAATCACTTAAAAGGAAGAAAAATGCCCTTATTCCTCAAGATGTGCAGATTAATGAACTTCAGCAACTGATACATTTGAATCTATTTTTTAACTTATGGGCTTTGTTAAATATTACACAAAGGGAAACAATGGTTTTACCTATTTTCCACAACACCATCTCTCCCTCAATCCTTGGGCAAGCTGGATTTCAACAACTGTTCTGGAGGCTGCTCTGGCCCCCGGAGCCGGCTGGAGGTGTACGCCTTGTTAGCAATAAAAAAGGAAAGCAAAGCCCCTGCTAAATGTGCGCTTATATTTTCTTCATGTACAACAGGTTTTTCTTAGCACTTTCACTCCAGAGTGGGAAGAACAAACATCCTTTTAACGTGTCCATCCCAAAAGAGGTGAAATATAGGTCTTTCATAGGCTATATATTTAAAAAAAGAAACAGTGCTTTTAAAATGGGATGTCCAATATCTTGTGACTAATGGATGACAAAGAGGTTGCGGGGTACTTTATTAAATGTCTCTAGAGACAAAGAAGTCGATTGCTGCTCACCAGGTTGATTTACAATGATAAAGATTCCTATTTGTAGGAACTGCTCTGGCTTCAGTCACCTCCTTTTGTGGCTCAGGACACACAGAGGTAGAAAGCTTTGCTTTTTCAAGAGGAAAGAATTTTTCTTTGAGCTGGGAGTGACTGTATTTTTCTGGTTATCATGACAGTCCTGTCAGACTAATGGGCTGATGGCCCCAGAACAGCTCTGCTATCTAGGAAGGGAATGATGTGACCTCAAAGAACCATTATGTCATATCTGGTAGGAGCTTCATTGTTTTATTGGTACCATTCCCTGTGCTGAAACCATTCAAGACTGAAATAAAATGCTTCTCTGCATTTATCAGTTGTGAGAGGGAAGAAAGCCCAAGTTCACCTGGATTGCTGCCAGTGGAGGAGAGCCACGGGGCTGGGGCAGAGAGTGGGGAGTGCAAAGGCAACACTCTGGAGTCACTGGTGAGTTGTCCTTGGGAGCCTGGGTCAGTGACCACAGCGTATCTGTGTTGGTGATCAGTAGCCCCGGCTGGTCCAAGCAGAGATAATTTCCTGTTTCTGTGACACCAATTGGTCTACTTGAGCTTTTCTTTCTCTTTGCAGTTTTCAGTGGCAGAACCTACTTTACAGCAGGAATTCTCAGCCTGTGCTTTGAACATCAGCTCCTGTTTGTTCTGCTCTGTCCTGGACAGAGTGCTCTGTGTTTGCTGTGTCAAGACACGTTGCCCAGAGTTCAGGTTAAAAAAGGCTGTAAGTGAATCTCCTGCTCCCCTCAACCTGGTATTATTACCACCATGATTCTGGAGTGAGGCTGGGAGTACACTGAAGATAAATTTGTAATAATCAAGGTCAGAAATAGAACTACAACAGATAAAAGAGACCAGAAATAGAGGTGCTGCTTTACAAAGCCCTGTTGTTCCACTGCCTCATGATGTGCTAACAACTAAGATTGCAGAGTGATGTATTTGCTGATGCAATACTGAAAGCGGACAGAACAACTGTACTTGGGGAGGGCTAAATAAAGAGGAATTGCCGCTTCAAAGGAAAGTGCTTGCAACGTGAGACTTGTGACGGGGTTGTGAAGGTGTCAGCGCGACAGAAGCCCTGGGGTTTCCTACAGGACGCCTATTGATACAAATAGCAAGGTCACGATGGATCTCAAGGATCCATCAATCACTGGAACACAGGCTGCAGGCATGGCATAGCTGGAGTGACACAATCACTGCCATAGCGCTGGCTGAGCTGGGCGGCTTGGGCTCTCATGCCTTTAAATGAAACACTCAGAACTGATCCAGCATGACAAAGGTGTGTTACAACTCATCACACCAGGTCTTGCATATGCTTTTTCCTGCAAAACCACAGAAATCTGTGAAGTAGCTGACTCATCACTTCTTTGCCCTAAAGATTAAGCTGTTTATCAAGAGGAGGTATTTTAAGGCTGTTGTTTTATGGGATGAAGGTATCAGTTCTCTGTCTTCTCATGGATAATCCTGTTAGAGGATAACATGTTTTTAGGACAGTCCATTTCAATGGACAGTCTTTTCAGCCTTGTCAGACTGAAGTCTCTTAAGTCCTTCATAACCTCCTTCATGCAAAAAAAAGGGGAAAATCTCAACTTTCTGTTACAGATTTCAGCTGATCTCACCATCCATGGCATCTATATAATTTATTGACATTCTCAATTTAACTCAATTATGCAGATATACTGAAAGGGTCGCTACTCAAAGCAGCTTGCAGCCTGCCCCATTTGTATACTGCTGTAACACATACCAGCTCACACCAGCCAGAGGTGGACCTGCTCACACCTCTTTATCTTATTCCTGCTGGTTTTACCTTCATGGTGTCTGTACAGAGCAATGTGTTATCTCTGATATTTTACATGTGGGTAAAGTGAGGAATAAAGAGACTAAATGAGTTCCCCAGAGTCTCTGTGAAAGGCAAGAACTGAACTCACATGAACCAGAGCAGTGGTAAAAAGAAATCCCTGTCTCCCCAGTTTGCCCTTCTTTCATTTTCACCAAAAATTCCCAGGGAAGCTGTTTATTGAAGAGAAGGTTTTACACTTCTAACTCCGTAGCTACTCCCCAGGTATTCATTTTTGGCTTTCTGTGTGGAACACTAGCACACTAACAATGAAAAGCATTTCACTTTGTGCCAAAAATCAACTAAGATCTTACAGGTCAATGAGGTTCTCCAAAAGCAGAGCATCACTTCCACTTGGTTTGCTTTCTGGAAATAAAAACTTGGTTCTTTAAATCCAGAGAAGTCCAGGTCTTCCCTCAGGAAGAGGAAATACTTCTGCAAGTGATGCTGAAACTCAGTGATGTTATTTGCATTTACTGCAACAGCATTTAGGAGCCTGAGGAACCGACTAGAAGTCTATGATGATAGCTGCTTTACACATAAAGAATAGTCCTTGACTTTACTAATGCTGGTAGGGAGAAAATGGGGTGTGCAGCACTGAAGTACCG
The DNA here is from genome assembly GCA_009769605.1 of Bucorvus abyssinicus. Lineage (NCBI taxonomy): Eukaryota > Metazoa > Chordata > Aves > Bucerotiformes > Bucorvidae > Bucorvus > Bucorvus abyssinicus. The sequence continues at coordinate 30,442,083 of CM020034.1, read as the reverse complement.
CAAAATTCAAGAATGAGTGTATTTTCAGGTATGAAACGGTAATGAGCTGCAATAGAAATGTTATTTTTAAATTACAATGTGGTATCTCAATATTGACAACTCCCTGCTCGTTCTCACCTTCATCTTTCAAAACACACTTCTCGGTTGCTTACGAAGCATTTTCCCCACACTGAAAAAAACCCTCAATTATTTTCTTCCATCTCTGTGAACTGTAGATTCTGCACTCCAGCAAGGTCAAAAATCTATGTGTGCAAATTATTTTAACTCAATGATAACATATTCATGTCATGTCTGGGGAATAGCACTGATATTTTTTGGAATAAAGCGGGAAGTAGATTTTTCTACATCAGTTTATGTTTCAAACTATTCCCTTCTATTTAGATGTTCCTTCAGAGGAGAGACAGCTCATTTCCTTAAGAAATTGTATCCACCCACCGAATGTTATTTCTCACTGTACGTAAGTAATAGGAGATTTCCTACTTCTTGCCCACTTCTACCCCGTAGATTTAATATGTAAACTGGGAACATGCAGAATATATTGCTTGGCCCAAGTCAGCGAAGTTTCACCTGTGAGAACACAGTATGAATTCAACCTTTGGCTGCTTGTACTAAACCACAGGGAGAATCTACCCTTAAGTGATGTAAAGTTCATAGATTAGACACAAACCCACAAAACCAAACCCCTGGAGCAGCATTTAGGCTTACAGAGCTTGTCAACCCTCTGACTCCAACTTGTTTGAGTTGTTATGGAAGGAGAGAGCCTTGTTCCAGGGCAAACGCAATGGGGGCACAGTGCTCTCCTCTTGTTATGAAGGGTCCCTGTACTTGGGGGAGGATGCTGAGGCACAAATCCCTTATCAGAGGACTGAGTGGGAAAGGAAAATCTTCATGAAGAAGGCAGAGATAAAGTGACTGATGCTCTGGATGTATGTGTTGCGTCAGAAGAGCATACTCATCCTCACAACTTACAGTTAAACTTCCTTTTGCGTTCCAGAGTTATATTTAAACGCACAAAGCACCTGATATTCTTTGCTATCCTCTGCAATGCATCCCCAGGCTTAATTTCCATAACCTCAGCATATCACTGATCTCAGCGCCACAAGAGGTGAGCAAAATTTATACCACGGCTTGCCCTTTTGATTTCACACTTTTCCATGTGAACCTTGAGAGGTGAGAGGGGAATTATTCCTGGTTCATATATGATTTTGACTTTCTTCTCTTTCTTTTTGGTCTATGGGTTTCTTTCCATGGATCAGTTTAGATTTCAGATGATCCAGATTTAAGACATTATTTTCTCTTTGTTGTCACAAGTCAACTCTTCTATTACTTCATTTTAAATGCGAGGCAAGCTTTATTGCTCTGAACATGGAAACACAGCTCCAAAAAGCTCTCTAGGAGCAGAGTGACAGCCAAAGTTCTGATTAACTTCACCTCTTTTGCGGGCCTCTGCAACAAACGTAAACGGCTGTGAAATCTATTCCAGCAGGGTAATGGAGGAAGGAAAAGAGTTGGCTTTAAGTTTGAGAATTAATATTCCTATAAACCTATTCACGCACCTATCACTTGGGACAAGCAAAGGGCCAAAGACATGCCAAGCAATTACACAGCTACATAGGTCCGTGCACAAGACATTCCACATCGTGTTGGCTGTAATTTGCACTCACTATGTTGGCAGTGGCTCCACCTGTGTCAGATGGCAGCAGAGAAAACAACTTTTCTGGGAGACTAAATCCATCTCAACTGTGGCCAAGCCATGTCCTTGTTTTGGAAAGTCTGATCGGGAACAGAAGCACCTTTCAATTTGAACTGGAGAAAAGGTTTACAAAAGTCAGACTCCTTAGTCACTGGTTTTCACCTCGTTCCCTGCACACCCAAGTAGTATTGAGGTGCTCAGAGCCTGACGTTGGTGACACCAATATAACTGCCACGGCTTCCAGATTTATGAGATAATGTTCAGTTCTAGTTCTGACCTTAATCAACTCTTTGTGTCCTGATGAGAAATGATTTCTAAACAGGTTTATATTTTCCCTCACTACTTGTTTTAGTTGCGAAAAAACAGATAAATGTTTCCTAGTTCAGCTACAAAGACAGACCTACCCTTCTCAAATCACTGAAATTCACGACACGAAGGATCTTCGCGAAGTAGGAGAAGTCAACGTCATCATTCATCTTTTACAACATGTTTGCAGATGCTTAAGGGTCTACAAAAGGGCTAATGTGGTGGTAGAGTCTTGGCCTCGTACAGGCTAATGTTTAATATTGAACAAATTGATTAACCCCTTTTTCTCTATTGGTAAACTGAAGACTGTTCCCTGCCAAGCAGAAGGGGCTCACTTCATTATTTTTCCCCATATATTTTGAAGTCTTCCTTCAAGTCCAGTAGTCCTTCCATTCAGTCTTGTAGAGACCCATAAAACGACCACTGAAAAGGACACAGCAAGACAGATGGACCTGTTCTGAAGGGTTCCTGAAGTCTAAAAAATACAATGCTGACAACTAGATAGGTAAGGATTTGTTGAAACACCTTGATTTTGACTGAGGATTTTTTTTAACAGTAAGAAGAGAAATACAGTCAGTTATCTTGGTGTGAAACGTGTGTTGAGACTTGACTCACCAGAAGCCAAGAGACAAAGTCAGAAGCCCTAAAGGTGTCTCTGTTTCCTTGAGAAGCATATCTAAAAGATTCGAGGGATTTTAAGAGTATTGCTATGCTCCTAAAGACTTTCCTATTATTCTATTAATTGTTCACAGGCAGGGCAGAAAAACACCTTCAGTTTAACTGCAATATGTTGTAAGACTGTAACTTGTGTACAAAGATTTCAATCTTGGATGCTCAGAGCTGTGCCCTTGAAAATGGAGTCTCCTGTTGGACGAGGCTGCACAGACTTAGAGAAGCATGAACCAGGCTGTTCTAAAAATTAGTTATTGTAACCACATCGTCCCACAGGACTAGTTTGGCACGGCACTGTAGCTGCTTTCTGTTATTTGCTTGCCCCAAGAGGACAGAGAGTTCAGAACCGCATCTCCCTCTCTCAGTAATGCTGTGTTTTGTGCTGCTGCTTCTGCTTTGCCGTGTATCTGCCAAATGCTGCAGGTGCTGAAAAACGAAGGTGAAAGCACCCATATGGTGCTTTCAGATCACAAAACCGACTCACAGAATCGAAAGCCCAAAAGGACCTGTTTTTTTTTCCCCACAGGAAAATCTAACAGGGAATCTACAGAGTTACATCCAAGTGCCAAGGCCTATGAAAGGATTTATTGTGAATGTCTTTTACAAGATTCCTTCCTTGTTGGAGATAGGTCCTTTGGGATTCCCCTTCATGATATTGCTAATCCCATCTATTCAAAATTTATGATGCACATTCCCTAGAATACCAAGACGACTTTAAAAGCACAGCATAGATTGGGGGTTTTGCTGGTTTAATTGTCATTTTCTTTTTAAGATTTCAGAACGCAGGCGTTTACTGTACACACAGGCTTCCCTCGGCAAACAGGAGAGCTGGAAACTTGCTTTAATTTGGATGTGATATTGTGTCCAGTGCAAATGTTTACTAAAGGTCTTGTACAGATCTGGGGTCTGGGGCTTTTTCTGGAATCAGTCACACCAAGACTCGCGATCGAGTGGTACAAGTAGTTGTACATAAAGTGTGTGTGCACACAAGTGTGTGTGTTCACGTGTGTGGAGTTTTTTCCTGCCTGCTCCTTCAGTCGCTGGTTTAGGAATTAAAATTAGCTTGAAGATATTTTTTTCCTTTCCACACACACAAAAAAAGTAACTGCAAACGTAATTTCTCTCATGTTTTAAAGCCTTTCTAGTAATCTTTCTCCATGTTTGTGAACTCCAAGTACCTGGAGACTGACTCTGGAGCTACTCTGCAGTTCCCTGATGTACACAGGTAAGAGGAAGAGACAAGGATGTAGCCCAGCTGCCCAAAATGTCCTGCTCTGGGAATAAATAGATTTATTTCATATGCGCCAATTCCCCAGCCTCTGACTTCCTTACTGCTTACAGTGATAATATACAAAGGGCTTCCAAGCATGTACCTGACCGAGGCAAAAATGATAGGTCAGTGAGAGACAAGCTTACAGTTTCAGACAATACTTCAACTCCAATGAAAACCACATACTTTTATTTTAAAATGTCATATTATGTTTTTCCCTACCCTTTCCCTGGAAGAGGTTAATTTGATTTGGTGTAATTTAGGAAAAATCCCTGAACAACATACATGTTACATGATACCTTCTTTACGTTAGATTAGTGAAAATCAGGTTTTTTATGAGGTTACCTTCAAAAATCTACAAATATATTTAAAAGCTAGCATTTTTTCTCCCTTCTATTTGCCTCCTCCTCAAAAGAAAACATTTTCTCTATGGAATATGGTCTCATTTTAGCTTGAAAACACAGATTTACATCTCTTCTCTGAGTCTCTGTGGTACCTTCTGAGCACAGCAAGCACTAGTTTACAGGACAGTTCCAAACCATCATTTTAGAAATATAAACCCGACCCTTCTGGTAAATAACCCATTCAGACTCTGGGAATATCAAGAAAGACAGAAAAATGATAACACTAATAATAAAACCAAGAGCTGCCATTATTAATAGAGGAGCTATACAAAGTGCACGTTAAATGAAGCTCATTTAAGCATGCTCTGCTTTAATTAGATTTAGTTTAGCCACCTAAAAAAAAAAAAATCCCATCAGAACTTGTGGAGGGGCTTTCGCTGCTGCTCCCTGCTGGGAGCCCACCTGTTTCTGCCAGCCTCGCTGCTCTGTCAGTCGGAAAATCCCCGGGTCGGCTCCCTGGGCTGGGTCAGGTCGCAGCGATGGGCTTCCAGACTGCTTCGCCATGATGTTTAAGGGAGAAAAGAGGGTTTTTGAGTGAAAAACTAGTTTTGCCCAAGGTTTACCATGCTAAGAAAACAGAGAAACAATCACTGCTCAGCATCTGACTTTTTTTCAAACAGTGGGCTTCCAGGCAGGGAACTGACTTGTCATTTCAAGTAGTTTTTCATACCCTGCATAAAATCTCTTTAAAAAACTACATTGTTTTAAGACATTCCCTCCCCCTAGTATCGTAATCTTTTATATATATATATTTAAAACAAACATACACAGGTACAGCATGTATCGGGAATTAACTCTCTGTGCTTTTGGCCATGTATTTGGATGCGGGAAAATTCTCCTCTTTGGAATAGTTTCCTTCCCGAGGAGTGCTCAGACCAAATCCCAGGGAAGCCGCGTTCGCAGAAATCACCTTTGGCAGCACGGTCCGGGCAGGGAGGAGGCTCCTGTGAGCCACAGAGCGGGAGTGACGGGGACTATTTCTATATAAACAAGCCCAGGATCAGCTGAAGTTGCTGTTCACTGGCAAACAAAAATGAAGAGACAATTCAGAATCAAAGGTGAGTCAAAGAAAAAATATGTCCAATAAGAGAAGGCAGCCCAGACAATCAGTCAGATGCCAAAACATGTGACAGACCCAGAGGCAACTCCAAAACAACCAAACCAACTGCCTGTGGAGTCTGCCAAGGAGCCAGATGCTCCTGCTTAAAAATATCTTCCGCTGCCTTGGCATCTGCATTTTCTGCCTGCCATCAAAAGAGAAGGGAGGGGAGAACGGGAGAGCGGTGCGGGAATAGGGGTGGGGGGGTAGCAACTAATAATATTTTTGCCATTTTAATTCTAAATACTTCTGATTATTCATTTGTAGTTTGTCATTGTGTCAGCGGGGAGCAAAACAAACCCCAGCCTGGCATAGGCTGGGAAGGGAAAAACCGGCAAAGCCCTCTACGCAGAAGGGAAAAACCATGAGAAATATCAAATAATTGCACATTGTGTGTATGGCATATTCCTGCTAAGGTGATAAAAAGCTATAAGTTGCTGGAGTTGGCAGTTTACCACCCAGGAAAGAGCCCGTGTGCCTGGACCCAGATCCCTGGCTGGTGACGGTAGGGCCCCAGGGAGGGAGCGGGCACGGGATGCCCCAGCTTGCGTACACCCAGGGTGTCCCTGAGGTGCCCCGTGCTGTGTAGTGGGGACAAATGGAGAATGAACTGTGCTGAATAAAACTATTGCTGCTATTAATTGTAGGTTTTGGTTCACAGAGGCTGCGACTGCTCAACAGAGGCTTAAAACACACTTCGGTGTTATTAGCTTACTGAACGAAAACACAGATTCCTTGTTACTGTTGTTAATTAAAACCATTAAATAAAATAAACATTCTAGAAACATTAGATTATTCAATATGAAAAGGTCAAAGAAAAGCAGTCAAAAATGAGAGAATTTGTGCAATTTCTGTTATAGGAGGAACTGTAATGCAAAAAGCGTTATCGCGTTTCATTTGTATTGAGGGTCTCTATCTCCTGTATGAAAGTTTCCATCAGTGAATATGCCCCTTCAGAAATTAAATTGCAAACCGCTTTTGTTTGTATTTCTTGATTCCGAGTGGGAATCAGGAATCCCACGTGTAGTCCCTTCCTTTGTCGCTGAACTAATCGCGCGGCCTCAGTTTCTGCACATACAAAACCCCTGCACTTCTACGCGTCAGGTACGTCCCTCACCGCCCCATCCCAAGCAGAGCCATGCTTCCAAAGCCAGTGCTCCTAGAGCAGCAGATTCCGAACAAGACTCAGAATACCACACGCTCTGTTGGAGAGGGATTTTGCCTGAAAACAGGGTTTGTTTCTCTAAGATCGAAATCAGAACTTTATCTTTCCCCTGAGCCGCCCAGGTGAGGTTGTTAGTCAGAAGGGTTTGGGACACTAAGAGCATCGGGGGCTGCCTTGATCGACACGCTTCAAAGCAAGAAACCTGGTACTGAGAGATATATCAGAGACCATCACAGCCTCGTAGAAAGGAAACAGCACTGAAGGTCAGGTGGAGCAGGGCTGCGGTAATTTTGCACCCCAATCCCAGGCTGTCGTAAAGAACAGAGAGATGCTTTTGTGATGTTTGGCTTATTTCCCTGCTCGGACGCGTGGTGAGGCTCGGCTCTACGGTGTTTGTTTCAGGGCAAAGTTTCGCGACGGCTGGTTGCCGGCAGAGAGGGCAAGCTCCGGGTTCGCAGCTTCTCTCTCAGTCCCTCCAGCAATCTGGCACCCATGGGGCTGCCACCACCTTTTCTGCACTGAAGGCTTGAACTCCTCACTGAAAATCTGCGCTACACCTTGTAGCCTAAATTTTGCATACAGGACTCATGTGCAGCGAAATGCAATCGCAGTAAATAAATAAGTAACGGGAGCCAAACCAGCAGCATGGTGAATCGGCAAGATTATTTCAAATAAATTGAAAGAATTTGTGGTGACGGACGTTTTGTGTGAGTCTGGTACTGAGATTGCAAGAATTTTGCATGTCTGCATAAACTGACTGATAGCAAAGTAGTTTCTAGTCCCCCTCATGGCACACACAAATGTCTGTTAAAGACATAAATATTTAAAAACAACAGCTAGACTAAGAGGGTTAGCTTTCATTTCATCTAATTTGGCAAGCATTAGATACACCCACCAGAAATCATTTTATTTGGTGTAATTTAATACCAGACCTATTGTAGCATTGCAGTTTCTGACATACCGAAACAAATCAATGTGGCCTTTTTTTTAAGTTCAGAGTTAATATAAGGCTGTATTTCAAATGTTAGATGGAAATCAATAAAGATTAAAACCTTTCTGTGTTATTCCCTTGTTTTCATCCTCTGCTGCAAAGTTTATTTGCCTTCCTGTGTGTAATACGGCAGCTTTGATCCTTGTTCAAATATCTCTGATTTTTTGCTTCCCTCATGTTTGATCTGGTACTCAGGTGAGAAATATTGGCAAAACTTGTTAGAATTACACCTGCCAATGTCAGCATACAGCCTTGCGACATGAAATTACTTAAAACAGTATGATGCGCGCCCTTCGGGTTCTCACACATCAGAATAATATTCCCATAGAATCAATCTGAGATTTTAATTTATGAAACCTTCTCTCTTTTTGCCCCCTTCCTTAAAGGGATAGATGGAGATACAGAGGAAGAAGAGAGATAACATCAAATAAACCAGGTTTAAAATGGTTGTGGATGACCTTCACATCATGAGGTTTGCAATTTTGGGTGGATTAGAGGAAACTAATGATGGCTTTGAAATGAGCTTTTGGATAAAGCTCGGGAAACTCTAATCATTACAAATCCACTACTTAAGAGAACAATTCTGTGTAGCACCCTGCAGCTTTAAAGCACCCATCTCTTGTTTTCTTTCCTCCTCTCAACAAGCTTATTTTGCTTTCGCTTATTCCAGTCTTCTTATAGGAGCCCAGCAACAGTATTAATTTTCTGCCCTGCCTTTTCATTTAAGGGAGCCTATTGTTTTTCTGCCGTTGCATGGCCCTTACGGTGCCTTTTGCATTTAGTTTAGGACTCATAGAGTTAACAGGCTTGGGAAGAGAGAGAGGGAAAAAAAAAAACCCCACTTGCATTAAGCCTGAAGCCTGTCACCTTTTCTTGGCAATTACACTGCTAATGGCTGGGTCCCAAGCAAAGTGGCAAAGAATATCTCTTCTCACGTTCCCAACTCACAGTGCATTCCCAAATACCAGATGGTGTTTTTGGAATCCATTTCACTATGTTTGATATGACAATACTTTTGTATAATGTTAAATTATATATAACTATTTCAAATAGCTGATATCAGAACAAGGCAAGAAAAGGAATATTAGATGCAAGGAGGAAAGAGAGAAACTGAAGACTGAAGGTTCTCCTCTCTTCCTGTTGTATCTTGTGTCTCTCAGATTTTTGTGTAATTTGAACAAAAGAGGAAATAAAAGTGGTTCTACAGACTGGCTCTCGCAGCGGTACTATACAGAAATGGTGGTGTTTCCTTCCCAGAATTTGGTGTACATCTTAGGACGTCTGCCAGCTCTACGGGAGGCAAGTGCAAGATCATAAATAGTGCAGAGAAAGCAGGAAAAAAGCGGAAAATCCCCAGTCATGAGTAAACAAGTCCCACCTTTTTCTTTACAGAATTTTCCTTCAAGTCTTGGGAAAAACAAGTCCCAGAAAATTCAGGAGAGGTAGATAGGTACATCCCCATCAACTTCAGTGGAGCTAGGCCAGCTGACAGGAGCTAAGCATTTGTCCCCAGATATTTAAGTTGAAGGAACTTGGTTGAACCTACGCAGTACGTCATTTCTACACCTTACAGAAGGTGAATCCAATCTCGCTTGCCCCAGATTAGCTATTCCAGTTTCATGTTAACACTGATGGATTTACAGGAGTTGGAAAATATCCACTGGAATGAGGCCTGCAGATTTAGCTGCAATACAATTCATCATGCCTGAACTAAGGAACAGAAGAGAGAGAGAGCCAGCACCTCAGCTTTAGGAGGTACAAGGATCTTCCTTTTGCTGGACATGCTACGAACAACTTCTTAAGAAGAGGAAGAAAATGCACCGAGGGAGAAAAGTATTGAGGATAATGAGTGTCCCATCAGTCTGCCAGTGACGCCACTTTCACTGTCAGAATCCCATCATTTAGACACTGCTTGGTTTCATGAATTCTAAACTGAAATTGTTTATTTTAATGAACCAGAACTTTGTTTTCTTTCTTCTCAGTTGCAGCTCAAGGCACATTTTAACAACCAGCAAGCTTTCAGGATAAATGCTTACCAACAAAAACACTTCCCAAGCTTAACTGTAACATGAATATTGAAACTATAAGGACACAACTTCACAAGTAATTTGTCTAGTTCCATCAAATTCTTCTCCTGCATATGCTGCAAACCTGTGGTGTACATAATGCAAACGAAGGTTTCATTCATGTGGCTACACATGAGCAACTTACTACATTTGTATTTATTTTTTACACAACAAAATACTGATTTTTTTTTTCCCCTCTTGATTACTTATACTGCCAGCCTACAGTACAGATTATCAACCCCTAAAAGGATCATACAGCTCCAGTGACTACTACATAATTAACAATAACTTGTAGTAATGCAATTTAAGAGTCTTTTTAACGGGCATAGATGGCAGAATGTATAGCCCATCTTTCTTTGTCATCCTAGAAAAGGGGCCCCATGCGGAGCTGCTGGTTGCTGAGTGATGCTTTGTAGTCTGTACCAGACAGTTGCACAGTACCAGCTGCATTGGCAGGTAGCCGAAGTGCAAAGAGATAGCTGCCAAGCTATGCTATACAAAGGAAGCAGTGCCAGAGAGAAAGGGACCTTTGCATGAAGTCACCTTTGACCCCGAAGCCAGCATGGATCCCATATTCATCAATTCCAGACAATTGCATCTTTCATTCCACCACAAACTATGATTAGAAAGGGCCCATTTGTGATAGTGATTGTTAGTTTACAGTTCCCAGAGATTGGATTATTTAATCTTTAGTTCTGTTAGCAGCAATATTTTCCTTAACCTTTTGTAATGGCACGCCAGTGATAATCTAACATATGTATATAGGGAGACACACGCACACATACACTCACCTCCCTTCCCCACCAAAACCTGGTGAAGACATAAAGATGCAAAGAAAAGGGAAAAGCCGCAGCACACAAAATCCGCGTCGTTTGGCAAACACCGTGCGAGTTTTCAGAATTCCGTCTGGAAAGGGCAGCACACCCCATGTGCAGCAGCATCTCAACTTCTGGCCACAGACCTGACTTTCCTACAGTTCTTTCTGTGTGATAGGGAAGCTTTCGCTTTAGAGAATTGAGATATATCAGAGGCATTATTTTCAGACAGCCGCAGGTTACTTCTTTTTTTACATTTCTATAAATATTGCCTGCTTGTAGTACACGTAAAATAAGAGGAACATTAAACAGATTTTAAATGGACTCGTGAGAAAACCAATGACAAGCAAAAACACTTTATGAGGGGTGTCGAGGGGGAGACAGCGCACAGAATAAAAGCAGCAGGGAAGCGTCTAGGCCTGGTTCCTGCTCCTGTTCTCCTGGGTGTCTGGCTTTGATATTGTGAGTCCTATTGAACTGAGTGGCACAGCTCACAAGGTGCACGCATATGTCAGCATTTGCAAGTTTGGGGTCTTAGTAAATGGGTCTTCAATAGCAAACTGTCCTCGTATCACACCCCCCCCCCCCCCCCCAAACTTCACACAGCACTTCCTTGAACAATAAAGCAAGTTGCTGGCACAATCAACAAGTAGGTAAAGAACATAAGATGTCTGAGAATATAACCCTTAGCAATGAGTTTCCACAGTGGTCAGGAGAAAAACAGGCAACCCCCCCCCCAGAGTCAAATGAAGAACTAATATTTGCAGTTGGAAGTGGAGAGAAAAAGGGGGAAAAAAGGATAGGAGTCTATAAAACTTTCATGAAAGTCTTTTTTTTTTTTGATCTGCTCCTTTGGTCTTATCTCAGAGATGTTAGCTGAAGGGAAAAAATCCCTCTACCTGAGGGCTGGCCGTATTGTGCCGCACCTGACTTCTGGCTCACATGTGAGACCGTCTGTTCTTTATTTTCACTCTGTATGAAGCTAATGGAATTTGCAGTTGATTAACCTCAAATCTGGAGTAATGATCCAGCCTGGGACTACAGCTGGCAATGCTGGGGCTATTTGTACTTCTTAACTGAGTAAGACAGCAACAAGTAAGTGTAATGGCACAGCGATAAAGATCCTGGATAGATGGGTGAATGTCAGAGGTGCTTCAAAGGAGTTGAGAATGTGACCCGAGAGCACAGTGTCTCCCCACCACCAAGAAGAGGTGAGAGCACCAACTCTTAGAAAAATTAATCACAAGACAATACAACCAAAATATATGGCTACACTTATTCAATGATACTCTTCAAGGGTCAAAGTACAAGATTTACTCTTTCTTCACACCGAATCAATGCATTAGAGAAAAGGTCATCTATTGGGGAATGACCTGTAGAAAATTTAGGAGACACCAGGTCCTAAAACTTCTCTGCAACTTCTGTTTGTGTGAATGAAAGCAAAGTCTTCATTAGATTGGCACCACAAAATAAAATGCGAAGTAGAATTACACTGTATTATTTTTATTTATTTGTGCTGATTAATTATTGTCTGAAATATGAAAAATAGCAGCTGAATTGCTGCAGTTCACCACCACCAGAAAGCAATTCAAGCAATTTTTTCCTAATAGATGTGTTTGTTTTTTCCTTCACAATTGTTCAAAGCTTCAATGAACAGAGTGACACAAATGTGCACCAAACCTCAGAACCAATTTAGTTTAGCAAGTGCTTCACACATCTTCGTTTACTGAACAATGTTACTTTCAAATCATGACAACATTCTTCCTTCCTCGCCTCATGACTAATACAGTGTTATTCAAGCCGCTCCTCTTCAGACACTTCAGATCTTTACAGATCTTTTCCCCAGCTTTACCACCTGATTTCTAATTAAAATCAAACTGAGAAAGCTCCTTCCACCAATGTAAATCCCGCCACCCCAGGCCAGTGACAGGCACTGCTGAAAAAGGCAGTGCACTGCTTTACTTCCACGGCATCGCTCGGAGGAGAAACTTCTTCAAAGAGCAAAATAAAATGAGCAGAGAGCTGGGATGAGCTATACTTGTTCTTGGGCTCTTGTACCGCCTATTGGATAAATAATTCTTAATGTGAAGTGGTGAAAACAATTTCTCAGTCTGAGGAAGATCATTCTTGCCATCCTCTATAAGACTTGTCAAATTAATGACTACCAGTGGACTCTCCTAACACTACATTCCTGTCTGTATTTTATTTATATATCGTGCATGTAAATATACATGTGCACACACGCACACACACACACTGTGTGTACTATATGTCAACAACTAATCAAAAATTGTTTGCCCACAAGCATATGTGAAAAATTCATCTAAATAATTGTACATTTAATTTTTAATGAAAACCCAGTAATCCACTCAATTTACCAAACTCCTACTTAGTAGGAAACAGTGGCATGCACAGAGATCTCCGTGTCTTACACAGCGCAAGCATACTTACCACTTCAGGCATCTTCAGTCGAGTTTTATTATAAGATTATCTTGATGTTGAGATCACTGCTTTTACTTGAGTGCAGAGTGAAGAAGCATATGCTATATGAGTAACCCATAGTGTTTGGCTTAAAGGCAAAATAAAGTCAGCAATAAATAAACAGTAAAAACCAGGCTACGGGTAAATGGAAGGACTGTACAGCCTATTAGGTCTTTCCTGTCTTCGGTTCCCTCATTCAGCAAAAGTTTATCTTCATAAGTAACTTTTTAATGAAATAATGTACTGCAGTTATAGCATCTGCCTTCAAATAATGTTGGAAAGCTGTTAATTAACATCTAACCCCCTTTTGGAGGTAAGTGAGTTTGATTATTCTACTCCATAGATGGGGAGGGTGAGACATGGAGAAATTAAAGTGATCGTTCTGGCAGACCTCTAGAGAAGCCAAGGGAAACACGTTCCATTTCTGCTTGTAAGTACAGACATTTTTGCAGGCACCTGCATTCTGCAGGTGCGAACACCTACAGCATACAAATAATAATTCTAGGCCACGCTCGTGCACACCCGATCCTGGAGCGCGCACCCAGAAAACTCATTAGAACAAAGAGATTCGCAGGCATGAACGCATACATGGGAGTGCAGGTGTTTGATTATTTCAATCCAAAGCACATGAACAGATGTTTGCATCAAATTGAAATTGTCACCATCCTCAAAACTCTGCAGCTCTGTCATTCCACCCTTATCGGACTGTTTATTTCTCATATTCCAAAAGGCCTTGTCTCATGCTGGTTTTCAGGGTACAACTTCCACTCCTTTTGTCCCCAGCCCCTTACCCTGTTAAAGGGGAAAATGAAAATTCCCAGCCCGTGGATCATGCTGTTCTTAGGCAGTCAATCATTCCCTTTTTGACTAGATAATCATGTTTTAGTTCAGGTTTTGTGCTCCTCCCCGGTGTCTCTGCATATCACTGTTGCAAAGACCTTATTTTTTACACAGGATCCGTTCTATGATCATAGAGCAGATCTGAAAACAGATGTGTGAGGACAAGTAACGAAGGTGCTCTGCACCATTCAAAGATGGGAACAACTGGTTCCATAAGGGCACGTGGCTCCCGAGGTTAACGTGCTGTGAAACCCCAGACTTCGTCAAGCTGCAAGGGGTAGAGATCAGGATACACAACGCAGTATTAGACTTCTCTGAATCCCCGTGCCACAGGGACACATTGTCAGCCTGGTTTTCAAGCTTTTTTTCTTGTTTTCTTTTTCTCAGTTTTCACCAGAGTTTACAGCAAAGTTCCCTAAAATATTCCCTGAAATTCTGGAATTGAGAAGATGCAATCAAAAGTGGTTGCACTGCTGATCGCGGGGGACATCTCCTGGAGCTGGCACAGAGCCGTGTTCTGTTCAGCCACTGCTTTTGTCCTATGGCTCTTTGGCTTCCTGCTACGTAGTTGCCTCAGTGCAGAAGAGTTTGGGCAAATGAGCTGCTAATCTGCAATTCAAACCGCGCCTCTGCATCTGAAGAGAGGAAAATGAACCCACAAAATTCTTTGTGCAGTGGTCCAGTTACTGGAGGACCAGAGCAGTTGGTAGCCCATACGTTACTGCCTCTACTCCGGTGAGATCTTTTGGCCACTGCTCGTCACAATGCCACAAAACACGTTCTCCTATCAAAGCCTGCCCTCCTTCCTGCCTCCCTTACAGTGCCTGTGCTGAATACCCACTGCTTCGGTCGGTCTTTTATTTTCATTCTTCAGATTTTCTCTTCCTGATACAAACTTATATTAGAAATTAGCAAATACCATTGTTTGCCAGGAGCCAAGCCTTCACCAAGGACTTCCCACCATTTTAGGCCTATGTCCCCTTCCTACATGCCCTCATACTTCTGTGGAGGGTATTTTCCCCATTTCTCTCTGGAAGACTCTTAGAAAATATCATTAAAAATGAGAAGAGTTGGTATCCATTGAAACAGAATAATTTTCAACAAGTCTACATCTCTCCATAGAGCAAAGTTGCATCCTATAAAATCAGTTATGATCTCTTTTAAATTGTTTAAGAATTATCCATCAATTTTTGAACATGAGGGAATTCCTTGGGTGTGTTAAATAATGTCTTATGCTACAGTGTCCTTCATTGTGCATGGCAGATAGACAGCTGATCTTTTAAGCCTCATTTCCTTCGGAAATCAACAGAAAAGGAGAGGAAGCAACAAGTCCTAATGCAATGCTTAGATGCATTGCAATTTGTCTAAACTCTAAGTCCTCATTAGCAGCAGATCATGAGTAAATTTGAGTTTTACTCCTGTTTGCTTATAATCCTTGAAGACTTGTTCTGTTTGCGCTCTTGTAAAAAACTTGGTGATTCACCTTTCAGTCACTGCCCTAAATAATCCAGTTTAACCCGTTCTTCAACTATTCTTTCAAATAGCATCACAGAACAAAATTTCTAGTAAAAAAAATTCCTGGCAAAGGGAAGTGCACATGCATGTTGTTTCTGTTTGTTCCCAAGAGGAAGTATAAATGTTGACCGAATGAACCATCAAATAGGACAGTTTTTCTCCTTTCTTATTGAAGATAAAAGGTTAATGTGGGTCACTTTAGAGCACTCTTCATATTGCCTTGACATAAACCAACAAGCCATGATCTATTTTTCATTTCCTTTACTAGAGATGACTACTTATGAACATCAGCCTATTTCCATGCAGAATCAGGTCCATTTTCTTCAGCCTAATTGAATTCTGGATTTTAAAAAAGTATATGGAAAACCTCCACTTTAATTTTCTCATAAACTCTCTCAGTTACGGAATTACTCTCTTAGTGACCACGTGCACCCCGTGTCTTTTGAGTTTGTCAGGTTTAAAGCAGAAAGGCCTGACTGAGAGCACTATTTGTGCTCTTAATTTCCTCACTGCTCCTACTGACAATCTCAATCCGTGTGCACGATTCCAATCGGGCTGTGAAATTAATATGGCTGTTTGCGTACATCAAGGGCAACCTGCACTCCTCTGAAAGCAAGAGCATTGCAATTATCAGTAGTAAAAGTCTACAAGCTTATAGTGCCATCTGTACTACCCAACACTTCCACCCATATCTAGTTGTATTGCTAACTTTGTGTTCACAGCCTCGGAAAAGAAAACAACAAACCACCAAAGAACAACAGAAGTGCTTATACAGGCAAAATATTTTGAATCTCACTCCATTAGCCAACACATCTATTTCATCTGTTCTAATGATTTTTATCTTATTGAAGGACAACTCTTCAATAATCTGCTCTGTGGAAAATAGATCCAGAGATCTTCATCGCAGTGATTGTAAGTTCTAAAACCTTTGCGCAAAAGAGCTGTTGCAGGCTTGTACAGTGCCTGCTCCGAAGGCTCCTCAATCAGACCAGCTCCTGCTGCCCTGAGATCAGTCGGAGTGTGGCAGGGCCTCTGCTTTTTGTGGGTGGATAAAGTGAAGTGTATTACATAAAGCGTGTGTACATACATGTACAAAGAGCTCCAGTATTTGAGTTCTGTAATTATTACCTGTGCTACTTGTGAATGAGAAGTTCCTAGTGACATTAATGGAAATAACAAAGATATTATCAGACCAAACCGTGCTATTACGAACTAGCGTATTTATCTTCAAATATCAACGATTCGATTCATCCTAAAGTCATCTTTAAATATTAATCAGTGTCACTGACCACATCTGAGGGAGAGGAGCGCAGCGTGCTTCCAGCAGCACAGCGAGACTCTTTTCACGCTGGGATTAAAACAGGGGGAACCGTTCAATAAACCAAAGCTGCTACCTCTTTCCTTTCATATGAAGGTAGGGAAAGCAAGTATTTAGTTATAAAAAGTTTTGCACTCTTTCATTCATATAGAAACTACTGGGACTTTGCCACCAAAAAGTTTCAGAATATTCTTTTCACCTCCATTTTTTATTACCTCCGGTACTAGTGGAGGGCTCGCCTAATATAGCAGAATCAGACTGCCAGAAACCATCGCAAGCATCCTGATCAATTTAAACATCCAGTCCCGGTGTTTAAAGTGGAGCGTATGATCAGTCTCGCAGCCTTTGGATTCAGATCAAGATGTCAGACCTTTCAGGCAGTGTCTCTCTTTTTTGATTTTCTTGCATGGTCTGGTATTCAACACAGTTTGGACACCTGCAGGTCTCAATCCAGTGTGTAAAATTAAATGATGGTTAATGGTGAGTGTTAGGCACAGAGTCACCTTAGGCATAGTAAGGATTGAGGTTGAAAGTCCTCCTATTTATCTGTCACAAGATAGGTCCTCCAGATCGTACTATTACATGCTTTTCCCAACTATCACAATGATTTCATAACCAGGGCCCATGGAAATAATAGATAGGCATCAAGAGCAAGAATGAGCTGGCCCTTAAGAGCAGCACAGCTTTGTACCCTTCATTCTCCTCCTGGTTAGACCGTGATCTACAAAACGTCCTTCTGCCCTGGTAAACGCCGGGAGAGGACATCAGATCTCCAGCTCCTGGCTCAGAGGGTAGCACCGAGAGTCCAGATAAAGTTATTTGGATAAACTAGCTTTTTTCTCTAGCCTTTCCTTGGGGTGTCCTACCCTTGTGCTACAACAAATGTGAAAGTTCGAGGGGAAGAGGGTTGAACAAGGGTTAACATGGTGCATTCTCCTCTTACTGAAATGATGTCATTTCCCTCCCCCTCCCCGAAAGTATCCGTTGCTTGGTTGTTTACATACTGAAGTTAATTTAAAATACATATTATAGACCTGCATGATTTAAAATTGAATGAATTCTCTCATGTGAAGACATTTATACAAATTAAATTTAAACCTCCAGTGCTTCAGTATTATTAAAAAATATGGGTTTTTAGCCACAAACTACCCATTTTCGTTGTTTTCCATATTTTCTCTAGAAAAATAAAGACTAAGAAAACAGAAGTACTGGTGCATTGTAGAAATTGTCCCAATGAGTTTATAATCCAGGGTAAGTTACACAGTACTGATAAGTAAAGGAAGTTCAACCAGACAGTTTAATCCTCCAATTTCCTGTCTTCTAATCAGCCACTGACTCCTCTGGCTTTAAATTAGAAACATTCATGGTAATATTCAGGACAGGTGAAGGGAAGAGTAGGAAACAACTAGAGCTAATACTTGTAGGCAAAAGGAGGGCACTTATAGAAAATGAGCTATAGAGTACGTATAATGATGCGCTGAATACACATGTTTAAGTTAGATACGGAATTTAGCAACTCTAACAGAGAAATAATTTTATTAAGACCATTTATACAGCAGCTGAGCGTGTATGAACATACGAGAGTTACTGTATAAAAC
Organism: Bucorvus abyssinicus; assembly: GCA_009769605.1. NCBI lineage: Eukaryota > Metazoa > Chordata > Aves > Bucerotiformes > Bucorvidae > Bucorvus > Bucorvus abyssinicus. The sequence goes on along the minus strand of CM020034.1, from coordinate 30,423,850 downwards.
AAAGAAAATCCATGCTGCAATGTTACACACTGTTATTTTTATAGTGCAGGAGAATTCTTAAAAGAAGTGTGTTTTTTGATATACAGTAAATGATAAGTAGGAAGCATAACTCAGCAAAGCCACATATGGTTTAGCAGCAAGTGGGGATTACCACGACAAACTTAGAGGAGAGTATGTGTATGCACGTATGTATAGATACTGCTCAGGGATTTAAACAAGAAATACTACTTTAGAGTGTTTCACGCTTCTAGACTTTTTTAGCTTTGGTAGTAACAATCAGCTTTGCATATGATGAAATTAAATATTTATTGGATGCGCCATTATTCTTAATCTCATTTGCAATGAGATTTATAGGGAGGATTCTATTAATTCTTAATTGATGGAAATGCTAGTAACATTTTGAAATTTCCTTTTTTTTTTTTTTAACTGCATAGATTAGTGGAGCAATTTCAGCTATTCCTCTGAAAAATTGGAGCACAGGAGCACAAAAGAAAAGTATTCTCCCAAGAGCTTCAGTGGAAAAATGATGTTGAGTTAAAAACCTTTAAAGTAACCAAATGACCAGTTCAAGTCCAGTCCTACTATGTTTAATAAATTCTAAGTTACGGCATCTAAAGAAAATAAAGGCATATCCACTGAACTATGGATCGATAGTAGAGTAATAAAACTAAAAAACAAGTATTTTGGAAAATGACTGGAAGCTCTGCTTTAACTGTCGCAATTCAATAAGAGCAGTTTGCATGCTAACTCATACATGGAGTCATTTGAAATGGCTCCTTATTTATTAATGAGGCTTTTTCCTTCCGACATTTCGCAAAGGAAAACAGTTGGGGTTCTGAAACTCTTTGGACTGAGATAACTCAAATGACAAGTCAAAGTTGGCCCCCAGTCACACAGGTAAGTAAACCTGGAGCCGCTCCACTCCTCTTAATGCAGCGACTCCAGGCTCATGGCAGCATAAACCTTGAGCAGAATTTGGCCCAAGATCTCTAGTTTTGTGCTGTCATTGAGAATTTTCCTCCAGTACATCCCTTTGCTGCACATGTATGTCAATAACCCCGGTGCAAAGGAATTTTGCAGACAATCCCTTGTAAAACATCTATAATAGTCACATCATATTGGCTTGCTAGAGCAAATAATTTGAAAAAATAATCAGCTTGAAATAAATGTTTATAAAAGTAGCACAGCTGCACATATTTCTTACAAATGCAAGACAGTTCTGAAACTTTGCTCTGACTAACCCTTTAGTGTCTCTAAGACAGCATCAAATGGGAATAAAAAGTGCCAATGGTTACAAAATAATGGTCATTTTCCCAACAAACTAATTCAACTCACATCTTCAGACTATTTGCTATTACGCATATATGAAAAAACATGTAATTCCTTCTTACAGAAATTTACAGCATTTGGGGGCAAATTTTCTGCTCAAATGTCACATTACAATATAGTCAAAATAATAACTGTTTCTGCATTAACTCGATTAAAGCATCAGGAAAAAATAGACTAGTTGTCCAAAGACTGCCTTAAAACTGGTGGTAACAAATGCAGTTATTGCTAAAACATACAAATATTGCGGGTCCTACTGAAACAGTTTGAAACATGTATAACTCCCTACAAGAAAGAAAAAACAACGTTTTCTTTTACTTTGACCTCTTGCTATTTGGGCACGTAAGATAAAATATATTAGCCAGTCCATCAGATGGCTGGAGAGAAAAAGTAGCTGCAATGAGGAAAAACGATTTAAAGGAGCATTAATAAAGATTATCTATGAAAGAAAATAAGGTCAAAATTAGAACTCTGCATTTTAAAGCCACGTTTCAAAATGCAAGCTGCTTTGCCCAATGCTAAATTCCATTCATTTTACTAATCATGCAATCAAGCAATCTCCATTATCTCCAGCGAGCTGGCTATAAACATGCTATAGACTGGGGTGAAAGAGGGAGAGTGTGAGGTTGAGAGAGAGAGAGAGAGAGGAAGAAAGAAAAGAGAGAGAGAGATTACTACACCCAGCCTTTTATAAAGCCGTTTCTTTCATTATAACAGGTCTTTTCATCAAAATGACACAGAACTTTTAAATTTGGGCATAATACTCCAGTACAGTACCAGGCTATAGCCTCAAACGGATTTAGAACCTGCTCCAAAAAGAAAACAAACTCCCTCGTTTGACACACAAATTGTTTACGATTCATTAAAAAGCAAAATTGCATATCACGGTGCTGGCAGCTGAGTCCATATGGGTGCAAGGGGTATTCACTCATCTCTTTGTATGCTGGCAGTACCAAACCGAAGTTTAGCACTGTGCAGCTGAGATTTTGTGCAGCCAGACGATGCATGAGGTAATTTTAAAAGCTTTATTTGTCTTTAAAACATTAAAATCTGCTCTCTAGCTTACTTTTGATTAAAAGAATGTAGTGAATGTGATGAGGTTTGGGGGGTAGAAAAATAAGATATCTACTTTTTGTCGTATGTTTTAGATTCGCAGACTGTATGAAAAGCTGCTTATTAATCCATCAATAATTGAAACTTTGTGCGAAAATTATTTGCAATTTACACATCTATGGTAAAAATCTTGAATTATTCATTTAAGTTAAAGATAACAGCGCTTTCATCTAGCACAACTTTTACGGAAATGGGCTATTTTAGTGATTTTTGTTGTTGTTATTCTCAGAAAATAAATGGTGTGACGTTCAAGTTTAAGGAGAACTTTCTGCAATGTTTAATCTAAACAACAGCATGTGTGGTTATAAAACTGTTTATTTTTAGGCAAGTGCATTACTAAATGTTTCCAGCATTTTTACATATTATATTCACAGGACTAAAACATCTGTGAAATGAATGACTGAAATGAAACTTCCTCAGACACTTTCTATAGGGTGATAATAGCTGCCTAATAACATTTGAGGATACTTATTAAATAATAAACATGGACGTACCTCATCATAAAAGCAGCCGATAGACAATAAAAGAGGAGTGGTAATAAAATATACAAACAGCTTAGAATAAGGCAAAATCACATCATGCTATAAATCCTGTGGTTAAAACAGGTACTTGAAAACTTTGCTTTGAAAATGGTAACTAAGAATCAAGAGTCTTATTTACAGGGGTTTAACAAGCTAAAAAAAAAAAAAAGTCACATGAATAATCAACAGTTTATGTGCATGCAAATACCCCTTCCCCCTCCAACTTCCCCTGGCAGAAAGTCTAATTGGAAAATCAGTACTATAAGTAAAGTGGTTAGCCCTCCCGATCCCCAGTAACCAAAAGCTGCATGTTTCATTTCACTGGCAACCACTGGCAAACCTCTATCAGATGGTTTACAAAAAAAAAAAAAAAAAAAAAAAAAAAAAATTAAGAGTTTAGACAAAACAAAACCGAAAAACCCGAGCCCAAACACCTTTAAATACAAGCCACATGATAGACACAATGGCCACCACCAAGCTGCCGAATAAAAACCTTCCGGATCTCACTTTTAAAAGTCTTTCAAGTCCTCAGAGGTCTTAAACTTTCCAAATGATACCAAAATTGGTCCGGGGCGGCGAGGGGGAGGGAAAGCCCCCGACTTGTTTCAGCGTATCATACAATGAAAGTGATCATGCCTTGTTTTGTAATTCCACTCGCCGGTCCTTTTTTAACTGATATCTATGTGAAACGAGCTGAGGTTCACGGTCCAGTTAGGAGCGGATAATACATTCATTGTCCTGGCAGCAAACTTTTCCTCTCACTGGAAGAATTCACGCTTGCCACAAGAATAATAATTACAGAAAACTAAAAATGCGCTGCTAACGAATTAATCCCTAACGGACAACACGCTAACGAGGGCAGTAATGATTTGAGGACTCTCTTCCTCACAACAGGACTTGCATCTTCTGCCCACAATGGGCTATTGTGCATCCTCCTAACTCACTATACCTCTTATAGATTCAAGATGTCAAAGGTTGTCTGGCCCGGCTGACCATGACATGCTAGTTAACTCGTTCTACGGAGCACGTTGGGACTTTATTGAAACTTTAATTGCGTCCAAGAGCAGCTAGAGCCAGACTATGTGGGATCTGTAACACATGGCTCCAGGTCAGCACAGCCCGGTAACCTGTTCTAACGTAAACAAGCGGAGGGAAAAAGTTAGATCGGGGTCTCCGAGGAAAGGCAGCACCTCGCAAAACACGCTCCTCTCACACGTGATGATTTTACACCACGACACTACCGCACCGTTCCAGGCTTTTACAGTAACCGACTTGCTTTGTAACGGGCTGGACTCTCCACCTCCCCTCTTCACAAAATATTGCATAGTAAAAAACGCACAAGCACACAAACGCTTGAAAGCAGCAGATAAAGTAAAACAAACTGAGCGTTAGGCAGCCGACTGAGACAAGTTACTCTGCACAAGGCTTTTTCAAACTACTTCTTTGCACACTTTTTTTTTTTTCCTCCCTTAAGGAGAATTGAGAAAGCTTCCCCTGGAAACTGTAGTGCACATTAACGGTCTCCTGTTACACAAGGGAAAGCACACAAGTGGGACAAGTGTGAGGCTGCTCTACTGAAGAGTGTGAAAAAAATCAAATGTTAATTTGATAAATGTGAGGTCTGGGACATTTTGTCAAAGAGGGAGGGAAAGTAGAAAAGGGAGAAAAAAAAAAGCAGCCCTGCTGCCAACTCACCATCCACCAAGTTCTGGCCGAGATGTCGTAGCAGAGCTGCCATTTGATGGAGCCGTCGGAGGTTTTCCCTGCCATTATGCTGTCAGCAAGCTTCATCTGATGCTAACTCACGGGAGATAAGACACCTAATTGAGAAAACATTTGCACTGGCATGTTGGGCAACATGTAGCCCGGTCCATACCATATGGAATCATGGGTAAAAAAAAAAAATCTCCTTGACAATGAACCAATCTCTCACAGACCCAGTGGCAAGGTGAAGTGGAGATGAAAAGTCATCTGCTCCTAGCACTGTCTTCTCCTCTCTCTCTCCCTCTCTCTCCCCCTCTCCTCTCCTCTCTCTCCTTTTTTTTTTTTTTTTTTTTTTAAATAAGAACCCACTGCTCAACATCAAAGAGAGGCGGCCAAAATTAGGGCTTCATCACTCAGATGATTCTGGTCTGCAAGGTTTTTCTTTCCTTTCCTCTTTTTTTAAGAAGAATAAAGAGATTTTACAGGACAAAGGCAGGTAGTGGACTGCGGAGGGAGATCGCCACAGGCTATTAGCCTAAAATTTCTGCTTGACAGATGGAACTGCTTAGAGACTATCATGCAATGTTTTGGGTGTGTGGGATTTTTTTTTTTTTTTTAAAGACTTTCAGTCTGATTCAGTATCTGTTTATCGCAGCTACTTTTCTCATGTACGTGACCGGAGGTGGGGTGGGGGGGCGGGGGGGTGGAATAAGACCGGGCAAAAAAAGAAAAATATCGCGTCTTTTTTCTCTCTTAAGCAGTGAATGGCAAAACAAAAATATAAACTGCTCAAGTTTATTTCTCAATTCAGTGACAGAAGCTTTCTGAAGGAATCAAATGCTCTTTCATCTTTTAAAAGACGTTAAATTTTTCGCTCTTTGTTCCTTCTTGATTTTTAGATACCAGATCTTATTGTTTACATGAAAAACTTTTCATATGAAGGTTCAAATGGGTAAAGTGCTCCCTAAGAACTGAATAATCCCCCCTTTATTTTTTTGTATATTTTTGTTACTATGTTTTTAAAAACTGGTTTTTAATGTTACGCTTCCTAATACCATCAGGTGACAACCACCAAAGCCTCACAGAGGTTTAATTCTCCCTCCTGCACAACTTCTCTGCAACATTCAAAATTTACATGAGGAATTGACAAATAACTTGGAAAGACAACTCCAAAACAAACATTTTGAAAAGTTATGAGATCCCGCTCTTGTCCAATATTAAAACCCTTTCCTGGAAAACACAGTAAGAGATAATAATCCATTTTTCCCATCTCTCTTTCCCACTTCTGGTGCACTGTAAAACCCACAAAAGTATTACTTTTATGACAGCGGACTATTAAACAGGCAGCGAATGCTTTCCATTTAAATCACCCCGTTGTATCACATGGAGAGACAGTGGCTGGGCTATGACCACCACAGGGCACTTCACTCTATACAGTAGTGCCTTTCCTCAAGTGCTTGAAAAAATGAACTTCTGAGCTGGGAAACGGACGCTCAGCAGGAATATTTCTTGCTCCCTCTGGAACAGCTACGCTCTGCAGATCTTTTCATGATTTGGACATGAGAGAAAAATGTGTTAAAAATATCCACTCTATTTTAAACAATATCTTCTTCTGTTTGTATCAAAAAGAGAGCTCGTGGGTGCACAATTCTTCATTTGGTTGTTTTGTGCACTAACTATCGTTTAACTATTTGGCTACAGCTGAACGATACTGCTGGGCTGCATAGATTACAGACCTGTCATTCAGTACAGCACAGACCTAACTTTCACTGAGCTTCAATAATACCTTCAGATTTCCGTGATGTGAGAGATAAGCAAATTATTTGGGGTAAACAGAAACTGCTCCTGTAACATGCAGGGGTTAGTCTTTGTTTTTGCCCCAGCCTTAACAATCTGGATGGCACAAAAAATATATTAGTGCATAATCTATGCAAGTCCTTAGCACCCCAGTTTGCTTTTTTGCTCCAGAGAACAGGTACGATCCCACTGCCATTTAAAGGAAAAGGTCTGACTAGCATAGTAAGTGTTAAGTTTTAGTCCAAGTCCAGGAAAAAAGAACGGTCACTCTGCCAGGAACTGTCCTTGCACTGGCTGGCCAAGGCATTTATCGTCTTCTGTTACTGCAGGTTCGTTAACCTGTCCTTTCTGCGGCTTGCTGCTTAGTGGAACCCCCGCCCCCCCCCCCCCCCCCCCCAGATAATCACGTAAAATATAAAGTAAAACGCTGAAGTAACAACCAGCCTTTGAATCGGTGTCAGATTCAATTTTATGCTGCTCTCTCTGCTTCTACCTCTCCAACCAACCAACCTACCCACCCTCCTTATTATTTATTTAGTATTTCATACCCAGTTGTGCTGCACGTCGTTCCAGGCAAGTTCTGATAAATCTCTGTTCAGTCTATATGGATTTTCATCACCTGATGTAGTTCTAGATCTACTGACAAACTTTCTCTCGACAGCTGTATTAACACTGTTTCAAGAGCACTTAGCTCTTCCTATATGAATATATGACTTTACTTCCCCAAATTAATTATAAACACATCTTTTTAGAAGGGCACACACTTTTTGGCTTATGAATGACAGAAGCATGAAACCATTTCCTTCCCGAGAGTATCCCAGTTATGTGCAGAGAAATGAGAAGGGCTGTTGGTTAACAGCGTTTTAAATTCAGAACAATTAGGTGCAGTTAACTTTGCCATTGTTCTTTCTGATGCTGGGGATAGTGGGTTCTTACCCGTAGAGCAATTACTCCTTTCATAAGCGGCTGTTGTTAATAGCATTAAAACAAGATTAAAAACAACATGTTAAATATTGCAATTATTGTGGAAAATAAAATTATTTGGTGAGCATAATGGGGAGCAAATCAAGCATTTAACATGATCCAGGAAATGCTACTCCAAACAATTGCATTTGTTTTATGCAATTTTTCCCCTTTGATTGCTGACAGATGCCGTTTTGGAAACAAACATCTAAGTAGTTTTCCTTCAATCAGGAAAAAAAACCACACACCAGAAAATGGCTACATGTTTTGAATTTAACTCTTGTCAATCAGCATTCTGCACAACACTCCCTCTGAATAGTACTGGGACAAAACGATGCCTTCCAAGGACTAATAAGCCACAAAGATGTTTGCTTCTAAATCAGACTGTTCCGAAGAAAGAAAAAGCCTTCGTGCAGTGCAGACGTTTGTGCAGACACAGCTGCAAAATAGAAATGCTCGCAGTATAGAAGTGATATTTCAAGTTGGAAATAAGTTAGATGTGTGCGTTTGCGGGTTACAGGAGAAGAGATTTGTTTTCCGACAGCTTTAGGCCTCAAGCAACGAACTGAAGTACTTATCAGCTGCTTTCTGACTTCTGCTGGAGAAGTGGCCTACTACCCACAAATAGTTTGCTTAATCGTTGGGCGGCGTTACCTGCCGCAGCGCAAACGGCGCGAGCGTGCCCCCCTGCCTCCCCCGGCAGCACATTGGGATGAAGTCATTGTTGCTATCGGGTGTACAAAACCAGGAATGAGCGCTAAAAAAGGCCAATAAAGTATATTAATTCAGATGACTGTATCAAGCTGGCATTTTACAGTCTACTGGAAGCTGAATGCACACGAGCATTAGAAATGTTGGCATAGCGGCTGGTTTCTCCAAATGTTGGCTTCTCCTGTTCACGTTGGTAAAAGAAACGTGGCAGAACTGCATGCAGCTCCCAGTGCTAGACACATCTTTAGGATCTTGGTACTCTTTATGAGATTATCTATTAATTGCACAGTATCCACTGCTCGTTAACCTTCTCCTTATCCTCTTCACCTCCCCCTATTCCTCCAGTTGAAATTGCTCAGAACCTTTTCAGCTGATTGCAACAGTGTAATTTTAGATCTGTTCCTAATTTGGGAGGCGCTTTCCTTGGGAAGCCTGAACCTAAGATGAGTTACGAAGGATTTCCTTATCTCAAACAGTGACAATTAGTTCAAGTGCCACGTGAGAGCAGGCGGTTGATTTTTGGACAGCCTCTGAACTTATGCAAAGTCGCTGACAACGAGTGTGTGTTCTAGCTTTTTGAAATCCTATAATCCTGGCTTCAATCGAGAGGATCTGCTGTTGCTGAAGGCGTAAACAAGGAGAGAAGCAGCATGTGACCACTGCTCCTGCACCTTCAAGGACTCCCGAGCCAAAATGCGTGCAATAGTAAAGCGTCTACCAGATACTCGAGATGACACACACATTTCAGATGACCTGGCTGAACCCATGAAAAGAAGGCCTTTCCCCTCCACAGGAAAGTTGTCTTTGAACTCTGCATTTCCCACTATAGCTCTGTTGTACGTATTTCTTCCCGCATCCCTCTCATTCCTCTGATTTTCTTCTTGCCATCTGTATTCCCCTTTTGCCTCATCTGAAACAAGCATCAAGATCTTGTTTCTGACAGAACGGTCTGTCAATATGGAAACACACTGACATCACAGACAGTGCTGTGACTTCATGTCTGAAAGAAACAGGAGGAACAGATGAAAGGAGGGAAGGGGAAGGAATGACACATATAAACATTTTTAAAAAATCAGTGAAAATTCTTTTCTATCAACCCACAATGTAAAGGAACAAAAACCAGATTTATTTTTAAGTCTAAATATAACCAGCTATTTCCTAATTTGTGACCATAACTCAGCACAACATTTCAACATGCTTTCCCCCTGAGAGAGGTACCTGTCCCCAAGGAGCATGCACTTTGCTGGCTCGAGGTCCATGCGACAGCTAACAAGAACCTCCTGAGGAGGACTAAACAGGGACAGATCTGGAAGAAAGCTAATATCAAGCATAATGCTCATACCTGGGAGAAGCCTTTAGAGGGAAAGAAGGACTCCCATCCTGGACCAATATCAAACAGTAAATGCAAATTCATAGAATTAAAAATAAAATTATTCCTCAAAATCACAAACTCAGTTTTGATGCATCTGGATCAGAGGTAGCATCACCCCACTGCGGTGGGGATACAAGACGCACCCAGAAATTATTACACGGGGGTGGAATATCACTGTACTATTATTTTCTTTTTTCCTGCCTAGAATGAAATATTAAGTGTCTATTACATTATTTCTACTACTAGCTTTCTTGTATAAGAATTTGGGAGGACTTGGAAGCCCCTCGTTTCCTGTACTGTTTGAAATATTTAACTCTAACATTAGAGGGCATCCAGAAGATTTTGCTTTCCTGCCACATCCAGAGCCACCGCAAAACTCTAATAAGGAGATTCATAAGTAGCAGGAGAGGAGCTCAAGAAAACTAAAAGGTTAATATATTCTAACTAGATGTTGGGTATAGAATGTCAGATCTGTCAAATTTCATTACAGTTTGCTGCTCAATGAAAAAGATTTGATTTCTTTTGCCACTGTCCTACTATGTTCAAGTCACACAGTGCCAGCAGCAACCAGCCAACGACCACAGGCTGGCACTGAGCGGGCCCGAGTGGGAAGCCAGCCGCAAGGACCATCTGTTTCCGATTTCTAGCGAAGCCAAGATGTGCAGTGAAGTGCATTCCATTCACCCAGCCAGCCTTCTCCCTGCTCAAGTTATTAGTGTTACAAGTGAAATTATCTTTTCCAAACAGCGGGGGAGCTATAATCCTTATGGAACACGACTTTAAAAAGGAAAAAAAGAAGAGGAAAAAAAAAAAAAGGGGGGGGGCAGAAATAAAAACCCTCAACAGCTCCCCCCCCCAAACATCTTTTGTTAAAGTTGTCGGTAACACCGTTTGTAAATTTAATTGCCACGTTCACGGGTTTTATAATTTTAAAAGCTGTTTTATTAAGAACTATATCCTCTAAGGGAAAAATGTGTACGTCGGTGCATGGGATCTAATGTAATAAACCACTGAAATATATTTAGAGTGTTATTTATGAATCAAGTTAAAAATGACAAGATGAATGCTCATTTAAGTCGCTCTAACATTAAGTGCCTTGAAAAACATCCTAGGTTTTAAAGTATAATTTGAAGTGAGAATGCACAAACAGTGCTAATTACATGCTACTTACATTGTTTCAATATGTAATGCATATGTTTAACCTCCCAGAGAAAGGATTGGTCTTGGCACAGCAATCGTGGGGATTTAAGGGTATGCTAAACTGATAACTGTAGAATGAGCTCTGACATAGGATATTGGTCTCCTACTGTTACCTAAACGCCAGGTGAAACCAAAGGATTTACAGACAGGCGGGTGGAAAGGGGGAAGAAAAAAACCCAACCCAACACAATGAGGTGAAACTGAGAAGTTTATTTTCAAAGGGGGAAACATTTATCCTTTGACACCATTCCATTCCAGTGACTTTATTTCTAATACACCATGAGATTAATGATGTGGCTACTGTCACTGCGTCTGATGAACACTGGCAGAGCTGTGGAACAGTTGCTCCCTCTACTATTATTGGACATATTTGTAAATTGGCATATATAAACCGAACTTGTTCCGTGTGCCAGCCAATTGGAAAAAATCTCATTCAGGAGGATGGAGTTTTTGTTTTCCTATTGAATTCTATATAATATACAGTTGGTTTAAGATTGGCTGATTTAAAAACTTGTTTAAATTAACAATGTTTGACAGTTTTCATGTCATATAATAATCTCAATATGACTCTTATGCAAAACAATTACTGATAATTATGGAAGTAAATCGTCATCATGAAACAGATTCCTGACATTCCAGAGGCAAGTCAATATTTAAGCCTTTGCTCAGGGAGGGCAAAATTGCTGAATGTAGCCATAATCATTCACCATCCTGATGATTTATTCTTTCAAAAGAAATGCTATCAAAGAAGAAAATACAGAATAGCTTGGCCCATTCATTTTCTTAGTCCCCTTGAATCTGTTTTTACAGGTCTGAAACTATTGTCATGATACATAAAGAATAACTGTTGAGTCACCCAAAACCTAATTACTAGATGAACCCCTTCTGTGGGTTTTATCTTTTCTCAGTGTCCTCAGAGATGCAACTGGACACTGCTTATCTTTGCTCCAGGACATTATTTGAGCTATGGCTAAGCTGATATTAACACAAATCGTAACCTCGTTCTAAATTTTTCTGTGTATTCAGAAACATCTGCTCTAGCTCATACATTGCCTATCTTTAAGATGTCCTGCTTTGCCATAAGTAAAATATATTTTGGGCTCTCTGGTGCTGTGAGGAACCACACTCACAGCTCCAGAGAGCTGGATCTCTCCATGTAAGCTTGTGCCCATGTAGGTAAAGTAGGAGGAAGTGGGTCCTTCTTTTGGGCTTATAGCGGGGGAAAAAAGGTTTTACTATTAATCAGGAGGGATAGACAAATCCTCAGTATCCCTGGAAAAGGCTTTCTTGCATAAGACCTACTGAGTCCAACAATGCTGGTGGACTTCCAGGCAACAGTGCTAAATCATCTACAGCTTCATGAAAGACTGTGACTGCTCCTTCCTAATGAGAGACTTCTGTAATGCTTGCTGCTTAGGGCTATTCTTCAGGAATAAGGAATCCAAGACAGATGTGGCAGTGACCATCATATTAATCTCAAAGACCAAATCCCTCAAAGCAAAGGAAATATGAACAATTAAAACATTAAATACGCTGAATCACATGGATTTCCAGTGCCTTCAGTACTCACTCTAGTCCCACACACTAATCTGTCATTCTTGAGGCATGAAGAAATAAATTCTCTTTTATTTAGAGAATAACATTAAAATGCTACTAATATCAAAACCACTCCTGTTTGCTGGCTCACATGTCTGTTTAAATACCTGCCTATTTCTTTGCTTCACCTCCTGAGTGCCAAACTTGGCCTCTTTATAATCTCAGCTGAAAGGCAGCCAGGCAGGCTGAACGCTGTAGGTGAATACCTAGAGAAGTGCTTCGGGAAGGGCTGAGCTGCACATAAGCGAATTTTACAAGCAGGTCTGATATAATCCGTTGAAGTGGCTCTAGATTATTGAGCATTTTACAACAAGATAACTCTGTAGTGATCCTAAGATTTATTTGCACTCTTGTGTAATCTATGCCACTGGACATCACATCATGGAAGAGAGAACTCTGAAACTATAAACATACTTTTTTCAGTTAACTGGTCATCCAGATAAAGGAACTCTGAAGGTGAAGTCTGGAGCACTTGTCTTTTCTTGTGTGGTTCCTTCTACTTTTCAAGATGATCAAAAAATCCAACGCACCAAGAAGGGGAAAAAAGTTTCAACTAATCAAACTGAAAATTTTTCAGCAGTTTAGAACTGGTGGAAGTATTTTACTTCAGACTTAGAAAAATGAAATCTAATTTAAAATGCGGTGTACTGCTAGCGAAGAGGCGGTTACACAGAAATTCTTTTATTTTTTTCCTATATTCACTAGACATTTCCATTAAAGAATTAAGTTTGTGATGGATACATTGTCTTATTTTATTGCCTTAATTCTGAAGACCTAACTTCTTGCTCATGCTAAGGAGCTGCCTTTTGCAAAGGATAACTCTGGCAGGTATGAAAGCACTGCTTGGCATTCTGGGACACATTAAAAAAATGTGGATGCAGGGATTACAGAGTGTACCTTGATGCACTTGTCTTTTCCTGACACAAGGATCTACCATTAAGAAGATGACACTTTGTCTATGAAAGCTGCTTTGGAGAGAGGCCAAGGCAGGAAAGTTCCTGGGAGTTGCTAACAAAGAACTTGCACCCTGTGTTCAGTTTAATCATGACCCTCTTCTGGCCACCACTGACAGCTTTTCAAAGCTGACTTGACATTTTGAATGCCCATGGGTAAAACAGAGGTGGTGGTCCTTATGCTGCCACATCACCTGTCCATCAGGGTTTCTTGCACCTCTATGACGAGAGGAGTTTTTATGAACCCAGAAATCAGTCTGGGCGCTGTGCTTTATCTTCATAGATGTCAAGTGAGGAATAACTGTGAACTTGTCTCCAAGCTTGGACTCAGATGTGCTCAGTGCAGAAAAGCTCAGGAACGCTTTCAGAATGTACTTTGAAGCCTACTTGGTAGAAACAGCTGGAATATATGTCTGTGTTACCAGCAAGCTGCCCTGATATGGTGAGCAAAAACACAAGCTGAGTCACAGTAGATGACAATGCTGCTGACAAAATGTTTTAAACTGCAAACTAAAACAACAGTGAGATTATTTATGGGCTGCAACTCTTATTTTAATGTCAATAAATGTACTGGATAAATTCCCCTTCATTAGCTGGAAACCTCAGAAGGAAACAGAAATATTCTGGTAAACCACAAGCTTGTTCTTAGCAAATACATGGCTACATTTCCACTGCGGAGGCACATCCAGACTATTTCTTCACTGGGACAATAAATCTCTGAGAGTGAAAAACAGAGTCTATAAAAGCAAGACCTACAAAGTAAGGGTGTGTGACACATGGCCCTCAAGGCTCCAGAGAATGACACTGGAAAGCATTGAGAGTAGCTTTGTTTTCTTTCCTTTCTATGAATGGAAAACATGTTTTCTGTGATCTACCATTCAACTCAAACCGAATGGTTGGAATGAGTCCCCTTCACTATGGGAGGTGTTTGCTCACTTACCTACTGGGCTATAGACATCCCAGAAATAACCAGTTGGTTTGACTGCCATGTGCAACAAAAAAATTTTAAAAAAAGAAGGGGGGGCGGGGAGAGGGGGGAGAACAGAAATAGTGTGTTACACCTCCCTGATTTTTGAGATGTGGAAGGAACAAGTCTTTCCTTGTAATAGCTGGCTCCATAGATACTGTACATCAGTCCATATGATACACTGAATGCAGGGCACTCTAGTCCTTCCCCATCCTACCACCTGACACCTCGCTACTGCTAGAGGCTTGGTGGAGAGAAAGACAGGACCCAGAGTTGACATGGGAACTCTCCTATCATAGGAGAAACTCCATCAGATCAGCTGTGGTCAGCCTCTGATTCCTTGAGACTGAATTTCAAAAGGCAGATAGAACAAGGCACAACTTGCCAAATACTACTGATGCCTCCTCATGTTTCTAGAGGGCATTTCCATCTCAGGGTGGAAAATCCAGACATCACAGTCACAGATTGCTTTTTCCTTGTGCTCCTTCAGCACTAATGTGTCTTTACTTTTCCTTTCTAAATCTGTGGTTCTATATGTTATTGTCCTGCACCTAACTGCTTGCAAGCCATTTCCAGAATCAAAAAGTGTGGTACTCTCTTAGCTGTGTAGCATTTTGTTTGTTTATAGCATGACACTAATGACACTGAATTTGCTTCAGAGGTTTTTTTTCTTATTGTAAAGACAAGACACACAAACAATTGTGTCCGGGCCTAAGTACATTCTTAACCCTATTCAATTTATTTCAGATGCTGAGTCCTCAGAAAGAGGGACCAACAACTAATAAATCAGGTGTTGCTTCCTTCAGTGTAGAGTCACCTACTGGGATCAATAAGCAGCATGGAGTAGGTAAGAGCATATTTCAAGCCCTACGCTTAGCATACAGGCTAAGCTTATCACAAGTAGCCTGTATTAGAGCAAGACTAGAGAACCGTTTCTAAGAAGAGAATAGAGGGGTAAGAATATGGCTTACACCAGAAGGTGACATAACTGTCACAGGAAGCAGAGGGACAGTTGTTTATCAAAGGATAGGAAAAAGCTTCAAACTAGTGCAAGTTCAAAGGTTTCTCTGACATAACTAAAATAACAAGGAAGTCTTTGCAACAAAAGAGAATAACTGGAATAAGACCATTCCTAATATGAATAGGTTCCAAATGAGGCAGAATGAGTTCTTTGGCCCCTCATTCTGTCTTTGTAGAAGTGTAGAGCAGCAACTTTACACATATACATGCTCTCAGTCAGGAATGGATGTTATTTTGCCCAGAGCACCTCATTATGTCTTTAAAAAACAAAAACAAACCCAACCACTACACACAGAATCAGGTTCCTTCTTGTAATTGCTTTACCTGAGAATATAGTGATCACATTCCTAAAGGGAAATACAGCATTAACTAGAGGTTGTTTGTGTTTGCGCTGGAAGACCAAGGCTCCAGTGGATAATCCAAAAGATTATTCCACAGTAGATTAACCCAAACAATACTTATCAAAAACGTCACACTACAAATATGAGCCAAAAATATGTTACTGGAAAAGCTGCCTGAACCAATGTAAAATTAGAGAAAATGAGAAAGTATTATGTATGAAACAATGCAAAACACTTGCACAGTCTGTGAACATACATAAAGGCTATCACTGCCTTTACATTAAGTTAACCCAAGTACAAAAATTAAGACAATTAAAACCTGTCCCCCTCCGGGTCTCATCAGATCTCATTATATTGACAGCTCCACAGGACCTTAGCAGGTCTGAACCCTCATAGCCTCCACTTCTACCCCCTCTGGTATCTCACTGACAGCAGTAATGGGTTGTTGTCCTCCCTGGGGATGAATATGAAAGGATAGGACATTTTGCAAGTCCCATCCTCGCACCTCCATACATCTCCTTGTCCTACCCTTCCTGCAGTTCATTGTTTCTTAGACCTGCAGTGGTTTCCCCAAGTCCAGATCGCCTCGCTCAGCAGTCTTAATTGCACTGAGTAGCAAAACAAACTTACCCCATTTTGGATATTCCCATATACACATATCCAAGCTTTTGCTCAAACCTCCCTTGCTCCATGATTCTGGCCACTTCACAATCTCAATGTATTTCTGGTTTCTTTTTCTTTCCGCTTCATTCTGATACTCCCTTGCACTGCCCCACTCCAGTCCTCTGGTGATTCCCTGTCTAGCTCCTAGGACCGCCCCCCAATCCAAACCAGTTCACTTTTTCTTTGTGTTGCTTCCAGGTCTGCTCCTGGAGGGGCAGAATGGAAATATTTGGTAAGAGTCGCTGCTGCCGAATCCAAGGATGCAACTGAGTGAAGGAGAAACTTGCACCCTCTGCTTCGAAGCAACCTCTAAGGCAGTCAGTGATTCATCCCACTTAACTGGGACAATACAGAGATACAGAGAGAAAAATACAGAAAGCTGGATGTGTTCACCAACGTCAGTGCTTTATGCCTTCTAACATCACAGATTATTTGGGGTAGGGATCTTATTTACTCTATTTATATTGCGCCTAACACAAAGAGTCATGAGTGTGGATTTGGTTTGTGGACAACTTCAGCCTATAAAATAAATTTTATGCTAAATAAATACCTGCGGAAAAGATACTGGTAAAATCTGCCCTGTTTGATGATTTAGTAACAAATATACTATTTGGTGCCTAATAGGCAATTCATTTTGCTATGCATTTAGTCTATTTAAAACATAAAGCACTTAAGGATATTTGGAGTATGCAAGACTATTATAAAATCAATTTCTGTTCTGGTTTATAGCCCAACCACTTAAAGTCTTAATTTGCTACCATTCACTTTCTTATATTCCAACTCATTAAAGTGGGACCAGCTACCTCCTAAACTCTGATCATATGCTGCTTAAAGCTAAACTATTTAATTATTGTCTACCACATCCACCACCTCCACTTGCTTATTGTCTACATTTACACACTTACAGCATCAGACCATGTTGTTTGCACTTGCTTGAGAACCTGCTGCCTTCTTTTGCTGAGATTTGAAGGAGGGAGACTTTGGTTTCACTGAGCGATATCCATTACTCTTTACAAATAAACAAACAGCAGAGTAACTGGCGGGAAGTCATGCCCCTTCGGTGAGCAGGGCTCCATCTCAGCAGAGGGCAAACGAGGCAGCATCGTTTTCACCCAGCACAAAGTGTCCATTCTTGACTATTTGACCAAAGGAAGCAAAAGCAGAGGGATGACTAGCAAAGCACATCTGCAGGGCTGTGTTTCACAGGAAGAAATGTAGCTCCTCTGCAGATAAGTTTCACTGAAGAACAAAGACTGAGTTTGTTCAATGCTTCAAGAATGATGCATTGAACCTGGACTAAGCTTTTCAATCCCTGGAAACAAGGCTTATGGAGTGAAACCTAATTTCTCCCTCACCCTTGTTCAAATTAGCTGCAATATTTTCCAATTAGCCCTATACATCTGAAGAAAGTTTAAAAGACAGCTGCTAATCTCCAGCTAAGTTTACGTGTTTTATTTTTTGGTTTTGCAGACTACACACAAGTTAGTGCCTCTGAGATAAGTGTCAGAGCAACAACAGCTAATGCAAAACTCCAATGCCGAGCTGCCTCAAAGCTTGAGAAAGAACGTATTTATGCCTAAGAACAAGGCAAATGGTGTAATAATAAATTAGCAGGCAGTATTATCACTGGTCGCAAACATATTTTGAGCTTACGTATCTCATGTATATCATAACATCCGAGGCATCCTACCCATTACAACTGGTTTTCCAGTAGCACAACATTTAACATGAGATAAAGAGGTGTATTTTTAAATGATTTAAAGCAGCATTAGATATAATGGGAACCAAAACCATGATCACGTTAAAGGCAAATAACAGAGCAGATTACCTCTTGCCCTCTCTTTTGGCTTGAGCAACATATTCCAATAAGTGCAGAAGAAACACTGTCAAGTACTTCTTTATAGTTTAATTTTCTTTTTTTAAGTCTCCATTGCTTGCAATGCCCTTGCCCTCTTTAAAAGCTGCAGAATCAAATGCCTTTTTCTCTGTCAATGTTGTACTTTCTCTCTCCACAAATGACTTGGGATTAAAAAAAGAAAAGCTCAAAACTTCAGTCCCTCTCCAAGAGAAGAACTAGAGATAAGGGTTAAAGATAAGAAATTCTTACCAAAATTTAAAGGAACTGATAAGCTTAAAGGAACGTCATCTGTCCTACTCCTAAATATTGCTCATTTCCACTGCGCCCAGCTTGGTAAAAACATCTTATAGCAAACTATAAGTAACTGTAAGTGCAGCCTGGGAGATATTTGTCCTTTAAGGACACCAATAGGGTCTTTTCTCAAAATATTTTTTTTGGTGTTTTGATAGCAGAAGTTGTGAAACATGATGAAAACAAGGTAATAGTGGTCTGGGGGAGGTCCCTGGATCCGAGCACTATCACCACAGCAGCTCAGTGATGTGTATTCTAAGAATGCCCCTTGGTGGCTGCTTGGTCCGGAGTCAGACAGTGACTGGAAGGCAAACGCTGTTTACTGGTTCGGGACTCAGGGTCTGGGAGCCACGTGGGGCAGATGTGATCACCTGGGAAGGTAGGCTGAAGGCTCTGTGTTTACTCTGGCTTGGCAGAGCAGAGCTGGAAACAGTCCTGGTGAAGGAGAAAATATCCAGAGCTCCTGAATTTATAGATCGGCAGCCTCTAATTGTTTTTCATAACGGCAGTGGAGAAACCGTCTCTTGGCCATTACTGATAGAAACTTTCCTTCAGTGTCAGGACTGAGAAGTTTTTTTTTTTTGGTATCTTAATGGTCTGCAGTCATATGATTTTATTTAACCATTTTACCCTTGGTATATGCTGCATATCACATATAGGAGTACTCCTTATGACCTTTTTGTTTTTTAAAAAATTTTGTGCATTTCTGTGTATAATCTATAATTTACATTAGCTGTGGGAATAAACTTGACTTAATTACTGCCTCTGTAAAAGAAACACTAACATGAGGAACAAAGATCTCATCCCCCCAGCTCCCTTGCCAACCTTCCAGGCAGTACCAGTGATTCAGGAGTTAATTGGATGGCATCATATCTAGTGATTACTCTCTAATAATACCTGGTTACACCTTTTGTTACAGTAGGCATTTGGGGCAGCAGATGCTGTAGTGACAGTGAGAAGCAGCTTTGTCTGCATCTTTTCTAGCCTTCCGTGTAAACTTCAAACTTCCCTCTTTTATCCTTTTCTTTAGGGATCCACAATGGAACTGCTCAACTCTCCAATACACTGAACAACATCAACCCTTAGGCTTGATTTCTCCAGCCCAACCTCCGATATATTTGAAATGACTCGTGAAAGAATCAGAGACTAATTCACAGCATAGCTAACAACTCCATCACAACAGACAAACCTCCACTGGCAACTGAAGATATTCTTTTACCAGAGGAACGGACAACTGTATTCAAGTAAAATTAGCACAACACCTAGAGAGAACTGGTTTAGAAAGCAGGATGTTTCAACCCCTGGGTCAGGGCTCACAGTAAGTTCTTTTAGTTACTGTGTTTCTTGCTGCCTACTTCTATCTGTAACAAATCTCTCACACAAAGCTGAAGCTTAGGCATCTGCTCCTAAGCATGGAAGAAACCGATATAGTGATTTACAATTAAACTTCCAAAGGTTGGTCTTGTTTTCAGTTGGTTGCAGCAAGTGGAGATGTCGACACTGGACAGGATGGTCTTAGAAACAAGGTCAAGTGCTTCCTCACTTAAAGCTAGGAAATAGTCCAAAGAGAATCTGAAGATTGATGGAAACTAAAGCAGAAGATGCAAATCAAGCCAACTAGATTTCCAGATGGGACATGCTCAGCAGAGAAAGGCTCACCACTGGATATTTAGTGCTGCAATCACTTCAGTGTAGTTTTCCTGTGGCAGTTCCTGACAGAGTATCCAAGATGGGACCCATCTGTGGAAAGTTAGATTTGGATTTTACTGGGGCTGGGGTCTGTACCTCTGCCACAGCATCAGATGATCATAGGTGTAGTGTGTGCTATGGCGCTAGCTGTTGCTGCTGAAGGCAGAGGCCAAGCATAATGACAAGATGCGTGCTCTGAAGGGACATCCTGCTTTAATTACTTTGCTTGCAGCCTCCTGCCCCTTTTCCACCTTTCTTTCCTCCCTGGAACACAGAGGAGGAGGGGAGGAGAATAGCAACTGGCTGTCAACTGACTCTAGAGGGAAATGAGATGAAGAATCCCCTCTGAGATGGTATTTTTTGATCCTCTCTCTGATCAATGCTGTGGCCTAAGCAAAGCCACTGGCTCCTGCTTCCCTCTTCCCTCGCTCCCCCTCTGAAATCCCCATGCAGGCATACTGCCACGGGAGTGCAGATAGTCCAGCAGCAGCAGCCTGAAGCCAGGAGGAGAAAGAAACGACTCCCACTAGATACAGTTGTGAGAGGACATGCTTTTGGACAAGGAGCTGCTATGAACTGCACTGAGGGCAAGTGGAGACGGATCCTTTCCTCTCCCTAGGTATCCCCTAAACTGTCCAAAAGTTTGCTGGTTGAAAAAGATACACGAAGCAGACTGTTTGTAATTTATTGTGTCCAGCAATAAACAAAATATTAAGTGCATTTTTAATGCTGTAAAACCTTTTAAAAGACTTTTAAACCTTTCACCGTGGGACATAATTAAACTTGTTTTGCTATCTGCAACAGGCCTGGCCTCCAAACACGCAATTAAGCAGTCACAAATTGCAAAATCGGTCTGTTTGGTTCCCACACTACACAAATACTGATAAAAGCTTTCTCAGTTGTCAGTTATTGCACTGTAATTGACAGGCTACAGGCAACACAATTATGTGAGTTTGGAGCTTGAAGACCACATCCATGTCTTTCCATGAGTTCCCAACACCGAGGATTTTACTCGGCGTGTTCTCTATGGTTTCATGCACTCAGGTAACGTAGCAGCTGCAACTTGAAATAAAAAGATTTAAAGCTTGTTAAGTAGAAAGGATTTTTTTTTTTTTTCTTTATAAGGCAGAGTGTTGTGCTTTCTTGTAGCTAATTGTACCATCTCTAACCACTGGAAGGATTCAAAAGCACAAGCATATGCAGAATGACTGGCTACATTTGGTAGCTCAATTCTTATGGACACAGATACGTGTCCTGGAGACCAGAAACACCATATGCTCTAGGAAGCAAGTACTGGAGCTCTGCACTGTCTCACATACTCCTCAGACTACCCAGTGCACTGAAATCTGAAGCTTTTACATCCCGGCTATTGTCCATACTCTGTAGCCATTAGAATTTTTTGTTAGTTGATAAATGGTTCACATTTTTATAGGTCATACATTAAGAACATTCTCTTCAAGATTTTCAGTAGTAGCTTTTTGGCACTACCAATCACCCAGAGAATATTTCCAGCACAATTGTTATTGCTAGAACTTCAATTCTTTGTGGATAAAACCTAGATTACAAGGATGAAATTAGAACTACACCACAGATACTTGAGGAAAGAAAAGAATAGGAGGAGACTGACAATTTCTCACAGGTTTTCCAAACTATTATCTAGCAGCACTTTAATGCTTAAAGTCCCACAGGACAGTTCAAAAAGCACAGAAAGATTATTACTTGCCATTAACCATACCAGCTAAACCAAGGCTTTTAAATCCCAACTCTGAACAAGGGTCTATGTAAAACATCCAAATCCTTGGAGGATCACCAGAAAGAACATAAGGAAGATACAATCCTTCTATGTGCTTTTATGGGTGATAGGGGGAACCACAGTCTGCTCTTATAAGAGTAGAGAGACTGTTCACAATCTGGATTTCTACTTATTTTCCAGCAGGAATTCCTATGTGCCAAAGACCGAAGGTCCAGACTAACTAATGTCTGGAAAGAGGAAACATCTCATCTTTGAATATGCTGTGCCAGGGTGTTTTGCCAGCACTTAGCTCATGAAGTATAAAGAAAGAGGAGAATTTGGGGCAGCAAATGAAACTGTGTGAGGAAGCAAGTGGTGAGACTCTGTGCTGCAGGGTACTCCAGATGCTACAACTTCGGTTTGTTCAGAAGCTTATTGAGGATGGCATTTGCTGGTAGTTGCTAATACTTGCTCCTTTCAGTCTCATTTTTCCTCTTTCCCTGTGCATTGCCCACCTACATTTTGGAGGGTAGGTAGACTTCCATACTTGGTCACAAATGGAATAGTTTTGCTGCGGTCACAATCCTGCTTCCATCTCTATGGCTGCTCTTTCAAAAGCAGACAAAGTTAAACTTCGGTTATACCCATACAAAATGATTGCCTTAGAGAGATTTACGCTGGTGTAAGCTAAATTTACTCCTGAAACATCAACTTTGGGGGCTTTTAATGAAGTGATAATTTTATATGGCTTAAAATAGAATTAGAAAACACTAACAACCTTCAACCCATTTTTTCTAACTTGTAGGTTGGTGTGTCTGTTCCCTCAGTTACTCTGTGCTTTAAATTATTGGCATTTGACTCATGTGGTTTTGGCAGCCATAGTCTGCTTCCTTTAATTAACAAGGAACAAGAAAAGATTTCTGTGCGTTTAAATACAAATCAATATGGACATTTTACCAGCTTCATCCACTGAGAAACGTGGACAACTTGTTTGCATGGAGGCTGACTCTGCTGCAGACATTGCTCAATGTTGTTCACAACACTTTGCTAAACACACAGTATTAGTTCCACTGAGCTACAGCAAAGTGGGGCTAAAAGCTGATCACAATACCCAAACGAGATTGTCAAGGTGTTCATTTTAAAATAACTAAATTAAGTGGTTTTACAGGTTCTGGAGCTAATCAAGGAATGAGAAGGCTGTTAACAGAAACCCCAAATATCTGACAATAGAGCTTTAAGGACTTGCTCTGCCACTGCTTAGTACTTGCAAATCTGTTCACAATCAAATAGCATCTTGACTGTCTTATACCACCATTTATAGGATCTTGAAACCAGTGTCTCTGCCTTCAAGCATTCCCCATGGAGCAAGAGTCCTGGAATCCCACAATGATCCTCTTTTAAACACTGTTGTTTTATCCAGCTTCACCTTTATTGGTGAGAGTGAGACTTTTCTGTGCTCTGAGCACAAGTTCAATGCTGAAGGAAATGATGGCTGGGCTGCTCTGCCAGCCTCTTTCCTGCCACTTCTGTATGGGAACCAGACTGAGGGCAACATGCTCTGCCAGTAACATCAGTCTTGACTCTCCTTGTCAGCCCCAGTTTATCTTTAACTCCCTGTGGTTGTGAGCAAGGTGGGAGTTGCAGGGTGAGGACCACTGGTACAGAGGCACTCCCACTCTGCTGCAAAGGGTTGTTCCAGCTCCTGGGCATTTTGCCTCTTTCATCACTGCCAACCTGTGCAGGGGGTTGGCTATGCTTCAGCTCACTTCTGAATGAAGCTTTGGAGGAGGATCCAGGCAATCTGGATGGTGTGGGATGGATGTCAGCGAGCTGGGCCATCAGTAATTAATGGGTCATAAGGATTTTGGGTATCCAAAAGGAGCCCAGTTAGGTGACTGCAGCAATCTGTTGCAGGAGCTTGTCAGAGGCAGGTGAGAGGAGCAGCTCACTGCAGGACTCTTAAAGGCTGTGCCTGGGGAAAGGTGGTGGCCAGATCTTCTGTTATTATCCATAGCATCCCCTTGCACTCTGACAATGGGTGTAAATGACCCCAAAATCTAAAGCATGCAAAAGACAGGAGACATCAGGTATCTTCAAGCCATACTCCTCAGATTTGTGTCAACTATTCATCTCCTGTGCTGAAGAAGCAAGGTCAGACTAAACAAATAATGGAAAAAGGGGCAGAATTTCACTGAAGTAACCTAATTTTCATGGTAGTGTTTGCCTGAAGTAGATATTACTGAATCACCCCAAATCCCCTAAATCCTGCTGAGGGGTTTTCAATGCACTTTTCCAGCTTAGCCAAGAAATGAGATGTCCACAGGCATTCAAACTTCTTTGTCTGGAAACCAAGTAACAGGACACTGACATTTTTTTCAACCAGTAAATAACATTCAGTGACTACAGCAGAAGAGCTGGGTGTGGAAGAAATGTTGTCTTCATGCAAGAAGTACTGGACTTTGTTGGAACAAACTCCATTCAGAATTCTATCCCCCTCCTCCTTTTCCCAACCAATATTTAAATGTATTTTTTAAGAAAAAGAGTGTGAAATGTCTCCTGACCCTTCGAATATGCTTGATTTCTAATAAGAATCCTTTTCAAAATGCTTTGATTAAATGAAGAAAAAGGAAAGGTGAATAGACAGTTAAATACCCTCTAATAAGAGTTAATAAGGAAAATGGGTCTAATCTTTCTTTCTCTGATAATGGTTCCATTGTTTTGATTTTAGAGGCATAAGTGAAGCATCCATTCAGTGATGCATTCCCAGGGCTAAATCACCTGTAAGATTGCATTTTGCATTCGAAAGCTCTTTTACAAGGTCTTTCCCAGAGTAGATGCCCCTGCTCCTTTGATGCGGTTAAGCAATTTTGCACAAACATGTAATAGATTAAATTAGACTGAGTCTCCCTTGAACGTTTTTATATGAGGTCTGGGTTATAGATAGAGCTCAGCGACATCAATTCTCATGGATG